>CM028678.1:26574093-27774093 GCA_016760335.1 Gastrodia elata | reverse complement strand
TAAAAGCCTAAGAGAAAGGCTAAAAAGGGGTTCCCCATTTTGGCATTGAAGCTTCCAAAAATTTTTGAAGGTGCAAAAAGCTAAAAGAAAGGGAGAAGACCTGCCCAAGGAAAAAATAAGATACCACCATAGGAAAGAGGAATCAAGGTCAGAAAACAAAAAGAAGAAAGAGTACAATGATTGAGGGAAGATCTGGAAAAGCGCAATTACATTTCCTAGTATTGTACCTCTATCTCTTTTCTTAATTTCTTTTCTACAAAGAACCATGCAAGGGTTCGATGTCCTGAATTTCTTTTCCAATGCTTCATTTGTAATGAAGACCTAAACCCTCCTTTGGGAAGGTTCGGCCTAAATATGTAACGATTTGAAGGAATTATCAATGTTAGTACTTAATTTGTTAATGAAAAAATTTCAATAGTTATTTCTTGATTATTGATATAGAAAATTGCTTGGATAAATGGTGTGAAATGAATGTTTATTTTTAAGTAATGTTTTTAAATAGGAAAACTATGAGCTAGCGCATCATTTATGAACTAAGTATTTGCACATAAAGCATCCTCGGCGTGGATATATGTGACAATATTTGCCGTGTGAGGATGATCAAGGAAATTTCTTTGGGTAAGAAATGATGAGCAGAGCGGTGAAAATTAAATTAATCTTAGAGCTCCACAGCTCACCATTAGCTTAAGCTAAGAACATGTGCATGAACACCGAGATCCCAGTAATAAGTTCTTGAGCATCGTAGCATTGTTGCTATAGCTAAGCTAAGAAGTTGATGCATGTGAGCCAAGAGCCACCAAATGTGCTCCATGGCTCATTCTAATTGAAGGAGGAAGATGAAGTGTTGAGTGCTTACATGTGATGTGACATAATCCGCTTAGCCCAATGACTCTCTCCCTTAGCTAAATTAAAGTAAATGCATATGATGCTAATTTGGTAGAATCTAGCTCGCGTGATCGCATAATTAAAATAATCGATTAGAGAACTTAGACGTAAGTATCAGATTTAACTAATATTGATCATGTGAGGGTTTATGTGCTAGGATTGAACCTTCTTGAGTTTATCTTTGAGAAGTAGACATAACTTAGCACAAATTAGTGGACTCTCTAAGTAAGGCTATTGTTGCTTGATTATAACTAAAACATTTAAGTGATTTGATAGTTAAAGTTGACAAAGAAGAGTACTTACATGAAACCCTTCAATGAATTGCTTGTTAAACCCAACTACCCCTAATTTCTCAATTTATAGTTTCTTATCAACAAAATTAAAACTGCTAAATTGTATCCAAGAACACAAACTCTACAATTGTTCAACATTAGTGAAAGCAAATAAACTTTTGTAATAATAAAATTCTATTCTCAGTGTACGATAATTCTCGGAACTTTAATCCCTTATTACTTCAGACCATGTGCACTTGCGTGTGAGCGCAAACGTGTATTTACAATTTATCACTAAATGCCCAACATAGCCTTAAGGCTAGAACCTGAACATGCCTAAGCACCTTTCATAAAGTCTCCAATAGATACTTTAGTGCATGAGCATGTCTATAGTTATAACTACTTATGCATCATTAAATTATTTGGGTTGAGTACTCATGCAAGAAAGGCTTACAACTAGTAGCAAAAAAATTTGACATGTTGAGGTTCTGGCCAGTTTGAGCACATGCATAGTTAAAATTTGGCATGTTGAGGTTCTAGACAGTTTGAACACATGCATAGCCTTAAAACATTTACAACCAATGACTATAATTTGGCATGCTCTATATTCTAGCTACCCAGAACAACTTTTACTTCGAAAATAGGAGTAGAAGAGGTTATTTGGACTTCCATTTGAGTGCCCAAAGTTAATCAAATCCAAAAGTTACATCACCTTGCCAATTTTAGAGTTTGCACAAAAATTCATAATTTTGACACCAAAGTCATAAACTATCATTTCATAGATATTTAAATAATATATTGAAGTATAATAATTGATTTTTAATAGATTCAAATAATCAATAAGGAATTCAGGTGTGCAAAAAGTGATAAAGACCAAAAAGTAGTACTGGCTACTTATCTTCTCATTGACTCCACTTAAAAGTGGATAAAACTACAAGGATTACTATCATTCAAGAAAGACATGAAGAGGAAATTACTTGAACATAATTTGTAAGGGTATTTCTTGTGTAATATGTGCCTCAATTTGCTCATCAAAAATGAGAAAACAACTTATTAATTTACTGAAAGAAGGCCACACAGTAATTTAATATAAAGTAGAGTTCACCCATTTAAGAAGGCTTACACTAGAAATAGTAGCCTCATAATATGTTAGATGCCACTTGTATCTAAGTGGATTAAGAGACTCCTTCCAACACATACTCACACCTTTCCAGATATAAATGTTTGTGTAACTTATGGAGAAAGCTAAGTTAATGGAAGCCCAAGAGAGCTAATCATTTCAAATATTTACGAGGCTAGGCGTGTCTCATTCCATTTCACATAAGAAGAATCACTTGTCAAGACCTCAAGGAAAAATTCACATTATTTAGGGCAACACGACTCAAGGTCCCATAAAGAATACCAATTGTAGATTTTATGGCAGATTTTATTCTTCAAACAAGTGTTTTACTAAAATTGATCAATACCACCATTGTGGAAGAAGGAATCATATAGAAAAATATTATCATGCTACATATACCATGTCCGGGCATTTGTAATGCCTTAGTGTTAAGTTAGGTGTATACTTACCCAGCAATAAGGGTTACCGTAGTACTTAATATTGAATCAGTAAAAAGCAAACTCACTATTAAGAATTGTGTAGCCAAGAATCTATTGAGATAAGAAAAATAAGCAACAAAAATATTATAAATACAACTATATTTATCATCAAATACATCTAGAGTAATGAAAAGAAAAGGCATTCATCACAAAAAATGATAGTAAGAACATCTAGAGTTAAAGTTATTTTAAAATAATTTAAAATAATATAATACAACTTGTCCTCACCAAAAAAAGTAAAAATGCTAAGTCTTCACAGTGGCTTATGTAGATCAGGATCTACCTCGGGTTCAAGTTCCTCTCCAAGCTCCTGATCTACTATATTTAGCTTTTAATATGGTATGACACAACTAATAAAAGAAAAATAAGTTATTAGGTTTAAGAAATTTAAGTACAGTTTAGGTTTGCTAATCATATTTACCAAGTTTAGTGATATCATATTAGCCATTTATAATTATATAAAAAGTAGTGCAGAAAGCAATGAAAGGAAATATATACTAAAAACTATAATAGAATGTAAAGTAAATAAGGAGTAAGAATACTAAATTGTTTCTTGTCCTTGTTTAATGAAAATTCATGGATGTTTAATATAAAAATCTTTACTAAATCAAACTCAAAATGAATTTTCATTAAAAATGACTTATGCTCTAAAGCGCATCAATTGGAATGAGTGCAAATTAAAGCTAAGAAGTATATGACAAGTTCTCAAGCTCGTTTGCTCCATTCCTTAAGGCTCATCTGAGAGATTGATGCTTATGAGCTAAGTCCCCATCAATCTTGCTCCGTGGCTCTGCAAAGTAGAAGGAATGAGAGAACATTGGACACCCATTGGATGATGTGACATAGTCAAATGAGTCTAATGCATTCTCTCATTTAGCTAAACTATGTGTGTATGCTCATGATGTAGATTGATGGAAATCATGCTTATGTAGGAAATCAGAATTCAGGTAAATAAAGATCACATAAGGGTCTACGTGCTGAGGTAGAACCCTAAGAGTGTTCTCCTTGCTGCACTAGACTTGAACTTGTTGAATTAGAGGATTTCTCTACTTTAGGCAATTTTTACTTGATGGTTTAGGCATAGGAAAACACTTTATGAGTTTTGATGATTAAATAATAACACCAAGCCCTTATGAGTCCCATAACCAATCCCCAACTCTCTCCTCTTGAATAAATAGTAACTTACATTAAGTAAACTATAGTGTTAATTTAGGATCCAACAAGAACCCAAAAATTAATTATTCTAAGACTTAGTATTAAAACCACCGTTCCATAAGGACGATATAAATTCCCAAAACTTACCGTTCCACTTAATACTTCATACACGTGCGCTTGCGTGCAAGCGCAGATTTATAGTCTGTCAAGCTTTTGGCACCGTTGCTGGGGAACAATTTTGTTTTCTATTAAGTATAATATTTGATTAAATAGTTATTTAGATTTTATTTTAATTTTGTATATAACTTTTAGTTGTTGTAATTATACTGTGCTAACTTTAGTGTTAATTTAGATTTTGCTTTAGTTATTTGTTATTGAAAAATCAAAAATTTCTAAAAATTGTGTTGAACTATTTTGCTAATTACTGTTTACACTGCTGAAACCTGTGAACTGCTGTAACTATATAGTTGAATCAATTTTATTAAACTGTTCTGTATTTACTAAATTTTTGTAATTAAATATATTGCTAAAATTGCTTAATTCTTTCTAGCTAAAATCCTTAAATTGCATGAGTAGAAGAATATGTGTTGAATAACTTCTTGATCTTGAAATAGAGCGCACTTACTTAAGAGCTAGAGGAGAACAGGTAAATCTAAACCAACCTCAATTTGAAATTGATAATCTAGAAGAAAACCTTATAGAACCACTAGTCAATGTGTGAGGTAGACACTTAAGAAACTATGCCCTCCTAATTGTGAGAGAAGTGCCTAATGTGAGTGTTAGACCCCCCCTATTCAAGCTAATAATTTTGAAATTCAACCTTCAACTCTAAACATGGTCCAGAATAATCAATTTAGTGATCTTGCTTTAGAAGATCCAAATGCCCATATCACAAACTTTCTAGAAATCTGTGATACATTTAGGTTTAATGGTGTGTCCGATGATGCGATTAAACTAAGACTCTTTCTGTTTTCTTTGAGAGACCGAGCTAAAATTTGGCTCACCTCTTTGCTTGGCGAGTCCATCAGGAATTGGGATGACTTAGCTAGGAAATTCCTTGCTAAGTACTTCCCACCTACTAAGATAGTAAGGCTAAGAAATGAGATATCAAATTTATCACAACAAAACTATGAGAATTTATATGATGGCTGGGAGCATTTTAAGAATTACTTAAGATGCTGCCCGCATCATGGGTTTGAATTGTGGAATTGTGGATGTAGGTACAAATAATTTATAATGGTTTAAACGCACCCAGCAGGACTCTCATAGATGTAGTCCCGGGGGGATCTTTTAGTAGCAAGACATAAGAGGAGGCTTTAGACCTTCTCAAGGAAATGACAACTAATGCATATCAATGGCCTAGTGAGAGGTTTAACATAGAAAAGGGGAAGTCAACCTATTCTCTGAGTTAAAAAATCAAAT
The DNA here is from genome assembly GCA_016760335.1 of Gastrodia elata. Lineage (NCBI taxonomy): Eukaryota > Viridiplantae > Streptophyta > Magnoliopsida > Asparagales > Orchidaceae > Gastrodia > Gastrodia elata. The sequence continues at coordinate 27,768,760 of CM028678.1, read as the reverse complement.
TTTCCAACTAAATCAAAGACTAGAGAATATGTAACAAAATTCATATCATGGGAACACTAGTGTAATGAAAGGTGTCAATGCTATCCTAAATCATAGGAATAATTAAGGAGAGGATAGAATGGGATTAGAGCACTCTTTCAAAGAGTTTAGAACCTCCACAACCAAATTCAAGAATAAAATTGATGCAACATTAAACAGACATGAGCACACCTTCTTGAGACAAGAAGAAATGGTGAAAAGAATCGAGTATCAAATAAAAGAAATAATGAGCCAAGTAAATAAACCAGCCCTAGTTGGAGCAATATGGATTTATGAGAATGAATTAAGAAATTCAATCACATTGAGAAGCAAGAAAATTACTAAACTTGTGGTATTAAAAAGTTCTTAGAATATATCTAAGGTCTTAGGAGAGAATTCAGATAAGGGAAAGGAGAAGGAAGTGAGGGAGGAAACCCAAATTCAGTTAACTAAACAACCTGAATATATCTCTAACATTCCTTACCCTTAAATAATAGCTAGAGAGAAATTAGACGTTCATTTTAATAAATTTCTAGAAATATTTATTACCATTCACATAAACATTACTTTTTCTGAAGCCTTAGAGCAAATGCCCAGCTTTGCTAAGTTCATAAAAGACTTCTTATCTAAGAACAAGAAATTTCATGAGAAAAAGAATTGGTTGCCCTGATTAAGAAATGTAGTGCCATTCTTCAGCAAAAAATCCCCATTAAGAGGAAGGATCCCAAAAGTTTCACCTTTCCCTGCACTATAGGAAATTATTCATTTCAAAAGACTATGTGATTTGGGAGCTTCATTAAATCTAATGCCATTTTACATCTTTAAGAAGTGAGGAATTGAACAGTTAAAACCTACATCATTCCTTCTCCAACTAGCTGACAGATTTGTTAAAACTTGCATTGGAATCATAGAAAATGTTATAGTTAAGGTTGATAAGTTTATCTTCCCAGTTGATTTTATTATTTTAGAAATGGAATATGAATATCAAGAGATTCCTATATATCTGGGTAGACCATTCCTTGCTACTGGCAAAGTCATGATAGATATTGATAAAGGGGAATTGAGTCTTCTTTGCGAGGGAGAAGAGGTAAGATTTAATATAAATGATGTGATGAGGCACCCGGTTAAGCCAAATGAAGAATGCTAGAAAATAGAATTGAAAGAAGAGGTGCTGATGTTGGGCAAAGTAGGAGAATTAGATTTTGAGATAGATGAGGAAGTTATAGATCTAGAAAGCAAAGTAGATGAGCTAGTGAAGGAAAGAAAGAAAATTCAACTTTCCATTAATGAACCTCCTGAGTTAGAACTAAAAACATTGTGAAACCATTTGAAATATGTTTATTTTTGGGAAGGAACTTCACTTCTAGTAATAATCTCCACTTTGCTAAACAAAATTTAGGAAGACCAATTGTGTAAGGTGTTGAGAGAGCACAAGAGGACAATTGGGTGGAGCATTGATGATCTTAAGGGGATTAGTCCAACTTTATGCATGCACCAAATTCTCTTAGAAGACAACTCTAAACTCTCTATTGAACCTCAAAGGCGCCTAAACCCAAACTTAAAGGAAGTAGTTCATAAGGATATCGTTAAGCTCTTAGATGCTGGGATAATCTTTCCCATCTCAGACAGCCCTTGGGTGAGCCCAATTCATGTGGTGCCCAAGAAGAGTGGGATAACAGTAATCCTTAATGAAAATAATAAATTAATTCCAACTCAAAAGGTGATGGGGTGGAGAATCTGTATTGACTATAGGAGACTGAACAAAGCTACCCGAAAGGACCTCTATCCTTTACCGATTATTGATTATATGTTAGATATGTTAGCAAGAAACCCTTACTTCAGTTTTCTTGATGGTTATTTGGGCTACAACCAAATTTTGATAGCCCCAAAAGACCAATAGAAAACAACCTTCACTTGCCCCTATGGAACATCTGCTTTAAGGAGGATGCCCTTCGGCTTGTGTAATGCCCTTGCCACTTTCCAATGTTGCATGATGACTATTTTCTCCATTATTCTAGGGGAATTTCTATAAATTTTTATGGATGATTTCTATGTGGTAAGTAAGTCCTTTGGCCATTGACTAGCTAACTTAAGTAAAGTCTTAAAAAAATGTGAAGACACTAACCTTATTTTGAACTACAAAAATTGTCATTTCGTGGTAGAAGAGGGGATAGTCCTCGGTCATCTTATATCTCAGAAGGGAATTGAGGTAGACAAGGCTAAAATTGAGGTGATTGAAAAGCTACCACCTCCCACCAATGTGAAGGGAGTTAGGAGTATCCTTGGGCATGCAAGTTTCTACAGAAGGTATATTAAAGAATTTTTGAAGATTAGTCTACTGCTGTGCAGGCTCTTAGGAAAGGATATAGAGTTTGAATTTGATGATAGATGTATGAAAGGATTCTTTGCCATAGAATTTGCTCTAATCTCAGGCCTCATCATCTCTACCCCTAGCTAGGATCTCCTTTTCGAAATCATGTGTGATGCTAGTGATATTGCTGTGGGGGCAGTCTTAGGACAGCGAAGGGAGAGAACATTCTATTCTATATATTATGCTAGTTAATAAATGGATGAAGCCCAAAAGAACTATGCCACCACCGAGAAAGAATTGTTGGCAATTGTATTTGCCTTCAACAAATTTAGACCTTATCTCATTGGTTCAAAACTGATTATTTACATGGATCATACCTCGATCAAATACTTACTTCAAAAGAAAGAAGCAAAACCATGTCTCATACATTGGGTTTTACTTCTATATGAGTTTGACCTAGAAATCCGTGACAAAAAGGGATGTGATAATGTGGTGGCTAACCACCTCTCAAGGTTAACCTATCTTAATTGCAAAGAAGGTGAGGAGATATGTGAGACATTTCCCGATAAGCAACTTTATACCATTGTAGCAAGTTGACCTCCTTGGTTTGTTGATTATGCTAATTTTCTTGCAGGAAAAGTAAATCCATAAGAGTTAAATTTTTAGCAAAGAAAAAAATTCTTTATTGACATTAAAAACTACTTTTAGTATGATCCCTTCTTGTACAAATGTTGTGCTGATCAAATCCTAAGGAGATGTGTGCCTAAGGCCAAAGTAAACAATATCCTTTATCATTGCCACACATCCCCTTATGGAGGGCATCATGGGATAGATCGCACTGCTGCCAAGGTGTTGCGATCAGGGTTCTATTGTCCTAAACTATTTAAGGATGCTGTTGAATTTCTCAAAAGATGTGACAAATGTCAAAGAACTGGGAATTTTGGAAAGAGAGATGAGTTGCCGCTGAATGTAATTTTTGAGCTTGAGCTATTTGGCATTTAGGGAATTGATTTTATGGGATCATTTCCTTCCTCCAAGTCAAAGACATACATACTAGTGGGAGTTGAGTATGTTTCTAAATGGGTTGAAGCAGTTTCTTATGCTAATAATGATGTAAAGATAGTAATTAAGTTCCTAAAAGAATATGTCTTAGCTAGATTTTGCACACACTGAATTTTGATAAGTGATGGAGAAAATTGTTCTGCAATAAACAGCTTAAGAGTCTTTTGAGGGGCTATGGAGTGAGGCATAAAGTAGGTATGGCATACCACCCTCAAACCAGTGGGCAAGTCAAAGTGTCAAATTGGGACCTAAATCAAATTCTTAAAAAAATGGTTTGCAAAAATAGAAAGGGCTAGCCAGTTAAATTGCAGGATGCACTTTGGGCTTATAGGACAGCTTTTAAAATCTTATTATGAATGTCTCCCTACAAGCTGATGTATGGAAAGTTCTATCACTTCCCGGTAGAGCTGGAACACCAGGCATTTTGGGCAATTAAAAAACTAAATTTTGACTTCAAACAAGCTGGAGAAAGGAGAATTATGCAACTGAACAAACTAGAAGAATTTAGGTTGAATGATTATAAAAGTGCCAAGCTGTATAAAGAGAGAGTAAGCATAATAATTTAATCAAACCAAAACAATGTCAATGTGGAATGAAAGTGTTATTATTTAATTCAAGATTAAAGTTATTTCCAAGAAAACTGAAGTCTAGATGGATGGGCCCTTTCACAATAGAGAAATTATATCCTCATGGAGCTGTTGATATCACTTCAAAGGAGGGAACATTGAAGGTGAATGGGCAGCAACTAAGACTATATTTATATGAACATGACTTGTACGATAGAGAAATATGTCCATTGCAAGACCTTCCTAGGGAAGGAATCACATAAGTGGCTCAAAACGCATTGGGGTGAGACGTAAAAACAAGCGCTTGGTGGGAGTCAACCCATGCCCATAAGGTTGTATTGTTTCAGCTCGTTTATATTTTTCTATTTTTGTTTTTCTTTCAAAAGCTGTAATTTTGATTGCTAATAATAAATTTTGGATCTTTGGCATCCTCATCATTACTGTGATTGTGTTAACAAGTTAAATTTTTGAACACTATTACTTCATGGATTCAATAATAAATTCAAATGTGTAATATTAAGGACACTAGTATGCTTGAACTCAAGGTGATAAATCAATATTACAATCCTGCACCTCCTAATAAAGTAAAGGGCTTAACAGATGAAAATACACGTCTATGTCTGCACACAAGTGTACGTGGTCTGAAGTAATAAGTGGAAGGTTCAGTTTTCGGGATTTATCGAACCTCAGGGAACGATTGTTTTGATACAGAGTTGTATTTTTTTTCACTAATGTCTAGATGCAATTTTGGTTACTTTTTGTTGGTTCCTAATTAGCAATTCACAAGACTTGAGTAAAGATACAATTTGATTAAAAAGGAGAGAGTTGAGATTTTGTTGTAATATATGCAAGGGTTGGTTATATGACTTCATTATTTGAATGAACACGTTCAATTTAATTGCTTAATTAAATCAAGTGAACACCATTAGAATTGATGTATCCTTCAATTATATTGGGTTCAAATTTAGTGCGCAAAGAGAACTCCTTGTGGGTTCCTTTTTAGCACATAAACTCTTATGAGATCTTGTTTCATTAATTTTATTTTGACTACTTACGTCTAAGTTACCAAAAACATCTTTTAATTTAATTGATTTCACAAGCAAGATTCTATTTACCTTGCGTCATGCGCTTCACACCGGTATAGCTAGATGAGAGGATGCATTGGGTCAATGGATTATGTCACATCATCCATTGAAGTTCCCAATGTCCTCTCATCCCTTCTACTATGCTAAGCAGCAGAGCAAGGTTAATGGAGAACTTGGTTCTCAAGTGTCAATCTTTTGGGAGAGCTACTAAGGGAGGGTGCAAGTGAGCTTGAGAGTTCTATCATGTAATTATCAGCTCTACTCGCACTACCTCCCTTGTTCTTACCCAATTGATGAGAATTGGAACACTAGCATTTTTAATTAGAGAAAATAAGAATTCAATTCATCCAAGCATTCAATCAATATTAAAATTAACAATACAACAAATAGTTTTTCATTACAATTAAATAATATCATCATACACCAATAATTCTCTTACATAATTTTGCAACTACATCTCAACCCTCTCCAAAGAGTTTTTTGCCTTCCATTACTATGCAAGAAAGAACATACATGCAAAATAAAGTGAACCTCGCCATCAATTCACGGCAAGAAATAAATCAAGGGAGTTTAGGAGAAATATAAGGATTCACCAGGAGGTTTTCTGGGGTTCTCTTTAGTTTTACTGCACTGTCCTCTTGAAGCTCCACCCTTCATTCCTTACTATCTTTTCTTCTTTCCTGCTACTGGTCCTCTCTTCCCCTTGGAGACTTCTCCTTCTTTCTCTTCCTGCAGCCTTTCTCTTTGTCTATTGAGTAGCAAAGGTTGGAACCTATTCAAGGTCTGAGATTGACCATTAAATAAGGATGCACTCTGCCTCAAAGCTTTTGATATGTGACCTTTCCTCTTCCTCTATTTAATTCCAATCCCTTTAAATGTTTTTATCTATTTAAACTATTGGGAATCAGTAGGGATTTAATATATCAGTTTTTAAGAGTCTGGGGGAGGCCAAAGGTCACATTTTTGGGGCCTTCCCCATGCTTCTTAACTGTTATTTTCTGGAAAATTCTGGGTCGTCTACTGCGGCGTGCTGTGGCACGCTGTGGCAGCATTGTTTCAATTATTGTTCAGCTACAGTGTGCTGTGGCAGCCGCATTTCAATTCCTATTCTGCTGCGATGCACTATGGCAGTAGTGCTTCAAACGTATTTCCTACACATAAGTTAGCATCTTTTTCATTCGGTCATTACAGCGTACGCTGAGGCGCTGCGACACGCTACAATGGACAACTTGTGGGATCACATTTAAATACATGTTTATAAGGTTTTAATAATCAACGAGAAATAATACTATAGCGCGCGGTGGCGCACCGAGGCGTGCTGCTGCGTGCAACTTGCATATTTACTGTTCAATTACTCATTTATAAAGTTATAATAATCAACAAGAAATGACGTTGTAGCGCGCTGCGGCACGCCATAGCGTGCAACTTGCATTTTTACTATTAAATTACTCATTTATATGGTTTTAATTTATTATAATCAATATGACGTTGTGGCGCACTGTGGCGAGCCGTGGCGCACTGCAACGGTCTTCCTCCAGGTCAATAGTTCTACTTCCATGTAAGGCGGTTTTTAAGGGACGCCAGTGCGCTGAGGTGATTTTTGTCTAGAATTTGCTAAATCAGCCTTTGCAGTTTGTTTTCTTCATTTTCTTGAAAAGACATCAATTTCTACTCAATGTGTAGGGAAATATGTAGTTTTATGAATGTTTAACACTAGATTTTTGCTACAAATTCTGGCTATATCAAGGCCCTAGTGAGATTCAGTTTCCAACAAATTAAAATGAATATGTGCTTAGGTTTAAGTGTGGGGGTGGAGAAACCTAGGGAATTAAAACTAGCAAATGGCAAGGTGTGAGTGAACAGTTGAGTGTGCTAAGCTCCTGTAGGACTTAATGACCATAAGGAACTAATTTAGGGATGATGAAAAATATCTCTCCCTAAGGCTATATTTTAAAAAAAAAAAAAAAAAGAGAAAAATAGGGTTGTTAAAAAATATCTCTCTCAAGGTGCAAAATTAAGAAATTAGGATGAATAAAAGTGTCTCTCCTAAAAATATATATGTTCTTTGTGATTCATAAGAAGGAGTACACATGGCACAACACTCTTGTCAATCACCAAATGCCTAGGTATGGTTTGAAAATCCTAAGGTAATTACCCCTCCCCCCCCCCTTAATGAAGATATAAGCATGAACATTTGAGATTGGCCCTATATTATAACTAGAACTTGGAGCTTGATTGAGGAGGGTAGTAGAGGTTAGAATTCAATGACTCAGACAGTTCACCTTAACCTAGAGCAATATTCAGTGACTAAGACATTTCACATTGACATCCCATATTGAATCCAATAACTAAAATTCAGAAAATTATTTGTGAGCTTACTCGTGGACGAGCAAAAATTTAAGTGTGGGGGTGTGATATATCTTAAATTTATAGCAAAATAAAATGGTAAAAACATTTAAAACAACATACAAACCAACATACTTTGAGTGGAATTTATACATTTTTCAAAAAATAAAGAAAAGGGCAAGCCAGAGTGAAATTGGAGAAATCTTGATAAAAACCACTATAACGCGCCACTGCGGGCCACGACGAACAAGTGCACTTAACAAAGACCTTGAACCAGATCTGTAAAACTAGAAGCAAATCATTACAGTGTGCCACAGTGCACTGCAGTGCGCCACAGTGGGCTACGGTGACATTTCAGTTTTTTATTATAAATTTTATATGAACAAATTGAGCAGTGCCAAATCCGTGATTTCACACTTTTGATCGTTGCAGCACGCTCCAAGTGCGCCATAATGCGCTATACCTTATGAAGATTTATGCATACCTGGAACAAAATTGCTGGCGTCATTTCATATTATTAATGAAAGCCTTATATGAATTAATTGAACAGTGACAATTCCGCATTTTCAAAACTCAAACTGCCATACCGCGCTTTCGCGATAAACTGAATTAATTAGACCCGCTGCAGCGCGCTGCAGCAGAATAGTGTTTGGATTGAAGGTGCCACAATGCACTATGATGGACCCTCAGCAGAATAACCCATACGGAGCTAAATTAAATAGAATCAAATGCAATCGCTGCAACGCACCATAGCACACTGTGGTGCACCACAACACCCGATACATAAAAAGCTCAATAAATTGCATTTAATATAGCATAGGGAAGGCCACAATTTCAGACCTTTGGCCTTCCCTAGCCTCTTGAAACTTGAAGTAACATTAAATCTGATGAACCCCAAGTGAATAACAGAATAAAATTTGAATTACTTGCATTAAATCAAGTAAGATGAAATGTCACATGTGATTAATGCATGGGGGCTAAAAACACTCCTATTTAAAGGGCAATTTTAGACCAAGGAAGGGTTCTAAATTTTGATATTTTAACATCTAAAAGGGAGGCTACTGTGGGAAAAAGAGGAAAGAACTCTACAAGGAGAAAGTGAAGAGAAGTGTAAAGGATTAAGAAGAAAAGATAGTAGAAGATCTCAAGAGATGGAAAGGGAAGAAAAGAAGGAATACCAAGAGAACCCCAGAAAGTCTCTAGGTTGTTTCATATTTTAACATCTTATTTTCCTTATTGTGAACCAATGTCAAGGTTCATTTTATTTTGCTTGTCTTTTTGTATTAATTCCGAAATGGAAGGCTAAACTCTCCTTAAAGAGGGTTGGGCTGTAATTGTGGGACAATGTAAGGGTCTATGGTGTCGTACATTATTTTGAAATGAATAAAAATAGTTTGCTAATTTATTTCTTTTCCTTCTTTTATGAAAATGCCTAGATGTATCTTATAAAATTTTTTAAATTAAACTAGAAATGAATTATCATTAAAAAGGACTAATGCTCTAAAGCTCATCATTTGGATTAGAGCAAGGAATGAGTACAAATTAGAGCTGAGAACTATGTGACAAGTTCTCAATCTCATTAGCACCATTCCTTAAGGCTCATTGGAGAGATTGATGCTTGTGGGCTAAGTCCCCATCAATCTTGCTCTATGGATCAACAAAGTAGAAGGAATGAGATAGCATTGGACACCTATTAGATGATGTGACATAGTCCAATAAGTCTAATCCATTCTCTCATTTAGCTAAACTGCATGTGTATGCGCATGATGCAGATTGATGGAAATCATGCTTGCGAGATTAATTAACCAAAAGTAACATTTTGGTGACCTAGACGTAGGAAATCAAAATTAAAGTAAATAAAGATCTCATAAAGGTCTATGTGCTAAGATAGAACCCTAAGGGTGTTATCCTTACTGTACTAGACTTGAACTTGTTGAATTAGAGGATTGCCTTAGTTTAAGTAATGTTCATTTGATTGTTTAGGCATAGGAAAACACTTTATGAGTTTGAATGACTAAATGACAGCACCAATCCCTTACGAGTCCCATAACTAATCCCCAACTCTCTCCTCTTGAACAAATAGTATCTTACCTTAAGTAAATTGTATTGTTTATTTAGTAACCAATAAAAACCCAAAAATCAATTATTCTAAATATTAGTGAAAGAAGATAAGACTTAGTATCAAAACCACCGTTCCCTGAGGATGATATAAATTCCTGAAACTTATCGTTCCACTTATTAGTTCGGACACATACACTTTCGTGCAAGCACAGATTTACAGTCTATCAATAACAGTGAAGTTTCTGATAAGAACACCAAAGTTATGCATACTTAAGTAGGAGCACTCCTTTGATGGGTGAACAGCTAGGAAGTTATCTTCTGAGGGCAAATTCATGAGGCATTTCTAGCTAAAGTGAACAATACGTTGGTGCGTAAGAGTTCAGATTATTACAGATAGTATCATAGTAGGCCATATGGTGTTAGATTGGAGCTAAGTTCCATATAAGGCAAAGTACCACTTCATGTGAGTAGCCTCTTAAATTCATGATGGTTAAGGTGCTACCTAGTTATGGTATATCTTGAGCCTATTAGGGCCACCTCTAACCCTACCTACCCAATGAATGGTTCTTGGATATGTGTGGATACCGATGAGGACTTCAGTTAATTTGGTTGGGGAGATTGAAAACCTCACTTAACTAGTAATAAGTAGAACTCTTAAACATTAAGGTGCCTTTTCAGATAACAATGGAGTTTTTGATAAGAACTCCAAAGTTAAGCATGCTCAGGTGGGAACATTCTTAGGATGGGTGATATGCTGGGAAGTTATCTTCTAAGGGAAAAACCATGAGGTATTTTTGGCTAAAGTGAGTAATACATTGGTGCTTAAGAGTTCAGGTTGTTACAAATAGTATCAGAGTAGGCCATAGTGTGTCATATTAGAGCTAAGTTTTATATAAGAAAAAGTACCAATTCATGTGAGCAGCCTCTTAAATTCATGATGGTTAAGGTTCTACCTGGTTACGGTATCTCTTGAGCCTGCTAGGGCAAGCTCTAATCCTATCTGCCCAATGGATGGTTCTTGAATATGTGTGTGGATGCTAATGAAAATATTAATTACTTAGGTTGGGGAGATTGTAAGGCCCCACTCAAGTAGTAATCAGTAAGAACTCTTAAACATAGAGGTTTCATTTTAGATAATGGTATACTACCTGATAAGAACTCCAAAGTTAAGCATGCTCAGGTGGGAACACTCTTATGATGGGCGACCTATTGGGAATTTATCATCTAAGGGTAAAATTGTAAGGCCTTTCAAATCAAAGCAGACAATACCTTGGTGCGTATGAGTTGGGGTTGTTGTGCCTTGAATTTCAAATGGAATAAGATGGAGGAAGAGAGCTCTATTTTCTGCAAGAACTTGGGAGCTTGAGGGCTTCTTCAGTAGCAGAGCAATGGAAGAAAGAGGAGTGGGGCTCAGCTTGGCAATAAGGGAACAAAGGAGGGTTGAGGGGCTCTTTTAAAGGTGGAGGATGGCATGGCTCTTGGATGGGATGGGCTTGACTCATCCCATCACAAGTTTTGGAAAAATGGGCAGCAATGGAAAGAAGTAGAGGCTTAGGTCTCTTTGCATGCAACATAATGGGAGAGGGAGAGGCATACACAAGATTTAAGGAGTGGGGTCCACCTCAAGGAAAAGACAGGGAATAAATGGATTATTTAAAGATCTTAATTAATTTATTTAACTAATTAATGCTAAGAAAAAGTCAGATTTTATAACAAGTTCTGAAAAATCCCAAATATTCACCCCAAGCTAATTTGGGGGAGAGGAATTCAACAGCAAAGTTGGAATTTGATTCCGACAAGTATTTAATTTTCCTATTTTTTAGGTATTTAATTACATTAATATATTCGATAAAATCTGACGACTTCCACACGTGTCCAAAATATCACCCCAAGCTAATTTGGGGGTTACAATCACATTAACGAAATTTGATTTTGATTTCAAGGTAAACTTAAATATCCTAATTTTCCTTCAATTAAATATTGCTAAAATATTTGACAAAATTTTGACGACTTCCGATTGCCACTAAAATATGACCCCTAACTAATTTGGGGGCAATGAACACAATGGTGAAGTCCGATTTTTTATCTGAGGTCAAAATAACTAGGTCAATTTCCAGGGTTCCTAAAATTTCTAAAATCAGAGTTTGATCCATTTGACCTCTGATTTGGAATAGGTCCTAGTAGTGAACTATTAATGACTTAATTAGTGCACTAAGATCAAAATTAGGACTTGGATTAGTCCTAATTAGCTAGGGTAATAACTTGGGTTGTTACACATTCTAAGAGAAAAAAATTTCACTACCACCCTTATGATTGTGCAAATATAAAATTTAGAAAATTCATTTTATGCTTACGTGAGGACGAGCAAGAAGCTAAGTGTGAGGGTGTGATAAATCTAAGATTTACACTAATTTAAATTTAATAAAAGTAAACACTTTTCATTAGGATTTGTATGCTTTGATATGCTTTTGCGTGGTTTTTGGAGAAAGAAGAGCAAAATTCAATTCTGTAGAGAAAACCAAAAAATCTAAAGGAATCACGCTACGACGCACCACAGCCCGCCACAGCGCACTGTGGCAGAAATCAATTTGAAAGTGCCATGCTACCGTGCGCCTTAGTGAACCACAGACTGAGACAGCCACATTATTGCACGCTAGAGTGGACCTATGATCAAAAGTTATACGCTACCATGCGTTATAACGATGCCTAATTTTAAAGTGTAACCCAATCACCGCTGCTGTTAACAATTTGAAACCTGGCTCTCCCAAGCGCTACAGTGGATATATGATATCACCTAGCATTTCACATTAATTCAAATATTCAAAAGTGTCGCGCTACCGCATGCTGCAGCGCTACCTAATTTAAAATTGCCACTCTCCCACATGCTGAAGAGGTATGAAGACTGAAAGTTTGGTGCTACCATGCACCGCAGCGCTACATAATTTGAAACTCTTATGCTACCATGTGCTGCAACGGTCCCAAGACCAAAATTCTAGGACTACCGTGCACCGCAGCACTTTCAAAATTAAAACTCTGGTGCTACCGCACGTTGTAGTGCCCGCCATAAGCTTTGCTAGGTAAAAGCATTTAAAATAGCATAGGGAAAACCAAAGATCATAACTCCTCTTTCCACAGCAAGGAAAAATTGCAACAGTATTAAACCTCCCCTTTTCAAGAACATTTCAGAATAAAAACTTAATGAAATTTCAAGTCTCATAGAATGGGATAAGGTGGCTGCAGTAAATGCTGAAGGATTATTTGAAGGGTTATAAAAGCACTACTTCAAGACTAAAGAAGAGTTTCAATTTTTTATAGTCAAAGTTCATTGGAGACTGAGGCTGCTGAGCATTAAGAAGCAGAGTCCCCGCTGCCCAAGGAAGGAGAAGGTTTGCACTGAAGGAGAAAGGATCAAGCATAAGAAATGAAAAGGAGAAAGAGATCTAAGATCGAGTGAAGGTCGGGTGAACGTGATAATAGTTCCTAGTATTATATCTAAATCTCAATCATTTTCTATTTTCTATAAGAGCCAATCATAAGCTCTCAATTCTTAGTTGTTATCATTATATAGTCTTCTTAATGGAAGCCTAAACCCTCCTTGGGGAGGGTTAGGCATATGCATGTAATGTGTTAAGAAATTAAATGTGTTTGTACTCTAAATTTATAAATGAATATTTTCTTTTGTCAATATTCTCTTGATTAAAATATGTGGAGAATGCTTGGATGATTTATTTTGTATGAATATATTTTTAAGTATATGAAGGTTTCATACTAGGAAAACCATCAAGCAAGTTTATCTATGGGATCTAAGGGTATGAATGTTGAGCATCCTCATCTCGAATGCTCATGACAACATTCATTGTGAGAAGATAACTAATGCAAGTCCTTAGTTTTGAGGCGATGAACAAAGTGATAGAAAAATAAATAAGCTTTGATCTCCAATGTTCAACATTAGCTTATGCTAGGTACATGTGCATGATTTCCTATATCCTTGTGACATGCTCTATGAGCATCATAGCATAGTTCCCTTTGCTAAGCTGAGAAGTTGATGCGTGTGAGCCTAGAGCCACCAGTTGAGCTCCATAGCCCGTGCTAAGTTTATTTGAGGATTTTAATGCATTGTGTGCTTATGGGTGATGTGACATAACCTACTTAGCCCAATGACTCTCTTCTTTAGCTAAACATAGAACAATTGATGCATGTGAGCCATTGGTGGAATCAAGCTCATGTGATGCCCAACTAAAATAGTAGATTTGATAACTTAGACGTAAGTATTGAATTCAACTAACATTGATCATATGAGGATCTACGTGGTGAGATTGAACCTACTTATTTTCAACCCTAAACCCTAAACCCTAAACCCTAAACCCCATCTTTTAGCACTAGGCAAAAAACTTAGTACATTTGGTGAACACCCTAGAGAAGACAATGTTTCTTGATTATAATTAGAACATATATGTTATTTGACACTAAAAGTTGATAAAGAAGAGTACAATTCAAACCCTTAATGAATTGCATGCTAAACTATACTCTCCCTATTCTCTCAACAAGTAGTTTCTTATCCAAGATACTTTGATTTGGTAAATTAGAACCAACATAAACCAATCAATCATATTCAAACATCAATAAACTAAATTTTACTTTAGTAATAAAACACACGATTCCCAGAGGACGATAAATCTCAGGATTTCATCATCCCAAATATTACTTCAGACCACGTGCATTTGCGTGAGAGAGCAGATAAACAATTTATGTATGTCATAGCTTTTGAAGTGATAGACTCAATGTCTAACATGAGGTTCTTTTCTTCTTTTCTTGTACGGGAAGCCTACATTTTGGGATTCTATAATTTGTCAAATTTAGTATAGTTTGAGGAGCAGGCTTTGGAGGCTTCCCAAGAGATTTGTGAGGAGTTTGTTGAGCCTAGATGACTCTTCCTTATATTTATTATTTTAGTTTACCTTCTGCTTTGAGTCATGAGACATTTACTGCCTTTTTATTTTAAGCAAATGGTCTGTAATAACTTAACTATGTATGTATTTTATCTTTCTTTTCTAAGATGAATGTCTTCTTACTTAGCTTCTATGATGAATGATATGGATGAATGCTATAGCTTCCGCGCTCTATTATTTTTATTTCTCATACCTAATGTTGTGATGTGATTGGCAAGTAAGTGATGCTAATACTCATATATTGGATTCTCATTAAAGCAACCTCTTATAATCCATTGTATGTAAGTGCCTTATCTAATACTTAAAATAAGAATTACACTTATCTTAAGGATTAGTCCTCAGTCCTACCTTGGGTGGAGCTTCAGTAGCATCATTCCAAGAGATTCAACAGCCCTTCCCGAGTAACGCACTGTTCTGCCGCCAATCATTTTGTCTTTAACACCTCAATTGTGAGCGGCGATGAGATGGGGCGTTACACAAAGAGTTTGAAATGTTTTGTGCCTAGAGAAGAATAAAGAAGAAATTTTTAGTTGTAAGAGCGCCATAACAAAATGGTGTTGCATAATGGATGAACAGGACGATAATAGAATAAGGCAGAAGCATGAGGCTGCATGTAGGTATCACAAAGCAATTCTGGACCGAGGATGTTAACATAACAAAATACTTGATAAATTATAGACCTTTAGTACCGCTAAATGAAGAGATTTTCAAGGAGGTGTGGAGTGGAAAGGAGGTGAAATTGAACCACCACAAACTATTTGGTTGTTCATCTTATGTGCATATTGATGCATAATCAAAGAGAAAACTAGATGTAAAGGCCATCAAGTACACATTTATTGGATATGGTATGAGCTAATTCGGCTCCAGATTCTGGGACAATCAAAATGAGAAGGTTATTAGAAGTAGAGATGACACTTTCAATGAAAGTGAGATGTATCATGACTATTTTGGAGTTAGGATTGATTTTAAAGTTGCTTTAGATAGTGAGCCCTGGCACAAGGAATTTGATGATAGCATTAAGTTAGAGGAGCATATATAAGAAGTTGCTTAGGAGGGTGTTCAACATATTGAACCACAAACACCCATATTATAAAGATCCACAAGTGTCACTAGATTGCCATAGAGGTATTCTCCTTATTTGTTTTAATCTATTACTAACAGATGGTGGTGAACTAGGAGGCTTTAAAGAGGAACTTTAAGTAGATGACTCTATAAAATGGAAGGCTACCATGAATGATAAAATGGCATCACTCATGTCAAATAGTATATGAGAGTTGGCTTCACTACCAACTAAAAAGAGGGCCCTTCAAAATTTGTAGTATTACCAGCTGAAGGAAGAAATCGATGAGAGCAAATGCTACAATGTAAGCCTTATAGTTAAGTAATTTTAGCAGTGGCATAAAGTTGACTACAGTGAAATATTTGCTCCAATTGTGAAGATGACTACCATCAGGGTAGTATTGATTATTGTTGCAGTTGATGATTTTCACATGGAGTAAATGGATGTAAAGAATGTGTTCCTTCATGGAGAATTGGAAGAAGAATTGTAGATGGAACAACTGAATGGGTACAAATCTCAAGAATAAAGTAAAGCAGAGCTTGTATACAAGCTTAAAAATAGCCTCAATGGTTTAAAATAGGCTCCTAGGTAATGCTACGGAAGATTCATTTGGTTTAGGTTATAAACTAGGTACAAGAGTTCTAGGCGGAGCACTATAGCTATATGAAACAACGTAAGTCCTATTTTATCATTCTTTTATTGTGCTTGGATGATATATTGATTGTAGTATCAAATAAGGAGGAGATTTATATTTTGAAGTAGCAAATGCCAAGTGAGTTTGATATGAAGAATTAGGGTCCAGCCAAGCAGATTCATAGAATGAGAATCAACAGGGATAGAATTGTAAGAATTTTGAAGTTGTCTCTAAAGGAATATATAAAAATGGTGCTAAACAAATTCAACATGAACTAGTGGGCACTCCCTTAGTAAGTCACTTTAGCTTATAAAAGGATCAAATGCCGAAGATTGAAGAGGCTAATGAACACATGTAGAAGGTTTATTATGATTTAGTGATTAGGAGCTTGTTGTATGTGATGATCTAAATGAGAACATATATTGTACATGAAGTGGGAGTAGTCCATAGATTCATGTGAAACCTAGGGAAGCATTATTGGGATGTGCTCATGTAAATTTTAAGGTATTTCAAGGTTATAGCAGACAAAGAACTTTGGTTTGGTAGGTCTGATATTACTCTACAGGGCTTTATAGATTTAGACCTTGCATGATATGTTAATAGTTGAAGGAAAACTACCTAGTATGTCTTTACATTGGGAAGTGCAATAGTGAGCTATATCTCCAAGCTATAGAACATTATAGCTCTATCCACCTCAAAGGCTGAGTACATTACCATCACTAAGGTGAGTAATAAGATGATTTGGTTGAAGAGCCTTATGGTAGAATTGGTCAAGGAGTAGAAGGATGTGAAACTCTATAACAATAGTATGAGAACTTTTCACTTAACAATAATTCCGGCATTTCAAGCTAAAGTATATACAGCTTAGATACCATTTCTTCAGGACACTATTGGAAGAAGATTGACTTTGATTGAAGAAGATTCATACATCAAATAATGCTGTTAACATGTTCAAATAAGTTATAACAGTAGAGAAATTGAAGTTATGTGCTACTTTAGTTGTCCTCGGTACATGAAGAGAGAGCATGGGTGAGCCACACCGCGATATCGAGAAAGATGGAGGAAGATAATGAAGATTCAAGGTTGAACAAGAGTTGATCCCTAAAGGTCTCTAAGTGAAAGATTGTTGGAATGTGATGACTATAAAGATCATTATGAAGGTGCCAATGGAGCATCAATGGACTTTTGGGAGGTCCCGGGGTGTTCCAAGATAAGTTGGAAGAAGTTCGGGCGCAGCAGCACGCCTCGATGGGAAGTGCATAATTTTTTATTAGTAGCCTGCCACCGTATTGCGTCACGGCACGTTGTATCATGGTGGACCATGGCATACTATCTGAGCATTGTAGTGTGCTTTGGAGCCCCGTGGTTCAAGACTGGGCACCACAGCACCCTTTAGCACCATGTAACCCGAGACTGGGGCGTTACGACATGCCATAGTGCCTGTTGGGATCCTGTTTTGGATATACGCACTACCCAAGTGTTTTAAAAGGTATTTTAAGTTTTCTTTCATCAAAATAGAGCCCATATATATAATTGAATATCATAGAGATGTTTCTTAAGGAGAAATCAAGCTTAGATCAGGTTGTGGTTGTTGCTCTTCTTCTTCAACCTAGAATGAGAGCTGGATGTTTTGGGAGGAGAAGTGGATCAAGAGGATGTGTAAGTAGTAGTTCCTTCTGATTCTTATGAATATGAAGCTCTTTATAACTCTGTAATCATCTTATGCATAGTGGAAATTTTCTATGTGGTGTGGCACCATGATTTTTACCGTCATTAAATTTTCCATGTAAAAATTCTTGTGTTTAGATGCTTGTGGTTCATGCATGTGATTCTGCTGTGTTATATTTTATTTGTGTTTAGATGATTTTGTTTATTGCTTGGTAACCTTTAACATAAATCTATCTTTGTCTGCAAAATGCTTCTACCACGTGCTATAAGATTAACTAGGGTTAATGATTTGTTTGTAATTTTATAAGGAAAAACTATTCAATTTTGCAGTCATTAGATTATTCACATCACCAGGAGTTTGAAGACACCTTATTTGTCCAAATCTATATCTAGCATGCTAAATGAGGTGTAATCTTTAGGACAAAAATGTAACTATTAAATCTACTTGTTGGATGTTATATTTGATTCTTCTAATGTATTCCATTTGTTTTTCTGAATATTTAAAATTATAAGTGGAATATGTTTAAAACAATAATTTTCAAATTATTTAAATAATTTATTATGAATATTTATGTTTAATTTTACTATTTAATTAAATTTAGAATATTCCAAAGAATATTTCTTCTCGGATGATGGCAGGCAGAATAGTCCACTGAGATACCAAAGGGTAAGGGAGTAATCTACAATTTTCCCTTATTGTCTAACGACAACTAACAGTGGCTACATGTTTGGCTGATCTAGTCTACTATAATAATAGGGTTGCTACAGTACTGAATATTATACATCTTCTTCGTGACTTCATCGAGATGGTTTGCATTCCGAGGAGATTTCCTTCAGCGTCTAGCCACCTTCGGTGACATGTGACCCAACTGAGTGATCCTCGCTCCATGACACATTAAAAACACACAAAGCCCAATCAATGAACGCCAACAACTGTAACCTAAATTATATTGTTCATTACTATTCCCTGTACTTGTGTTGTGAGCAAAATAGACTAGATTTGTTTTTTATTCCAATTTAAGACTTTAATTAAGCCTATGAAATGGAGTTAAAAATTTGAAATGAGAGGAAACAAAGTCGAATTAATCTTAGTTTTCTCATCCAAAGTTTTGTGATGCGTCAACTTTGAACACCAATTTCTCAGTCGTTCGGCCTCCACTGGCCCTGATTTGACTTCCATTGTGCTCCTTTCACCGTAAAACATTGATGGGTATGAAAAGTCCCTTGATTGGCCACTTGGATCAAGACCTAACTTTTCTTTAGCGATATACTACTCGTTAATGTTCACACTAGATCTAATTGATGGCAAATTTGTCATTATTTGGAAAATTTGAAGTTATGAAAATGTAATTAAGCTTTTAAAATCAACTTTCAAACAAAAAATTCAAGAAAAAGAGATAGGGTGAGGTGGCACCTCGCTAAAGCTGTGTTTGTTAGTCAAGTTCGCCGTGAAAATCAAAGGTGAATTTGAGCTCATTGCGTGCTCGTATCTTTCACAATGGACAAATGAGATAACAAGAAGAATATTCCTCATTGACCCAACTGGAAATGGGCACGTGGCAGCAGCGAGGCTGTCCTCAGCATCCTTGTGAACCCACGCCTGACGTGTGGAAGAAGAGCACCCCGGGCATGATCCCAAACATTATATATGGGATCAGGTCTAATGGTCTGAATCTGATCTAACTACATGGGTCTATTATTCAAATTTTATTAATATGATTTGATTTAAATAAAAATTTCAAAGTGCATTTTATGAATATTTTAATTGTTCAAAGTCCTATAATTATAAAACTTGCACTCCTAGTATATTTTGATGAGAGAAATTCATTATGCAATTATATTTGGGATCTAATGTTAAAATAATTTTTGAAATTTTTGGAGAATTAATTTAATATTAAAATAATTCAAAATTTACCTTTACTCAGATTGACTCTAACGTTCACCAATATACTACTAATGATATTTTGAGTCTAATGAGACCAAGTTTAAGCTTTAATTAAGCCTTATTTAGTGGGGTAACAATCACAAGTTATTATAACAAGAATGTATTTATGAGCAAGGTTATTATATTTGATAAAAAGTTTCTTATGAGGTTAGGGAGCTCGAAGCAAGTTAAGAGTTTAATAAGAGCTAAGGAGTGTATGCAATGTAGAGATGATGCAACTATATTTTCTCCACGTGTACTGTATTCTTCATAGTACATAACTGAGTAGGTTGTTGAGGATAAAGGAGATGCTAAAGAAAACCAAGTAGAGAGGACTCCACTATAAGAGTCAATAATTAGATGATGAGCTAGAACAATGATTGTCTCTATGTCTATATTTATTAGTTCCTAAGTCGGATTGACACTTTCACTTATTAAGGCTAATATTTCATATCATTTCATAAAATATATGAAAAGCTTAGAGTCTGATTGTAAAAATAAGTTCAATAATGAAGGTATGGGGTCTATTTATAAGAATATTACATTCAGGTGATGAAGCAACCTTTTGAAAGAAAAGCATAAGGGTGTAAATGGGAGTATGCTAAGAAAAAGAGAACTAAAAAAGTAGCTAATGTGTGTTACAAGGGAAGAATGATGGCAAAGAAGCTTATTTCACAGAAAAGGTTAGATTATGAAGAATTACCATTTATGAAAGCCATGTGACTGTGTGCTCTTGGTGTTAGTTTTATAAGACATTCTAATCTTGAAATATCTTTATATAAAAGCATATTTCCTATACCGAGGATTGAGAAAGGTCATCCATATAGCGCAACCACTTGGAAATATTTATACTGACAAAATTCTAGTGACATTGAAGATGGTTCTCTTGTTTTTGAAGTGCAAATTACATTAGGTTTGATTCCTTTGGAATGAGGATTTGTAGGCAATTCATTTGGAGTGCATATACTTCATTTATTTTTGCACTTTGGTAGGTATCATATCTCCTTTATCGCAAATGTAATACCTTCTTATATAACACAAGTTTAAGAGCTTAAGAATGACTTTGGATGGGTTATAGATT
This sequence comes from Gastrodia elata, assembly GCA_016760335.1. Classification (NCBI taxonomy): domain Eukaryota; kingdom Viridiplantae; phylum Streptophyta; class Magnoliopsida; order Asparagales; family Orchidaceae; genus Gastrodia; species Gastrodia elata. The sequence continues at coordinate 27,747,995 of CM028678.1, read as the reverse complement.
GATCAAAGGAGAAAAAACATAAAATGGGATGGAAATGGGCTTCGTAACAAAGCTAGTTTTTAGGCTAGCACTTGGGCACATTTAAGCCCCAACTCATTATTTTTGAGTATTTTATCTCACTGTTCTGAAGTTTTAAATACCTATTTGCCCATAAGATGGGAGTTCGTGGGTTCACAAGCCCATGGAGTATATTATGAGTTTCTTACTGAGGAGTCGACTGTAATAGCCCAAACTCATAAGCACTAAGGTATTGTCCGCTTTGGCCTGAAAGCCTCATGGTTTGGTCCACTCGAAAGAAAAGCATAAGGGTGTAAATGGAAGTATGCTCTAGAAAGTCATGTGACTATTTACTCTTGTGTTAGTTTTATAAGACATTCTAATCCCAAAATATCTTGATATAAAGGCATATTTCTTATATCGAGGATTGAGAAAGGTCATCCATATAAAGCAACCATTTGGATATAATTATTTTGACAAAATTCTAGTGACATTGAGGAATGGTTCTCTTGTTCTTGCAGTGTAAATTACTTGAGGTTAGATTCCTTTGGAAGGAGGATTTGTAGGAAATTAATTTGGGGTGCATATATTTCATTTATTTTTGCACTTTGGTAGGTATCATATCTCCTTTATCGCAAATGTAATACCTTCTTGTATAACACAAGTTTTAGATCTTAAGAATGACTTTAGATTGGCTATATATTGAACAAAGGAGAAAAAGCATAAAATGAACTAAAAATGGTCTTCGTAATAAAGCTAGTTTTTGGGCTAGCACTTGGCACATTTAAGCCCCAACTCACTATTTTTGAGTATTTTATCTCACTGTTTCGAAGTGTTAAATACTTGTTTGCGCAAAAGATGGGCGTTTGTGCGTTCACAAGCCCATGGAGTATATTTTGAGTTTTTTGATGAGAAGTTGACTATAATAGCCCAAACTCATAAGCACCAAAGTATTATTCACTTTGTCCTAAAAGGCTCACGATTTTGTCCTCAAAAGATAACTTCCCAGTGATCACCCATCCTGTGAGTGCTCTCACTTGAGCACACTTAACTTTGGAGTTCTTATCAGGAACTCTACTCTTATCTAAAAAGGCATCTCTATGTCTAATAGTTTCACTTATTACTACTTAAGTGGGTCTTTACATCAACGGTTAGGCTAGAGCAAGGGCTTAGCGAATGTAAAATCTTGTGAATATATATAAAATGCCTAATTTTGCGGTTACTTGTATAACATGAGGCTATTTTTGGGCTGAATTAAATAATTATATTTCGTTCAGGGTTTGGTGTATGATCAAACCCAAGAGTAACCATTGTGCTCTTCTTTTGAGTGATTATGTGACAAATCTCTTAAAAGCTCTAGGATATTGGCAGCAAAATCCATATAATTAAAATTTTATCTTAATACTCTTCTTTTATTAGAGAATTCTTTTCCTCTACTCCCTATTAAAATAGATGAATCTCACCAAACCATAAGACTTTATATGTGCTGCAATTTCTTATTTTCCCTTTATGAGATAGTGTGTTCTACAAGACCACTCAAAATTTGTTAAAGTATTAATTATTCCCTAGCAGCAAGGTTCTCACCAAAATTACAATTATTGAATTTTATGTTACATGGTGTATAAGAAAAATAATATATATATGTATATATATGCACACACACACACATGACAATGATCAATGGTAAAGAGAGTTAAGCTCTCAGCTGCATGCAATCTAGGGTTCCTATTTTCGCTTATGGCCAACGGTTATGGCTCCGGTGGGTGATAGCAAGTTTCTTTCTTTTAAGCCTTTTGTGTGTGCATTTTTGTTGGTTAGAGGTTTGATTTTTCCTTTAATTTTGATCCCATGGATAAAGATGGTCGTGGCTAATCAAATTTGATATTTAAGGGATCTTTTAGAGGGGATTTATCCTTCCTTCTGTAAAATCATCTCACCGATTTATGGGATTTTGCCATTTTTTTTCATTAAGTATTAAATATTTTCCCTAGTGGTGCCTCACCAATTCACATAGGGGGTAAAATATGTTTTCTCTGCACCTACTTTGGGTGAAATATCTATTTTTATTGCTAGGTCAAAACTCCAAGGCATAGATTCTTTCAAACTTTTTGATGAGTTAAGGGCTTTTTTCAATATTTCAAATGACTTTGACTATTCTCATTTGTTCTCTAAAAGTTTCTATGAAAACAAAGGGCTTACAGTTTGATTTTGTAAATGTAATACGTATGTTGATATCACCTTTGATGTCTCAATTTCCCCTATTTGGGTGAATTTTCCATGCTTGTGTCTATACTATATAATCCAAGAGATTTTATTTTCTATTGCTAAAACTATTGGGAGGCCATTACATCTTGATAGAAATAAGATAAATCTTAGGTTTTATTGGCTACTCAAGTGCTCGTAGAAGTGGATGTTGCTAGATCACTTCCTGATAAGATTTGTCTTGGAACTAAAACTAGATGTTATTACCAAAAAATGGTTTATGAACAATTTCCTCTTTTCTATTATTATTGCGCTGACATTGGTCACAAAACTAATAATTGCATGAGGGTGAATGGAAATTGTGCTGAGGCTCCTTTGGTCACTATTACAATTGATGTTCTATATATTGTAATTAAAGGTTATGTGGTGGACAACAATGAAATCTAGATGAAAGAGTCAGATTTATTCAAAGGGTGGAAGTGAAGTCTGCTTAGGATTTGAACCAATCCAGCAATAACCCATACCTTTTTGAAGTAATGTTTAAGGATTGTTGTGATAAGCCTATAAAGCTTACCATTAGTTTAAATGCTAATCATTTATCTATTATTCTTTTAATTAAAGCCCTTATTAATTTAGAATTGAGTAATGTTAATTTGAATGATACTAAAAATACTTTTGATCTTATGATGCATGTCTTAGGCAGCAGGGACAAGTTTGCGAAGGAGCCCAGAGAGCAGGGTGATGTTGGGGTTATATCTAATGAAAATGCATTTCTTTTTTCTTCTTCAACTAGAAATGAGGATAATATACTATCTTTTATTGATGTGGAAGGAGTTGATAATTATTTATAGGGATATGTTGTAGTTCCTATGTTTATAGTGGTCAATAATTATACTTATCCTATGAATGTTGATATCTCTAATATGCAAGTTCTTGAGAGTGACCTTATGTCGGTGCCTAAAGAATTGGGGGGAGTCAACAAATATAATTTGAATGCCCAAAATGTTGTCGATAATATTCTGCAAGTGATAGATGGAAAATATGTTTGTTGGAAGTTCATATTTTAGAGGTTAATTCTCCCCCTCCCCAGGAAGGCATATGTCTATCTCATATAGCTGCCAAATTTAAAATTGAGAGCATGAATTATCCAGAGAGTAATAGACCTGTGAGTCATTCCGATGGGAAGAGAGGGTCTGAATGTATTATTAGATCTAATGCTAAAGTTAAAACATTTCTAGTGGTGTATAATGTTTTAACATTTAACATTATTTGTTGGAATATTAGAGGTGCTGGTAATACCTCATCGCTTAATATATTTAAAAATATTTCTATGGAGACTAAAATTGATTCTGCAGCCATTATTGATCCTAAAATCAATGCTAGTCATAGTGGGAGAATTTATAAATTTGTGTAGTTGTTTATTCTTTTCTTAACACTATCTAGGTTTGCTGGAAAGATGAGTGAGAAGTGGAAATGTTAAGAGAATGTGACCAATCCATTCTCCTTAAGCTTCAGAAATCTTTTCTAATTGTGGCTCTCACATTAGGTTACAGGTTGAACTTGAGATATGATAGATAAAATCCATGGGATTTCATTCGCAGTTGTAAGATCAACAATATCCCTTGTTTGGTAGGGAGAGATTTTAATGCAATTTTACATTACTCTAAGTATAAGGGGTGCGCTCATAATAATTTTATCTCAATTTTTGACTTCAACTAGGATGTCATTGATTGTGGCCTTGATGATTTTATGTATTCTGATGCATCATAAATGTGGTCAAATGGTATACATTTTGCTAAACAAGATAAATTTATTTTCAATAATGAGTGCATTAATACTTTACCTAATTTTATAAATCTCTCCATAAACTAGACTTAATTTGACCATAAACCCTTGTTGTATAAGGCTTGGGAGGACAGTGTCCCTATTCCTAAGTCTTTCAGATTTCAAACTTCTTGGATGCATAAGGAGGATGGTAGGTCCATTATTACTAAGTCTTGGAATGTGGGGGTTCCTTCCTATGGTTTAATCCCTTTAACATCCAAGCAAAAATCCCTTAGATGTAACCCAAGTTTATCGAACAAAACTAAAGTGGAAAATATTTTTGATAACTTGTTTAAGTAGGAAAACCTTGTAGCTAATCTTGAAAATATATTTGAAGATAAAACTAATGTGGAGGGTCATTCTAAGATGTTCAAAGCTAAAACTCACCTTATTCAATGGAACAATGATGCAGAGCGATTTTGGATGAAAAAATGTAGCATGAATTCAAACTTGGAAGGAGAGTGTAATACGAAGTCTTACCATTCCTGGGTGAAAAAGAGATGGTCGGTTAACAAATTTCTGAAGTCGCTTCACCCGAATGTTCTACCTTTAATTTCCAAAGGGAGATTACTAATTCTGTTATTGAGTATTTTACTGAATTAGACAGTTCCACTTACACCATCAACTCTGCCTCAGATCCCTCAATTGGGGTGAGAGCAGGTTTCCCGCAGCTTGTTGTTTTGTTCAATGAAGAGGAAATCTAGTCGTTAATTCAAAACTTGAAAGCTAATGCCGCCCCTATCTCAAATGGGTTCCCTACAAAATTATATCAAAATTTCTGGAGCATTATCAAAGCTAACGTCCGTAATGCTATTTGGGAATATTTTAGTCGTGCCCATCACCCCAATTTCCTTACTCATATTGTGCTTTCTCTTAATCCAAACGAGGACAATATTTATCAGTGGAACTAGTATAGTCTTATTATCCTATGCATTATTTTTATTAAAATCATGTCTAAGCCTCTAGTTAATAGGTTGCATTAGTGTTTTCCATCTCTAATTGAACCCAACCAATGTGCTTTTTTCCCTAATTGCAATATTATGGATAACATTTTAGCTATGCAGGAGATGGTGCATAGTTTGAATAAAAAGGTTAGCGGTGATAACTTGATTCTCAAACATGATATTGAAAGGGTGTATGATAAAATGTATTTCCTATATTGTTATCTGCAGAAATGTGGTTTTGATGCAAAATTTATTTCCATCATTAAAAGCTGGTAAAAATATTTTGGTTATCTATTTTAATCAATGGTTCTTTGGAAGGATTTTTCAATCCCAAAGAGGGTTAAGACAATGTGATCCTTTATCCTCTATCCTCTTTGTGATTGATATGAATTATTGGTTCAAAAAGTTGAATGCTTTATTTTTGATGTATCAACCTTTCAAGTATAATATGGGTGGTAAAATTTTGTCACTGTTTATATGGACGACTTAGTCATTTTTACGAATAGGGGCACGTCATCTGCTAAGATCATTGCTCAGACCTTAATTGATTTTATGTGTTAGTCTGGTCTAAAAATCAGTGTTTCTAATTCAAGCTCTTATGTTGGGAAAAAAGTTTAGGTTAGGATTTTTAATAAGATTTCTTTTTATTTTGGATTTGTCGTGGCAAGTTACCATTCAAATATTTGGGCATTCCCATCTTCAAGGGTCATATTAAAAATGACAATTTACAAGGACTTTTAGACAATATTTTTGCTAATTAAGGGTTGGAAACTTTCTTACCTTTCTCAGGGCGGCAGACTAGTTCTTATTCAATCTATTCTGATTTCTATTACCATCCACTAGATGGACATCTCATCTCCTACTAATTAGATTGTCAACAAAATTAAAATAGCCCTCAACAAATTTTTGTGGGTCAACAACATGTGTGGGCCTAAAATTATTTGGTCTAAGTGGAACCATGTTTCCAATCCTATTCAAAAGGAGGGTTTGGGAGTCAGGAACTTAGTTGATATCCACTTTGCACTATCTTCCAAATTATGCTGACTATTTTGCGCCTTTAACACAATTTGGGCTCGTTTCCTTTGGGCCAAATATTATGCGTCCAAGCACCATGTTACTATTGTACCTAAGGCTCAAAACACTATCATTTGGAAGATAATGTTGGGTTGTAGGGAGGAAGTGAAGAATTTAATGTGGTTAGATACCCTTGATGAGGATTAATTTTTTCAGCATGATAATTAGTCTAATCATGGTTTGCTGGGTGGTTATATTGGGAGTGCTAATCCTAACCTCAAGATGAGGGATTGTTTCAATCCCTATCAAGTGGGAATTGGGAGCCAATCTTGTTTTTCATATTAAGGATATAATCAAGAAAGAAATCTATTATGCTTGTTGGCAAAAACTTTTATTTTGCTTTTGCCTGGAACATTAGTTATAATCACCTCCTTCTGAGCTCTAAACCCTGGAATTCCTTTATTCCCACCCAAATCAACCTATTTATTGAAGAATTTTTACTAGTTATGTTAGTGTGGATGAAGAGCTCCAATATGGGTCTTCATCTGGCCTTTAAGTCTCATTGTAGTTCCTCGTTTTTATCTCTCTATGCTCATTTTGAATGGCTTGGCTAGGAATGTGGCTAGGTTTGAATGTTCACATCTCGTCTGTGCAAGGTTGTGATTTGAAACATATGCTAGAAAGATGGAATGATGTCAATGATGGAAAAATAGGCTAGATTCATGTTGGTAATTTATCTGATGCTTTCGCTTTGTGGTCTCTGGTCTGGTAGAAACCAAGGCTAGTATTCTAGAAAGTCAACAAGTGTTGAGCGAATCTTAAATCACAATGTTAGTGAGATTCACGACACACTCATGGGGATTCCCCTTAACAGGTTCAATTGGAAATATGTTGATTGTGCAAAATTTAAGCAAACTTTTCATTTTAATGATGCTAGTTAACATTTATCATGTTGTTATTTGTGATATCGGTTTAATTGGTTTTATTTTTGTTGGTATTTTGGTGGGTGTTATTATGTTTCTAGATATGTTGTTTAAATTGGGGTTGGCCGGTGGGATTTCCCATTGGATGTGGGTGGTGCTCCTTGTGGCAGAGGTTGATCGGCTACTTCTAGAATTGAAAATGTTCGTCTTTCTCTCTGCCCGTCACACTTGGTTGTTCGTCAAGAAGCTGTTGTCGGTTCCTGAAGGGATTCAGATGAGGTTGGATTCGTTGCTGCCTCCTAAAGTTGCTTATTCGTTTGCATCAGCCGATGAAGGTGGTAAGGTGGTTGTTGGTTTTTATTTTTGGGAGTCTTTTAGGCCATACCATTGGCACGCTATGTGTCGCATGGGATTATTTTTAGGATTTTAGTTTCAAGTTTTTGTGCCCTTCCAATTTTGATCTTGTATCTGCCATTTTTTAATTCAATAGAATCACAGACTTTAATATATATATATATATATATATATATATATATATATATATATATATTATTGTTTATTTATTTTTTTTGCGTTTATTATCTTCTTTTTGCCGATTTTTATTTTTATTAAAAATTTTGTAAAGATAACATTAATTTTGCTTTATTGGTGGACTTCTAAATAAGAATATGGTTTTAAATGGTGACTTGTAAACTCAAGGAGGAGTTCTGTATGAATGCTACTGCTGTCAGCCATTGTTGATTGTGTGCACTATGTGACAGCGAACAATACAAACAATATATACCTCGGATCTGATGCTCGCAATAGACCAAAGAAAACAATAAAAAATTAAGATTTTCGTAAAAAGAGTTCCAATAGTATCTTATTAACAACATCAAGACTTAATCCTACTAAACTCATTCAGTAATATGAATTTCTTATTTCAATCAATCTTTAAAGTATTAAGTTCTGCATATTTTGTCTACTAACACAAGTCTTTTAATTCTCTTGTTAAACTAAATAAAAAATTATCATCTGATCGAATTCCTTTAATAAGGAATTATTAATTAATGCAAAATTTAATCGAACAAAATATTTCACAAAAAAGCTTACACAAAGTACTATAATATCATCTATATTTTAATTTGTTTTTTTTTTGTGATAAAAGACTTTTAAATAAAATATAAAGTTATTCATTTATAATAAAAAAATTTTAAAAACAAATTAAAAAAAACTGAGCCAACGTTTACATCTTTCTAAAATAATTAAAAAATTAAAGAAAATTAATAAAATTTTTATAGTGTTAGCGATACAATGGCTAGCTTATTAACACTGCTACAAGCTTCTGGATTTGAAACATGAAAAATGTTTGGTGAGTTAAATCCAATAGGTGGCAAATTAAGTAAGCATCATCTTCTAATAGAATATTAAGTATGTTAATAAATAAATGTTGTTTGCAAAAAAAGTAGCAATCAATTTAAAACTCCAAATTTAAAAATGCATGGAAAGTTGAAATATAAAGAATCATCATAAGTATGGGATTGCCAAACTTACATCACTATTTTCAAGTTTGATGAGCTATTTATTTTTCTTTTAGATGTCATGTTTGGTAATTGACAAGCCACTGCCCCCAACAACGATTACCTAAGATTATTTCGGTTCGGAATTAGATTTTGAATCTTCTATTTTGACCGCAAACGCTCTAAATTAGAAAGATGGGCAAAACCTCCCCCTATGCAAGAGATAGAGGGTCCCCCTAAATGAATTCACGTTTGCCTAATAAATCTCGCAAGCTCGATTCCTTGGCCTAAACTCATTTACGTATTAAACGATGCCCTAATCTTTCTCTTCTCTTTTCCCTTTCAGTCAACTAATTCAGTATTGTTCCCCAGTTAGGCCTAAAGAAATTGAGTGTGCCCCACATATACGTGACTTTAAATTATGCAAGTGCACAATATCTGAAGTAATATAGGAACAAGAGCTCCAAATTATTGCCCTTAGGGATTGATATATTTGTTACTAGCTACTTCCATCTCTATCAATGTTCATATAGTCAAAATTGGGCTTTCTATTTCATAATTATCCAATGATGTTGAAAAGATAAAAGTCAGATGATTAAGTATAGGATTTTGTCAATTTAAAGAGATCAGGGAGAATTAGGCTACACTTCTATGATTTTGATTTCAGTGCAGGTTGAATTAACAATTTAATAAATTATGAGAATTATATATTTTGATTTCAAAGGGGGGCTGTAGAGTGTTGAACCATTAGTGATATTTCACGCACATAGAACATTCGTCATTCCAACCTTAAGGTTGTTTTTAGTAGATCACATAACGAGACCTCATGACTTCGGACCTTAGCTTCTAAATGATGGACATTTTAACATACTATTGACTTTGTTCTATGTGTAATTGGAATGATATTAGTTCATAAGTTCACTTACATAATCATGTGATCAGAAGGAGTCGTGAAGATGTCCAAACTCCAACATCCTCTTACAAAACCTTACTTTATCCCTAAGTTTATGTTTTTCTTAGCTCAAGATTCACACGCACATGTAACATTCAGATGCACATAAACCCTACTTTCAGAACTTATAATTTGATACAAGAATTTAATGCAACATGAAAACTATTTTATCATATTATGGAAATGGAAAACTGCATTCAATATTCAAAAATAAAAATCTTAAATATTCATAGCAATAGTCACATATGATTATTTCAACATGCACATGAAAATCTATTCCATGGCTCTTATCCTAACCCTTCCCAAAGGGGGTTTAGGTGGCCCTTACAATGTAATTATTAAAACAAATATCTTGATAGCATTAGATTAACATGATTTAAAAAAAAAGTAAGGAGATATGGGAGAAATAAGAGTTATTGAAGGGACAACACTTATGGTTCTCTTCATCGCTCCAATTCCCCTTTTCCTTCTCTATTTCCCGTCATTGATGGCTCTAGGGTCAGCTTTTATGTTCTATTCCTCATCCCAAATGATTATTCTTTATTTTAGGGCTTTGATTTATTCTTTTAAACCACTCAAAAATTGCCCCTTGAATATCAAGGAACACTCCTATTCAATGTTGCAGTCGTTGGAACTACAAGGGGCACCTGGGCACTCTTAGAAGCCCATGGCTTTGTTTAGTCGACACCTAGGCTCCCTTGGGGGCCCAGGTCTTTATTTGGAGTAGGTGTGTCTAGCACCTGGGCGCTCCTGAGCGCCCAGGTCTTGGTGTGCACTTGGGCATGTCTGGCTAGATTTGGTAATTATGTACAAAGCATCTGGGTGTTCCTGGGCTTATAGGTCTTGGTCGGGTAGGCATTTGCGTGCTTGGGCCTTTATGACTTGCTATGCATAGAGCTGACTAGAGGTGCTTAGGAAATTAGAATCATGCCTCCTTAGTTGTATTTTGTGCTTTCATGATTAGAAATCCTAAATCATTACAAACAGTAAAGATCACAACAACTAAGGCAAATAATATATAATTCTAATAAAAATACACACAAAAAGTGAAGTTAAAATACTATATTTTTAAAGGTTATCATGTTCCCATACTTAAGTTCAAACACATCCTTTAGTGCGATGAATCAATAATTTTTTTCTTAATGATTGTTATGGTTACACCTATTGTGAATAGCTAGTCTTGACAATATGATTTGTAATGTTTAAGGATTTAGCAAAATTCTATTGAATGGTATGGATTAACATATGCTTAGCCAGACTTATGACTCAACTTCATCTAATCTTGTGAAAAATCATATCCATTAACCTCAATTATTCCTACACAACACTCATGAAAACCTTAAACTTTAATATGGGGGATGATTTGGTTATTCAACGGGTATGTATAGTTATAGAACTGAAATTTTAGTGCCATATGTATCCCTTCTCATAAAATTTCATACCAATCTTTTAGATACTATTAAACCTTCACTAATAATGAAATTAGAGTTATCATGACATCAACAACACAATTAGGATAACAAAAAAGTTTCAAATTATTTTAATTGATTCATCTTTACTAAAGTACACACATAACATAAAACAAATACTACAACATAAACATAGACATGAATCTAACATAAAATAGAATAGTATGGCCTTAAAATGTAAGGAGACAGTGGTAGTTGTCGATGCATGATTACTACTCATCTTCTTTATCTTCCTCCATATATATTTGATAGGTGTCATCCAAAAAAGGCCTTAGATCTCTCAATTATTCTCTAGTAGGAAGGAGTGGTGAAAGGATTGGTTCCCCTGGTACTCCATGCAACAACCACTATGCAAGCAAATTTGTGAGGCTTTGGAAACACTCGCTCATGTAAAGTTGTTGGTTCTGCAAGGATTCCTGAATATATAAAATTTTTGATTGAGACCACATATCCAATTTTTGATAAATAACTTTGAACTGGTCAAATAGGTGTTACAGATCCTCAATTTCTCCTCTCTTTTTTACTGCTATTGAAGACTTGGCATTACATGTCAAACTTTCTCTCTTCTTTTCTTAGCTGATATTGTTTTGTGACACTTTTTATGTCAAGGGTGCATGTAGTAGAAACTTAGCTTATTCTCATCAATCGTTACTCCTTGTGATAAGCAAATTTTTCATACACTATCTGGCAGGGCATTCCATAATTGCTCGTGGATTAGCTTACCAACATTTATGGATCCTAGTATTTAAATAATTATATTTAGTCAAGTTCTAGCCCTTCTTACATTGCTTAGGTCGCTGATAGACATGATTTTTCTAGAAATAAGAATGTGCTAAGCCCTCAATTATACAGTATAAGTAGTACTAGAGAAATTTGTTGCTTCACCCTTCTATGAAACATTCATGTTAGTCAGAGGATCTATTACATAGTAGCATTGAAGTTAACATCAGTAGAATTATTTCATTCATAATCCTTCACTTTCTCTAGTTGATAGTACTCTTGAATAGCCATTTAATGAAAATCTACTTTCTTTCCAGTCACCCAAATCTTACTTTTTCTAGCTCTTCACTACATTTGCATATACCTCTTAGATTATTGGAATACTAACCCTTTTAGGTTGGTCACATAGTTGTTCCCATCACTGCTCATCCACATTGATAGACTATAAAATACATGTCTACGCTTGCACGCAAGTGTACGTGGTCTGAAGTAATAATTTGTAAGGTAAGTTCTGAGATTATCATCCTCAGGGAATGGTATGTTTTGTTACTAAGATATATATAAATTAAATAATGTTTAAACGATATGATTTTAGCTTGATTTGGCTCCATTAATAAGCAATAATTTAGAGTTAGAAACTATTTAAGTTAGAGAGGAGAGTTGGGCTTATTCTATGTGATATGATGGGGACCTAAAGTTGTATTATTTTTCAAGCACATATCATTCTTTTATATTAAGCCAATTAATCAAGTGCACATTGTAATCCGTAGAGTTGTCCTCTAAGTCCTTCAAGTGTAAATCTTGTGCAAGAGATGAACACACTATGGTTCAATTTCTGCACAAAGATTCCCATAAGATTGCAATTAGAGCATCTTAGTTTTCCTATGTCTAGGTTACCAAAAATTTACAGTTTTAATTAGCCGATATCAAGAGCATTGATTCCACTAATGAGCATCATGCGCATCATGCACAGTTCAGATAAAGAAGTGATTTCATTGGGCTCTATGAACTATGTCACGTCATCCATGAGCTCTCAAAGAATCCACTCCCTCCTTTCACGTATGCTGAGCAACGAAGCTCCTATTAATGGGTCTTAGATCACATGCTTTGACTCCTTAGTTGAGCATAAAACATGGTGCAAGAAGGCTCAAGAACTTCTCACTTAGTTCTAAACACCCCATGCACACATATCCTGCTCTTAACTAAGCAATGAGCCATGGAGCACAAGACTTTCATTTTGATTATTAATATTTATAATTATATTTTCTTAACATAAGATTTTCATTTATTCCCCAACTTGAACTTAAAATAATTTCATTTAGTCATTTAAAAAATAGATTCTTAATTCAATGCTTGAGGAAGTTCTATATCATTCATTAAGTCCCTTACATTTTATAATGGGCTTAGCCCAACTCTCCCCAAGGGGGTTTAGCCTTCCATTACAACTGAGAAAAGAAGAAAAAAATACAAGGATGAATACCCTTTCATGATCCACTAAAAGAAATGTAAGAGCAAGATTAGAGTTTACTAGGAATAGACCTTAATGGGGTTCACTGGATCTCTCCTCTTCTTCCTCTTCTACTTTCCTTTAGCTCCCTAGTGCAGCCTTTGATTCGTTCTCCTGTAGCAATGGTCCTTTCCACCTCTCTTGGAGACGTCTCCTTCTTCCTCTATGCAGCCCCTAAAATTGAAGTTTTGGATGAAAAGTTGGAACCCTTCTTTTGTGAAGAGGAGCTGCATATAAAGAGAAGTAAATCTCCTTCTTTGCTTTCAAATTATGGCTTCTTCTCTCCAAATTTCTATAGTAATGAGTACTTAGCCACTTGAGGCATGATAAGACCTTCCCTTTTTCATTCTTTAATCTCCAAATGACATAAAGAATTCTTTTTTACCTTAAAAACTATTCTCCTGCAAAAGAAATGATGGCTGGGAGACAAGGAGCAGGCTGGGGGTCTTGTCCCAGTAGCAATAAACGCCATGAACAGACAGAAATTTGACGTACCTCTGAAGCGCGCTGCAGCGATTGAGTTTCGGAACTCTTTTGATACAGCGCACTATGGCAATTTTAAGTTTCAAAACATGCCCGCTGCAGTGCGCTATAGCGATCGATTTATGAAAACTCTTTTGCTGCAGTACGCTGTAGCGTTTGAGTTTCAAAAACTCTCCCGTTGTAGCTCAGTGTAGCGATAGAGTTTTGAAAACTTTCCCGCTGCAGCACACTGTAGCGATTGAGTTTCGAAAACTCTTCTGCTACAGTGCACTGTAGTGATGGAGTCTTGAAAACTCTCCCGCTATAGTGTGCTGGAGTGATCGAATTTTGAAAACTCTCCCGCTGGAGCGCGCTGCAGCGATTGGGTTACGATAACTTTTTCGCTGCAGCGCACCGTAGCAAAATTGCTCCAAAATTCATTAATTCTCTTGATAAGTGTGTTTTGCAAGCCAGCAGCTGTGGCGCGTGCAACGCGCTGCTGCGCGCTCTAGCGCACCGCATCAGTTTTCTTCCAGAAATTCAAAAATACTCCAGAATTTCCCAGAAATTGTTGAGCTCGCTTTTTACCTGAAAATAAGCAAAATTGGATCAAGGGGACTGTTTTTAAAATGGAAATGAATGAGATTTTTCCTTTATTTAAGATGTAAATTATGGATTCATCACACCCCCACACTTAGACTCTTGCTCGTCCTCGAGTAAGCTCAAAAATGAATTTTTTTCTGTTTCTAAGGTGTGAGAGTATAAGTAATGTTAATGTGAGTTTGATTGCAATTCAAAGTTTATGCTTAACTAAAATGATAGGCACATATACATCATTTAAATTTTTTAAACTTTGGTTATGAACCTTGGTTGATAAACTAGTCTCCAATTTTAAGTTTATAATATTTGGTTCTAGGTAATGGGAAAGGTTCCTTAGAATTTTTGAACTAGGGAGGTTATAAGTAATCAAGAGTTTTGTACCATATATTCTCCATCGTATGAATCACAAAGATATTTAAAATCTTATGAGAGATATTTTTCATTATCCTATTTCATTTCTTTCCTTGGGAGAGATTTTTTCATCATTCCTATTTTTGTTTTTTTTTTCAGCTTTAGGGAGAGATAATTTTCTTCATCCTAATTCCAATTCTTTGTGATCATAAAATTCTACAGGAGCCTAGCACACTCATAGCTTACCCAATTTATTCACTAGTTTTAATTTCTAAGCCTTCCCCCACACTTAAACCTTCACATTGATTTTGTTAAATTTTTGGAGACTATATACAACCTGAGATTAATCCTTTATTTAGATGATTTCATGTTGTGAATGAGTTTAGTCATTTTTCATTAAGCAAATTTTGGTTGACAATCAAAAAAGAATTTACATTAATATTCTTGCAACTTTCATAGTCTTGAAAAGTTCATAAAAATATGCCGTTTGCAAACAAAGACATAATTTGAAAATATGATTATCCTTAAAGAAAAACAAAACACACAAAAGAAAAGAAAAACTAGAATTGAAAATAAGAAAAAATACAACCTAATTTAGTCATCCTTCTCACTTTCTTCCGCATCCTCCTCATCCATGTCCTGGTAGGAATAGTCACACGGCCAACGGGCGTCCGGGATAGGGTCACCGACAGGTAGTTGTGGCAGCAAAGAGCCATCCGGCCCTCCATGCAGGCTCCAATCATGGAACATCATTCCAAGATCTTCAAGGAATTTCGGTTGGAACTCCCACTGCTGGGCGATTTCCTTCTTACAAAACTGCATGTCGGTGGCCATAGCCTTACCCAAGTTAGTTTGTTGACCGTGAATCCGTGCCAACAATTTTTCTGAGTAAGAGCAGGCGGATGAAGATGAAGTTTCTCCTTCTTCTCCCCTCCTCTTCTTAGCCTGCTTCCATACTTGGGAACGGGCATACAGATTTTTTCGCTCAAGGGGGGCACTAGGAGGGATGACGATGTCGAAGGAAAGGATCTTAACCCCCTAGGCCAGAAAGATGCCCGAGTTTAATGACCTGAACGCCAGCGCAGCACAAGACCCTTTCAAGGCACTCCAGAGCTGCTCATAAATGATGCCGGAGAGATGAATTTCTCTGGGCTTTTTAAAGTGCACACATGAGCAGCGCCCTTGAATGATTCATTTCACTAAGGTGACTCATTGGCATGATGAAGCTATAGATGAATACCAGCCACGTATTACCCGAGTCCGTGAGAAGGGCTTGAGGAATGTTGGTCAAATTTCCTCTCCAATCTGTATTATTGCAAATGAGTTCACTTATAAGAGCAGCCGGGTCATAGCTAGACTCAATGAGGGTCAAGTAAGAGCAGTTCTTAACCTCCCTCAACTCGTAAAAATGCAAGATTTTCTCATGCCCAAAAATAACTCCCTTTCCCCGAACAAAGACTCTACTCCCCGCTGTGTCAATAGCATTGGCGTAGACTTTTTGAACAAGGTTCAGGTACGAGATGGCTGGAGTAATCACCATTTGCCTTTATCCATGTGGGTCAACTTGCTCGGATGGCACTGGCAACACCCACCCAAAGTATTTTTCCAGGATGAGCTTCCTCCGAGAAGTGACCACGGTGAACCTCTTCTCAGCCTCCTCAGAGGAGAGACTCTGCTTGTTAAAGGCTCCACCAGATGTGGAGGCCTTGGGTCCTGTCCTTGGGATAGATTTCTTTCTCGAAGACATGCTAAAATTTTAAGGAGAGCTGAAATTTTCAAGGAAGGATGAGGAAGAGAGTTAGTCTAGAGCAATAATTAGAAGGCGCAAATATTACACCCCCCTAACTCCCTTTAAATAGCCACAATTTTAAGGGTCAAAGAAAATCTAGTCAAAGGAGCTTCCCCATGCCATAAATGGGAAAAT
Source organism: Gastrodia elata (assembly GCA_016760335.1). Lineage (NCBI taxonomy): Eukaryota > Viridiplantae > Streptophyta > Magnoliopsida > Asparagales > Orchidaceae > Gastrodia > Gastrodia elata. Next base: position 27,731,607 of record CM028678.1, on the reverse strand, counting down.
CCTTGATTAGAAAAGGGATGAGGAGGGGGTAGCTTTATCAGCAACACCCTTTTTGACTGCTTGGGAATCACAAATAAAGTAAATTTTTGACTGCATTGATTTCCCAGGTAGTCAAAACTGCTACAGCTGGAGCAGATCGCTGCAGCGCACTGTAGCGATTGAGTTTCCAAAACTCTTTTGCTGCAGCGCGCTATAGTGGTTGAGTTTCAAAAACTCTTTTGCTGTAGCGCGATGGAGCGATTGAGTTTTGGAAACTATTTCACTGCAGGGCGCTATGGTGTGCTATTGCGTGCCTTAGCGCAACTAATATATATATATATATATTTTTTTTTTTTTGTTTTTTTTTTTTTTGTTAAACTTGAGTTGCTTCCCAAGAAGCGCTTAGTTTAAAGTTGTTAGCATGACTCGCTTGAGATCTCATTGATGCTATAAGGGTTAGGAGGTATCTCTTTCCAGATTTTTGAGGTATTTGGTGAGCACTAACATACCGTGTGCTTGAACCCTCACCCTCGGCATTCTTTTCACATCCTGCAGTTTCAGTTCTGGAGAAAACTTTCTTTTTTCTCTTTCCCCTCCTCGTTCTCTTTTTTTCATCTTCTCCTTACTCTCACCTTCGGAAGATGTGCTGGGGCTAGCCTCGGAGTCACTTAGATTTAAATTTGGCAAGTCAAGTGCTTAATGAACTCTTTTCTCCCAAGCCTTGCTATTTGTTTCTAATTCCATAACTTGTTGTTTGAGAAGGGTAGGTTTTGAAACTATTAATATGAACCTACCATGGATCTATATGCTCATGACCCCTCTACACACATCTATATTAGCCTTAGAGCTCATGAGGAAAGGTTTTCCAAAGATAATGGTGGAGTTTGCATTCATCCTATCCCATTCACAAACAACAAAATTAGTGGGGACAATGAGGCTTCCTAATCCGTCTGGAACATTTCTTTCAATGCCTAACGAGGTTAATGATTTTATGTTGGTGAATTCTAGAATTATGGAGGTGTACTCCATCCCTCCTACCTTGAGATGTTCATATATATGATAGGGCATAATATTGACTAAAGCACCATGATCACACAAGGGATCTAACAGTACTTCATTACTTATCACGCATGGAATGCATAACCTTCTAGGGTCTTCACATTTTGGAGCAGTGAGATTTTCACACTCAGTTCTCCCCACACCTTCTCTAGCCTTTAGTTCCCTTTCAACAACAATATAATCTTTAGTTTTGTACTCTCCATCCATCCCTTCATAATGAATTACACTTACCAACTCCCTAGGTTTCACTTCAACAGAACTAGGTCGAGCTCCTTACTGCCGAGTGGTCAACTGCTTTAAGATCTGCCCTTATTAAACATCAATATTTCTTAGAGATGCCTCTATCCCTTGGATGGAGGCATCATGGCGAGTAATAGTAGTTTCAGTGTGGCGCATGAATTGAATTATTTCTGCCTTAAAGGTGTTCAAGGCTCCCTCCAAATTTGAATGGTCATTATTAAGATTGTACCCGTTATTAAAGCCTTATTGACTTGATGAATCCCCCCCATTATTATTTCCATTATTATTGTTGTTACTCCATGAGAAATTTAGGTGGTTTTTCCACCCAGGGTTATAAGTATTGGAGTAGGGGTTATTTATGGTATTGTTGTTTCTTAAATAGTTCACTTGTCCAGTATTTGACTAGGCAAAGGGATTGTTTATGTTACAGTTCTCACTAGAGTGTCATCCCCTGCACAATTCACAACTAGTCTCCTGGACAAAGTGCACATTCATGCTTTCAATGCGTTGATTTAACGCAAGAGTTTTATTTTGCAAAGCTATTATTTTATTAGTTTCGATGATTTGCGTAGTTTCCTTTTCAAGCCTTTTGAAGGGCCATTGATATGCATTATTTGCCATTTCTTCTAAGAGGTTATAAGCCTCTTCTTGGGTTTTGCTACAAATCGAGCCTCCGACGGCCGCATCAATGAGTGTCCTTGTTTGTGCGATCAATCCATTGTAAAAGGTTTGAACTTGCATCCACAAAGGAAACCCATGATGTGGGCATCACCTTAAGAACTTCTTAAAATGATCCCAACCATCGTACAGTGTCTCTCAATCAAACTAGTTAAAGTTATCTCAATTCTCAAGCAACCAGTTGTAGCCGGAGGGAAATATTTGGCTAAGAATTTCTTAGCATGATCATACCAAGTACAGATAGAGTCGCTCGGGAGAGAGCTGAGCCAACTTTTGGCTCTATCTCTTAATGAAAATGGAAAAAACCTCAGTTTAACAGCATCTTCAGAGATGCCATTAAACCTAAAGGTATCACAAATTTCAATGAAGGTTAAAATATGTGAGTTAGGACATTCTGTGGCTAATCCACAAAATTAGGTATTTTGAACCATACTTAATGTGGAAGGTTTGATTTCAAAATTGTTTGCTTCGATATTAGGCCTAAGAATAGTATGGGGGATTCCCCTAATATTGGGCAGTGCAAAGTCTCTAAGTGCTCTTCCCCTTGGTTCTCCTAAAGGCTCTCTAAGATTTTCATTAAAATTTTCCATAATAGCTTATTGATTCAGTAGAATATTTTGTTCTCTATTAACTTGTAAATAGGTTTTTCAATTTTTGGATCAAAAAGATATTCATTACAAATTCTTCTACTCATACAAGATAGAAATTAAGCTATCAAGAACAAATATAACAATAGTGTTCAATGATACAACAAACAACAGTAAATGAAAGAGAAGTAAATGGTTAGCATAAATAATTACAAAAATAAAAATTAAAACTATATGTAAGGGATTTGCTTAAATCACTATTTACTAGTAGATTCTCCTTAATACAAAATAGTTACCATTCCATGGCAACGAGGCGACAAGAACATGACAGACTGTAAAATACACGTCTGTGCTTGTACGCAAGTGTACATGGTTTGAAGTAATAATTTGGAAGGTAAGTTCTGAGATTTATCGTCCTCAGGAAATTGTATATTTTGTTACTAAGGTATATCTATGTTCAATAATGTTTAAATGATATCATTTCAGCTTGATTTGGTTCCGTTAACAAGCAATAATTTAGAGTTTAGAAATTATTTAAGTTAGAGAGGAGAGTTGGGCTTGTTCCATGTGAAATGATGGGGACCTCAAGTTGTATTACTTCTCAAACACATTTTATTCTTTTTTATTAAGCTAATTAATCAAGTGCACATTGTAATCCTTAGAGTTGCCCTCTTAATCCTTGAAGTGCAAATCTTGTACGAGAGATGAACACACTAGGATTCAATTTCTGCACAAAGATTCCCATGAGATCAAATTTTGAGCATCTTAGTTTTCCTACATCTTGGTTTCCAAAATTTATAGTTTTAATTAGTCGATCTCAAGAGCATTAATTCCACTAATGAGCATCACGCGCATCATGTGCAGTTCAGATAAGGAAGTTATTTCATTGGGCTCTATAAACTATGCCACGTCATCCATGAGCTCTCAAAGAATCCACTCCCTCCTTTCACATATGCTGAGCAACGGAGCTCCAACTAATGGGTCTTAGATCACACAATTTGACTCCGTAGTTGAGCGTAAAATATGGTGCAAGAAGGCTCAAGAACTTCTCACTTAGTTCTAAGCACCCCATGCACACATATCCCGCTCTTAACTAAGCAATGAGCCATGGAGCACAAAACTTTCATTTTGATCGTTAGTATTTATAATTATATTTTCTTAACATAAGATTTTCATTTAATCCACTACTTGAGCTTAAGAAGATTTCATTTAGTTATTCAAAAAAATAGATTTTTATTTTAATGCTTGAAGAAGTTCTACATTATTCATTAAGTTCCATACATTTTATAATGGGCTCAGCCCAACCCTCCCTAAGGGGGTTTAGCCTTCCATTACAGCAAAGAAAAGATGAAAAATATATAAGGATGAAGACCCTTTCATGATTCACTAAAAGAAATGTAAATGCAAGATTAGAGTTTACTAAAAATAGCCCTTAATGGGGTTCTCTAGATCTCTCCTCTTCTTCCTCTTCTCCTTTCATTTAGTTCCCTAGTGCAACTTTTGATTCTTTCTCCTCTAGCAATGGTCCTTTCCACTTTTCTTGGAGAGGTCTTCTTCTTTCTCTATGCAGCCCCTAAAAATTGAACTTTTGGATCAAAAGTTGGAACCCTTCTTTTGTGAAGAAGAGCAGCATATAAAGAAGAGTAAATCTTGTTCTTTGCTTTCAAATTCTAGTTTGTTCCCTCCAAATTTCTGCAGCAATGAGTGCTTAGCTCACTTGAGGCATGATAAGACATTCCCATTTCCATTCTTTAATCTCCACATCACTTAAAGAATTCATTTTTCCTTTAAGAACTATTCTACTGCAGAAGAAATGATGGCTGAGAGACAAGGAGCAGGCTAGGGTTCTTGTCCCATCCGCAATAAATTCCATGAACAGACATAAATTCGGTATGCCGCGGTAGCGCGCTGCAGCGATTGAGTTTCAGAACTTTTTTACTGCAGCGCGCTGTGGTGGTTTAAAGTTTTGAAACTTTCCCGCTGCAGCGCGCTGGAGCGATTGAGTTACAAAAACTCTCCCGTTGCAGTGCGCTGTAGTGATCGAGTGTCAAAAACTCTTCCACTGTAGAGCGCTGTAGCGATCGAACTTCGAAAACTCTCCAGCTACTGCACGCTGGAGCGATCAAGCTTCGAAAACTCTTCCACTGCAGCGCGCTGCAGCGATGGAGCTTCGAAAACTCTTCCGCTGCAGCGCGCTGCAGCGATGGAATTTTGAAAACTCTCCCGCTGCAGCGCGCTGCAGCGATCGAGTTTCGAAAACTCTCCCGCTAAAGCGCACTGCAGCGATTGAGTTACGATAATTTTTTCACTACAGCGCGCTAGGGCGCGCTTTGGTGCGCCGTAGCAAAATCACTCCAGAATTCTGTAATTCCCTTGGTAAGTGTCTTCTGCAAGCCAGCGGCTGTGGCCCGCGGGGGTGCGCCGCAGCGCGCCATGGCGCTGCGCCGCAGGGTTTTCTTTCAGAAATTGCAAAAATACTACAGAATTTCCAAAAATTACTGATCTCGCTTTTTACCTGAAAATAAGCAAAATTTGATCAAGGGTGTTGTTTCTAAAACGGATATGAATGAGATTTTTCATTTATTTAGGATGTAAATTATGGATTCATCAAACATATTATGGAGTGCTGGATATGGATGTGTGAATGCCGGCTTCATGAAGACTTTTTTTTTATGTAATTTGATAGAATCACTAGTCCACCTCCAATGATACAAAATGGCTTGCGTCATAGGATGTGGTAAATGAAGTAGCTTTTATGACAACTTTCCTCCTGAATGTCATGGAAACATGCCTGATTTATAATAATTTCTTGAGTTATATGGGTTGTGCTATCTTTTTGTTTTCGAGCCCATTAACTATTGTTGTTTATTTTATCCTTTAATTCTGCTATTAATACTTCTTTAACTAGCTTATTCTTCATACTCTTCATTTTTCCTCGCCTAATCTTTTTAATCTTAAATAACAAATTTTCTTGAATATCATATTTTCTAATATTTTCCAAATAAGTTTTAACTTCATTCTTTGAACTCTCACATATCTTCTTTTCATTTATCACTTCTCATTTATCACTTCTTCTTTTTCCAATTGTAACTATCTTAAATATTCTTCACTAATAATCTGCTCATGAGATTTTCTTTCATTGCTTTTACTTATCACTTTAGTTGAACCTTCCATTTATTAGAGAAGAAAATTAATTTCTTCTTCCTCATTACGTGCTCGGACTATCATGATTCCATTCTCAACATCAATTATTGACATAATGATGGCTAATCTTGGTCTCCAAAATATAGTAGTTATGTCATTGCTCCTTTCATCTAGCTCATTAATAAATTCATAATTTATATCTTAAATAAAGAAAAGTTCATTCATATTTTATATTATAACTACTTCCTTAATTTAATTTTGTCTATTTTTTAGAAAAAATGCCTATCCAACAAATTTTGAAAAATTCTGGATATTTTCCCAAATTTATGAAAGAAATCCGCTGCCGCGCACTGCAGTGGCCCTTATTGCAAGGCGCTGGCGCTCGAGCGGGCTGCAGTGGCCCTTATTGCAAGGCGCTGGCGCTCGAGCGCGCTGCAGCGGAGCATGTTGCGAAGCGCTCGCGCTCCAGCGTGCTGCAGCGGAGCAACTTGCGAAACGCTAGCGCTAGAGCGCGTTGCAGCAGACCTTGCTGCAAATCGTTGGCGCTACAGCGCGCTGCAGCGGTGCATGGTGCAAAGCGCTGGCCCTACAACGCCATGGAGCAGACCAAGTTGCGAGGCGCTGTCGCTACAGCGCGCTGCAGCAGAGCCATTTGCGAAAATTGCTAGCACTATAGCGCGCTACAGCGGCCCTTCATTATATGAACTAAAATGCCCCAGCGCGCCACAGCGGCCTACATTGCAAAAATTTTCCTCTAGAGCGCGTTGCAGCGTGCTCCAGCACGCTGCAGCGGCCCGCCGAAATGTTCCTCTAAGCAGAGCATTAAATGATGACCAAATGACAAAAAACTAAATAAAATTCAAGGACTAAAAAGTTTTGTGCTCCATAGCTCACTCTTAGTCTTGATGCTGGATTCATGAGTGCAAGCTTAAAACTATGTGAGAAAGTTTTTAAGCTTAGTGCACCTTAATGTATGTTCAACTAAAGAGCAGAAACGTGTGATGCTAAGACCCACTAATTGAGCTCCGTTTCTCAGCATATTTGAGGGTGGGAATGGAGTCATTGAGTGCTCATGAATGAGGTGATGAACACTTGAGGAATCATCATACATAAGTTATCTATCATATCATGTGGGAGAAACCCAACTCTCATCTTCCTTTTATCAGAGTTATTTTTTACTAAGAATTGTCGTGCTTTTTCAGAAACCAAATTCAACAATATACTCATAGCTTAAACATTAGTGATCATAGATATACCTTAGTAACAAAACTACTAATTCTCTGAGGTTCGATAAATCCCGGAAACTAAACTTTCCACTTATTACTTCAGACCATATACACTTGCGTGAAAGCGCAGACATATTTTAGGCCTGTCAAGTTTTTGGTGCTGTTGTTGGGGAATTGGAACTTGTTTCGTATTATGGAGAATCTATCAGTAATTAGTGATTTAAGCAATCCTTACTTATAATTTTCTTTTATGATTTTGGTTATTATAGGCACTAACCATTTACTTTTCTGCTTTATTCTTATTATTTCTTAATCTTTGAATGTTATTGCTATATTTATTCTTGCACTAAGAGACTACGCACTACCCACTGTTAGGGGAATTCCCGATTATATTGTAAGACCTAATATTGAAGGTAACAACTTTGAGATCAAACCTCTTACTCTGAGTATGGTTCAAATCAACCAGTTTGGGGGATTAGCCACTGAAGATCCTAATTCACACATTTCAACATTTCTTAAAATTTGTGACACCTTCATATTTAACGGCGTCTCTGAGGTTGCAGTTAAATTATGGCTTTTTCCATTCTCATTACGAGATAGAGCCAAAGGTTGGCTAAGCTCTCTCCCAAGTGATTCGATCTGGACTTAGGATGATTTGGCTAAGAAATTCTTAGCCAAGTATTTCCCTCCGGCGAAAACTGCTTGGCTGAAAATTGAGATAACATACTTCACTCAATTGGAAGGTGAGACACTTTACGACGGATGAGATAGACTTAAGGAGTGCTTAAGGCGATGCCCACATCATGGGTTTCCCTTGTGGATGCAAGTTCAAACCTCTTACAATGGTTTGAACGCCGCAACAAGGACACTCATCGATTCGGTTGCCGGAGGCTCTATTAGTAGTTAAACCCAAGAAGAGGCGTATGACTTCTTATAAGAAATGTCAAATAATGCATAACAATGGCCTACTGAAAGGCTTAGAAAGGAATCTATGAAGGTGAATGAATCCAACCAAATAACGGCACTACAACAAGAAATCCAAGCCTTGAATTAGAAAATCGAGAGAATGAATGTTAACGTTGTTCTTGAAATACAACATGAGTTGTGCGGGGGAAGACATAATAGCGAGAGCTGCAACTTGAATAACCCTTTTATTCAAACAAACACCGAACAAGTTAATTACTTAAGAAACAATAATACCATGAACAACCCCTACTCCAATACTTATAATCTAAGGTGGAAAAACCACCCTAATTTCTCGTGGAGTAACAATAATAACAACGGAAAACAATATGGAGGGAGTTCATCAAATCAATAGGGCGTTAATAATGGAAATAATTATAACGTCACCCTCCATATTTAGATGGAGCTCTTAACTCCTTTAAGACTGAAACCATACAATTCATGCGCCGCACTAAAGCTACACTCACCTGCCATGATGACTCTATCCAAGGAATAGAAGCATCCCTTATAAATATTGAGACCCAACTGTGGCAGATCTCCAAGCAGTTGACCATATGGCAGCAAGGAACTCTACCCAGTTCCACTGAAGTGAATCCAAGGGAGCTGGTTAATGTGATTCATTCTGAAGGGGTGTATGAAGGTAATACAACTGATTAGTTGAGTGCTGTAGAAGAAGAGCTATAATCTCGGGAAAGAGTGAAGGGAACAGAATGTGAGAAGCTCACATCTTCGAAATGTGATGACCCAGGGAGGTTTTGTATTCCTTGCATAATTAGAAATGAATTTAGATCCCTTATGTTATCTTGGTGCTTCCGTCAATGTTATGCCCTACCACATTTAGGAACATCTGAAGGTAGGAGGAATGGAGTACACCTCCACGATTCTAGAATTTACAAATCTGGAATCCCTTACCCCTCTAGGAATTATAAAGAATGTTGTTGTAGGATTGGGGAGCTTAATTGTTCTCCAACCGATTTTGTGGTGTGCGAGTGGGACAGATAGAACAAGAACTCCACAATTATTTTAGGGAGACCTTTTCTTATGAGCACAAGAGCTATTATTGATGTAGGCCGCGGAGTGATGAGTATTAAAATTAAAGAGAAATCAGAGTTAATTGATCTTTAACCCACCTTCTTTAAACAAAGAGAGATGGAGGAAGAGGTGAGGGAAAAAATTAGAGAAGAAAGAATTAGAATTAATAATGATTTGAGAATCTAACGTTAGGAAAAAAAACTCGGAAAATAGCTCAACTTCTTGTTCGAAGAAGGGATGTAAGGAAGGAGTGAGAAGAAAGAAAACAAGAAGGGGTAAAAGAAAAAAAAAGATTCCTATTGAGATAGAACTTGAAAGAGATGATCCCATGAGGGAAAGTAGAGGGGACGAAGGTTAGAGCACCCTTGAGGGTTGTGCTCACCCTAGTACCTTAAGATTGTGGAAAAAGAAACTTCTGAATCCGAATATCTGATCGTTAATGAGTCTAGCTAAGGATGTTAAATTAAACGCTTATTAGGATGAAACCCAAGAATAAATATGCTGTATTTGTTCTATTTATTTGCATCATTTGTTTTTGTACTTTTGTTTTTGTGTATATTATTTTGAGGAATTAAAATTATGGATTATCATAATCCCAAAATCTTTCTTGAAGTTGCAATGGACAAATTTTTCTGAATTTTTAAGGAATGGAAGTCACAAAAGTAATAATAAAGAAAATGATATATAATCAAAGGGTACTTAACAAAAAGTGATTAAATGCATTGATAGTATTAAATATTTTAACTAAGGAATGAATTAAGGTTACTCTAATCTCCAAAATTTAAAATCAATGCTAAAGACTAAGTGTGGGGGAAGGCATTGGACAAAAAATGAACTAGTGAATGAGGTGAGTAATCTAAAAGAGTGTGCTAGGCTCTCGTAGGACTTCATGATCACAAAGATTTGAAATGGGGATGAAGAAAAGTATCTCTCCCTAAAAATGAAAAAGAAATATAAAAATAGAGATGATGAAAAATATTTTTTCCAAATAAAAGGAATGATAAAGGATGATGAAAAATATATGTCCTTAAATCTTTATATCTTTGTGATTCATAAGAAAGAGCACACATAGAACAAGACTCTTGATTACTCACTACCTCCCTAGCTTAGTTATTCCAAGGAACCTCCCCATTACCTAGCACCAAGCATAAATATTTATACTTAGAGCTTAGTCTATTAAACTTGGTTCATATGCAAGAATAGAACATTTAATTTATGTCAAATTATTTTGTCATTTCATTGAAGCACGAACTTTAAATTGCAAATCAAAATCTCGTTGATATTTCTTATTAACTATCATACCTAAGGAATAGAAAAATACAATTTCTTAAGCTTACTCGAGGATGAGCAAGAGTTTAAGTGTGGGGGTGTGAAAAATCTATAATTTATATCTTAATAAAGGGAAGTTCATTCATATTTTATATTAAAACTACTTAATTCAATTTTGTCAATTTTTTTGGAAAAATACCTAACCAACAAATATTGAAGAATTCTGGATATTTTACCAAATTTTAAAAAGAAATCCGCTGCTGCTGCGCTACAGCGCGCTCTACAACAGCCCTCTTTACAAGGCGCTGGTGCTCCAACGCGCTGCAGCGGAACATGTTGCAAAGCACTGGCACTACAGCGCGCTGCAGCGGAGCAACACGCAAAACACTGGTGCTATAGCGCACTACAGCGGACCTGATTGCGAATCGCTGGCACTATAACGCGCTGTAGTGGTTCATGCTGCAAAGCGCTGGCACTACAGTGCGCTGGAGCAGACCAAGTTGCGAAGTGCTGGCGCTACTGCACGCTGCAGCGGAGCCATTTGTGAAATCGCTAGCATTATAGCACGCCGCTGCGCGCTACAGCGCATTACCGCGACCCTTCATTGTACGAACCAAAACGCCCCAGTGTGCCACAACGGCCTACTTTGCAAAAATTTTCTGCTATAGCACACTGCAGCGTGCTACAGCACGTTGTAGCGGCCCACCAAAATTTCTTTTCATCAGAGCATTAGATGCGGCTAGGACAAGACCCCCAACCAGCACCTTGTCTCCGACCATCCTTCCTTCTGTAGCAGGTCAATTTTTCATAAGGAAAATTGTCATGTGAAGATTAAATAATGGAAAAGCAATGGTCAGCTCATCCATCAAGTGGAATTGGCCATCATTACTCCAGAAGTCTTAAAGAAAAATGCAAATTTTTGAAATGTGAGGATGAAGAAGCAGCCCACCTCCATAAATACCACATCTCTTGACTTAAGAGAGGTTCCCAACTTGGCTCACTGCAACCAAAGTAAGAAGAGGGCTACATAGAAGAGAAGGAGAACTCTCCAAAGGTGGAAGAACTCCTCTTGCTAAGGAGAAGAAAGAGAAAGGCAGCACTAGGGACCTAGGAGAAGCAACCACAAGCAAGAAGAGAAAAAGTCCGAAGAACTTCCAAGGAATGTTCCTAGTATTTTCTAAACTCTCGTCTTTATTTTTCTTAGTTAATCATGAAAGGGTCCTTATCCATGTATGTGTTCTTTTTTATCTCTTTAATAATAGAAAGTGAAACCTCCCTTGGGGAGGGTTGGGGCAATCCCACGTGTATTGAATGGTACTATGATGTATGAAACTTTCCTCAAGCTTAAATAGAACTTGTGAGCTCAATGACTTGTTAACAAAATGTGAAGAACTACTGTGGACTTGAATAAGGACCAAAGTACAAAGGACTAAATAAAATTCAGGGACTAAGAAGTCTTCTGCACCATAGCTCAATCTTAGTCTTGATGCTGGATTCATGAGTACATGAGAGCTTAGAACTATGTGAGAAAGTTCTTGAGCGTAGTGCACCTTGATCTATGCTCAACAAAAGAGTAGAAGCGTGTGATGCTAAGACCCACTAATCGAGCTCTATTGCTCAGCATATTTGAGGGTGGGAATGGATCCATTGAGTGCTCATGAATGAGGTGACATAGTCATTGAGCCCAATGAAATCACTCGCTCATCCAAACTATGCTTGATGCGCGTGACACTCTTAGTGAAATCAATGATTATAATATCTTAACTACACAACCCTCATCTCCATGATCAAGAGATGAGAGGAAAACCAAAAAAATCTAAATTCTTATAAGGATCTTTCTGCTAAAATAGAACTGATTGTGTGTTTATTTTATGCATGAGATTTGAACTTGTAAATATTTGAATTAAAACTCTAAGAAAGACAATGTGCACTTGATTAAAAACTAAGTAAAGAAAAGATGAACGCTTGAGGAATCATCATACATAAGTTATCTATCATATCATGTGGGAGAAACCCAACTCTCCTCTTCCTTTTATCAGAATTATTTTCTACTAAGAGTTATCATGCTTGTTGAGGAACCAAATTCAACAATATACTCATAGTTTAAACATTAGTGATCATAGATATACTTTAGTAACAAAACAACCAATTCCTGTGGTTCGATAAATCCCATAAACTAAACTTTCCACTTATTACTTCAGACCACGTACACTTGCGTGAAAGCGCAGACGTATTTTAGGTCGGTCACTCACACACTATGAAATTAGTGCAAATTTTAAAACTTCCAGCCTTCACAACTACATCCTAAAGCATACTAACAGGGTCGTGGAAGACAAATCAATAATATTAATTATTTTTGTAGTCTCTTTAGTTTCTCTCAAACCTAAATGCATGTAAATATGGTAAGACATACTATTTACTTATGCTTCAAAATCACATAGGGGGTCTAGAAAACTTGCTCCTATAGATAGCACTAACAAATATAGTATTTTTACCCCAAATTTTGAGTGTACTATTAGAAATATGTACTATTAAGAGTGCTTTTGTTATTTTTAGTGGTTTAGGCATTCCAATCATAAAAATGTGGAGTTTGGATGAAGAAAAAATATTCTAGGTGCCCAGGCATGCCCGAACATGCCTAAGAGCCTCTAGCCAACACTAGGATCAATTAAACAAAGAGGCCTATGCGCCTGAGTGCATCGTTGCACCAATTAGACATTGATCTGGGTGCCCAAGCATGCTTGGGAATCTAGTTCACATTTGTCTGACATATTCAAATTCATGGTAGCAAGCTATGGTGCAAATCTTTTAGAGATCTAGGCACCCAAGCTCCATGCACGTCTGCTTCAAATAGAGCCCTGGGCATCCGAGCACACTCAGGCGCTCATGAATGCCCAGACGCCCATTGTAAGACTAACCATTTTAAAATTAAATAGAAGCATCCCAAGGAATTCAAAGGGCAATTTTAGGGTAGTTTAAAGAAAGTTAAAGGGGATAATCATTGGGGATGAGTAAGGGGATCACAAAGTGAACATAATAAACCTAGAGCCGCCAAAGTGGAAAAAATGGAAAAGGTGAATAGGAATCAGAGTGCCAAAAGATAACCATAAGGGTTGTTCTTTTAGTAACTATTGTTTTTATCTTTTATTTGCACTATTTTTTTGTAACTATTTTTTTTTTCTAGACTCAAAATATTTGTGTGAGAAATTATCTTCTAAACACCTTCTAGGAGGGTTACATCAAGAACTATGGAATAGATTTCCTTTTGCACGTTGAGTTTACTTTGAATTTTGTGACGAATGTTTAAGAGTCTTATTTATAAATATTTAATGAAGTTCTTAATTATGATAACATAATAAAATGATTTTCATGTTGCAATAAATTCTTTATTTTGAATTATGAGCTTTGAAATTCAGGTTTATATGCATGAGAATTTTTCATGTTCCTGTGAATTTTGAGTTAAGAAAAATGGTTCACATAGAGATAAGGTTATATTTAGTAGGAGGATGTTGGAGTAGAGACATCTACGCAGTTCCTTCTGATCACATAAATATCTAAGTGAAATTGTGAACAAATTTGTTGTAATTGCACTAAATAGGGTAATACTAATTATATTTTTGAATGTACACCATATAGGCTTTAAGGACTGAATTCATGAGGTCTCATAGAGGATCGACAAAAGATGACCTTAAGGTTTGAATTGTGAGAGAGACATGTGCATGGGATATCACTAGTGGAATGACATTATTGTAGCTTTTGAAACAAAAATTATAAAATTCCCAAAAATTGTTAAATTGTAATTAAGAATGCACTGAATTTTAAACCATGGAAATCTTTCCTAGTTCTCCATGGTCTCTTTAATTTGATAGATTCCTCACTTAATCATTAGATTTCAACTGTTCAACATCTTAGATTAGTTTAGACAGAAAACTCATTTTCGACCATATGAACAATAATAGAGAAGTATGTAATTGGTAACAAATACATCATTCATTGAGGATGATTTCTATATTACTTCAAATCGCATATACTTGCGTGATTAAGAGACATGTATTGTTGTCCTATCAATTTGATGGCATCATTGTTGGAGATTGATTGAATAGATATCAAAAATATCTTCAAAATAGTTTTTGAAATATTTTTATTTTATTTCATTTTATGTTCCTTTCATATTTGCTTTTGTTATCATCATGGTGGACATTCTAAAATATAATTGGTTTTACCTATTTAGTGCAATTAGAACAAATTTTTTCACAATTAAGGGTTTGTCTATGCGTAGTGAAGGTGAGCAAGGCTTAGTCCTTTGTCCCAAAAATGAAAGAACCCTATAGAGACTTAAATGTCAGTTGAGAGTACTTCAGAAAATCAAATCATGGATAGCCATATCTTAGGAGAGTCAATACATGATAACTGAGAGAATATTTAGGAATTCTTAAGAAGATTTCCACTTCATGGATCACATAATGAGCTTGCTCTATCTAAAGAATTTTGTTAATCACACATTAATGGGCTTTAACCCTAATTTGAGCTCATTAACCTTGAACCTTTGCCAAATTGGGTGTTCTTAGTGTCAATTTTCATATTAGATCATAAGAAACCATTTGGCATTAAAAGAAATATATTTAGAATCTTAAAATTCAAAATCCCATTTTTGACCCTTAAGGAGGGGCATTTTGGTCATTTTGGCAAGTGTGTCTTTAGATGCCCTTAAGACTTAAAATCTGTATATTTCTCTATAAATTAGCAAATTGAATGATTAGAATCAATTTAAGATCCATTATACTTGTAAAGTTAGATTAGATGGTTAAACCCTAATGTTCCCTAAGTTAAATGAATTGGAATCTAAGATCCTTAATCTACATTTAAACTCCACATTGAAACATATCTAGGTGCTATTCAATACTTAATATTTCAGTTATAATCAAGTTTGACTTTTGTTAAGCATTTCCAGATATCACTCCTAATCAAATCCTTAAGCAAATACCTAGTAAATTCATTTCAAGTTTATTAAGTGTCTTGAACCTTAAGTTTTTCACTCTTAGTTAATTAAGTTCCATTGAGGAATGGGATACTCAATAAATTCATTCATGTCTAAAAATTAAGTTTCGGCTAGAATCTATAAGTTAGACTATTTTTTCTTTTGACCTTAGTTCCTGCAGTCTGTCCTAAAGGTTAATAATCCTTTCATCTTAAGAAATAGATCTTCATTCCAAAAGATTCTTAAAGCCCTAGAATGAGAATTGTGAGAAACTCTAGATTCTTAGACTTTAGTGCTTTGGATTAAGAGTTTAAACTCGAATCTTTTAGACCTTAATTAAAAATCCTTTAATCTAGATTTATCTAGATGAAGATTGGTTATGAGAGAATGAAATATATCGAATAAGGGCGATTGATTAATTATTTAAAATTTGTAGACAAAATTTCTGATTTTTTATTAGACTTAAATTTTAATGTTTAACTTTATAGGATCATGACTATGAGTTTATATTGAATAGTATGATATTAGAGATCCAGAACTTGTATAAACTTACAATATTTAAAATGGATAAATGTAACGCCCCGTCCCGTCATCGCGCGTAATTAATTTAAGGAATAACAGTTGGCAATGAAATGGTGCATTACTGGGAAGCAAACACAACTTCCCTGAATAAGCTTGATGAGCACAAGGACTTTCGAAACTCAACCTCAAGAGAGTAGAGCTGAGTACTAATCCTTATCTTAAATATTAGATAAGGTACTCGTGTATATTGGATTATGAATACAAATAGGATCTAAGTTATACGTATACTAGCATTTTATAAATATTCTGATCACATCACAATACTAAGTATAAGTAGAAGTAAATGCAGAGTGCAAAAGCTAAATCATACATCCAGAAACATTCGTCACAAAAACTAAATGAAATGTTCATCTTATAAAAAGAAAAGAGAATACATCCAAAGTTATTATAATAGTTTATTGAAATATAGAATAGAGTTTAAGTACCGAATTGAAAATAACTAAGCAAAATTTAAAAGCTGGAGAAGATTCCACTAATGCTCCTCAAACTCCACCTAGATCTCTTGAGTATCCATGTGGTCTGACTCCATGAACTACTCAGAATCTAGTAAATTGTTGAATCCCAAAAGTACCGAAAGCTATTCTAATAGTTATAATCATCTACCATTTAATATTTAAATAGTTTAAGCAAAACTTGTAGAAAATACAATAAAATAGCTGAAATCTCAAAATAGTGTAAATTTGAAAGTAAAGTAAATTGAAACTATAAGCTGACTATTGAATGTAAGGAAAAAGTGAATAAATATAAAATTGCAATTAACTACCGAAATGTAGGTGAAAGAGTAAGAAAATTTGAAATAGAATAAATGTTGCTTTAAAACTATGATGTAAGACACTGAATTCATAATATATGCATCAAAATATTCCACATAATAGTTACCACTGATATGCCAACTTTGTGTCTCATAGACACTCCACAGATTTCCTAAGTGATTGAATGCTTCACTAATAGAGTCCTTAGGTGATCCAAGCACTCTGACAATATGCTTTAAATCATTAAAATCATGAAAATAATTCAATATCAACAGCTGATTCCATTTATGTCCATCATGTAGAATTCACCTAAGTGAATTCTGACACCTAACTCTAGTTTACTAAATTATCTTAGTTAAGATTATATAGAATCATTAGCTGAAGGGATTGTGTACACATAGTTGGTATATTTCCAAAAAAGGTGAATTTAACACTCAGTTTGTTTAGCTGCACTTATCGAAGTGGACGACAATAAGGGGCTGAACTTGTTCACAATTTATTATTTCATCATAGGCTATTAAATACCATAATTACAAGCATACTTAGTGTTCTAAGAAGGATGACATGAGATATTTAGTTTGTTTAACTGTAGTTATCGAAATACAAGATGATAAAGGAGGGCTGAACCTGATCACAGTTTATTCTCTCAAATTAAGTATTCATGTTACTTGATTATAATACACTTAGTCTTGGAAAATTTACTCTAAGCCAACTATACTTATCCAATCAGATAGGATAAGATCGAGACTCTACAATCCTACTTAGAGCGACTCATCCAATCCCAGATTTTACTGAAATGACTCAACACTATGGATATACACTATCACATTCTACTGACAATCCACCGATTTCAACAAATCTATTTAATAAATAAGGATTAGCAAACTAATGGATCTTTACTCCCTTGGAATTGATCCTACACAAGGTTCCAAGGATGTGACCGAAAGGTCACTCAACAAGGATTAACAAACCACAGCGGATCGATTGCAGTCCAAACAATGGATCCCAATGGTTAAATTAGTTTAAGGGAATATTTGTAATTCCAAATTATGCCAAACCCTAATTTGCAATTTCCATATTTTTATTTAAATTGAATTATTGCCCAAATGACCTTCAAATATTCCAAAACTTGCACCTGTAGCTAATTTGGGGGTGAGGAATTCAAAAATGCAATTGGAATTTGAATTTGAGGTCAACATATTTTAGCTATTAATGAGGGTATCTAAATTGATGATCAAATGGCGATTTACCCTAAACTCTCAGGGTCAACTTAGAATGGTATATTGAATGCAACAAAACTATAAATAAGGCATGGTTAAGGTTAGATTAAGCTAGGTAACAACTTGGGGTTATTATAATAAATTGGACAACAAGAAATATCACATGTGCTTTAGCAGAGTCTTTCTCACTATTAAATTTTATTGCTTTGCATTCCTTGTTTTTGAGCCTTTTACCATGAGCATAACATATACGATATATTTGAGTGCGTGAAATGAAAGCACAAAAAATTAGGATAACATTTGCATTGGGTTCATTACCAGGATGGGTGATTGTGTATATACATTACAGCTAATGGACATATGATAAGGAGAAATAAGGATACTTGACACATACTAATATGGGAGAGTTGTGTCTAGTTTAGGAACATGTCTTAGTCCTACACAGTTGCTTGACTCTTCAGCTATTTCGGGATGTGTCCGCATAAGTAAAGTAAAATAACTAAAATTAATTGTGTATGTACTTCTATCTCTTCAGTTCAATTATAGTTCTAATTTTTTTTGAGAAACTAAATGACTTGATTGATACATGACAGACTGGAAAATACATGCCTGTGCTCGCACACAAGTGCACGTGGACTGAAGTACTAAGTAATTAAAGCCTCGAGAATTATCATCCACTGAGAATGGAGTGTTTTGTTACTGACATTTGAACAATTGTTAAGCCTGTGTTTTTAGTTCTAGTTTAACAATCAGAGTTTCTTTGATTAGAAACTACAAGTTCTCAAAGAAGGGAGAGTTGGGTTTAACATGCAATTCATTGAAGGCTCCAATGTAAGTACTCTTTATAAATGTCAAATTACTTAAATATTTAGTTATAATCTAGCAACACTAGTCTTCCTTAGAGTGTCCCCTAATTCAGACTAAGTTATGTCTAGTGCTCAAAGATGAACTCATGAAAGATCAATCCTGCCATTTAAACCCTCAAGTGATCAATATTAGTTAAATTTTATACTTACGTCTAAGTTTTCAAATCTATAGTTTTAATTGTGTGATCATGCAAACTTGATTCCACCCAATGGCTTCATATGCATCAGCTTTAGTTTAGCTAAGGCAGAGAGTCAATGGGCTAAGCGGGTTATGTCACATCACTCGTAACTCAACACTTCATCTCTCTCCAATAACTAGAATGATCCATAGAGAACATTTGGTGGCTCTCAGCTCACACACATCAACTTCTTAGCTTAGCAAGAGGAGCAATACTATAATGCTAGAAAACTTGTCACTAGGTTTTCGGTAGTTGTGCACATGTTCCTACCTCAAGCTAAAGGTGAGCAGTGGAGCTCTTAGATCATTTAATTTACTATTCAAACATTAAGGATTTGCATTGATCATCCTTGCTTAGTGAATATTGTCACAAATATTCATGGCGAAAACTGTCTATGTGCATGTCCTTAGCTCTAAAGGATAAACTAGCTTGATAGTTTCCTTATTTAAAAGCATTAACTTAAATGGATATATTCATTACACATCATTCATCAAAGCAACTTTTCATATCAATAATCAAGAAATGACTAAAGAAATTTATTCATTGACAAACTGAGTACAAACACATTTTAACTCCTTCAAATCATTGCATGTTTAGGCCCAACCCTCCCCAAGGAGGGCTTAGGTTTCCATTACAAAAGAAGCACATGAAAAGAAATTAAAGACATTGAACCCTTGCATGGTTCTATGATGAAAAGAAATTCAAAAAAGAGATAGAGAAACAATACTAGGAACTTCCATTGCGTTAACCAGATCTTCTCTTAGTCACCGATCTCATTCTCTTTTCTATTCCTGAGCATGATTCTACTTCCTTTGGAAATAGTATATCCCTTCCTTAGGCAGGGTTTCGCTCCTTTCCTTCAGGTTTTTGCACCTTCAAATATTTAGAAGCTTGACTGTCAAAATGGGGAACCCCACTTTAGCCTTTCTCCTTGGCTTTTATAATCTTTGAAAACCTTCTCAGTATTTGTGTAACCAACCTTTTCCTCTTCTTGAGAATTGAATTGCAATTAAGATTTATTCCATTGAAAATGAGGAGGTTTAATTGATTTGCCATTAATTCTTGATGTTGGAAGGGGAAAGATTAAGTTTATTGCTCTCCCCAAATGCTTATTTGGATGCCTATTACAAAGCAGTTTTACGGCGGGCACCATGACATGCTGCAGCGCGCCCAAGTGCAAGATCTATGTCTTGTGCCCACCGTGGCGTGCTATAGCACCGAGCTCTCTGACTTGTGTTCACTGCGGCACGCGCTAGTGCCGACCTCTCAGTCTTGTGTCCGCAGCGGCCCATGATAGTGTCGAGCTCTCATTCTTGTGTTCAGTGCGGTGCGCGGTAGCGCCGAGCTCTCAGTCATGTGTCTACAGCGGTGCGCGGTTGTGCCGAGCCCTCAGTCTTGTGTCTGCGGCGGCGCGCTATAGCGCACCGGGGCGTGCTGAGGCGGGTTTCTTCGAGAATTTTATATTTAGACCAGATTTTGCTTTGCTCGACTTTTGTCCTGAATACGTAGTGGAACCACTTCAAAGTATATATTTGTAACAGAAAAGCATTTTTTTTTATTCACTTATTTTAATATAAATTTTAGATTTATCAAATCCTCACAATTAATTTCTTACTCGTTCTTGAGTAAGCTCAAAATTATTTTTTTTAGGTTGCATAATTCCACAGGATACGTGTGAAATGTTTTTCATCATTTAATGTTTTAGTTAATAATGTGACTAGAGAAACTCAAATTCTAAAAAAAGTACCATGCCAATGTTTGGCTCTCTTTTTACTATTTTAGTTTTCTCCTTCAAAATATATGATGCTTGACTCATTATTTCTAAGGGGAGTTTCTAGGATTGCTTAACTAAGATAAGCCATATTTGGTGTGTTAGAATTTATTATGTCATTTGTGCTTCTTCTTATAAACAATGAATTTTTCAATAGAGATATGTTTCTTCCTCCTATTTTTTTTTTTATATTTTTTACTTTGGGAGAGATATTTTTTACATCCCTAAATTTTTTTTTTGCATTCATTTCAAAGGAGAGACATTTTTCTTCATCCCTATCTATTATTCATTTTGTTCAGTAAATCCTACAAAAGCCTAGCATATTCTTTGTTTCACCATTTCTCACTTATCTAAATCAAGTTTCTTAACTCAACCCACACACTTAGAATTGTAGCATCATATATTTTTGATTTATCAAGACTATAGTGATTTGAGAGTAAATCAATTTAAAATGGAAAATTTTTTAACTGTTTTATTTCAATTGATCGCTTTTTGCTAAGTAAATTGAGATATTGAAATCCTTTATATCATCCATTGAACTTTGCCCCATTTCAAATTTCAGGAAATTATGCGATTAATGTTCAATTGGCACAAAATTTGAGGGAATGTAATGCACTAAGATTTATTAAATAAAAAAAAAATACAAAATGAAGAAGAAGAAACAAAGCAAAAGAAAAGGAACTGAAAACCTGTTTATCATAGATTGCCTCCCATGAAGCGCTCATTTTAATGTCACCAGACCGACACTTATGACATCTTCTATGTGATTCCTTCCATAAGAAGGTCTTGAAATTTCCATTCTACTTTTTCTTGCCAATTCTCTTCCTCAAAGTATAGCTTCAAATGCTAACCATTCACTTTAAATGTCCTATCTTTTGATGCAACTTCTATTGATCCATCGGGAAGAATTTTTACTTTGGTAACTAGTCCAGTCCACCTTGATTTTAATCTTCCTTAAAACAATTTTTGCCTTGAATTAAACGAGGGGAATTTCATTACTGGTTGAAAATTCTTCAATTTATTTAGCTTGTCGTGCCATTTTTTTACTTTTTGCTTATAGTTTCTGGCACTTTCACACGCATTAAGCTGTATTTCATCAAGTTCACTCAATCGCAGAGCCCTTCGTTCTCTAGCTTGTTTCAAATCAAAATTCAGCTTTTTAATCTTTCAAAAAGCACGGTGTTCTTGTTCAACTAGTTAATGGCATGATTTTCCATACAAAAGTTTCTACGGGGACAATCCTAAGGAGGTTTTAAATGCGGTTCGGTAAGCCCATAAAACATCTTGTAACTTAGACGTTCAATCTTTTTTATTCTGGCTCATAGTTTTCTATAGAATATGCTTACGCTCTCTGTTGGAAACCTTAAATTGACCGCTTGTTTGTGTATGATAAACAGTTCTCACTTTATGTTTCACCCCATAGTTTTTCAGTAGAATTTTTAGATGTTTATTGCAAAAATGTTACCCCCATCGCTTATCAGAACTCTAAGGGTGCCAAATTTTTCCATCACATTTTCCTTAAGAAACTTTATTATAGTCTAAGAATTATTGTTAACATAGGAAACAACCTCTACCCATTTTGATACATATTCAACTGCCACCATAATATAGCTATTTGTTTTAGACATAGGAAAAGGCCCCATGAAATCAATTCCCCAAACATCAAATAACTCTACTTCAAAGATTCCATTTAATAGTAATTCATCTCATCTACTAATGTTTCATATTCTTTGGCATTTGTCACAGCTCTTAGCATAATTAGTCGCATCTTTAAATACATTGGGCCAAAAGAATCTAACTGAATTACCTTAGTCGCAGTTCGATCAATTCCATGCTGACCTTTATAAAGAGTGGTGTGGCATTGAAAAAGGATATTGTTGGCTTCTGAATCAGGAACACAATTTGTCAAGAGCTGATCTGCACAACATTTATAGAGACGGATCAAACCAAAAATAGTGTTTTACATCAGAGAAATTTTTTTTCTTTTGTTGGTAAGTAAGATCTTTCTGTATGACGCCTCCCGTAAGATAATTAGCAAAATCAGCAAACCAAGGTGGTTTAGATGAGAAAATAGCATAAAACTTGTCATTCGGAAAGGTTTCACTAATTTTATTTAATTTATTAAGTGTCAGATGAGTTAACCTTGATAAGTGGTCGGCCACTACGTTATCACTACCCTTTTTATCCCTGATCTCAAGATCAAATTCTTGGAGAAGCAAGACCCATCATATGAGACGCATCTTTGATTCCTACTTTTGGAGGAGATATTTTATAGACAATGGTTTTCAAATGGATTAAATAGGAATGAAATTTATCAAAAGCAAAAACAATGGCCAATAATTCATTTTCCATTGTGGCATAGATCTCTTGAGCGTCATCCATGAGCTTGCTAGCATAATAAATTGAATAAAAGATCTTATCTTTTCATTTTTCTAGTATTGCCCCTACTGCAAGGTCGCTCACAGCACACATAGCCTCAAATGGTATATCCCAATTTGGAGCGGATATCACAGGATTTGTAATTAAATTAGTTTTAATAGTGTTGGACCGCTTTAAGAAATCATTATCAAAATTGAACCCCTCATCTTCTTGTAGGAGCCGATAAAAAGGTAAACTGATTTTAGAGAAGTCCTTATAAAATCTAGCATATCCCAGAAAACTTCTTATTCTTTTTAGATTAGAGGGTGGAGGGAATCTTTCAATTACCTTAATCTTAGCCTTATCAATCTCAATCCCCTTTTTAGAAATTAGATGCCCAAGGACAATTCCTTCCTTTACCATGAAATGAAATTTCTTTCAATTTAAAATAAGATTTGAATCTTCACATTTCCTTAAAACCTTGCACAAATTTGCTAAACAATGGTCAAAAGATATTCCAACAAGAGAAAAAGTTTTCATAAGTATTTCCAAGAAGTCTCCAATCATGTCATAGAAAATTACCATCATGCATCACTGGAAAGTGGCATGGGCAGTACATAGTCCAAAAGGCATTTATCTAAATGCAAAAGTTTCATAAGGGCAGGTGAAAGTTATTTTATCTTGGTCTTTCGAGGCTATCAAAATCTGATTGTACCCGGAGTTTCCATCCAAAAAATAGAAAAAAAGATTTCCCGCTAACCTATCTAGCATTTGATCTATGAATAGTAATGGGTAAAAATCCTTCCTGGTGGCTTTGTTTAGGTTCCTATGATCTATGCACACTCTTCACCCAGTTACTTTTCTAATTGGTATTAATTCATTGTTATCATTTAAGACCACAATCATCCCACTTTTCTTTGGCACTACATGTATAGGACTTACCCATGGACTATCTGAAATTGGGAAAATAATTCTCGCATCAAGAAGCTTAATGATTTTTTTATGCACTACCTCTTTATTATTTGGGTTCAAATGCTTTGAGGTTCAACTGATAGCCTGGAATTATCTTCAATTAAGATTCTATGTATGCAAAATGTTGGGTTGATTCCCTTTAAGTCAGGTATGCTCCAATCAATTGCTTTTTAGTGATCTTTTAAAACACTACACAGTTGATTTTCTTATTTTTGGATGAGTAAGGTAGAAATTATCATAGGTAATGTGGTTCCTCCCACTAAATACACATATTTGAAATGGGTTAAAAGAAGTTTTATTTCTAATTCAGGAGGTTCATCGATTGATTGCTGAATTTTTTTCTTTTCTTGAATCAAGTCCTCACTCTCTTTCTCTCGTTCAAATTGAACAAGCCTTTCATTTATGGCAAGATATTGTTCCCTCACATCTCTTTACATCAATAATTCTTCAATTAGGTTTAATCTTCAGCATCCTTCATTAGACTCTCTCGGATGCTTTATAATGTTGTGAATCTTAAATTTCACTTCTTCCCCTTCATAATGCAAACTCAGCTATCCCTTATCCACATCAATCATTATTTTTCCAGCGACCAGAAAAGGTCTACCTAAAATTATGGGTATTTCTTAGTGTTTGTCGTCCATATCTAGGATAATGAAATCAGCATGGAAGATGAATTTATCGACCTTGACTACAATATTTTCAAGAATTCCCATAGGAGTTTAAATTGATCGATCAGCAAGTTGTAGAAGGATAGAGGTGAGTTTCAATTTTTCAATCCCCAATTTATTATAAATCTAGTAGGGCATTAAATTTATGGATGCCCCAAGCTCGCAAAGAGCCCTTTTGAAAGAGTGGTTTCCAATAGTGCAGAGGATTGTAAGACTTCCAGGATCTTTTCTTTATAAGGGAATTTTTTATTGCATAATGGAACTACATTCTTCATTTAAAGCAATAATTTTCTTTTTATATATCCTCCTTTTCTTAGATAATATGTCCTTCATGAACTTAGCATAACTAAGCATCGGCTCAAGTGCTTCGGCAAAGGGGATGTTTATGTGAAGGGTTTGAAAGTCTCTATGAATTTATGAAATTTGACATCCAATTTTTCTCTAGCCATGTGTTGAGGGTAAGGTATATGTTGACTAATACTGGGTTGGTGGTCAATTTGTAGTATTTGTCTTGGCAATTCTAGTTCCCTTTCCTTATCCCTATTATTGTATGTTAACCCTTTTTTGTACTTCCCTTGTGGCGTGGGAAATAATTTTACTTTTCTAAGGTGCTACAGGTTCAATGATCTTTCTACTTCTCAGAGCTATAGAGTTTCCTATCTCAAACTCACACCCTCTTATGTCTCCCACTAGTACAGGTTTCTTCAAATGGTTCATAATATCTTTTAATTATTGTTCAATTGTTTTTACAATTTCTTCTTGACTTAATAGTTAATTTCATTTCTTTTAAATATTGCATCAATTTTGTTCATGAATTCAATTATAGAAGCTTTAAATTCTCTAAGAGAATGCTCAAAAATTTTGTCTATTCTCATTGAGATTATTGCCATAGTTACCGATATTACTTATATTCCCTATTCCATACTCATCCCCTTGGCTGGTAAAGGCTTGCATCTTCTCTACTATTCTCTTAAGTTGGGATATTATGTTTTGAAGTTCAATAATTTTTTGTGAATAGGATAGAAAATTGCATTGGTTTTTAGTCATGTTAAGCCTCTCAGTAGGCCATTGGCATGCATTTTTGGCCTTCTCTTTTAATAGGTCATAGGCCTCCTCTTGGGTTTTACTACTTAGGAACCCTCCATCAGCTCCATCAATCATGGTTCAAGTGGGGGTATTCAATCCATTATGGAATGAATGAACTTGCATCTACTGTGGGAACCCATGATGAAGACAGCACCTTAGGCACCCCTTAAAATGCTCTGAACTATCATAGAGTATTTCCCCCTCATATTGGTAGAAGATGGTTATTTCAGTCCTTAACCTAGTTATCTTCGCAGGTGAGAAGTATTTGGCTAGGAATTTCCTAGCCAAATTATCCCAAGTGCAAATTGAGTCACTAGACAAAGAACTGAGTTGCTTTTTGCTTGGTCCCTTAGAGAGGATGGGAATAGCCTAAGTCTAATGGCGTCATCAGTGACGCCATTAGACTTAAAAGTATCACATATCTCTAAAACATTGGAGATGTGTGAGTTTGGATCCTCAGTGGCTAACCCACCAAACTAACTTATTTGAACCATATTTAGGGTTGATGGCTTTATCTCAAAGTTATTAGTAGCTATGATTGGCCTAACATTTGCATGAGGGATTCCCCTCATAGTAGGTAAAGCATAGTCTCTAAATGCTCTCTCCCTTTGCTCTCCTACTCTCCTCCTTTGTTCTCCTACTCCCCTCACCAGATTGTCATCTATATTTTAAATATCTAAATGAGCTAGATTTATAATTAATTGTTCTCTCATAGTTTGTAAATATGTTTTTTTCAATTTTTGGATCAAAAAGTATGTCAAAATAGTCTTATCTATTCATATAAGCCTAGTTCCTATCATGGAGGTTCACAGCAATAGTAATTAAAGTAAAGAAAAGAAAAATAGTTTAATAAGAAATAAGCTAAAAATAATAACATTTGTAATTACAAAAATAGAAAAATATGTGCAGTATAAATAAAGTTTCAAATCACCAATTACTAGCAAATTTTATTTATACAAAACTGATCACCGTTCCTCAGCAATAATGACAAGAACTTGACAGACTAAAAATTATACATCTGCACTCACACGCAAGTGCACGTGGTCTGAAGTAATGAGGAATTGAAGACCCAAGAATTATCGTCCACTAAGAATGGAGTGTTTCATTACTAAAGTTTATTTGCTTTCACTGATGTTTGAGCAATTGTTTAGCTTGTGTTTTTGGTTCTAATTTAGCAATAAGAGTTTCTTTGATTAGAAACTACAACTTGAGAAAGAAAGGAGAGTGCAATTCATTGAAGTGTCTCGTGTAAGTACTCTTCTTTGTTAATTCTTAAATGTCAAATTACTTAAATAATTTGTTATAATCAAGAAACACTAGTCCCAATTCGGACTAAGTTATGTCTAGTACTCAAAGATGAACTCAAGAAGGTTCAATCCCAGAACTTAGACCCTCATGTGATCAATATTAGTTAAATTTGACACATCTGTCTAAGTTCTCAAATCTATAGTTTTAATTATGTAATCACATAAACTTGATTCCACCCAATAGCTTCACATGCATTGGCTTTAGTTAGCTAAGACAGAAAGACATTGGGCTAAGCAGGTTATGTCACATCACCTGTAAGCACTCAGCACTTCATCTCTATCCATTAACTAGAACGAGCCATGGAGCATATTTGGTGGCTCTCAGCTCACACGCACTTCTCAGCTTAGCTAGAGGAGAAATGCTACAATGCTAGAAAGCTTGTCACTGGGCTCTCGATAATTATGCACATGTTCTTGGCTCAAGCTAATGGTGAGTAGTGGAGCTCTGAGATCGTTTAATTTGCTATCTCTCTATTTATCATTTCAAACACTAAGGTTTTGCATTGATCATCCTTGATCAGCAAATATTATCACAGGTATTTGCGGCAAGGACACGCTATGTGCATGTCCTTAGCTCTAAAGGATAAATTAGCTTGATAGTTTCCTAGTGTAAAACCATTAACTTAAATGGATACATGCATGACACATCATTCATCCAAGCAATTTTTCATTTCAATAATCAATAAATGACTAAAGAAATATATTCATTGACAAATAGAGTACAAACACCTTTTAATGCCATCAAATTGTTACATGTTTAGGCCTAACCTCCCCAAGGAGGATTTAGGTTTACATTACAAAAAAAGAATAGGAAAAGAAATTCAAGACATTGAACCCTTGCATGGTTCTTCATAGTAAAGAAATTAAGAAAAGAGATAGAAATACAATATTAGGAACTGGTGTCACGTTCACTAGATGTTCTCTCAGTCAACAATCACTTTTTTATTTCCGTTTCCTATGCTCAATTCCTCTTCCTTTGGTGATAAATTATTACTTCCTTGGGTAGGGCTTCTCTCCTTTCCATCAGCTTTTTGAACCTTTAAATATTTAGAAGCTTGAATGTCAAAATGGGGAACCCCTCTTTAGCCTTTCTCCTTGGCTTTTATAATCTTTGAAAAGCTTCTTATCATTTGTGTTGCCAACCTTACACTCTTCTTAAGAATTGAATTGCAATTAAGATATATTCATTTATTCCATTGAAAATGAGAAGGTTTACATGATTTTCCATTTATTTCTGCTATGGGAAGGGGAATGATTAAATCTATTCTACTCCCCAATGCTGATTTGGATGCCTATTCCAGAGCAGTTTTAAGGTGGGCGCCACGACGCACTGTAGCGCGCTTATGCTTTTGAATTTATGCTAAATGAATTTATGTCTTCTGTCCGCTGAGACACGCTGCAGCACTGATCTCTCTGTCTTGTTCCAGCTGCGGCGCACTATAGAGCCGAGCTCTTTGTTTTATGTCCACTGTGGTGTGCTGTAGCTCTGAGCTCTCTATCTTGTGCTCGCTGTGGCAGACACTAGCATCGACCCCTTGCTCTTGTGCCCATTGCGGCATGCAATAGCACCGAGATCTCGGTCTTGGGTCCGCTATGGCGTGCTATGGTGGTTCTCTTCCAGAATTTTATATTTAAGCCAGATCTTGCTTTGCTTAACTTTTATCTTGAAAACACAGCAAAAACATATCGAAGTATATAGTTCTACAGAAAAGCATTTGTTTTTATTCACTTACTTTCCTATAAATCTTAGACTTATCATTATAGTTACAATTTTGTACAATTTTAGTGCCTTTATTAGCAAATCGTTCGATATGGCAGTTCTATTTGCTTACTTTCTATTTTCTGCACACTTTGCTTCAGTTTTTGTTTATAGCCTTTTCATGCACTTATATACATGTTAGGATGCCAACCTTGATTTATTGTTTTAATTTGACTTACTTATATGTATATAACAGTTCAATTTTATTTCTTGTATAATTAGTATACTTTCAAATGATCATAATCATATTAGCATGTACGCTTTTTAAGTAGTTGTAATTAATTTACAATCTTATATTTATGTATTACCTAACCTTGTTACAGCTTTTGGTTTGAGATAGGTTTCTTACATACTTCCTTTAATAAATTATAAATGTAGTATTTAGAGCTTCTTATTTCCTTGTAGCTTGTTGCTCATTATGCTTATTGTTACTATCAAGTGATAAATCCATAATTTATATCCAAAATAAAGGAAAAATCTCTTTCATTTTTCATGTTGAACTGCTTCCTTGATCAAATTTTGCCTATTTTTTTAGGAAAAATGCCTACCTCGCAATTTTTGGACAATTCTGGAAAGTTTCTACAATTTCTGGAAGAAATCTGCTGCGGTGCACTACAGCGCGCCACAGTGGGAGAACTTGTGGAACTCTATCACCCTAAAAATTATAAGGCTGGTTATGAGTGAGGAGAATCATAAAAATATAGCGATAACTAGAGAGGGACAGGAGGAGGAAGAAATAATGATCAGAAACGAGAGTAATGATGTAAGGGATTTAGAGAAGGTTCAACCTGGTGACCAACTTAAGGTGACCCCTAACATCCCATATCCTCAGCAAATGGCTAAAGAGATACTTGATGTTAAATTCCACAAATTCTTAGACATTCTTAAAACTTTTCATATAAACATCCCTTTCACAGAAGCTTTAGAGAAAATGCCAAGTTATGCTAAATTTATGAAAGATATCCTATCCAAGAAAAGAAGGATTGATAAAAGGGAGAATGTGGCATTAATAGAAGAATGTAGTGCAATCCTTCAGAGGAAGATTCCCATTAAAAAGAAGGATCATTGTAGCTTTATAATCCCCTGCACTATTGGAAGCCAATCTTTCCAAAAAGCCCTATGTGATCTAGGTGCATCCAGAAATTTGATGCCATTCTACATATTCAAAAAGTTAGAAATTGATCATTTAAAACCCATCTCTACTCTCCTCCAATTCACTGATAGATCTATAAAAACCCCTTTAGGAATCATGGAAAATGTGCTTGTAAAGATTGATAAATTTATCTTCCCAGCCGATTTCAAAATCTTAGATATAGAGGATGAAAACTAAGAAATTCCCATCATCCTTGGTAGACAATTCTTGGCTACTAGAAGAACATTGATTGATGTTGATAAAGGGGAACTGAGATTGCAATATGGGGATGAGGAGGTGAAGTTTCATGTAAATGATTCTATGAGTGTGGTGCCCCACTCCCAAAGTTCGTAATGATTAAGCTAAGGAGTGGAGTGTCACTCGTGCAGATCCCTAACTCAACATTGGATTAGGTGAGATCCATAATCCACTGCTGAGGTAAGGATGTGCACAGAATAATATATAATAGGATCAATTATTACATCTACATACATACAGAGTACGGAAGCATATGAAAAGTAAATGCTACATCGATTCACTATACATCATACATAAAATATGATAGCTCAGAAAATAATAAAGTGCAGAAAGTAAACACAATCATAGAACCTATATTATTATATCATTTTAATTAAAGTTAATGAAAAGCTAGAAATATAAAAAACACTCATCCTCACAGTAAAGGAAAACAGCTAAATATCCTCTGGTCCAAGCTGCTACACCTTCTTTATGTAAGTCTCCTCCTCATGTACAAGATCCTCAAACTGCTCAAGTTTTGATATTATTGGTTTCACAATGCCAGGGCCCCAGCCAATAAAGAAAAATTTTATTAGACAAAATATCTAAGTACATTTTAGGCAAGTAATTATTAAGCATTTACTAATATCACCATTTATAATCTATACCAAGTGAAATGTCTATCTAGCATGGGAGCAAGTAAGCATACAAGGGAAACAGTATAAGTTATAAACATAGCATTTATAACTAAGCAACAAGTGAGGCAAAAGCATACCTCAAGTAAACTGAATAAGGTAGGGCATACATATATAATACAGTAAGTAAAGGTATTAAAAGAAAAGTATAAACCTAAACATGCTGATGATCATATGACATATGTTAATTTAAAACTTAAATCTAAAAATGGTACATATAATATAAGTAGTAAATTCTAGTAACCTATACATATATCTATACAAGCGAGTAGGTAAAATAATACCACAAGAGCTGACTGAAATAAAATATATTAATAACATAATGAACAGTAAGCTGAAAAATTGTAAAGGAACGTATAACTGTCATATCAGAAGAATTGGCCAATCTAGCCCAATATATTCCTATAGTCATTCTTGGCTAGGGCAGACAGAGATCCCCATAGCCTTTCTAGGCTAGGGCATAGAGAACAGAACAGAAGTAAAGCAAAGCTGATTAAGCAGATAATACTATGCAGAATCTTTTAGTTATTTTACTTTTGTTTCCGTGGACACATCCAAAAATAACTGAGGAGTCAAGTACATCTGCAAGCCAAGGTGGGTTCCCAACTTAACACATACTCCTCAATGAGTAATATTATGCATCCTTATTTCTCCTTACCCCTGTCCATTAAGGTAATGTGCACCATAATCAACCAAAGACTGAACACAAATGCAATTGTTTTCCTAATATTCTAAGTTTTCATTTTCATACAACAACATTTTTCATATATGACATGTCCAAGGAAAATAAGCACAAAGCTCAAGGAATGTGTAGCACAAAAATCAAATAGTAAGAAAGTGACTCTACTAAATATGGTGATATCATTTGTTGTCTAATTTATACGTTCTAACTATTCCAAGTTACACAAGTTCAGGATCTCTTATTCTTACTATTAAGTGTAACTTAGAAGCTCGGCCTTATAAGTTAAGAAGGATTCGAACTGATCAGGTTCTAATCTAATTCAATTAAATATGACTACAAGTTCAATCAATGAATCATACGTCCTAGTTTTATGAATTTGGATATTTTATCTAAGATCTGATCAAGATCCACTAAACTATAGATTATGGATTAAACTTCAAGTGATTGGGCTTAATCACATAATCCAAAAATGATAAGACATAAGATCTAGGCTTTATATTAAAAGTGATCTATTGATTAAGGCAAATCCTATTAAGCATTTCAAACTTAATAGTTTGAATCTCCTATCCTAACTCTAGAGTTAAAAAACAAAATAATAAAAATAGGTTGTAAAAGTCTAGAAAATAATAAAACCGAGGATTCATTCATTGAAAAACCTCATTTTTTAATGAATGAAATCTAGCCTATGATCGAATCCTAATCTTAGGAGTAGTCCTAATGTGAGGTGTAAGACCCTAAGGAAAAAACATAGAGAAATTTTTAGGGATTTTAATAGATTTGACCTAATAGCTGATTTTACTCACTTAAATGACTTTAATATAGTCCTAATATTGGTTTTAGTGATTTAAAAGGCAAACTAGAGGTTAAGGATGTTTAACTTAAATTTTGGGCAAAATGACCATTTTGCCCCTACTTAAGGGTTCAAAAAGCAACTTTTTGACTTAGGATTATAAATTAGAATTTCTTACTGCCAAATGATTCCTTACTATCTAACATGAAGATAGATAATAAGTATGCCCAATTTTGAGAAGAAATGGGTCCTATAGGTCCAAACTAAGGTTTTTGACCTAAGTGGAAATTTAGTAATTTAACCTTAAGGAATCTAAATTTTTGTGCAATTTACTGTTGATTACTATTTAAGGATTCCATAGAGTCCAATAACATTGCATTCTGAGGTCAAATGGCTTAGTTATAGCTATTTCAATTTCTAAGGGCAATTTGGTAATTTTGGTCGGTCAACGGGTGACAAAAACTGAACTTTTCTGTTTGAAGTCCAATTTTAGCAAACTCAGTTTCTATAGCTTTCCTACAATATACTCAGTGTGTTGGTAGGGAGTAAACCTAATTTGGACTTCAAATGATCAAATTATGGCCTAACTAAGTTTAAGAGTTTTTTTGTCAGTTTTTGATATTCTAGGTTTCAGATCTTAAATATTATTTCAGTTTGTTGATGACACCAAAATTATAAGCTTGTTAGCACTTTGGATTTCTGAATTTGGAGTTGAATTGACCAAGTTATTGTCATTTGAAGTCTGGGGGCATTTTGGTTATTTTTAGGGTAGGGTCCTAAATGTTAATTTTGAAATTAAGCTCCAAATGGGGAAACTGATACTTCTATAATATTGGGGCGGTTCTCCTGAGTATTTTAAGACCCATATTACCTATGTTTGGACAACTAGGTTAAAAGTTGAAAGGGTTTAATCATGTCATAAAATGTCACTACGTTATACAAACTCGAAACTAATTTTTAAATCACGCCATTTGATTCCTTTTATTTTTCTGAGCAAAATGAGACCATATTAATTATGTTTGGATCATCCTACAAAAAGTTATTAAGCTTTTAAGAATTTTGAATTAAATAATTTAAATAAATAAAGTTACTATTCATTTATTCAAATTCTATTAATTTACTATACATTCCTAAAGTCAAAAATATATTTTTTCTATATTTATTAATTAATTAATTAATTATTCTTAATGTGTATTCAATTAGTATTAATTATTAATTAATTAATGATTAATCTGTTATTGAACTAATTTCCTAATTTTAATTATACTGTTTAATTAGGATTAATTAACTATTTAAACTTAATTAATTAATTAGTTATCTGTTAATTAATTATAGTTAAATTAATTAATAACTGATATATAATATCGATAATTAGTTAATTAATTAAATAGTGTTACTGTTAAGCATTAATTAACTAAAGATTATTATTATTTAATACCACTAATCCATCTGTTACACACAATTAATAATTAATTAATCATAATTAATATTAATTAATCTATTATTTCGAAATTGACATGTAGGCCCCACGGCTGCCATGTGGCAGCGAACCATTGGATGAGACAGTGGGAGTGGGCCCCACCTAGCCACATGGTGGCACGAAAGCAGCTACGAAACTACCGCGGCCCCACCATGCCACGTGGCGACGTGCAAGAGGGCGCGGTCCTGCCGTGGGAATACGAGACAGGCTCGGGGTGACTCGGCCTGACTTGAACGGCTTCGCCATCCCCCGCCTTGGACCGAGGCGGGGAGGCTTAGGGCACGCATTCTGCCAGCCTTCCCTTCCCGGGGCCGGAGCGGCTCGGCCCGCATGGCCGAGGGTATGTCTCGGCGAGACCTACCCGACGAGACTAGATCCGCGGCCGGAGGGGGCCTAGGCTAGGAGTTAGACCTAACCTAGAGGACTACGCTCAGGTACGTGCATAAACGCCGGACCCGAGAGAAGTCGAGCCCCGATTTGGGTCGATCGGACCTGATCGTGCTTGGTCGGGTCCGATCGATCGACAATCCATCGTGTTACGAACGGTTTGCAATCCATCCGATTAGCATGCAATGAATGGAATCACGAGGGTAGGAGGGTACCTGATCGACGACCGTAGGTTCGCTAGATTCGACGGTAGGTAGCCCGAGTTCGATCTCACCCAAAACTCGATCTCTAAGTCTCGAGTCGAGCCTTAAAGGTTCTACGGCGGAGACAGCGAGTCTCGGACGGTCACCAGTTGGCTGGGATACGCGGCGAACGCCGCGTGGCAGACGGGCCATACGAGCAAGGGACGACGATGCCTGAGCAGTCCGATTTGGTCATGATCGGACGGCTCAGATGCCAATGACAGACAGGACGACGTCGGCTTAGACCGGACGGCGTGCGGTTTTAAGTGGACGGCACCGTCAGAATTTAATTAAATAAATTAATTATTAATTATTTAATATATAATTAATTAAATCCTTTTTTAAAATAATTAAATTGATTTCAGAAAAATCCCAAATATTCACCATTGAGGGGTGAGGAACGCAACGGTGAGGTTGGATTTTCGATCTGACGAGTATTTTAATTTCCCAATTTCTGGGGTATTTAAATACTATTAAAATATTCGTCAAAATTTTGACGACTTCTGATTGACACGAAAACTTCACCCCTAGCTAATTTGGGGGCAATGAACGCAATGACAAAGTCCATTTTTTGATCTGAGGTCAATTTAATTAGGTCAAATTTTAGGGTTTCTGGATTTTCTAGAAATCAGGATTCGATCCATTTGACTCCTATTTTTGACTGGGTCTTAGAGGTTGACTCCTAATGACTCAATTAACACTTAAGATTAAAATTAAGACTGATATTAGTCCTAATTGACTAAGGTAACAACTTGGGTTGTTACAATGAGGCACTCGTTGAAGCCCAATGAGGATTGTTGGAGGATTAATTTAATTGAAGAAGCTTGGTTAATGGGAGATGTAGAAGAAGAGGGAATGCTAGAGAAGGATGAAGATGAGGATCTCAATGATGAGGGAATGACTGAGGAATTGATTAAGGAGCGAAAAATAATTCAGCCTTCTATAGTTTGCCCTCCAAAATTAAAATTAAAACCTCTACCCTCGCACTTAAAATACACTTATCTAGGGGAGAAGGAATCTCGTCCAGTATAATCTCTTCCTTGTTAACTCAGTATCAAAAGAGTCCTTTATGTAAGGTTTTAAAAGAGCACAAGAGAGCAATTGGATGGAGTATAGCTGATCTTAAGGGGGTTCTCCCAACTCTTTGTATGCACCGTGTTCTTTTAGAAGACAATTCTACTCCGTCAATTGAGCCTCAATGGTGCTTAAACCCTAACATAAAAGAAGTAGTTCACAAATAAATTATTAAACTCTTAGATGCTAGAATCATTTTTCCCATCTCTAATAGTCCATGGGTGAGCCCTATTCATGTAGTTCCCAAAAAGAGTAGGATGACAGTTGTGCTTAACGACAATAATGAACTGATCCTCACTAGAACGGTGACCGGATGGAGAGTGTTCATTGATTATAGGAGATTAAATAAAGCCACTCATAATGACCACTATCCCATCCCATTTATTGACCAAATGCTCAATATATTGGCAGGAAATCCCTATTTCTATTTTCTTGTTGGGTATTCAGGATATAATCAAATCATGATTTCACCTGAAGACCAATAGAAAAAATGTTCACCTGCCCCTTTAGGACATTTATTTTTAGAAGAATGCCCTTTGGATTGTGCAATGCTCCAGCTACTTGCCAACGCTGTATGATGGCTATTTTTTCTGATATGAAAGGGGAATTTTTAGAAATTTTTATGGATGATTTTTCTGTTGTTGGGTGCTCTTTCAATCATTGCTAAATCAATCTGAGAAAGGTTCTAAAAAGGTGTGAAGAATCCAATTTAATCTTAAATTAGGAAAAATGTCATTTTATGGTGGAAGAAGGTATTTTCCTTAGTCATTAGATCTCTAGGAGAGGAAAAGAAGTTGATAAGGCCAAGGTTGAGATAATTGAAAAACTCCCCCCTCCCATCAATGTGAAAGGAATTAGAAGCTTCCTTGGACATGCAGAGTTTTACAAAATATTTATTAAAGACTTCTCCAACATAAGTTTGCTGCTCTATAGATTACTAGGTAAGGATGTTGAGTTTAAATTTGATGAAAATTGTTTAAGAGGTTTCAAAGCCATTAAAACCGCTTTGATCTCTGTTCCAATAATTTATACTCCAAATTGGGACACCCCATTTGAAATTATGTGATGCGAGTGACCTTGCAGTTGGTGTTGTCCTTAGGCAGCAAAAGGAGCGGACCTTTTATTCAATTTACTGTGCTAGTAAACTCCTTGATGATGCTCAAAGAAATTATGCTACTACGGAAAAGGAACTCCTAGCTGTCATCTTTGCTTTCACTAAATTCAGGTCATATCTCATTGGGTCTAAAACTATTGTTTACATTGATCATGCATTTATTAAGTATCTCCTTTAAAAGAAAGAAGCAAAACCTCGCTTGATACATTGGGTGGTGCTCTTGCGAGAATTTGATCAAGAATTCTGGGATAAGAAGGGGAGTAAGAATGTGCTAGTTGATCATCTATCTAGATTGACCCACCTTGATAGTAATAATTTGACCAAAATTAGTGAGTCATTCCCCAATGAGAAGCTATACGCTGCTTCATATCACTCTTCTTGGATCATTGACTTTGCAAAATATCTTGCAGGAGGAGCCAACCAAAAGACATGAACTACCAATAAAGAAAGAAATTATTTGATGATATTGAAAATTATTTTTGGTATGATCCCTTTTTGTATAAATGTTGCAATGATCAACTCCTAAGAAGATGTGTTCCTGACTCAAAAATCAAAAATATTCTCTACCACTATCACACATCTCCTTATGGAGGACACCATGGGATTGAGCAAACAATGACAAAGGTGCTTCAATCCGGATTCTTTTGGCCCCATCTATTCAAAAATGCTGCTGACTTTGTCAAAAGTAGTGATAAGTGCCAAAGAATCGAAAACTTAAGAAAAAGGGTTGAGATTTCCTTGAATGGAATTTTTGAAGTGGAGTTATTTGATGTATGGGGAATTGACTTCATGGGCCCATTTCCCTTATCCCAAACCAATATGTATCTTCTTCTTGTGGTGAAGTATGTGTCCAAGTGGGTTGAGGTGTTAGCATGTGTGAATAATGATGCTAAAGCTGTTATCAAATTTCTCAAGGAGCACGTGCTAGCTAGATTTGGGACACTTAGATTCTTAATCAGTGATGGAGGAAAATACTTCTGCAATAGGCAGCTGGAGAGTGTTCTAAGAAGCTATGGGGTAAGACATAAGGTGGGAGCCCCTTACCACCCCTAAAATAGTGGGCAAGTTGAAGTCTCAAAGAAGGAACTTAAGCAAATCTTAGAAAAAACTGTAAATCAAAATAGAAAAGATCGGACTTCAAAGTTTCAAGATGCCCTGTGGGCATACAAAATTGCCTTTAAAACCTCTTTAGTGTCTCCTTGCAAACTCATTTATGGAAAATCATGTCATCTCCCAATAGAATTGGAGCACCATGCCTTTTGGGCAATTAAAAAATTTAACTTCAACTTCCAAAAAGCATGTGCATGGAGAATGTTGCAATTAAATGAGCTGGAAGAATTCAGATTTAATGCTTATGAAAGCGTGAAATTCTATAAAGAGAAAACAAAAAAATGGCATGATAAGCTGATCAAGCCAAAACATTTTCAACTTGGAATGAAAGTGCTGCTTTTTAAATCTAGATTAAGATTACTCCTAGGAAAATTGAAGTCAAGATGGCCAGGACCAGTTATTGTCACTAAGGTTTTCCCTCATGTAGCTATTGAAGTTGCTTCAAATGATGGCCCCTTTAAGGTAAATGGAAATCATCTGAAGCTTTACTTGGAAGAAAGTATTTTATAGGAGAAGGGAGGATTGACCCTTAAAGACCTCCTGGATGAAGGGATCACATAAGAACTTACACGTGTCAAGCTGAAATGTTAAAATAAGCGCTTATTAGGAGGCAACCCAAGAATAAATAGGTTGTATCTTTTCTTATTTGCATTGCTAGTATTTCTTTTTTTCTTTTTGTGTGTTCTATTTTTATTTAAGGAAATAAATTATGGACTCTCATATTTTCAAAATCTTTCTATGAATTGCAAATGATAATTTCTTCTATGTACATTTAGTGAAACTCAAGTTCAGCTATGTGGCATATCCTTCAGTTATTAGTAGATTAGGGTGATAAGCTAATCTAATTTTAATTGGGAGATTTGTCATGGTTACCACTCCACCATAATCCTATTTACATACGTGCTAACAAGACAATGGTGGGGGGGGAGGCACAGTTGGTGTCAGTGAACACCATAAGGTGTCATGTTGGAATTTCATTCATATCTGCCTAATGGAATATTCTTTTGCTTAATTTTCACTAAATGAATACTTTAAACATCCATATTACCATAGTCATTTGTGCTTAAAATAAAAACTGTGAAATGGACATACTTCCATTAAACATATAGAATACCCAAATGTAAATATAAGTAAAATGAAATTAAAGAAAATAAATTAAGAACTCTTGTAAAAATTTTTTGGTCTATGGTATTTAGAATGTTAGAACTTGACAACTACACCAAGAGATTTGAAATAATTTGGGAAAAAGAATTTCAGCATAATCAAAGTTGTGGTCGGACTGTAAATGGGGTATCTACCAAATAGGTTTTAGTGCACGATAAGCTTCTTCAATATCCTGCCTATTGAGGACAACAATTTCCAGTATTTGTCAACGAATGGATGAATCAAGAAAATTAAACCTTTGATTGTATATAATGTTCAAATTATGTCTGCCTTCAGCTCGTATTTTTCCTTCCACAAGATGAAGCTGAGAACTGGTGGAATACCATAAGTTGGAAGCATACTAGAAAGCCAAAAGAAAACATGATGTTGTCACTGATGATGACTTTTGTACTGCATTCATTGTAGAGTATATTAGATGACTTAGTGCTCATCCTAGTGTGTTATCTTAAGTTGATTATATATTTTGTAGCACATTGTAGTAATTTTATCTCTTATCTTCAGCATCTCCATGTTTTTGTAGACTCTAAATATTAATGAGAAATTAAATAATTGTTCTTGTATAATCAGCCATTTCTTATCTTTCATTCAATAAATAGAATAGATCTAGGATCACTACCATTAACCACCCACATCAAGACAATTATGGCTTCTAGTAGTACCTCAGATTAGGTTGATTCCTTGAGAAGCATGGTAGCTGCTATGTTAGAGAACTAAATCAGTAAGCTTTAGAAATTCAAAAGTTAATTGCAATTCACCAATTTTCATCTTGTAGTGCTGCACTAGTAGTTCCTTCTTTCACTCCTCATTAGTTCGCTGATGGATTAATGCATAGCTTCTTAAGGTTAAGCCCTTCCACTTTTAATGGTGATATGTCTGCTATGGACACTGCTAGTTGGCTCAAATAGGTAGAAAAGAACCTTACTAGCATTAAGTGTTCAAATTTTGAGGTGATTCATCTCACTACACTTCTATTCTAAGAAGAGGCTGAACACTGATGGGGCAACATTAGAAGCTCTTGCTTTATTGACTACTACATCAAATATATCTTAGGAATCACTGATAGAAGTGTTCAGAGCTGAGTTCATCCCTCCATCTACTGAAAAAATCATGGAAGACACATTGCAGAGAAAGAAACAAGATGGTCATCCTATTTCAGAATATAAAAATAAATTCATAAGATTAACCATTTTTGTTTCTGGCTTAGTCAGATTTGAAGCCGCAAGATGTCATAAGTTTTAAAGTCATTTGCAAGACTCAATCAAAGATCACGTAGTCCCTTTGAGACAACTGAATTTTCCCAGCTGGTTGAAAAATCAAGAGTGGTGGAGCATCATCAATCTGAGAAGGATCTAAAGTGTAAAATGCATCTATTGCACAATCATCATGATTCCTTTAAGAGGCATAGGATGCAGTAGGCTAGATCATATCAAATTGAAGCTTCAACCTTGTATAAACCAATCAAAGGTTATAATAAACCTCATCCTTATGGCAAGTGCTATCACATAGGCCGTCGTAGCCTTACTTGTGGTCGACAGGGCCACATGTATAACCAATGTACACAATATAAGATAGTGGATGGAGTCCCCATCGATCATTCTCTTTGGAACCAAGGGTTCTACGCTACCCCTCTGAACAAGAGAGAACAAAGAATAGTGTTTATACAACCACCACAGGTGCAAAACACTGTACCCATTAAGGAGCAAATTGCTGCTTCTAAGATGCAAGCATTGAACAACCTAAGAAAAAATGCTTTTAATAGGAAGCTTGTTTGTCCAACCAGAGTGCATAATCTAACTCTTATGGAGATGGTTGAAGATTACAATGTTGTATTAGGTACACATTGTTGATCCCATCCTTATCTTTGCTGCTTATCCATTTTAATTATGCATGTGTATATTCCTACAATTAGTAAATTGTTAAATAATTTTAAATTAGGAACCATATACATTGGCGATAAGCCCTGTAAGGTATTATTCAATACTGGGGCATGCCATTCTATTTTGTTTGGAAGTTTTCCAAATCTGTGAACTTACCCTTCAATAAGTTAACTAAAACCTTAAGTGTTGGACTTCCCTCTGGAGCCCAATGTGGGGCCTCGTACCTTCCCATGACAATGCTAATACTGATATTAGCATAATCGCGGGGAGTAAGGTGCTCCAACTTTGGTAAATCTCCAACTTAGGTAAAGTCAGGTAGGACCAAACCTGCCTTAAGCCAACAACTTGTCACTTGGAACTGTGAATATACATCATTACAAATCAAAGTAGCGGAAGCAAGAAATAGTATAATATAACATCCACATCACAATATAGTATAAGAAAGTAAAAGAAAGAGTTACTCAGATCAAATGCAGAAAAGTAAATATATCAAGAATTTAATTATTACAAACTAAATTAAATGAAAGTAAAGATCTCTCAAAAATCTCACTACAAGAAAGAAAATCAAACTAAACAGCAGTGGGAAGATCCTTCTCCTGCACCGGCTCCTCTCCTGCAGCACTACCAACGAACAGCTCCAAATATGACATTTGTCGGTATCACAAATGCTAGGGCCCCAGCCAACAAAAGAAAAATATTACAGTTAGACAATTGTCTAACTACATTTTAGGCTATTTAAGTGAACTGAATATTTAAGATATCACATTTAAAGGTTTTAAACATGCAAGCATTATAAGGTGCTATAAGTTACAAAGAATGGGATAGCCATAAACTAATCATTTATAGCTAATCAACAAGTATGTAAGAATAGTATACATAACATCAACTAATCATGGTGAGGCTAAAGAAAAGTAAATGCAACTATTGAGATAATTATGATCCTTACATGCTTATGATCACATGGATACATGCTGAGTTTATAAGGAACACAAGTGCTGAAACAAACATACAATTCTAGCATCCTAAACATGCCAATATTTAATGCTAAATCATAAGAGCATTTGTACAAGCATGCAGATTAATATGCAAAAGGCCACTAGGCATGTGGCAAGAGTAAGCTAAGTACATGTATGAACGAAAGTAAAACTACTGAGATGTGTGGCAAAGCAGACCAAGCTCTAAAGTAAGGCCACTAAAATGTGTGGCAAAGCAAAACAAATACTAAAAATTTAATTAAAGTAGAAGTAAGCCTAAGACATAGTATTTCCATAACAGAAATAGGCCATACGGGACCTCTAAACTGAAAGTTCAACATGTATCCATCCTAGGCATTCACAAAGCTAGATCCGAGTTGAACTTATAGAATAAGACATGTATCTATCCTAGACATCCACAGAGCTAGGTATGAGTCTATTCTATAACAAAACTAGAACTAAAGAGGCAGACTAAGCTAGGATAAACTCTACTAACTAAAAACACTAAAAGACCTGAATGAATGCTATGCTTTTCAAATACTAGCTTAGGATGTATCTTCCATATCCTAAGTTTACCTATTATGCTCAAAGAATGAGGCTCAATATTAAAGGTGTGCAAAGCAATCAAAGTCAAAGTAAGCAAGAGACTCAATCTAGACTTATGTGATATCTATTGTTGTCTAATTTATCCAATTAACTATTCTAAGAATATACGAATTTAGGATCTCCAATATCCAACTATCGAGTATAATCCAAGATTCACGACCTTAATGCTAATAATAGAATCGAACAAGTTCTAATTCATACCGTATGATGATTATAAAGATTAAAGTAGATAAATCAATGACTTAATTACTATTATCTTCCTCTCTTAACCCAAATCTTGATTAGGTAAATCGAGATTGAGGATTCTATATCCAAACTCCACTTTAGAGTTCAAATCTTGAATCCAAGGTGATATCCTAATAAGGATCTTTGGTTCACACTCAAAACCCAATTTAAAGTTAAGGAATCT
Source organism: Gastrodia elata (assembly GCA_016760335.1). NCBI lineage: Eukaryota > Viridiplantae > Streptophyta > Magnoliopsida > Asparagales > Orchidaceae > Gastrodia > Gastrodia elata. The sequence continues at coordinate 27,688,959 of CM028678.1, read as the reverse complement.
TATAAGCTGAAGGATTCAAAAACTAAGATCTTAATGAAAGGTTGTTATAATATCACAAGATAAAATTATCAATTAAGAACTAAGAACCTACGATCTATATTTAATCTTTCAAATAATTACATTATTCTATAGATAGAATCAATCTTACACCCAGATGGAGGTTTCAAAAAGATTAAACAATTAATCAAGTAAGGAATTCCATATGAAAGTAATTCAATTCAATTAGAAGATCTAAAGGCTAAGAGTTAAGATCTAAGATCTGATCACCTTTAGACTTAAGCTAAGATTTAGACTTAGGAATTTACAAAAGCTTTTGCTTTAACTTTCCTTAAGACTATTATTCATGAATAAACCTTAATAAGATAACTAGGATTAGAAACTTCAACTTTAATATTGATTAAGCTAAGGCTTTTATGAAGGGTCTTAAGATCACTTAAGATCTTAAGAACTTACCTAAGAATTTTAAGGTTTAACATTAGAATTCATTCAAGAAATTATACCACTTAGCAATTGATGTTAATGCAATACAATATTGATTATTATTACTTTGATTGAGAATTCTAAGGTTTGAGGGTACTGAAACACAGTTTGATCAAAATGACCAAAATACCCCTCCTAAGGCTAAGAATGGGATTTTATGATTTGATCATCTAAATTGATCCAAGTCTATTTAAATGAGCTTCACATTGATTAACAAAGTGGATTAAACACTCATCTTAGGGTTTGATAATCTAATTAGCCTAATTAGCACTAATCTCAATTTTTTAGGCTAAATAAGGTGATTAAGGAATTTAGGGTATACTGAGATGATCCAAACTCAATTATAGGTGCTAACATACTTAAGTAGACATTAGGAACTAGATTCATCAAAATCAAAGACTAATCCAAGGCTTAATTCACTAATCTTATTTTAGGGCAATTAAGAGGTGATTAGCAAATTTAATGATTCTAAATTACTTTTCATAGTCTACATAGGTTCTTTATGGTCTTATGAGAAATCAGAGACCTTAATCAACATTATTGGATAATTAATGAATTTATTATGATTTAAATACAAACCAAAAAGGATTAGGAAGTTATTTAAAATATAACTATTGGATCATTGATTTTCTTTTATATTATTATCCTTACATTTTCCTTACTATTGGATCATACCATTTGGACAAGTATTGATTAAGTTATTTCATTAATATATTTTAAATGTTTATTTTAATTGGAATCATAGTATTTTTAATTAAACTTATTTATCCTTTATTTTTTAGAATGAAAAATAATTCCTAAATAAATTAATTTACCCAGCTCGGATATCAAACCGCATGGGTCAGAGCGGGGCTGGCACTATCACACCGTGCAGGCCTGGGCTGGCCCGGCTCGATCCGTTAGTAGCATCGTCCCCTATACCCCCTTCGTAGACAGCTGTGGGGAGGGTACCTTGGACCGCAAAATTTGATGCCAATAGACCACGCCACGACCAGCATTCAATCACCACACTATCAGGAAGTCAAGGCTCGTCGATTGAGCCTATGAGCCCTATTTGGGACAGACTAGAATGCTGGGTGGCTATTCCACCAATACTTTCATTTTTTGATAATTAAGGTTCACTGTGAGGGGGTAATTCACAGAAGCCACTAAACAGATGGGGCTCGATCCCTACACTATCAATGAGGTGAGGCGAGTCGAACTCCCAAGGTTTCATAATATGGAGTGCAACCGATCGCTGGGTCCTTACTCAGATGCAGCCATGGCTTGGCCACTAGCTCGATCGATCGATACGATCAATCAGAGCTAGCTCAAACCCTGGTGACAGTCACAATTGGTTTCCTAAGTGGCTAAGGCTAGTTAGACGACATCCAGAGGCGCAATCTAGAGGCAGAATGAAGAATTGAACTTAAGAAATTCAGTGGGAGAAGGCTATACCTGAAGACTGAGATTGCAGGCATGACTGAGAGGAATTGAGGTGAGCTGGAATTTCCCAAGTAGCAGATGCAAGTTTGCAAAGAGTCTGATCACCAGACGTACCCTCTATCAGCGGTTCAAAGCTTCGGGAATGTTGGGAATTGCCAAGAGAGATGGGAGCTCCTAGGGACGTCAGATTGGCAATTGAGGATTCACACTTAGCAAAGGGACTCACTGTGATGTCCTGAATGTATTTATAGTCTTTAAGAGCAATGGGGATGGCTTCCAGAGCTCGGGCTCCATGGCATTCGCTCGGACCAAAGGGAAAGCTTAAGTGCAATGGCTAGGGAAATTTTAGGGAAGCTACTACCGGCAGGAGGTCGCACCGAAGGTAGGAGAGAAAATTTGACATCCTCCCGTACAGCCATGGGGGCTGGAGGTTGCCTGGTTGTCGAGGGGGGGGGGAGAGACCAGCGAGTGACGGGTCGAGAGGTCGACGAAGGTCCACAGTGCTCGGGGACTTTAGAGCTGTTGGATATATCGACCGTTGGCTCCAGACGGTCCAGATGGATTACTTAAGCAGAATAGATGGTAGCCGTTAGATGCGCGTGATGGATCCAATGCCTAGGATTAGATCTTAACCTGGATGGGATCCAGCCATTGGATTAAATGCTCTGGGTTGCATGCTTAGGCATTAGATGGCTATATCATATGCGCCACTATCGGGACCCCGCAGCGGATCTGTCGCGGTCCCGACAGCATATCCCAAATATAAAAAATTTAAATATATTTAATTTAATTAATATTAATTCATTTTATAATTATTTTTATAAATCCAATTTAGGATTAAATGAGCTCCAAAAATTCCCAAAATTTTACCCTTAGCTAATTAAGGTATGAGGAATTCAAAAAAAAAAATAGATTTCAATTTGGAGATCAATTTAATTTAGTTATTTTCCAAGTCTTAAAAATAAGCAAAAATTCTAAAATTCTCAATTTAGCTCTGATTGATCCCAAACTTCTAGGGTTAGGTTTAAATGACTCAATGAGTCTAATGGAATCAAAATTAGAACTTAGTTTTGTTTAATTAATCTAAATTTAGCTATGGTAACAACTAGGGTTGTTATAGACTCCCCCACTTATGAACGATGTCATCCCCAACATCACTTAAGTGAAGAAAGTACTAGTATAACTAAAAGTTTAAATGAAATAGATAGGAAAGAAAAGAATAGTACTTGGGTTTGAAAAGAGCTGTGGATATTTATTGCGCGTATCCACTTCTTTTTCCTAAGTAGATTATTCCAAAGATCAATTCTTCCACTGGACCTTGACCATAGGAATTGATCAGTTTCTTAGCTGCTTCTGATCACGAGCTAAGACTTTTATTGGTTCTTTGGCATAAGAAATATCAGGTTGGATTTCTACTACTGGAAGTTGAAGGAGATGAGAAGTTGCTGAGACATCTTCTTATTAACGATATGAGAAACATGTTGTGAACAAATGTAAAGTCATCCGAAAGATTTAACCTGTAGGCAAATGATCCTACTTTGGCCAAAATTTCAAATGGCCCAACAAAGCAGGGACTAAGTTTCCCTGCTACGCCAAATCTATAAATACCCTTCATTGGACTAACTTTTAAATAAGCAGAATCTTCAACATTGAATTCTAGGAGACGATGATGAGCATCATGATACTTGCTCTGACAATCTTGAGCAAAATGAATTCTCTACTGAATAAAATGGATCTTTTCGTTAGTTTCTTCAACTAACTTTGAACCAAAAAGTCAAATGCTTCCTGTTTCTGACCAAGCTAATAGATTACTGCATTTTCTACCATACAATGCCTCATAAGGAGCCATTTTAATACTGGCTTGGAAAGTGTTATTATAGGCAGACTCCACCAATAGAATATGGTCTTCCCAGGAACTGGCAAAATCAAGAACACAAAGCCTAAGCAAATCTTCCATAACTTGATTCACTCTTTCCGTCTGACCATCCGTTTGAGGATGAAAAAATGTACTCATAGCTAGAGTAGTAGCTAGATCTGAATGCACAGCTTGCCAAAACTTGGAAGTAAATCTGCTATCTTTGTCAGATATAACTGATTTCAGAATACCATGCAACCTGACAATATATTTGATATAGAGCTTTGCTAGCTTTTCAACAGAGTCAGTTTAACGAATAGGAAGAAAGTGCGCCGATTTAGTTAAACGATCTACTATAACTCAGATTGCATCGACGCTAGATCTTGCGTAAGGCAATCCCATGACGAAATGCATAGATATATCGAACTATTTCCATTCAGGAACTTCCATCGGATGCAAAAGACCCCCAGGTCTTTGGTGCTCGGCCTTTACCAAATTGCAGGCATGACACTTAGCCACAAAATCAGCTACATCCTTCATCATACCAAGCCACCAAAATGATTGTTTTAAATCCTGGTACATCTTGGTACTGCCTGGGTGAATGTGATACCTAGAATTATGACCTTGAATCAATACTTCACAGTGCATGGATTTAGGAATCAACAACCAATTACTTTGATAAATTACACCGTTACACATTTACAATTCATGACAACGACCACTTTCAATATCTGCTTTGAATTTCAGATAAACATCATCTTTAGTTTGCGAGGTAGAGATATATTTATGGAATGTTGGTACCACAAATTGATATTTGCTAGAATAGAACTTAGCATATCGCCACTGACAAGAGAAATCTCTAGCTTACAAAATTCTTGTTCTAACAAACTGGAGGCAATTATGGAAGATAAAGTAACATGACAGCTAAGATCATCGACCACTACATTTGCTTTACCTGGATGATACTGAATGCTCAGATCATAATCACTGATGAGTTCTAACCATCTCCTTTGATGACCATTCAGCTCTCTTTGGGAGAAGATATACTTTAAACTTTGATGATCAGTGAAAATTGAACACTGAACTCCATATAATAGTGTCGCCAAGTTTTAGAGCAAAGATTATAGCTGCAAGTTCAAGATCATGAACTGGATAATTTTTCTCGTGGGGTGTTGAGTAGGATGGGGGTGATGACATGTAACATAATCAAATCCACCAATTAATTAACAAAATTAACCTTGCATATTTAAGTTACTAGAATATATGCGAGTCGCTTGTTAAGAATAAAGAGAAGTGTTGTAAGCATTCACACGTAATGAGAGCTAGGATTAAATGAGCACACTTGTAAGGTAGGAGGAAAGAAAATAAAAATAAATAAAGAAGCTCTTACGGGATCCTTATTACTGAATATGTCGCTTACGATAAAGAAGATTAACTTCTACGAGCGGTCCTTCGCCGCAGATCAAACCTTCTTTCCATGGAAGTCCTTCTCCAGGAATTGCAAACCACACCTCAAGAAGTCCTTCTCAATAGAATGAAGATCACATTACACATAAGAAGTGAGTATTTTTTATATCACTTGCAATGCCATAATACATGTGAGGGTGGCCAATTTATATCCAGAAAATACATACCAATACCGGGCTAGTTCCTTCCGTTCGACTTTGGTTTGAGTAAGGACCGATCGATTGGGCCATTCCTAGACCCTGTAGATGGGGGCTAAGCTTCTTCATAGAATGGGGATTGTGTAGAGGTCAAAAAGACCTAAATTGGTGGTCTGTGGTGGAAGAATTGTCCCTCCACAAATGGTCCAGAGGCTGGGAAACTTCAAATAGAGCCTATGAGTTAAGGGTAATCCTTGATGGGGATTTTGGGCTCCATCAATGCATTTTAGTGTGAGGATGGAGTCCCAATTCATTTGAGGTCATGGCATGGCCTAGTGGCTGTGAATTTTGCTGATTATAGTTAACTTAACCGGCTGGGTGTCGGGGATGGCATGGGGAAGAAGACAATCTTTGGGGGTCGGGCCGACCTATGACCCACGCGGTTCGACAGTAACGGGTCCCCCGGCTGAACTGACCCGTGTCTTTTAGTAACGGGCCGATACTCATTTATCTTAAACAAAATGAATTTGGATTTATTTTCCTAAAGGAAAATAATCCAATTAATGCAATCATAGGAAAATTTTAATTGGAAAAATGTAGAATAAATTAATTGAATAACTTTTGATTCTCTATCAAAATGTTCAGAAAATCATAAGGAACAAGAATATAAAATAATATTGCACTTTTAATTGTAGGATTTTCTAATTTGTCCTAATTATTATAGAACTTAATTAGGGTTGATTAGCATGTGTACTTATCCAAATTGCATGATTTAGATGCTATTATATTTATATTACCTTGTAGAATGCATGTACTAGGTGAATTAATTTTTTGATATATATTTTGTTAAATATATCCTAATCTTGTAAAATCATGATTAGTGAAAATAAGGGTTTTTACCTAGCAAAAACCCTTAATTATAGTCTCTACTTTATTGTACTATTTATTAGAACATTCTTATCAAGTTTTGTTAAATTTCAAAGGTTAGATCTTTAATTAAGTGCATTAATTACTTTCTATTTTATGTAAGCTTGTGTTTTTACGCATTCATATCTGTAAATAGAATGCTAGGAAACCATTAAGTGAACTTGAACACCTTAATGGATTGAAATAGGCATAATTAAATATTTAGCATAAAAACCTTATGAAGTGATTAAGTAATTAATACCTAGTCTTAAATTCTGAATTTAAACAACAATAATACACCAATAACCCACTGATTTGCTATTGATTCTAAATTAAACAAATGATCTTGATTTCATTAAGTTGGGAGTTAAATCCTAGCTTAACATGGTTAAGGTCTAAAATCCTTAATCACCTTAAGTAAAATGGTTTCATTTAAGGATAAATTTATTTGCATAATTCTAATAATGCACCTTGATTTGACATTGATCTTAAAATATTAAATTAGTACTATTAAGATCTTTAATAAGCTATGTGATTGGTTAATCTGAACACTTACCTTTAAATCCTTATTTTCCTCTTAAATAAGACTACCAGCATAATGCAACCTATAAAATGGGGTGGATTTATAAACCAATAATTCCTTAATAATTTAAAAGATTTAATCCCATGATTTTAGCATAGGTCTTGATTAGATGGGTTTACCTATTTAATATAGTCAAATCAAACATTAAGGATGTAAGGACTGTAGAATTAGTGTAAATTATAGATCTTAGATTTTCTTTTAAGTTAGGTGTGCAAAATCGTTATGATCTTGGCTTAACATGAATAAATCAGTAATTATAAGCCATAAATGATTAATCTATTAAGGTAGGAAGAGCTTATTGTTCACATTTTGAGTCAGGAACTTAGATGCTCCTTATTAGCTTAGATGATTGATCTTAGACCCTTGTGGTAGAATCAACAAAGAGCTTAGTATGAGTTTCTTCCATGTGGTAGTAACAAAACTTGGGTGACCTTTAGATCGCATTCTTGGAACCTTGTGTAGTACCATTTCAATGGAGTAAGGATTCATTAGTTTAACAATCCTTATTACTTAAATAGATTTGTTGAAATTAGTAGATTATCAGTAGAATGTGAAACCGTATATTAGTAGTGTTGAATCATTTCAGTAAAATTCTAGGATTGAATAAGTCACTCTAAGTGAGATTGTAGAGGTTCAATCTTATCCTATGTTATAGGATAAGTACAGTTCACATTTGAGTAAATTTTCCAAGCCTTGGTATGTCATAATTGGATAAACTTGTACACTGAGTTTGAGAGAATAAACTATAACCAGGTCATGCCTCTTATCATCGTGCGCTTTGATAAGTGCAGTTAAACAAACTAAATATCTCAAGTTATCCTTTTAGAGCTTACTGTATGATTGTAATTAAGGTATTTAATAGCTTAGTTTGAGAGAATAATTTGTAACTGGGTCATGCCTCTTATCATCGTGCTTTTTGATAAGTGTAGTTAAAAAATTGTGTTAAATCCCCTTTCTTGGAAACATACCAACTATGTGTATTCACTCCCTTTAGGTGATAGTTCTACTGATCTTAATCTAAATTACTCAATAAATTAGACTCAGGAGTCAAAATTCACTTGGGTGAATTCTGCACAATGGAGATAAATGGAATCTCTAATTAATATTGAATTGATTTCAAGATTTGTCGATGATTTAAGGCATACCAAAAATAAAACCTTGGCATATCATAATGCATAAGTCATGTCAGGATTAGCGGAGCGAATGAGCTCACCTAAGGACTCTGTTAGCGAAGCATTCGCTCACCTTAGAAATTAGTGGTGTGTCTGCGAGATACCCAGTCAGCATATCAGTGACATACCCTTCTATGGCATATTCAGAAGCATAATTATAAATTTAGTGGCATATAACACAGTTTTACAATATCATTAACTCAGATTCATATTTCATTCTATTTTACACATATTTCAACAGTTAGTTATAGTTTCAGATTTATTTACTATTTTCAATTTACAGCTCAGTTTATAGTTTCAGTTTAAAGTTTCAGTCTACAATTTTTCAGATGTCAGTTTCAATTACTTTACTTCAGATTTATACTATTTTGAGTTTTAGTTATTTTACTATCTTTCCTATAGTTCTTGTTAAGCTATTTAAATGTTAAATAGTATATTATTGTAAGTTGTTAGCATAGCATTATTGTGCTAAACTTCTTATCTAACATGTGATACTTTTAACATTATGCTGGATCGTGAACAGTTCGTTGGCTAGATCCGAAGGATACTCAGGAGATTCAGTAGTACTTTGAAAAGTAGTAGTGGACTCTTCTTCAACAATTACTTTCTATTCAGTTGTTTAGTTTAGTACTTAGATTTTATTTCAGTATTTTTTATAAAAGAGTTGTAATAACTTTGGATGTTTTCTCATTTCTGTTTCTGAGATGAACGGTTATTTCAATTTCAGTGATGAATATTTCTGGATGTATGCTTAGCTTCCCCACTCTATCTTTATATTACTTATACTTAGTATTGTGATGTGATCTGAATATTCAAAAAATGCTAGATTCATGTAACATGGATTATATTTGTATCTAATATACAGGAGTACCTTACCTAATACTTCAGTTAAGGATGTCACACTTATCTTAAGGATTAGTGCTCCGCCCTCTTCTCTTGAGGTTGAGTCTTAGCATGCCTTATGTTGAGCTGCTATTTTGCACTCATTCGAGGCAGTCATGTTTTGTTCCTTCCCAAGTAACAAACCGTTTCTCTGCCAATTTGTTGTCCCTTAAAAAAATTGAGTGTGGCGATGGGATGGGGTGTTACTGCTCATCTTAGTCATTCCTTTTTGCAGATTTTTAAGTGTTGAAATTATACCCGAAAGAAACCTCTCCTTACTCCCCTTTTCTTTTCTTTCTCTTTTACCTTCTTGAATACAGAAGTACAAAGTATAGCAGGTAAGAGGAACACAGGGAGGAATCGTTGTGTCACTGGATAATACCTTGACCCCTTGGGCAAGGTAAATCCCAAATATTAAGGATTCAAAAACTAAAGCTGCACACAACCCTGCCAAAGCGTTCCATAGGTGTTCAAAAGTAATCCTAGTGATTTGGATATCTCCAAGTTGTTCGATCACATAGATCAATATCGCACTTGGCTGAGTCACCTCACTTAAATTCCCAGATGATATTATTATGCTGGAGATATGCACATGCCATGCCTTGCATGAATCATTTTGGAGGGTTCATGGAATGTTGGCAAGGTTCCCTCTCTAGATAGCCTTAGAGACCATGAGTGTGCATGCTATAGCTGAAGGATGAAACTCAGAATTTAGAAGGGCTTAGAAGGAACATTCTTCTATTGCCATTAATCCATAAAAGTTCTTTATCTCCTTGAGCCCAAAACTCACGACCTTCCCTTGTACAAATATCTTACGCCCATTTGCACTAACTGCATTGGCATAAACTTTGTGCACGAGGGCTGGGTAAGAATTTATCTTCAAACAAACTATGTTTTTCCATCCCCAGAGTGCCACATTATTGTGGCTTACAAGATAAGGGAGTTTAAAGCCCCCTCCAGGATGAGTTTTCATCTTGATGTGATTTGGACAGAATGTTGTTCTTCCACAACAGAGGAGAACCTTTTATTATTGAAAGAGTCATACTCTTCTTTTGGGAGGACATAGAGTGAATTAAAGGGTTTTGTTATCAAGAGAATTAAGGGTAGGAAAAATTTCTAAGGTGTTAAGTGTATAATACTTCCCCTCCCTTATTTATATACCCCAAGATTCTAGCATTTCTTATAACAGCATTCAAAACACACTAATTTTTTATTAAATTAGTCTTTAAGGCATGCCATAAGTGTGGATTGATATCAGTCCTTGGATTGAGATAAAAAGGAATCTTTTCATCCTTTTATATCAGGTTACAACTTCCAAGGCTCATTGTAGCGACTTTGACTGCTTGGGAATTCCCAAGCAGTCAGTACTGCTTGAGAATTCCCAAGCAGTCAGTAAAGCTTAATGGCTTAAAATTCTGTATTGCGTATGACAGCGGGTGCTATGGCGCGCTACAGCATCAAATTTTGTTGCAGCACACTACAACATTGAGCGATGTGGCGCACAGTAGCGCCTACTGAAAGCAAAATCTTGAAGTTAATCTTTTTCAATATTTTTCTAATTTAAACAAACAGGTTGCTATATTTTAATTTTAAATAAACAAAATGATTACTAACTACACAAAACATAATTAAAACTCAAAATGATTGTGGGTTGCCTCCCACAAGCGCTGGTTTAAATGTCATCAGCCCAACCAATTTAAAGCATAAACAACTAACTATCTGAGGGTCTCTCCTTCCAGATTTTTGAAGTGTATTTGAGCACTAACATGAGTTGTGCTCAAACCCATAACTTAAATTGCTCACTCTCCTTTTCTCTTTTCTTAGATTGGGATCCAGTGATGCCCATCTTTTTTTGCTTCTCCCATCTAGTCTTTTTTTTTTTATAATTTTTACTAACTCCTTAGCACATCCTCCAAATGAGGTGTTTTTATTGCTCTCAAACTTTTGTTCAGTCAGTTTTAGATTTTCCAGTTCGATATTGTTAGAAGGTAACTCTTCCTAAGTTTTGTTCTCCAATTTAATTCAATATTCCTTTGCTAACATTGTGGGCATAAGGATTATGTTTTCAGATATCCCATTTATCTAGATGGTCATTATTCCTCTTGCCAAATCTATAATTTCTTGGGTGGTTGATAGAAAGGGTATTCCAAAAATAATAGTTGAATTTTTATTCCATCTATCCCATTCACATATTATGAAGTCAGTGGGAACTATAAAGCTTCCCAAACCCACCACAACATTTCTCACCACACCTTGCGGGGTTGAAGAGTCCAAGTTGGCAAATTCTAAGATTGCATGATCACTTTCCATTCCCCTATTTCCCAGCTGCTTATAAAAATAATACAGCATCACATTGACTGAGGCTTCTAGATCACACAAGGGATCTAAAAGAACCTCACCCTTGATGAAGTAAGGAATGTTCATCCATCCTAGGTTCTCACATTTATGTGCAATTATGTTTCCTCCTAAATTTCTAGTACTAGTTGCCCCAGCTTCTAACTCTTCAGCCTTTTCTCCCAAGTTAATTCCTAGGCAGTCCCTTTTTATCTTATCAGAATTAATTACACTTATAGTTTCTCTCAGATTCACTTTAGTAGAACTAGGTAAGGTTCCTTGTTGACAAGTGGACAACTGTTGAGAAATTTGTCCTAGTTGGATTTAAATTTTCCCAAGGGACACAATAATCCCTTGGATTGAGGCATCATGTTGGTTTATTATCTTTTTAGTTATTCTCATGAATTGACTGGTTTTTGCCTTAACAGCATTGAATTCTCCTTCTAGGCCTAAATCTTGGGGTTTTTGGTTGTTATTATAATTTTGACCATGCCTAGGTTGTGAAGTATTACCATGAAAATATCTAGTTATGCTATTACTACTCCAAGAGAATTTTGGATGATTTCTCCATCTGGGATTGTAAGTGTTAGAGTAGGGGTTGTTTGGCCCATGGTTTTGATTGACGTTATTATTTCTTATGTAATTTACTTTCTCTATGCTAGAAGGTGCGAAGAGATTGTTTATGTTGCAGCTTTCACTACTATGTCTTCCCCCACACAATTTGTAGTAAATTTCTTAGGCGTTATTCATGTTCATGCTTCCAATTTTTTGAATTAGTGCCTTTATCTCATGTTGGATGGCCAAAATTTGATTGGCTTTGTCAACATTATTAATTTTTTTTTTTTTTTTGAGTTGAGCCTTTTAGTAGGCCATTGGTAAGCATTATTAGCCATCTCTTCTAACTTATCATAGGATTTTTCTTGGGTTTTGCTACATAGAGACACTCTTGCAGCAGCATCAATTAGGGTTCTAGTGGGTGCATTCAGTCTATTAAAGAACATCTACACTTGCATCCACTATGGGAACCCATGATGAGGATAACACCTTAAGTACTCCTTGAAGCATTCCCAACTATTGTATTAGGTTTCTCCATCATGTTGTTAAGATTTGTTATCTAAATCCTCAGCCTAGTTGTCTTTGCAGGAGGGAAATATTAGGCTAAGAATTGCCTAGCCAAAACATCCTAAGTGCAAATAATGTTGCTAGGTAGAGAATTGAGCTAGCTTTTTGCTCAATCTCTCAATGAGAAGGGTAATAGTCTAAGTCTAATAGCATCGTCAGTGACACCATTGTACTTAAATGTATTACAAATCTCCAAGGAGTTGGAGATGTGTGAGTTTGGATCCTCAGTAGTTAACCCCCCAAATTGATTGCTCTGTACCATGTTTAGAGTTGAAGCTTTTATCTCAAAGTTGTTTGCCTCTATATTTGGCCAAACTATTGCATGGGGAATTCCCCTTACAGTCGGTAAAGCATAGTCTATTAAGGCCCAACACCTTTTACTCCTACTCCTCCCACCATATTTCCATCCAAATTATCCATTTTTAGTTGTGCTTGATTTATGATTAACTTTTCGCTCCTAGCTCTTAAGTAGGTTCTCTCTATTTCTGGATCAAAGAGAATGTTTGAACAATCTCTTCTACTCATGCAACCTAAATTTCAACATAAGGAAGTGCAGTTCACAACAATTGCAAATAAAAGAAAAAATAAACTAATGTAACCACAGAAATAAGAAAATATATGCAGAAAATAAAAGAAAAATTCAAATAACTAGTTACTATCTAGTTATCTTTAATATGAAACTGTTAAACCGCTCCCCGACAACAATGTCAAAAACTGAACTGACTATATTTTGTACGTCTGCGCTCACACTCAAGTGCACGTGGTCTGAAGTAATATTGTGATGGTGAAATCACAAGATTTTTTTCATCCTCTAGGAATGGTATTGGTTTTATTATTAAAGTGTGCTAGAACTCACTAATGTTTAAATGATGATTTGAGTTTTATTATTAATTTGGTCCTAATTTTAGCAAGTAAAGTTTCTATTATTAGAAATAACTTTTAGAGAAAATTGAAAGAGTTAGGTTTCAGCATACAATTTGTCAAGAATTTATTTAAGTACTCTTATATATCAATTTAGTGTTGAATGAGCTGAACAAACTAAGATAATCAAGAGACATAGTCTTCTCTGTGGTGTCTCCCAAATGTACATGGTCTAACCTAGTGCACAGAGATGAACATGTTAACATTCAATCTCGGTACTTAAGTTTTCATGTGATTCTTAGTGATTGAATTCAACGCTTACATCTAAGTTATGAAATATACAAATTTAGTTTTGCATCACATGAACTCAATTTCACTAATAATTCACATGCATCAATTTTAGGTTTAGCCAAAGAGATGACCCATTAGGCTTCATGGGCTATATCACATCACCCTGAGCACATAATGCATCTTACTCTTTGCATAAGCCTAAAATGAGCTATGGAGTTCAACTAGTGCTCTCGGCATCACATGCATCAACTTCTCGGCTCAGCAATGAGTCATGCAATAACTGTCGTCATGCTCGAACTTGTTGCATAAACTGATGGTGAGCAATGGAGCTCAGAGATCCTTAAATATTTATGGCTCTATTAATCCATTTAGAACTAAGAGATTTCGCTGGCCATTACCGCACATCTATTATTGTCACTCACATTAGCAGTGAGAACACTCAACATGAAAACACTTGGCTCTTAAAGGCTTAAGAGCATAATGGCTTTCATAATTTTAAACCCAGTCATTCATCAATATATTTTCATATTAATATTCACTCATCCAATTCATTCTTCATAGAATTTAAATCAAAAAGAAAAAAACACATTCATTGATATTTTGAAGAGTACAGACACTTTCTATTTCTAGATTTGTTACATGCTTATGCCTAGCCTTCCCCAAGGAGGGTTTAGGTTGCCATGAATAAGTAAACACAAAAAATATTACAAGCACTAGAATGCCTTTGCATGGCTTTTATAGGTAAGGAGATAAATTAGAAGGTGATATGATACAAGGAACTGTTGTCACGTTCATCGGCTTGTCTTCCCTCCTCTCAGCTCTTGTCTCTTGCATTCTAGTACTTGGTCTTCTCTCCTTCTAGGTGCTACCTTCTTCTTCCTTGGGTAGGGGGAACTCTCCTTATCTAACATATGTAGGAGCTGGTGGTAAAAAAATTCATTTCTTGGAAAAAATCAAGAAACCCTCCTTAATCTTCAATTCTTTCTTTTATAGACTCCTTCCAGCTGCTCAAGAATTAATTTAGCCATTAACTCATTATTTTGAAAGTTGTGTTTTCCTTATATGATTATTCATTTATTCCTTTTTTAATGATAAGTTTCAGTTGCTGGCATTTTTGTCTTGATGTTGGAAGAGAATTAATTCATACTTTTGATCTCCCCTATGTTGCTTTGAATGTTGTAGGCTGGTAGATTCTACGACTGGAGCTACGACGCGTGGTACTGCCCAAGTATTTATTTTGATACCGCTACGGCATGTGGCAGTGTGTAAGCTTTAAAGTCTGTTGCACTGCAGCGCACAGTAGCATTAGTGTTTTTGTTTTAACATCACTGCAGCATGCTGTAACGAGGTGATTTACAATTACGTTAAGCCCGAACATCATGTACTTTCGCTATGATGCACAGTAGCTCCAAAGTTTCAGTCCGGATCCTACTATGGCACGCAATAGCGTGGTGCTCTCAGTCTTGGGACTACTTTGGAGCACGGTAGCTCTAGAGTCTTTGTCTGGATCCTGCTATGGCATGAGCTAGCGGGGCGCTCTCTATATTTGGTCTACTAGGGACTTCATCAATCCAATCCCTTAAGTGCACTGTGGCGCGCTGGGGCCCACCGCAGTGATTTTCTTATAGAATTTTGTTTTAAGCCCGGAATTACATTTATCTCTTTCATGCCCTGAAATCATAAATGCACATCAAAGTACATAGGTTCTAATGGAAAAGTGCTTGTTTTTCTTAGCATATTTTACTATAGATCTTAGATTTAACAATTGCCTCGCACAAGATCAAGTGTAGATGCAATATGGGTCATCATTGACCGTTTGACAAAATACGCGCACTTTATTTCTATCTGTCAGACTGACTCTGTGGGGAAGCTTGCTAAACTCTATATTAACAAAATTGTCAGGCACTATAGCATTTCCAAATTATTCATACCAGATAGAGACATCAGGTTCACTTCAAAGTTTTGGAAGCTAGCGCCTCGGGATCTAAGAACCACCCTAGTAATGAGCATGACCTTTCATCATCAAACTAATGGCCGAACTAAAAGAGTGAATCAAATTCTTAAAGATCGCTTTGGATCTATATTTTATAGTTCAATGGAAACTGCCAGAAGCATCTGCCACACGTCAATTATGCTAATAACAATAATTTTCAATCTATCATAAAGATGGCTCCATATGAGGCGCTATTTGAGGGAAAATGTTGCACTTCGTTGTCTTGGTCTAAAACTGGAGATGTCCAATTTTTTGGGAATGAATTAGTAGAAGAAACCAACAATAAAATTAGGCTCATACAGCAAAGAATTCAAACTGCTCAGGACTTATCGAGTAAGTATAATTACTATTATCATCATCCTCTCGAGTTCTACGAAGGTAATCTTATGTATCTAAAAGTAAGCCCAATGAAAGGCATCCATTATTTTGGCATAGTTAGCGAGCTTGGTCCAAAATATGTTGGACCTTTCAAAATTCTATCTAAGATTGGATCATCTACGTACGAGCTTGACTTTCTTGATGACTTCACTATTGTGCACAATGTATTTCATGTTTCGTCAGTCAGAAAATTCCTAAGAGAACCTCATCATCATATTTCCATTCCTCCTATCGAGATCCTGTCGGATCTGTCTTTCATTGAAGAACCTATTAGGATTCTTGGTAAAGATCAAAAGCAACTAAAGAGTCGATCCATCACAATGGTTAAAGTGCAATGGAAAAATTGCAGTGTTGAAGAAGCCACTTGGGAGAAAGAATTTGAAATGCAGGAAAAGTACCCTATGGTATTTCAACATCTTGTTAGTTCCTCAAACACTTTTAAAATTCCTTGTCATCTTTATTCATGCATTCTTGTCCTTACTTTAGTGATGTTAAGGCGACATCATTCTTAAGTGGGAGAATTTGTAATAACCTAAGGTTGTTGTCCTGATTTCTTAGATTAAACAAAGTCCTAATTCTCATTCCATTAGCCTTAAATAATAATTAGAACCTAACTCTAAAAGTTTGGGTTCCATCGAACCTCAATTGGATCATTTGGCTATTTTGTAAATTATTTTACTAGCAAAATAACTAAAATTAAATTGACCTCCAAATCAAAATCAAAGCTCAGCATTGAACCTTTCACCACCAAATTAGCTAGTGGTGAAATTTTAAAAACTTTTAAAAGTAGTCAAGATTCTCCAAATATTTTAATATATTTTAAATACTTAAAAAAAATTAAAATAAATAAATATATCTATAATTAAAAATTTGACTTCATTTTAGTGTTCTTTACCCCTTATATTAGATTGGGATAAATTTTTAAATTTTTTTGGAGCTCGTTTAATTATTAAATTTTAAGTAATTAAATTATCTTTAATTAATAATTAATTAAATTAATTAATTGAGTTTTCCTTCCATCAATCCTTCTAGCCATCCAATTGGACAGCTAGGAAGCCTCCACGCGCAACTTTCACGCATGTGGTGGGTGTCCCATGCACGGACACGCAATCACACCGCTCGCACGCATGGGTTACAGCCGCTGCTGTAGGGCTCAATTAGAGCCCAATAAATCCCCATTTGATCTTCTAGGCCTCGTTTCCATTGACTAAAGCTCCTAATTGAAATAGAAGAAGCCATACCTCTCATCCAAAGCTCCAACCAAACATAAAGGTACCCCATTTTCTCATTTAAGGCCAAATTAAGGCATCGTAATTTACTGAGTTAGAGGTAAAATTAAGAAGTGTATTTGATACCAATCGAAATATTTTGAAGAGACCTTTCAATTAGTATATGGCACGACCCATGACGTGCCCTAAATTAGGAAAATTTTGATGCCCTAGGGAGACCTCCTCAGTCTCGCTGAGTCTACTTGACCCTCGAGATCGACCCGCGGTCCCGCTTGCATGCGACTAGCTTGGCTCGAGGGAGTGCGGCCAAAGCCTGGCCCACATGCAAATGCAAGCGTGCCATACTGTTCTAGAGTAAAATTTAGAATTTTTGTTTATTTATTTTATTTAATTGCAACATTTCAAGGCCTTATATCTTGCTAATTACAACTCAAATATATTGATCTTATATCTCAAAATGTTTAGAAAAAATGCAAGTATTAATATGTTGCCTATAAATTCTGTGTTTGGTGATAGAATCACTAATCACCTTTTTTGTTAATTATTCACCTAAACTTCAAAACCTCATAACTTAATAACTACATATCAAAATATATTGATGTTATATCTCAAAGTGCTTAGAAAGTTAGAATAATTAAAATTACTCCATTAGTTTTTTCTATTTGGTGATTAGTTTCACTAATCAGCTTTTTAATTAATTAACCACTTACCCTTAAATTTTAATAATCTCATAACTTAATCAAATTACATCCAATTGTAGTGATATAATATATCATTTTAATCAGAAAAATGTGAGCACTAATTTACAAAAATATTTATGTTTCTGTCATTAGTTTTTTAATCATGCTTTATCACTTAGAAAATAATTAATGATTATTAAGCTCAATCATTAGCCAAATATCATTTTAGGTCTTTGATCACTCACTAAATAGAGGAGAACATGATTATGAAGTTAAATTTATTTTCTTGAAGTTAATTTCACTAATCACTCATAATGACCCAAAGCTAAATTAAGGCTTAGATTAAATAAAAAAAAGTCAAAATTATCATACTTATTGTTATTTTACTCAGTTGGCTATAGGGAACCCATAACCACTGATTTTGGTATGATTTGGACATTAATGAGTGAAAATGAATTTTCAACCCCACTTTTAATTACCCCATCTAGGGTTTTTTTTGAATTAGCATATAACTAAACCATTTGATCTCAAAATTCAACAAACTTAGTATCAATGAACTGTTGGGGATAAATCCCATCACCACCGAGCACATTATCCACAGTGGTAGCAGTTTGATTGCACACCCGATTGAGGACCGGGATTGCGTTGATGGTTACCAAGAAAATTTGAAATCATAAAACCCCAAGTAGAAAATCACGCAGCACATGTGATAAATCCATAATTTATATCCTAAAAAAAGAAAAAATCTATTTCATCTTATATTGAAACTGCCTCCTTGATCAAATTTTGCTTATTTTTCAGGAAAAAAATGCCTACCCAACAATTTTTGGACAATTCTAGAAAGTATCTAAGAATTATGGAAGAGATCCGCACTAAAGCACGCTGCAACGCGCCACAGTGGGCGAACTAGCAGGACTCTGGCACTACAACGTGCCACAGTGGGAGAAATTGTGGGACTCTGGTGCTACAGCGCACTACAGCGAGAGAACTTGTGGGACTCTAACGCTACAGCATGCTAAAATGGACCATCAGAAAAAGGCTTAGAATGCCACAGCGCGTCGCCCCAGACCACTTTACAGAATTTGACCATTGGAGCGCACTACAGCGTACTGCAGCGGTGCGCCAAATTTCTTTCTGAATAGGGCATTTATTGTTGCTGGACAAGACTCCCGATCTCCTCCTTATCTCCCAACCATCATTCCTCTTGTAGCAGAATTGTTTTTAAATGGAAAAATAACATTTTGAAGTGATGTGGGGATTAACGAATGGAAAAGTAAAGGTCACTTCACCCCTCAAGTTAGAATTACAATCATCATAGCAGAATTTTGGAAGAGGGAAAAGCAGATTTTGAATGACAAGAAGTGGAATGCAGCCCCCTCTATAAATATAGCTCTTCTTTACTTAAGAAGGGTTCCCAATTTGGTTCACATAATTCCTAAGTAAGGAAAGGGCTGCATAGATGAGAAGCAGTACTCATCAAGGGTGGATAACTCTTATTGCTAAAGAGAAGAAGGTAGAAAGGCAGCACTACGAACATAGGAGAAGCAACCAAGAGCAAGAGGAGGTGAATTCTGGAGAACTTCATCTAAGTAATGTTCCTAGTACTCTTTAACTCTTGTCTTATGGTTTTCTTAGTTGATCATGAAAGGGTCTTTATCCATATATGCGTTCTTCTTTATCTATAGTGTAACCCCCCCCCCCCGGAGGGGGGTTGGGTGCAATCCTACATGAAATGAAAGAGACTATTATGTATGAAAATTTCTTCAAGCTTTAATGAAATTTTGTGAAATAAATGTCTTGATAAAGAAATGAAAAGGACTATTATGGACTTGAATGTGGACCAAATGATGAAGGACTAAATAATTTCAAGGACTAAAAAAAAAAAATTCTTGTGCTCTTAGCTCACTCTTAAATTGGAGTTAGAATCATGAGTACACAAAAGCTTAGAACTATGTGAGAAAGTTCTTGAGCTTAGTATATATTGATTTATATTAAACTCAAGTATTAAAGTGTGTGATCTAAGGCAACTCATTGAGCTACACTGCTCAGCATACGTGTAGGGAGGGAATGTATTCTTTGAGAGCTCATGAATGAGGTGACATAGTCATTGAGCCCAAATGAAATCACTCCTTTATCTAAATGGTGCATAACGCGTATGATGCTCTTAATAGAATCAATGCTTGTAAGATCTTAAATAAACAACCCTCATTTCTATAATCTAGGAATGAGAGGAAAACCAATAATCTAAAATCTTGTAATCTCTATGCTGAAATAGAACAGACTGCGTGTTCATTTCAAGCACGAGATTTGAACTTGTAAATCTTGGAGTTAAACTCTATGGAGGACAATGTGCACTTGATTTAAAACTTAAGTATAAAGATAAGGAAATACTTGAGGAACCATCATACATAAGCCATCTAGCATATCATGTGGGAGAGACCTAACTCTCATCTTTTTATCATAGTTATCTTCTTGTGAGACTTGTTGTGCTTGCTCAGGAACCATTTAAACAAAACACACATAGTATAACCATTATTGAATGTAGACATACCTTAGTAACAAAATACCCAATTCCCTCAGGACGATAAATCTCGAAACTCACATTCCAAATTATTACTTCAGACTACGTACACTTGCGTGCAAGTGCAGATATGTAATTTAAAGTCTGTCAACATGCATGCAAGATAAATACAAACATGCAAACATCCAAACACCTATGGTAAGAACCACAGATCCATCACAAAAAGTTCAATATTAGACTTGAAGGGTACAGAGTTAAAATGAGCTTAACCTTTGACAGGAAATACAAAAGCTCTTACTCTAATATGAAGACGAGAGAAGAAGCCACCAATTGGAATGTCTTCTTCAACATGCAAGAGGTTTCTTCCACTGCAACTTCCTTAGGGTTTCACCTTGGTATCTCCTCCACACATTGGAAATCAACCTCCAATCTGTATTGCTAACCTTGTAAACTCCTTTGAACTTGTTTGCTTAAATACCCAGCTCAATTTCAGGCTCTGAAATGTTCAAAATGCCCTCCAATTAACTTAGGGCATAACCTAAACTAGAGCAGAACTTCTCCAGGCGCTACGGTGTGCAGTAACACCCGTGTTTCAAATGGCTTGCCACTATGGCGTGCGGTAGCGCTGGCGTCTAAGGATGGAACCCGATGCAAAATGCAATAGCATCAACCTAAAGTGCCTCTTCCATGCTTTTTTGTTCACCACCATCTGTTAGTAATAGGTAAAATAAGGAAGGAGTGTACCTCTGTAGTGGTCTTATGAATCTAGTGGATTTTTTTAACATGGGTGTTTGTGGTTCAACATTGACACCCTCCAGAACTTTTTCATATATTCCAACATTTGGCTCAATACTGTCATCTTCTCTACTGTCATCTTCTCTATGTGTAGAGGCTCCACATCTGAAGCATCCCTGGAGTCAAACTTGACTCTAATACAGTAGGTGTACATTTCACATTCATTGAAAGTGACATTTTTGTTTTAGATATCCTTTTGGTTCTAGTTGTCCCAGATTCTATAACTGAACTATTCCAAACCATATCCTACAAATGTGGACTTGATCGCCTTTGCGTCAAGCATGGTCCTAGATCCTGCATCAACGTGCACATATGTTGAGCAGCCCAATACCTTTAGGTGGTTAAGTTTCACATGCTTTCTACTCCAAGCTTCCTTGGGAATCCCATTATTCAAGGGTATGGAAGGTTCCCAATTTTTAAGTAAATAGCTATATTAATAACCTTATCCCAGAACTACTTAAGGAGACCCTCATGTAATCTCATGCCCATGGACATTTTTGTAATTGTTCTATTCATCTATTCTACAACACCATTATGTTGTGGTGTTCTTGGGACTGTAAAGTCTATCTGGATGCCTCTCAAGGCACATAACTCATTGAACTTCTTATCACAGTACTCTCCACCATCATCAGACCTTAAGCACTAAAGATTTAATCCTGTCTCATTATCCACCAAAGCTAACAATCTTAACAGAAAACCAAGTCTACTAACTTCAGTTCTCAGAGCTTCCCATTTGACTATAGGGACTTCAATTCCGTCTCGCTCATATGGCCTAGCCTCCAGTGACATAAATTTGCATCTATCACTTCTACAAACGTATTAGTATTAGACACTTACTGATCAAGTAAATTGTTCCATCCATATTGCGTCATGCAACAATGAATGCACCATTGGTGACCTTCCATGAGTCTCTAGTGAAGCTAGTGATGTAATGCTCTCAGGCTAACTGGCCTATAAAAATTGGATTTCTCTTTAGACATGTCACTTGTCTAGCATCCTTGAGCTTTTAAAACTATGTCGCTTAGTAGCAGAACATGCACATCACCTATGCCAATAATGTTGCAAGTCTTATAATCTCCAAGATATCTGTTCTCGAAGTCACCCTTAGTATAATTCTTGAAGCCACTCCTTGATGGAGTCGCATGAAAGGATGCGCTCGAGTCGACTACCCAGAACTTAGTGATGGCAAGTCATAGGATCAACACATCTTGATCCTCCTCAGCTGAAACATTCACAGTGGTGTTCATCATTATATCTCCACCACGTGGTTTCTTCAAGGTAGGATAATCCTTCTTGAAGTGAGCTGCCTCCCATAGTTTCAGCAATATGGCTTTGCTTTTCTGGGTCTTGATTTTCCTTATTGAGACATTGACCAATTTCGGTTATATTTCTTTTCAGCATGTCTTCCCCTACTTTTAGAATTTAGTGCTGATGTGGATGCCTCCCCATGGGATTTTGTTTGCACCTCCTTATTCAGCACAAGACTAATAATGTCATAAAATCTAAATGACGCATTTCCTGATGAATTACTTGTGACAGTAATCAGCCCATCCCAATTGTCCGACAATGAAGAGAGGAAAAATAAAGCTCTGTCCTCATCATCAAAACTAATGTCAACCAAATGTAACTGGATCGTCACATTGTTGAACCCATTGAGGTGTTCAGTCAATAAGTAGCCCTCCATCATATTCATGTTAAACAATCTCTTTATCAAAAAACCTTATTTGCAAGTGTGGGCTTCTCATACTTCTCATTAGGGCATCCATGAGATCTATATTAGTTTTTTATTAATAATATTAAAAGCAACAGAAGAAGAAAATGATAAGCGAATCAAACTTATTGCAGTTCTATCGAGAACTTTCCACTCTTCTTCAGTCATAGTTGCAAGTTTTATGCCGGCTCCTTTCAATGGAAGATATAAATTTTTTTGGTAAAGCATATCCTCCATCTGCACTTTCCTAAACACAAAATTTGTTCCAGTAAATTTGTCTAAATTGTGTTTCATCTCATCAGCCTTTGCTCCCACTCAAACAACAAACCCAAGAACCAACAAGGTGGTAACCTCTCGCTCTGAAACCACTTGTTGGGGACAAAATCTTAACACCACTGAGGACACTATCCAAATTGGAAGCAGTTTGATTGTGCCCTTGATTGAGGACCGGGGTTGCATTGACGGTTACCATGCAAATCTGAAATCACAAAACCCCAAGCAAAAAATAACACAGCACATGCTTGCAAGATAAACACAAACATGCAACCATCTAAACACATAAATTACGTGGAAAACCCAAGAACGAGAAAAACCACGGAGTGACACCGCAAAAAATTCGCTATGATACTTTAATGGTACATAGTTACAAAGAGCTTAACATTTAATAGGAAATATACAAGCGCTTAGTCTAACATGAAGAGAAGAAAAAGTAGTCACCACTTAAATTGCCTTTTCCAACATGCAAAAGGTTTCTCGCACTACACCTTCCTTAGGAATTCACCTTGGGATCTCCTCCACACAGCAACAATCTGCCTCCAATCTGAAATGATAACCTTGTAAACTCATCCCAACTTGTTTGCTTAAGTACCCAGCTTAATTTATGACTCTGAAAGGTCCAAAATGCCCTCCAATTTACTTATTGTGTAACTTAACTTGGCCAGGTCTAACGACGCACCGTAACGCCCGTGTTTCGAATGTGTTGCCGCTGTGGTGTGTGGCAATGCCCGCTTCTAGGGATGGAGCCCGTTGTGGCATGCGGTAATCCCCGCCTTTCGATTAGCCTGCGTCTTGGGATGGACTTGCTGCAGCGCGCTCCAGCTTCGATTTCTACTGCAACGCGCTGCAATGTTAATTTCTTCTACGGCGTGTTAAAGCACCCACTTCTCTATCTGTTGACCACTGAGGCTCACAATAGCGCCTCCATCTCGGGTGAGGGTTCGCCAGGGTGCGCTGCGGTGTGCCACAGTGTGCTACAACATCTATGTTGTTCCTAGACTTAACAGCTTGTTCTAAATCACAACGAAACCTCCTGGAATCTCACCGGAGCACTATTAGCATCTCCATGATGTACTAAATAGTCTTTACAATACAACATGAACTTCTTAGATTGAATTGAACATTAGTATATCATAAAATTTGGTTTTCATAGTTAATTTTTGTAAATCACCCCTTAATGAGCTTAAACCCTAGTTTGAGCTTATTAGCCTTAAAATTAGTGAAATTGAGTGCTCTTAGTGTCAATCTATATATTATATAGCAAGGAACAATTAGATATTAAATGAAATCAATTTGGAACCTTAGAACTAAAAATTCCATTTTTGAACCTTAAGGACGTGCATTTTGGTCATTTTGACCAAGTGTAGTTTTAAATGCCCTTTAGACTTAAAATCTATATATTCTCTAAAATTCAGCAAAATGAATTTATTGAATAATTTAAAGATCCTTTAGAATTGAAAAATTAGATGAGAAGGTAAAACCTTAATTTTCCCTGAATTAAATTAAATGGAAGTTAAGATCCTTAATCTAGATTTAAATTCCACATTGCAACCTATCAAAGTGCTATTCAAGACTTCATATATAAGTTATAATCAACTTAAGCTTTTATTAAGCTTTTCCAAATATCACTCTAAACCAAATCCTTAAGCAAATCCCTAAGTAAATTCGTATCAAGTTTACTAAGTTTCTTGAACCTTAAGTTTTACACTATTAGGTAATTAAGTTCTATTGAGTAAAGGGATTACTCAATATATTCATTCTTGTTTAAAAATTAAGTTTCCAACTAGATGCTATAAGTTTGATTATTTTATCTTTTAACTTTATCTCTTGTAGCCTATCTTAAAAGGTTAATAATCTTTTCATCTTAAAAAATTAGATCTTCATTCTTTAAATATTCTTAAAGCCCAATGATAAATCTAAGATTAATGGTTAAATAAGCTAATAAAAATAAACACTTTTTTGTTAGAATTGTATACTTTGATGTGATTTCACAATTATTTTTATGATAAAGGATGAGCTAACTGAATTTGGGTTGATACATGAAATTATGGGATAAAATTGCTACAGCTCGCCCCAGAGTGCCAAAGCGACCCAAGGTAGAGAGCTCGGTGTTATCGTGCATTGCAGTGGATCAAGAAAGAGAGCTCGGCGCTATCGTGCACAGTAGTGAATCAAGACAGAGAGCTCGATGCTATCGCACGCAGTAGTGGATCAAGATAGAGTTCTCGGGCTATCACGCGCTTAAGTGAATATTTACTGCAGCACGTGCAAGCGCGCTCCAGCGTGTGCAAGTGCGTTCCAGCGTGCCATTGCTCTGTCAGATTATTTGTCAGGAAAGGGCATTAAAAGTAGTATAGGGATGGCCAAAAAACTCAAATACTTTATCTTCAAATAGTAGCCATTAAACCAAAACACTTTTAATTCTCCTCCTTCTCAAGAGAACAAAAGAATATGGAATTTAAGTCCATTAATTCTCGAGGAGATGAAGGGTGGCTACACTAATACTAAATGAATTATTCAGGATATATAAAAGCTGAGAGAAAAGGCTAAGAAAATGTTCCCCATTTTGATATTCAAGGTTAAAAATATTTGAAAGTGTAAATGCTGAAGGATGGAGAAAAGCCCTGCCCTAGATAGGAATAGGCTATCACCAAAGGTAAAAGAAATATAGCTCATGAAATAGAGAAGGGAAAGAGATATGTGATTGAGAAAATATCTGATGAATGTGACAGCAGTTCCCAGTATTGTATTTCTATCTCTATCTTAATTTTTTTTCTGCAAAGAACCATGCAAGGGTTCAATGTCCTAAAACTCTTTTCTTGTACTTATATTATAAAGGAAGCTTAAACCCTCATTGGGGAGGGTTGGGCATATGTATGTAATGATTTGAGGGAATTAAAAGCTTTTGTACTCAATTTTGTCAATGAATAAATTTCCTCAGTTATTTCTTGATTATTGATATGAAAAATTGCTTGGATGAATAATGTGCCATGAATGTATCTTATTATGTTAAAATTTTTAAACTAGAAAAACTATCAAGCTAACTTATCCTTTTAGAATGAAGGATGTGCACACAGAGCATCCTCACCGTAGATATCTGTGACAATATTCGTTGTGCGAGGATGATCAATGCAAATCCTTAGGGTTGAGATGATGAGCAGAGCAATGGAAAATTAAATGATCTTTGAGCTCTAGTACTTAGCATTAGCTTAAGCTAGGAACATGTGCATAATTGCTGAGAGCCCACTGACAAGCTTTTGAGCATTATAGCATTATTCCTCTAGCTAAGCTGAGAAGCTGATGCATGTGAACCAAGAGCCACCAAATGTGCTCTATAGCTCGTTCTAGTCCATGGAGGAAGATGAAGTCTCGAATTCTTACAGGTGATGTGACATAAATTGCTTAGTATAATGACTCTCTAACTTAGCTAAACTTAGAACTGACGCATGTGATGATATTTGTTGGAATCAATCTTGCGTGGTCACACAATTAAAATAATAGATTTGAAAACTTAGATGTAAGTATCAGATTTAACTAATATTCATCATGTGATTGTTATGTGCCAGGATTGAACCTTCTTGAGTTCATCCTTGAGCACTAGGAATAACTTAGTCTGAATTAGGGGACACTTTAAGTAAAACTATTGTTGCTTGATTATAATTAACACATTTAAGTAATTTGACATTTTAAATTGACAAAGAAGAGTACACTCACGAAACCCTTCAATGAATTGCATGTTAAACCTAACTTTCCCTACTTTCTCAACTTGTTGTTTCTAATCAACGAAACTCTAATTGCTAAATTGGAACCAACAGCCTAAACTAAACCATTGTTCAAACATCAATGAAAATAGATAAACTTTAGTAATGAAGGACTCCGTTCTCAGTAGACGATAATTTTTGGAACTTCAAATCCCTTATTACTAACGAGCACTTGTGTGTAAGCACAGACGTGTAATTTCAGTCTGTTAAGTTATTGGTGCCATTGCCAGGGAATTGTTACTTGTTTCTTATTAAAGAGAATTTGTTAGTAATTAGTAATTTTAATATTTCTTTTTTTTCTTACTACATATATTTTCTTACTTTTGTAATTCTCTTTTCTATCATTTTTTTTCTATAAGGAGCACTCAAATATCATGGTCATGCACAACAAAAATTGAAATTGGTGTAGGTGGTGCAGGGGAATACATTCTAGTTCTAAGTAAATTAAAAATAACATGTTTGCACTGCCAAGAACAAAACCGATTAATGATATTAAGTGTGATCACAACTTGTAACATTATTACACTCACTCTTATATGAATATTAATAAAACAATTGGACAAATGAGAAATCATACTTAGAAGAATCGGTGAAAGATTTTATTGGGATTGTGAACAGCAATATACATGAAACTGAACCAACCTTGATTAGGCACGAGTTTAATATGAAAGATCAAGAGCACCTATATAAGTCAATTGAGGCTAAGTTAGAATTTATATTGCAACAATTTGCTAACCCTGTCCAAGAAGTTCTAGTTTTTAGGGAGGATGCTTTAATTTGAACAAATAATAACATGAGAAAGAGTTAGAGTATCAACTCAACGTAGACCATTTGGAAATGCAACAAGAAGTTCCAAAATGTAGAGAAGAATCTCTAACTTAAACAAACAATGAAAATGAGAAAGAGTTAGATTATCAATTTAAATTAGATAAATTGGAAATGCAATAAGATTTTCAAACAGAAAAAGTTGATCAAATGAAATCCAAAATTTATGTCTCTTATACACCTCAAGTACATGTACCTCAATGTTTATCAATAAGCAACATTTTTTTTGAGGATGAGCAAGACAATTTGATTCAAAAAAATGAAGGTGTCAAAACCATTTGCAGCATCTCAAACATAAATAAACTTCTGTGTAATGTTGATGATTATTGTGTGCAATTTTAATTTGCGGAGAAACGCTTTGATTGTACTGCTAAGAAAAATGAATTTTTCACCTTTTTACAAAATGAAATTAAAAATGATGTTAATGATGAATTTGATGAGTTTGATGACTAATACAAGGCGAGAAGTGAGAAGAATAAAAAGAAGAAATAGTGCAAGTTAGAGGACATGGGCTAGGCCTAGAAAGAAAAAGATAGTGTAGTTGACATTCATAACGATTACATTATTAAGCAAGCTCGTGCACATCCTAAAGCCATAATGAAAATTTGGAAAGAAATTTTAAAGGGATATAAACTCTTTTTGTTCGTGCTAAGGACATTAAACTAAGCACTGGTTGGGAGGCAACCCAGCAAATAAATTTATGTTTTTATTGTTTCAGATTCTATGTTGTAGCTGTGTGCACCAATAATGGAGAAGAAGGAATCTTGAGCATGATTGTAGTAACAACAATTTGCCATAATCTCTATAAAGTTGTTTCATTCCTTACTACTCCTAGTAAATTATTCTTAATTCAGTAACTAGTTTTGTTATTTTTTTTTCTTTTTGTTGTTTAACTTGTATTTTTGTTTTTGTTTAATAGATCTTAGTGCATTACATTCCCTCCAATTTTGTGCCAATTCAATATTATTATCTCAGCATTTTTTTCAAGGTTTTAATGGGCTAAATTAAATGGATGATGGAACATGTGAAGGATTCCAATATTTTAATTTACTTAACGAAACATGATCAATCGAAATGAAACAACTTTAAAATTTTTTAGGCTAAATAGATTTAATCTCGAATTACTATAGTCTTTACAAATCAAAAAAATATGATGCTACAAATCTAAGTGTGTGGGTGGGCATAACTATAGCTCCCCGTCTCGTCACCGTGTGCAACTGAATTTATTTAAGTAATAACAAATGGTGGCAGAACTATGCGGGATTCAGGAAGACAACTGAACTTCCCCAAATAAACTTGCTGAGCACAAAAGCTGTTGAGACTCAACCTTAAGAGAAGAGGAATGAGTGTAGTATCCTTATCTTAAGTATTAGATAGTGTACCCATGTATATTGGATTACGAATAAAGATAAGATCCAAGTTACACGAATACTAGCATTTTATGAATATCTTGATCACAACATAATACTAAGTATAAGCAGAAGTAATTATAGAGTGCGAAAGCTAAATCATACATCCAGAAATATTCATCACAGTAGCTAAATGAAAAATTCATCTCAAAAAAGAAAAGAGAATACATCTAGAGTTATTAAAAAAAGTTTACTAAAATACCAAATAGAGTTTTAAGTACTGAACTGAAATAGCGAAACTGAATGCAAAGGCTGGAGCAGTTTCCACTAGTGCCCCTCAAACTCCTCCTAGATATCTTGTGTATCCACCTGATTTGTCCTCACAAACTACTCAAGATCTAGCAAATTCCCAGATCCAAAAAGTATCATATGTTAGACAATAAGTATAATACATCAAAACCTACTCTAATAATTATAATTATCTACTATTTAACAATTAAATGGTTTAAATAAAATGTAGAAAGGATTGTAAAATAGTTGAAATCTCAAAACAGTATAAATCAGAAAGTAAAGTAACTAAAACTATAAGTTAAATACTGAAATGTAGTGAAAATAGTGAATAATTTTGAAATTACAACTAACTACTGAAATGTAGGTGAAATAGTAAACAATCTAAAATTGAATAAATGCTGATTTAAAATTATGCAGTTAGGCATTTAATTCATAATCATGCATCTGAATATGCTGCTGAACTGTATGCTTTTGATATGCTGACTTAGCATCTCATGACACCCCATAAATTCTTAGGTGAACAAAGACCTTACTAATAGAGTCCTTAGGTGACCCAAGTGCTCAGATAATGCTAACATGAATTATGCATTTATGATATGCCAGGCTTTAATGATGGTATGCCTTAAATCATCAAAAATCCCAAAATTAATTCAATATCAAATACTAATTCCATTTATCTCTATTATACAGAATTCACCTAAATAAAATTTGACCTTTAATTCTAATATAATGAATGGTTTTTACTTAAGATTATACTTAAAACTCTCAACTAAAAGTGATTGTATACGCATAGCTGGTATGTTTCCTAGAAAGGTGAATTTAACACTTAGTTTGTTTAACTGCACTTATCGAAGCACATGATGATAAGAGGAAGAACCTGGTCACAAATTATTCTCTTAAACTAAGTTATTAAATACCCTAATTACAATCATACTTAGTGTTCTAAGAAAGGTGACTTGAGATACTTAGTTTGTTTAACTACTCTTATCAAAATGCATGATGATAAGGGGCAGAACCTGATCATAGTTTATTTTCTCAAATTGAGTATTCAAGTTCCTTAATTATAATACACATAGGCATGGAAAAGTTACTCTAAG
This sequence comes from Gastrodia elata, assembly GCA_016760335.1. Taxonomy (NCBI): domain Eukaryota; kingdom Viridiplantae; phylum Streptophyta; class Magnoliopsida; order Asparagales; family Orchidaceae; genus Gastrodia; species Gastrodia elata. The sequence continues at coordinate 27,658,538 of CM028678.1, read as the reverse complement.
TTGGACTGTACTTATCCATTAACCTAGGATAAGATCGAGACTCTACAATATTACTTAGAGTGACTCATCCAATCCCAAGTTTTATTGAAATGATTCTGCAATATGGATATTCACTATCACATCCTGCTAACAATCTACTAATTTTAACCATCTATTTAATAAATATGGATTATCAAACTAATGAATCCTTACTCCATTGGAAAGAATCCTACACAAGGGTCCAAGGATGTAACCTTAAGGTCACATAATTTTAGGTTACTACCATATGGGAGAATCTTATGCAAAGTTCTTAAGTGACCTTACCACAAGGGTCTAAGATCAAGCATTTAAAGCTAATAAGGAAGCATCTAAGTTCCTACCTTAAGATGAAAACAATAAACTCTTCCAACCTCAATTGAGTATCTCTAAATATGGCTTAGCAATTATTGAGTTAATAATACTAAGGAAAGATCATAATGATCTTGATCTTCTAACATAAAAGAAAATCTAAGTCTTATGAATTTCATTGATTTCACAACTCTTATTTTTCTTAGATTTGATTTGACCAGATCAGATGGGTAAGCCCATCTGATCAACACCTATTCAATAATTATGGAATTTAATCATGAATGTTATTATAAACTTATCATCTTGCAAATTATTTAAGTATTATTCTTCATATAATGCTAAGGATCATATACAATAGGAAATTAAGGACTTAAAGGTATATATTCAGATTAACAATCACATAAATTCATTAAGGATCTTAGCACTTCTAGTTCAATAATTTAAAATCAATGCCAAATTAGGGTATATTATTGGAACTATGCAGGTTGATTTATCTTTCAATCCAACTATTTTAATTATGGTGATAAAGTATTTAGATCTTAATCAAGGTAAGTTAGGATTTAACTCTTGACTTAACCAAATCAAGATCACTTGTTTAGTTTATGGATCAATGACAATTCAATGAGTTATTGGTATATTATTAATGTCCATTTCAAGTTCAAGATTAACATTGATTTACTTAATTACATTCTTAAGATTCTTAAGTTCAAACATTGATTTATAATAATTTAATCAATTAAGGTATCCAATTAAACATGAGAGTTCTCTAACATTTATACTCTTGTTGTTGAGGCATAAGAACACTAAATTAAGTAAAATAAAAAGTAATTAAGGCTAATCAAACCCTGAATCAAACAAAAATAGATTAGCACTTAATTACAAATTAATTCATTGAAAATTAATGAAACTTAGCAAGTATGTTCCATTTAACCATGTGAATAGTTAGAGACTATGTTTGCTAATTTTAGCTAAGAATAAACCCTACTTTTTACTAATCAAGCATTTCTAAGATTATGGCATAACTTTGAATATAATAATCAGAAAATTAAGCCACCTAGTACATGCATTCTACAAAGCATTAGAAACATAATGACACTTAAATCATGCAATTTGACAAAGCATAGACACTAATCAACTTTAATTAAGACATGGGGTATTAGGCAAAATATGAAAATCGAACCATTAAAAGTGCAATATTTTCTTATGTTCTAATTGCTTATGTATAATCTTAAAGAGTTTAGATTAGTGGATGAAACTTATTCAATTAATTTATTCTATATTTTATCTGATTAAATTTTCCTATGATTACATTAATCAAATTATTTTAATTAAGGAAAATATTTCCAATTAATATCCTTAATATTTAACTGGATTGACCCATTATCTAAAAGGTGTGGGTCGGCCGGTGCCCGGGAGACCAGGCACGGCCGCATTGCACGGGTCCTGCGCGGACCCTATCTGCACATTGTCGTCATCCCCATTCACCCTAACCCGATAGAGACCGATTAGGCAAACACTAATTAGTGAAATTCTTGTTGATTAGGCATGCCATGGCCTTGGGTCAAACGTAAGTTCATACTTAAGCCTAGATGCACCGATTGGGACCCAAAGCCCCCTATGCAAGGGTTTGGTTGCCTGGACCTTACTCACCCGAGAGATCACACTATCGAGCTACTGTGGGGAGTGAATTCTCCCCACAGAGGCCACAATTGACCCAGAGCTCAATCTCTACACCTTCAGGGTGGTGAAGCAGATCAAACTCCCATGGAAGCAGGGTTTGGGTGCTCTATATAACCCCCATGGAAGCAGGGTTTGGGTGCTCTAGATCACTGGGTGCTTATTCGGACTCAGTTCTTCTAATAATCTGAATCCTATCAAATGATTGGGATTGATCTAGGCTGAGCTTGACCTCAAATTTGATGGCCTTGAGTTTAGTTAACCTACGCAAGCAATCACAAATCAAATGGACAGAAGTACTGAGCCTAATTGGCTAAGTTTAGCAAGCTAAGGTACCTAGACAAACGATAAGGGCTTGACCAACTAGCTATGGAGATCCTAAGGCTTAACTGAGCTGCAGAGAAGCTCTTAGAGTTCCTGAACACCAGGAGAGCTGACTATCAGTGGATTGCAAGCCTGGAATCACTAAGGAGAAGCTCAGGAAGACCAACAATGGAGGAGAGGGAATAGCTCCAATCGAATTCAGTTAGCCAGCAAGGGCTCTAGGAAGGGATTATGAGGCTATTTATAACCTCAGGGAGAAGCCACGGTGGAGAGGGATGGGCCGAGGAGGCCAGAGAGATCTAGCCATGACCTAGCTCTCAAATTTCAATTTAAGCTCGGTCAAGCCATGGGGCCAGATTGGGGTGCCTTGTTAGGATGAGTAAGATCCTAACGGCATGCTGAGCTGGCCAGAGGAGTGAGCGACAGGACTTGCTGTTGGGGTATGGAAGATCTTATTAGTCTGGGGCACGGACGAGCGGAGACGAAGATCCACAGTGATAAGAGGATTTGGAACCATCAACTATCAATAAAAAAATGGCTCTAATCCTCCAAATATTAACAGCCCCATCTGAATTAATCAGAGCTATAGGATCCTCGGGGGTACATCTAACGCTCGATCCACATTTTTGCATGACCCGGCCTCCACAGCGGATCACTCCTAGCCATTGGATTTAAAAGAGTAACAGCTAGATACCACAGAGCTCCACTATCGCGTGACCCGGGCTCCACAGTGGATCACTCGCGGTCCGCACAGCAGTTCCCGATGGTTAAATTTGTTTAAGGGTAGGATTGCAAAAATAAATTGTTGGGATCCCTTATGTGCAATTATCCTAATTTAATTAAATTTGAATTATGCCCTAAATGGTCCCCAAAAACTCCCAAACTTTCACCCATTACTAATTTGGGGGCAATAAATTCAAAACTTAAATCAGATTTTAAATTCGAGGTCAAAATATTTTAGTTATTATTTAGGGTATCCTGATTGATCAAATGGCTTAGTTGATCTAGAGAGATCCGATTGACCCCAATCTTTTAGGGTAAGCTCAGAATGATATATTAAATACAACAAAATAATAATTAATGCATGGACAAGCTTTGTTTAAGCTAGGTAACAACCTAGGATTGTACAAACTACCCCACTTAAGAAATGATGTCGTCCTTGACATCATCCTAAGAAGAGAAAAGAAAATGCAAAATTTAAAGAACATGATTCAATATTAAAGGCACCTGAATTTTTAAAGAGTCTAGGATATTTTCTTTGCATATCAGCCTCTTTTTCCCAAGTTAATTCTTCAAAAGTTCGATTCCTTTGTTGAACCTTCACCATGGGGATAGAGCAATTTCTTAGCTACTTTTGGTCATAAGCTAAGATTTTGATTGGCTCCTCCGCATAAGAAAGGTCTGGCTAGAAAGATACTGCTATGAGTTGAATTAAATGAGATGGATAATGAAGACATCTATGCAGCAATGAAATATAAAATACATTGTGGACTATAGAGAAATCCTACTAGAGTTTTAATCTATAGGCTGCAGAGTCTATCTTCTCTAACACTTCAAATGGTCTGACATAGCAAGGACTGAGATTCCCAGCTACACCGAAATGAAATACTCCTTTCATCGGGCTTACTTTGAATTCTAGAGAATGATGATGGGCATCATGATATTTACTTTGACTATCTTGAGCTGCTTTAATTCACTAGTGGATCAATTGTCCTTTCCTATTTATTTCTTCCACTAGGTCTGATCCATATAACAAAACACTACCTATTTTAGACCATGCTAATGGAGTACTACATTTTATTCTATATAAGGCTTCATATAGAGCCATGCCAATACTTGATTCGAAACTACTATTAAAAGCAAATTCTACTAAAGGAATATGATATTTTTAGAAACCTCCAAAATCTAGAATATATAGGTGCAGAAGATCTTCCAAAACCTGATTGACTCTCTCAGTTTGACAACTAGTTTATGGTTGAAAGGCGATGCTCATGGCTAGGGTAGTTCCCAAGTATTAATGCACAACTTGCTAGAATTTAGAAGTGAATCTGGTATCATTATCAAATATGATTGATCTTGGAATTCCATGAAGCCTGATAATTTCTTTAGGGTACAGCTTTGCTAATTTCACCATGGAATCAATTTGACACATTGGAATAAAATGTGCTGATTTGGACAGTAGATTGACTATGACTTAAATAAAATCAGCACCGGACCTTAACTTGGGGGCAAACCCATTGCAAAGTCCATGAAAATGTCGAACCATTTCCGTTCAAGGATAGCAAGAGAATGATGTAGCCCTCTGAGCCTTTGGTGTTCTGCTTTAACCAAATTAAAAGCATGGCATTTTATAATAAATTATGCCATATTGTTCTACATTCCAGGCCACCATAATGACTTCTTTAGATCATAATACATTTTGGTACAACCAGGATGGAGTTGGAACCCAGAGTTGTGGCTTTCAAATAAAATTTCCTGATGCATGAATTTGGGAACCCATAAATGATCACTGTGATATATTTCATTTTCTAGCGAAAGTAGATCAAAATGATGACCACTTTCGATCTCCATTTGGAACTTTAGATAGTCTTCATCTTTTGTTTGTGAGATGGAGACATCATGATGAAAAGTGGGTTCTACGGTGCTCATGGATATTAGTTCACTTAGCATAGCGCTACGGATAGACCTAATATCGAGCTTATGGAATTACTCTTCTAAAGAACTTGAAGTTATTAAAATGGATAGTGTAGCATGGAGGTTGAGTGCATCAGCTACAACATCTTAGCTTTATCATGGTGATACTGGATACTTAAATCATAATTGCTGATTAACTCATACCATCTTTGTTGATGACAGTTGAGTTTGCGCTGAGTTAAGATATACTTCAGACTATGAAGATCGGTGAAAATAGAGCATTGGATGCCATAAAAATAATGACACCAAATCTTCAAGGCAAAAACTACAGTGGCTAATTCAAGATCATGAACAGGGTAATTTCCTTCATGTGGTTTTAATTGACAATATGCATAAGCAATGACTTTTCCTTCATACATTAGTACACACCCCAAGCCTATTCTAGAAGCATTGATATAGACTTGGTAGTTGAGACATCCTTAGGTAAGGCAAGCATTGTGGCAGAAGAGAGAGCATCTTTCAACTACTGAAATGCATTCTCACATTCATGACTCCAGATGACGGCACTGCCTTCTTAGTCAACATCTTTAGAGGAGACGCTATCTGAGAAAAGCCTCTTAAAAACTTTCTATAATAGCCTGCTAGTCCTAGAAAGCTTATGATATCAGTCACAAATTTTGGCTATGACCAATCTTGGAGATTGCTGACTTTGTTCTGATCTACTATAATTCCTTGAACGTCTACTACATGACCCAGAAAGGCGACTGAGTCAAGTCAAAATTCACACTTGGAATACTTGGAATAGAGTTCGTGATCTCTAAGTTCCTCTAGTACTAATCTTAAGTAATTTTCATGATCCTCTTTACTTTTCAAATAAATCATAATATCGCAGATGAAGATGATGACAAATTTATCCAAATATGCCTTCAGCACACGCTGCATTAAGTCCATAAAGATGGACAGTGCATTTGCTAAACCAAAAGACATTACCAAAAACTCGAAGTATCTTTATAGAGTTTTGAATGCTGTCTTTTCTATATCATAATCCTTGACTATTAGCTGATGATAGCCTGATTGCAGATCAATTTTGGAAAACACCTTGGCTCCAGATAGTTTGTCAAAGAGATCAACAATTCGAGGCAATGGGTATTTGTTCTTGATGGTCACCTTGTTTAACTCACATTAATTGATACAGATACACATCAATCCATCTTTCTTCTTTATAAACAGTACTGGAGCTCCCCAAGGAGATGAACTTGGTTGAATGAGACCCTCTTGAGCAACTCTTGAAGTTGCTTATTCAACCCTTGTAACTCCTTAGGTGCCATGTGATGAGGAACCTTTGATAGCGGTTGCATTCCTGGAATTAGTTCTAATATGAATTCCAATTCTCGAATAGGAGGAACACTAGGTAGGTCTTCGAGAAAGGCCTCAAGGAATTCACATACTATACGATTTTCTAAGATAGGATTATTTTCCTTTGTCTCTCCTAACATTGTTACTAAATATGCAACGCACCCTTTTCGGACTAGTTTCTTAGCCTTCATCACGTTGATTATTGAAGCTTGAGTAATAAATTTACTAACAAATGGTTTTGATTGAGTTCCACTGCCAAGGATAATTTTCTTCTTCTGGCAGTTTATAAAAGCACCATGTCTGCTTAACTACTTCATACACAAAATTATATCAAAGTTAGCAATTGACAGTATAATTTACTTAGCTGCGAACTTCTAATTACCGATAAGAATTTCTAGATTACATAATTGATGAAATTGCATATAGGCTCCAGAAGGTAACCCGATACTTAATGAGTTGGCTAATCGATATGACATTGGATTAAGGGCTTTAACCCACGTTTTTGATACAAATTAATAGCTTCCTTCAGTATCAAAAAAAATGTTATAGAGCTTACCATTTATCATTAATTTGGCTATGATTATAACAGTAATAAAAATCACTATTTGAAATATTCAAAAGAGCTGAAATGATAATGATTAGAATAAAAAATAAATTTTAGACATACTCGAGACAACATCATTATCCTCAGGTGCAGAAGCAAGAGTTAGCATATACACCCGAGCAAAAGCTATTGACTGTTTGTTCTAAGGTAACTAGCCTTGATGATTGTAGGCCAATTTTTGAGCAGGTACTGCTACTTTGGGATTTGCAGAAGAAGTGGAAGCTGGCATTATAGCCAAGGCAGGATCTCAGCTGATCAGTGGTTGAGGATGGATTGTTTAATCACATCGTGAATGTGTGATAGGTACTCCATCAATAGTGGTTTAGAAAATACAGTGATAGAAACAACGATCCTGATGACTATTGGTATGGCACACGTTACCCTGGTGTTAACATTTCCCATACGGATGATATTGTTTGCATTCAAAAGGTTCTACCTAGGGTTGTTCGATGTCCGTATTATACACTTTGGCCACCTTTAAATGACCAAAGTTTTATATCCTGGGCTGCACGAAACTAACCTATCTCTTCTTATTCGCTTGCCCTTAAAAACCTTCTAGTAGATGGGCTGCTTTGACTCGTTTGAGGAAACTATTAATATGCTGAGAGATTAAGTGAGCCTTAATGGATTTTCTTAGTCCCTTCAAGAATCAATGGCAATGAGAAGCTTCAAACTTAACAAGTTCTGGAGTGAAATGTGATAGTCGACAGAACTTTAGCTCACGGTCCGCTACTGATCTTCGACCTTGAGTCAGATGGAGCTGCTCATCTTCTAATCTCACCTGAGGAGATACTGGAATAAAAGCTTCCTTGAAAGCTTCAACAAATTGATCTCACGATATATCCTCCACTTTGTAGTCAGCAAATTTGGTTTTACATTCATTCTCCCACCAATATTCAGTCTCATCTTGGAATAGGTGGGTGGCCAAACAGATTACTTTAGAATTCAGGTATTTAATGCTTGATAAGTTCTTTTCAGCTAACTATAGTTAACTGATCGTGTCCATGGGGTTTAGTGCCCCATCCAAAGACACAGAAATCTACGGAGAATTCCATCTCCCGAGAAGGGCAGTGCAGAGGAGGCTCCCATTTGAGGATAAGGCTATTGACAGGAGTTTAATATTGGAGTGCGAGTCTCTTGCACTTGCTATGCATTACTCTCTATGAATTCAATCACTAAACTAGCAAAGGAGTTAATTTCACCTGGTCCGCCTGAGGACAAGATCGTATTCTTGATAGGTGTAGGAGCTGAGATTGAACCTGGATTCATGACTATAATTTCCAGAAGCACTAATTCAGTAAAAAATAAAAATCCACTATTTCTTTCAATCACTTTCTCAAATGAGAATACATCAATAGACAAAAATGATTGCTAATATAAAATGAAGATACAAGAGATGACTTAAGAACATTAACTACAATACTCTGCCCTCAAAACAACGTAAAAATTATCATATGATACTACTCAATGCTTTCTTGAGAGCCTTCTGTAAGTCCAACACCACCACCTATCAGCTGAACATCCAAGTAGAGTCCCCAGAATCTGAAGGCGATAATCATCTAGACAAGCCATCTCCAAGAAAGCAGTGGTCACTCAGTTTAACCATTCCTTGGAAAGGACAATGAGACATGTCCTTCTAAAGGCTGAGCGAACTAATATCTAGTCTAGTACTTCTATAATAAAAGGAGACACTCCTTCAACTATTCTTCCATAGACTTTGCCACCCTAAAAATCATTTGCCCAATACTCATTGAATAATCTTAGGTAGTAGTAGCATTCGAATAGTTAATATTGAATTTCCTAAAATATCATTCAATTGTTAGTTCTAGTTTTATGCTTGTTCCTTGATAAATACTTTACTTGCATATTTTACTTCTTTAAAGTTTGTTCAAATCCTAAAATGTCCCTTATTATTTGTATTTTACTTTTAAATACCTTTTAATATTCATTCAATCCCCAAGGTGTCATTTCTAGATATTCTTAGTTTCCATTTCTGAGATTTGACTTGATGGTGTTGTGGATGCCGCTATTTCTTATACTTAATGATTATGATCATAACTTCTCCAGAGTAAGGATCATAAAGTAGATAGGAACACTTTCCTTATCTGACACTTTATGATTCTTCTCTAATACCAACTGTAGTGCCCCGTCCTACTATCACTTACAATTGAGTTTGTTTAAGGAATAACAATTGGCAGCAGAATGGTGTGGTACTCGGGAAGACGTGAGCTTCCCCAAACAAACTTGCAGACCACAAGTGCTATTGAGACTCAACTTCAATATAAGAGAGCTGAGTACTAATCCTTAAGATAAGTGTAGTATCCTTATCTTAAGTATTAGATAGGGTACTCGTGTATATTGGATTATGAATATTGATAAGATCCAAGTTACACAAAAACTAGCATTTTATGAATATCTTGAACACTTCACAATACTAAGTATAAGTAGAAGTAAATACTGACTGTAGAAACTAAAGCATACATCTAGAAATATTCATCACATAAGCTAAATGAAACATTCATCTCAGAAAAAGAAAAGAAAATACATCCAGAGTTATTATAATAGTTTACTGAAATATAGAATAGAGTTTAAGTACTTAACTGAAACTAACTAAATAGAAAGCAAAGGCTAGAGGAGAGTCCACTAGTGCTCCATGAACTCCTCCTAGATCTTTTGAGTATCCACCTGATCTGTCTCCAGAAATTACTTAGGATTTAGCAAATTATCAGATCCCAAAAGTACCACATGTTAGAAAATAAGTCTAACACATTGAAAGCTACTGTAATAGTTATAATTATCTATGAATTTACATTTAAATAGTTTAAACAAAATAATAAAAAGGACAATAAAATAGCCAAAAGCTCAAAATAGTATAAATCTAAAAGTAAAGTAACTGAAACTGTAAATTGAATAATGAAATGTAGGGAAAATAGTGAACAAATCTGAAATTGCAACTAATTATTGAAATGTAGGAGAAATAGTGAACAATCTAAAATTGAACAAATTCTAATTTAAGACTATGTTGTATGTCACTAAATTCATAATTATGTATCTGAATATGCCATAGAATTATATGCCTCTGATATGCTGACTTAGTGTCTCATGAAACCCCACAGATTCCAAGGTGAGCGAATGCTCCACTAACAGAGTCCTTAGATGGTCCAAGCGATTCGCTAACGCTGACATGACTTATGCATTTATGATAAGCCAAGGCTTTAATGATGGTATGCTTTAAATCATCAAAATTCCTGAAATCAATTCAATATCAAATACTGATTCCATTTATCTCCATTGTGCATAATTCAAGTAAATGAATTATGACTCCAAATTCTAATTTACTAAATAATTTTAGTTAAGCTTATACTTAAAATCATCAGCTGAAAGGAGTTGTATACACATAGTTAGTATGTTTCCAAGAAAAAGGTGAATCAAGCACTTAGTTTGTTTAACTACACTTATCGAAGCGCATAATGATAAGGGGTAGAACTTGGTCACAGTTTATTCTCTCAAACTAAGCTATTAAATACCCTAATTACAAGCATACTTAGTGTTCTAAGAAGGGTGACTTGAGATACTTAGTTTGTTTAATTACACTTATCAAAACACATGACAATAAGGGGCACAACTCAATCATTATTTATTCTCTCAAACCGAGTATTCAAGTTCCCTAATTATAATACACTTAAGCTTGGAAAATTTACTCTAAGCTGGACTGTACTTATCCAGTCACATAGGATAAGACTGAGACTCTACAATCCTACTTAGAGTGACTTGTTAAATTCATAATTTATATCCTAAATAAAGGAAAAATCTCATTCATTTTTCATATTGAAATAGCTTCCTTGATCAAATTTAGCCTATTTTTCAAGAAAAATGCAAGCCCAGCAATTTCTGGTCAATTCTGGAAAATTTCTGAAATTTCTGGAAGAAATCCGCTGCGGCGCGCTGAAGCGCGCCCCAACGGGCGAACTTGCGGGACTCAGGCGCTATAGCGCGCCACAGCAGGAGAACTTGTGGGATTCAGGCGCTATAGTGCGCCACAGTGGGAGAACTTGCGGGACTTAGGTGCTATCGCACTCCACAGCGAGAGAACTTGCGGAACTCAGGCTATAGGGTGCCATAGTGAGAGAACTTGCGGGACTCAAGCTCTATAGCGTGCTATAGCAGACAGCCTTTCAGAATCTGTCTATGACAGCACACTGTAGCATATGCCTCCATGATCTTTGACCACTGCAACGCGCTATAGTGCCCTGTAGCGGACCATCAGAGATAAAGCATAGAACGCCACAGCATGTCACTACGGATGTGGCGCCCCGCTCCCTAAGCCCACAACCATTAAGCTAAGGAGCGGAGGGCCACTTGTGCAAATCCATCTCTTATCATTGGATTAGGTAAGATCCACAATCCACTAATAAGGGGAGGACATGCACAGAATAATTAAGAGGATCAGTCACTAATTAAGACAGACATACATAACGCAGAAGCAAAATGAAGTAAATAGTACATCCATTTACCATGTATCACATTAGAAACAGTAATAAGATAGCTCAAAAAATAATAAAGTGTATAAAGTAAATCACAGCCACAATACCTATATTATTATAACATTTAAATAGTTTAAGAGGCTGAAAGATAAATCACTCATCCTCACAAGCGGCTAAAAGGAACTAAGCAATAACCAGCTCTCCTGGCTGAAGCTTGTCCTCTAAGTAAGGCACATATGCTTCAGCACCTAGCTCCTCAACCCTATCTAAATCTGACATTAACGGTTTCATAATGTCAGGGCCCCAGCTAATAAAAGAAAATCTTATTAGACAATTCTCTAAGTACATTTTAGGCTGAATATTTTGTGTGTGTTATTAATGTCACCATTTTTATACTTAAGCACAATAATGAGGTAAACTAAAGCAGTAGGAGCAGTGAGCGTACAAGAATAGGAGTAGTTATAAATATAACATTTATAACTAAATAATAAATGAGGTAAAGACACACCTCAACAACTCAGCAAGAAAAGGGCATATACATATATATACTGCAGTAAGTAAAAGTACTAAAAGTAAAGTTTAATCCTAAGCATATTGATGATCATATGACATAGGCTGATTAAAGGCAGAAATTTGAATATGGTACATATAGTAAGTAGAAAAGTCTAGCATCCTATAAATATGTACAAATGAGCAGATAAGTAAAGAAACATAACTAACTAAAATATACATTAAAATACAGTACACAGTAAGCTAAAACTGAAACAGGTATGTAAAGATTGCCATATCAGAAAATTGACCATTGGGCCGGTGAAATCCCAAAGCCTTTATGGGCATGGGTAGACAGAAACCCCCATAGCCTTTCTGGGCTAGGGCAGACAGAATCCAGCAGCATAACTGAGGAGGCAATAAATATAAATGAAGAATCTTTTAGTTATTTTACTTTGTTTCGGCAGACACGTCCAGAAACAGCTGAGGAGTCAAGCACGTCTGCAAGACTATATGGGTTCCAAGCTTAACACACACTCCTTCATGAGTACTGTTAAGCATCCTTATTACTCCTTACCCCTGTCCATTAGGGTAAATGTGCACCCGAATCTACTAAATATACTGAACCCAAAGGCAACTGTTATCCTAATTATTCTAATTTTTCATTTCATGCACAAAGTTCTCTTATATGATATGTCCAAGGGATTAAGCACAAAAGCAAGGGATGCATAACAACAAAAATTAAATCTAGTAAGTAAGGGACTCTTCTATACATGATGACACAATTGTCATCTAATTTAACCATTCTAACTATTCTAAGTTACACAAGTTCAGGATCTCCAATTCTTATTATCTAGTCTAAATTATAAGCATGGCCTTATATGTTAAAAGGATTAGAACTGATCAGGTTCTTATTTAATTTTTCAATCAATGAATCATGCGTCATAGTTTAATGAGTTTAGACATTCTATCTAGGATTTGATCAAGATCTAGTAAACTATAGATTATGAATTAAACACCATGAGATTGGGCTTAATCACATAATCCAAAAGGATTAGACATAAGATTTAGGTCTCAATTTAAAAGTGATCTAATGATTGAGGTAAACTCTATTAAGTAAATCAATCTTAATAGGATGAATCTCCTATCCTAAATCTAATATTGAAAGACAAAATAATCCAAATAAGTTATAAATGTCTAGAAAGTAATAAAAATAAGGATTCATTCATTAGATAACCCACTTATCCCATAAATGAAATCTAACCTATGGGCCAGTCCTAGTCTCAAGAATGTCCCTAATGTGAGGTGTAAAGATCCTACGAAAAGACTTAAAAAATTTTTGGGGAATTTTGATGAGTTGACCTAATAGTTGATTTTTCTTAATTAGATGACTCTAATATATTTTTAATACCGATCTTAGTAATTTAGAACATATTTTAGAGGTTAATGACGCTTAACCTGAATTTTGGACAAAATGACCATTTTGCCCCTAACTAAGGGTCCAACAAGTCAACTTTTGATTTAAGGGTCCAAATTAAAGTTTCTTGATACTAAATGATTTCTTACTATCTAGCTTGAAGAAAGACTGAAAGTATGTTTAATTTGGATGAGAAACGAGTCCTATAAGTCCAAACTACGGTTTTTGACATAAGGGGCATTTTAGTAAATTGCAATTAATGAAATCTAAAGTTTTTATATAGTTTATTGTTGGTTGCTATTCAAGGATTCCATAGAGTCTAAGAACACTAAATTCTGAGGTCTAATGAGTTAGTTATAGTCATTTGAATTTTTAAGGGTAAATAAGTAATTTTCCTAAGTTAAGAGGGGCCAAAAAGCTAACTCTTCCATTTGGTGTCCAAATTCAGCAAACTCGGCTATAGCTTCCCTATAGAACACTAAATACTTTAACTATGAGTAGACCCAGATTGGACCTCAAATGGTCAAGTTATGACCTAACTAAGGTTAGGGGTATTTTGGTCATTTTTCTAATTTTTAAGGGTTCAAAACTTAAATATTATTTTAAGTTATTGTTGGCACTGAAATTCTAAGTTATCTAGCAATTTGCACAATACATTTAAGGTACAAGGTAGGTTTTGAGCACTTATTAAAAAATGACAAGGTTTTTAAACTTAATTTACATATAAAAATTTATGCAATGTTTAATTTGATATAATTCAATCCCACTTGGGTCCTAGGGACCTTAAAATATCAAAACAGTGAAGTTTTGGCCATCTCAGCCAAAACTGGGCAGTTTTTCAGAAAATTCTAGGAATTTCTCAAGTTCAGACGCTACAGCGAGCTGGGGTGCGCTGTAGCACTTTTCGCACGGTAGCGCTGCGGCCCGCTGCAGTGCGCTATGGGGTGCAGCAGCGGTTCAATTTGCAAAATTATTGTTTAATTATTTTGTTTTGATATTTCCTAAAGTTTTCAAAAACATATTTCCGCTGTAGTGCTCCATTTTGCGAATTTTATTGTTTAATTAATTTAATAATAGATTTATTTAATTATTCCGAAATGCCGCTTCAGCCCGTTGCAGCACACTGTGGCGTGCTGCAGCAGCCTATTTTGCAAAATTTCACTAGAATGAAACCTGAAAGGCTTATTTTCGAGCTCAAATACTCTCAATCCAGAACATTCCATGAGCAGTGCCATATATCGATGGAAAGGTATTTTTGAAACCTTTCTATCGACACCAAAATCAGCACAAACGGAGCATCCTAACTATACGAAAAATGTGAATAAAGGACAGGTTATACAAAATAGATAAAAATAGAGTATGCATTTTTCAAATAAATGAGCTACTTCAATGAGCCTTAATGGCTTCCATGCATGTTTATAGACTTCTAGAGATACATTTAAGCATTGTAGTTGTATGAAGAAGACAAAAGAGAGGGGTAGAAGGGGTACCTTAGACCTTGCAAGAGGAGGATGAAGAAAGCTCTTTCTTCTTGAAGATCTTGGAGAGAAGCTTCTTCTTTCAGCACAAGGGATCAATAGAGGGGGAGATGAGAAAGTTTCAGCAAGCCAAAAGGAAGAGGCTGAGATTCCTTCTTAAAGGAGAGGAAGGAGATGGTGGCTTCATCATGAGCTAGGGAGCTAGGGGAGCCATCATGGTCTTAGGGGCAATGAGGCATGGCTAAGAGGAAGGGGATGGGATGGCCAGCTGAAATGGTAAGAGGAGCTGACAAAATGTATTATAAAATTAGGGGGAAATTGCAAATTTAGGACTAGATAATCCCTTATTTATTTTCTATGATTATTTTAAAATTCAGATTTTTGAAACGCACTCCAAAAATTCCCAATATTCACCCCTAACTAATTTGGGGGTAAGGAATTCAACGACAAAGTCGAATTTCACTTCCGATAATTATTTATTTATCTTATTTTCTAGTGCATTTAATTATATTAAAATATTCATGAAAATCCGACGACTTCCAAATGCGTCCAAAACATCACCCCTAGCTAATTTGGGGGTGATGATCGCAATGGCGAAGTGGATTTTGATTTTGAGGTCAAAATCAATACCTCAATTTTCTAATTAATTAAATATTGAAATATTCCAAAATAATTGATTGAGCTTCGAATTGCTCCAAACGTTCAGGGTTTGGCTCTAATGGCTAGATGAGCTTAATGGAATGATAATTACGATATGATTAGGCTTAAATTAAGTTAGGTTACAACCTTTATTAAATTTGACTGCTGTAGCACGCGCTACAGCGTGCTGCAATGGCGCGTCAAGTTTCTATCTGAACACAACCTGCTCCTTGTCTCCCAGCTATCATTCCTTCTACAGCAAAATTATTTCTAAATGGAAAAATGACATTTTGAAGTGATGTGGAGATTAAAGAATGGAAAAGTAGAGGTCACTTCACCCCTCAAGTTGGATTTGCAATCGTCATTGCAAAATTTTGGAAGAGAGAAAAGCAGATTTTGAAAGGGAAGAAGAGGAATGCAGCCCCTCTATAAATACAGCTCTTCTTCACTTAAGAAGGGTTCCCAACTTTACTCAATAAAAATCCTAAGTGAGGAGAGGGCTGCATAGAAGAGAATGAGAACTCTCCAAGGGTGGAAGAACTCCTATTGCCAAGTGGAAGAAGGAAGAAAGGCAGCACTACGGACCTAGGAGAAATAACCAAGAGCAAGAAGAGGAGAAATCTGGAGAACTTTATCAAATGAACGTTCCTAGTACTCTCTAACTCTTGTCTTTTGTTTTTTTTTTCTTAGTTGATCATGATAGGGTCTTTATCCATGTATGTGTTCTTTATTATCTCTAGTATAATGGAGAGCTAAGTTGTCCCTTGGGGAGGGTTGGGGCAATCCTACATGAATCGAAAGAGATTATTATGTATGAAAATTTTCCTCAAGCATTAACAAAAATTTGTAAATTAAATGACTTTTTAAAGATATGAAAAGGATTATTATGGACTTGAATGTGGACCAAATGATGAAGGACTAAATGACTAAAAAGTCTTGTGATCCATAGCTCACCCTTAGTTTGGAGCTAGAATCATAAGTGCACAAAAGTTTAGAACTATGTGAGATAGTTCTTGAGCTTAGTGCACCTTCATCTATGTTCAACTAAAGTGTTGAAGTGTGAGAGCTAAGGCCCACTAAATGAGCTCCATTGCTCAGCATACGTGAAGGGGAAATGGATTATTTGAGAGCTCATGAACGATGTGACATGGCCGTTGAGCCCAAACAAAATCAGTCCTTTATCTAAAATGCGCATGACAAGCGTGATGCTCTTAGGGGACTCAATGCTTGTAAGATCTTAAATAAAGAAACAACTCTCATATCTAGAACCTAGGAATGAGAGGAAAACCAATAATCTAAAATCTTATAAGGGTCTTTGTGCTGAAATAGAACTGACTGTGTGTTCATTTCAAGCATGAGATTTGAACTTATAAATCTTGGAGTTGAACTCTAAGGAGGACAATGTGCACTTTATTAAGTTACATAAAATTAAGTAAGAAAGACCAATGCTTGAGGAATCATCATACATGAGTCACCTAACATTTTATGTGGGAGAGACCCAGCTCTCCTCTCCTTTTTGTCATAGTTAATTTCTACTAAGATTTGTTGTGCTTGTTTAGGAACCAATTCAATAAAACACACATAGTTTAAACATTATTGAACATAAATATACCTTAGTAACAAAACACCCAATTCCCTGAGGTCGATAAATCTCGGAACTCACATTCCAAATTATTACTTCAGACCACGTACCCTTGTGTGCAAGCGCAGATGTGTAATTTACAGTCTGTCAAGTTTTTGGTGCTGTTGCTGGGGAATTAGTAGTTGTTTCGTATTAAAAAGAATGTATTAGTAAATAGTGATTTAAGCAAATCTCTTTGCATATATATTTTCTTATTTCTTTAGTTTACTTTTTTTTTTAATATATTTTATCTAATTATATGGAGTATTCAAATTTCATGGGTGTGCACAATAATAATCCAAACTTGTGCATTTGGTGTGGGGGAACACATTTATGTTCTGATTGTAATACAAAGAACCCTTTTGCACCTACAAAAACAAAATTGATTAATGATATTAAGTTTGATAAGAACTTGCAACATAATTACACTCACTAAGATATGAACATTAACAACACAAATTGGATAAGTGAGTAGTCTTATTTAGAAGAATTAGTGGAAGACTCTAGTTGTTATGTGAACAATAATTTGCCTGAAATTGAACCAACCTTGATTAGGCACGAGTTTAATTTGGATGATTAAGAGCATATATGTAAATCAATTGAGGCTAAGTTAGAATTTATATTACAACAATTAGCTAGCCCCGTCCAAGAAGTTATTATAATTGAGAAAATAAAGGAACAAGTTAAAGAAGTGTTGATTTGTAGGGAAAAAACTTTAACTCAAACAAATAGTAAAAATGAGAGAGAGGTGGAGTATAAACTTAAATTGGACAATTTAAAAATGCAACAAGAGTGTCAAACTGAAAAATTTGACCAAGAGCAATCCAAAATTTTTGTCATATACATATCTCTTGTGCTTTCAACTGAATGCTCAACAATATGTGACCCAGCATGTGAAAACAACTAAGATAAACTAATTGAAAATAATATGAGGATAAATAAACTAAGAGAATCTCGGGGTCATAAAAGTAAAAAAATTATTATCTCTGACATCTCAACTATCAACAAACCGTTAGCAATATTGACAGTATTTGTTTGCAATTTGAATTTGTAGAGAATCACCTTAAGAGTAGTCTTGAAAGAACTGAGCCTTACACATTCTTACAGAATGAAATGGGGGATGATAATAAGGAAAATTATGAAATGTTTGATAACAAGTATAAATGAAGAAATGAAAGGAATGAAAAGACAAATATAAATAAAACTTATTATAAAATTGAGGATACTGATTGGGCTTATAAGAAGAAAAATAGTAGAACTGGTGTTCATGATGACCCAATTATTAAACTAGCTCGTACTCATCCTAAGGAGTTAATGAAAATCTACAAAGAAATTTTGAAAGGATATAAACTATTTTTGGTTAGGTTGAGGACATTAAACTAAGCGCTGGTTGGGAGGCAACCCAACAAATAATTTTATATTATTGTTTATTTCAGATTCTGAATAGTACATGTGTGCATCAATAAAGGAGAAGAAGGATTCTCGAGCATGAATGCAGTAATGACAATTTGTCATTATTCATATCAAGTTGTTTTATTCCTTACTACTCCTAGTAAAGTATGTTGATTTTGCCTTTTTGAAGAAATAAATTAAGGATTCTCATATTTTCAAAAATCTTTTTATGATTTGCAAATGACAAATTTTTTTTGAATTTTTCAAGTTTATGCAAGTTACAAAATGTCAATATAGAAATTGAATATCAACCAAAGTTTGCTTAATAAAAAGTGACTAAATGCATTGATATCATTAAATCATCTTAATATGGGAATGATTTAAGGTTGAATCTAGTCTTCTAAAATTTAAGTCAATGCTAGGGACTAAGTGTGGGGGAAGGCTTAAAAATCAAAAACTACTGACGGTATTGAGTGAGCAAAATAGTGTGCTAGGCTTATGTAGGATTTCATATTCACAAAGATTCAAAAATGGGATGATGAAAAATATCTCTCCCTAAAGGATGAAAAAGAAAGAAAAAATAGGGATGAAGAAAAATATCTCTCCCAAGAAAAAAATATATAGAATGATGAAAAAATATATCTCCTAAAATTTTAAATATCTTTGTGATTCATAAGAAGGAGCACATATGACACAAACAACTTTTCATTACTCACTACAATCCTAGTTCAGTAATTCTAAGGAACCTTTCCCATTACCTAGCACCATGCATAACAACTTAAAATTGGAGATTTGCTAATTCACCTCAATTCAAAACCAAGGTTAGAAAAATTTAAATGATGCCAAATATTATTGTCATTTTAGTTAGGCACGACCTTTGAATTGCAATCAAACTCACCTTGATATTACTTGGTGACTATCATACCTTAGAAATAAAAAAATAAAAATAAAAAAATCATCTTAGAGCTTACTCGAGGATAAGCAAGAGTCTAAGTGTGGGGGTGTGATAAATCCATAATTTATATTCTAAATAAGGAAAAAATCTAGTTCATTTTTCATATTGAAACAACTTCCTTGATCAAATTCTGCCTATTTTACAGGAAAAATGCAAGCCTAACAATTTTTGGACAATTTTGAAAGGTGTATGAAATTTCTGGAAGGAATCCGCTGCGGCGAGCTGGGGCGCGCGGCAGCGCGCCCCAGCGGGCGAACTTGCAGGACTCAGGCAGTGGGAGCCACAGGTGGAGAACTTGTGGGACTTGAGCGCTATAGCGCGCCATAGCGGAAGAACTTGTGGTACTTAAGCGCTATAGCGCGCTATTGCGAAAAAGCCTTTCGGAACTTGTCTGCGATAGCGCGCTGCAGCGTATGCCTCCAAGAACTTTGATCGCTGCAGCGCCCTATAGTGGACTATCAGAGATAAAGCCTAGAACGCCACAGTGCATCACCGCGGACCACTTTATGAAATTCAACTGCTAGAGCGCGCCACAGTGCGATGCAGTGGCACGCTAAATATCTATCTGAACAGGGCATTTATTGCGTCTGGACAAGACCCCCAACTTGCTCCTTGTCTCCTAGCCATCATTCCTTCTACAGTATAATTATTTTTAAATGGAAAAATGATATTTTGAAGTGATGTGGAGATTAAAGAATGGAAAAGTAGAGGTCACTTAACCCCTCAAGTTGGATTTTCAATCATCATAGCAGAATTTTGGAAGAGGGAAAAGCAGATTTTGAAAGGGAAGAATAGGAATGCAGCCCCTCTATAAATATATCTCTTCTTCACTTAAGAAGGGTTCCCAACTTTGCTCAAGAAAAATCCTAAGTGAGGAGAGGGCTACATGTAAGAGAAGGAGAACTCTCCAGTGGTGGAAGAACTCCAATTCCCAAGGAGAAGAAGGAGGAAAGGCAACACTACAGACTTAGGAGAAACAATCGAGAGCAAGAAGAGGAAAAATCTGGAGAACTTTATCAAAGGAACGTCCCTAGTACTCTTTAACTCTTGTCTTGTGTTTTTTTTTTTCTTAGTTGATTATGAAAGGGTCTTTATCCATGTATGTGTTCTTTATTATCTCTAGTGTAATGGAGAGCTAAACTCCCCCTTGGGGAGGGTTGGGGCAATCCTACATGAATTGAAAGAGATTATTATGTATGAAAAATTTCCTCAAGCATTAATAAAAATTTGTGAATTAAATGACTTGTTAAAGATATGAAAAGGACTATTATGGACTAATGTGGACCAAATGATGAAAGACTAAATGAGTTCAAGGACTAAGAAGTCTTGTGCTCCATAGCTCACCCTTAGTTTGGAGCTGGAATCATGAGTGCACAAAAGGTTTGAACTATGTGAGAAAGGTCTTTCACTTAGTGCACCTTGATCTATATTCAACTAAAGTGTTGAAGCATGTGAGCTAAGGCCCACTAAATGAGCTCCACTGCTCAGTATATGTGAAGGTAGGGAATGGATTATTTGAGAGCTCATGAATAAGGTGACCTAGTCATTGAGCCCAAAGGAAATCACTCCATTATCTAAAATGTGCATGATGTGCGTGATGCTCTTAGTGGAATTAATACTTATAAGTTCTTAAATAAAGAAGCAACTCTCATATCCAGAAACTAGGAATAAGAGGAAAACCAAAAATCTAAAATCTTCTAAGGGTCTTTGTACTGAAATAGAACTGACTGTGTTCATTTCAAGCACAAAATTTGAACTTATAAATCTTGGAATTAAGCTCTAAGGAGGATAATGTGCACTTGATTAAGTTACATAAAATTAAGTAAAAAAGGCCAATGCTTGAGGAACCACTATACACGAGTCATCTAACATTTAATGTGGGTGAGACCCAACTCTCCTCTCCTTTTTATCATAGTTACTTTCTACTAGTTATGCTTATTTAGGAACCAATTCAACAAAACACACATAATTTAAACATTATTGAACATAAATATATTTTAGTAACTAAACACCCAATTCTCTGAGGATGATAAATCTTAGAACTCACATTCCAAATTATTACTTCAGATCACGTACACTTGCGTGCAAGAGCAGACATGTAATTTATAGTCTGTCATGACTCATCCAATCCCAATTTTTTCTGAAATGTTTCAGCACTATGGATATACACTATCACATTCTACTGATAATCTACTGATTTTAATAAATCTATTTAATAAACAAGAATTATCAAACTAATAAATTCATTAGAATGGATCCTACATAAGGTTCCAAGGATGTGACCTTAAGGTCACTCAATTTTAGGTTAGTACCACTTGGGAAAATCTTATGCTAAGTTCTTAGGTGATCCTACCACAAGGGTCTAAGATCAAGCATGTAATGCTATAAAGTTCCTACCTCAAGATGTAAATAATAAGCTCTTCCTACCTCAATAAATTATCTATCAATATGGCTTAGCAATGGTTGAGTTATTAATACTAAGGCAAGATCATAATGATCTTGCACTTCTAACATAAAAGAAAATTAAGTCATATAAATTTCACTGATTTCACAATTCTTATTTTTCTTAGATTTGATTTGATTAGATCAGATGGATAAACCCATCTGATCAACACCTATACTATAATTATGGGATTTAATCAAGAATGTTATTAGGGACTGATCATCTTGCAAATCATTTAAGTATTATGCTTCATATTATGCTAAGCATCTGTATAAGAGGAAATCAAAGAGTTAATGGTATATATTTAGATGGACAACCACATAAATTACTTAAGGATCTTAGCACTTCTAGTTCAATGATTTAAGATCAATGCCAAATAAGGGTATATTATTGGAATAATGCAAGTTGATTTATCTTTCAGTCCAAATATTTTAATTAAGGTTTTAAGGGATTTAGATCTTAATCAAGGTAAGTTAGGATTTAACTCCTAACTTAACAAAATTAAGATCACTTGCTTAGTTTATGGATCAATGACAATTCGGTTAGTTATTGGTATATTATTGATTTCCATTTCAAGTTCTAGACTAAGATTGATTTGCTTAATTACATTCTTAAGATTCTTAAGTTCAAACATTGATTTTTAATAATTCAATCAATAAAGGTATCCAATTAAACCTGAGAGTTCTTTAACATTCATAATACTATTGTTAAGGCATAAGAGCATTAAATTAAGTAAGACAAAAAAAGTAATTAAGGTTAATATTATTATATATTTTGATTACTTATGTTTTTCTGAACAATTTGATATATTTTTTAATAAGATTTGGATCAGTGGATCAAAAGTTATTCAATTTATTTTTTCTAAATTTTTTCTAATTAAATTTCTTATGGTTCCATTAATTATATTATTTTCCTTTAGGAAAATAATTCTAGATATTTAATGAACTCGGCCCATTATCCAAAAGGCATGGGTCGTCCAGGGCTGACAGATTGTAAATACACATTTGTGTTAGCACACAAGTGTACGTGGTCTGAAGTAATTATTTGGAATGGTGGATTCCAGATTTATATCATCCACGGGAAATGGTGGTTTTGTTACTAAGTTTACCTTCTTTCAATAATGTTTAGAAGATTTGTTTTGGTGTCTTGTTTGGTTCCTAGATCAAAAATACAAAAGAGCTTAAATTGAGATACTATTGATTAAGAAGAGAGTGTTGGGAATTCGTCATGTGACTCATAAGGGATTGGTGTTGTATTTAATTCATTATGATTCATAAAGTACTTGGATTATGCTAATCAAATCATGAGAACATAGTGTTCCTTAGATTGGTCTTCTAATTCTGATTAGTATAAGTTTAGTACGCAAGGTGAAGACACTAGGGTTCTTCCTTAGCATATTGATTCTTATGAGATCACATTAGATTTATTTTAGAATTACTACATCTAGGTTATCAAAATAATATTTAGTTGGGTGAACTCACAAGCATTGATTCCCACCAATCAGCTTCATGCACATCATACGCAGTTTAACTAAGGGAGTGGATTCACCGGACCATAAGGACTATGTCAGATCATCTATGGGTACTCGATGCTCTCTCCCTGCTTCAGCATTTGCTGAGCCATGGAGCTTGATTGGAGGGTCTTGGCTCACATGCATCAATCACTCGGCTGAGCTTTAAGGAATGGAACCATTAAGCTAAAGAGCTTGTCACATAACCTTAAGCTCTAATTCACACACTCCGAGCTCTAGCCAATTAGAGAGCTATGGAGCACAAGAATATTACTTTCATTTTACTAAATCATCCAACCATTAAAATTTGAGGTGTTTTACACCGAGAATCCTCACTCGACAATATCATGTCACGGCGAGGAATTTATGTATATTCCCTCTAGATTTAGACTATTTAGACAATCTAGCTTTATTCATTTAAAATTTAGTTTCTATAGTGATATATATCTCAAACATTCCACACATACATTCAAAGCAACTATTTAAGATAAACATTCAACACATTTTTTATTCCTTATAGAATTTAAACTTTTGATCCATTCATCCCACACTCATCACATCACTATGGCCCAACCTTCTCCAAGGAGGGTCTAGCCTTCCATTGCAATCACAATACAGAAAGATGCATCTAAGGATAGAACCTTGACATCGATTTGACTATAAAAGAAACAAGATAAAGTTGATAGAAAATACTAGGAACAGCCTCGAATTTTGGGGTTCTCTTAATTTCTTCTTCTCATTTCCTTTCCTTCTTCTAAGCTCCTTATACTTCTCATTCCTCTTGAACTTGCAAAGGTACTCGGAACCTTTCCTTATATAGTTCTTCTTCTCTTCGAGCAGCAATCCTTCCTTCTAGGTTTTAGATTGTCAAAAATTGGAACCCTTGCTTGGTTTCAAAATGTTGCTTAAATAGAGAGCCGTTCAGCCCTTGAGAATAAATTTTGTTGGCCTTTCATCTTCCATGAATTCATGGATATCCAATTAATGTTATTCCTTTATCCTCTTGAAAGACAACATGTCTTAATATTATTTCACTTTCCAAATGACTGTGGAAGGCAAAGGTTTCATTTTTCAGACTTCCCTACGCTATCATTAATGCTTTTACCTGGGAAAATCTGCGTCGGGCGTTGTGGAGCACTACAGCGATCGCATCTGATTTCTGCTGAGTTTGCTTCCAGGCATATTGTTTACTAGGGATCTACCATAGTGCCTTGTAGCAGCTTCATTGGAAACACTATTTTGCTGCAGTGCACTGGAGCGGGTCGAGTTAATTCAAACTCTCTCCACAGTGCACTGTGGCAGTTTGAATTTCAAATCCACTATTCAATTAATTTTTCCCCTTAATTTAAATAGTTTATCTGAAATAGCGCATTGGGTCACGCTACAGCAGATTCCTTTTAGGTCTGCATTTTATTCTAGTGGAGCCTAGAGCGCTGTGGCGCGCTAGAGAGTTTAAAAGTTCGAAAGTTATTGCTCAATTACTTCCCATATAGTTTGGTTCCAAGCATGCTGTTTTCTCCTATTTTTTTCTAAAATGATGAAAATTATTTCAAAGTATGCATGTTCATGTGATGTTTTGTATGTTTCTTAATCCTTTATTTTACTATAAATCTTGGAACTATCACACCCCCACAATTAAATTATTGCTCATCCTCGAGTAAGCTCAAAGTGTATTTTCTAATTTTTGAGGTTGTGGATTCAATGATGGATGTCAATGCAAAATTATTTGTCACTTATTATTGCTTAATTTGACGTGAATTGCATATACACAACTACTACTATCTTCCAAATTCAGGTTCCAAGCCCATCTCACTTTTACTAGTCTCCATTCTCGAATAATTGGATGCTTATTTCTTGATTGGGGGGGGGGGGGGTAATTTCCTTAGGAGTTCAAAAAAAGGCTAGGCATTAAAGAGTGATAAGAGTGTTGTGTCATATGTGCTCCTTCTTATGAATCACAAAGAACAATCAAAATTTCGAGATATTTTTCTTCATCCAACTTTCTCAAATTTTTCACCTTGGGAGAGATAATTTCTTCATCCCTGATTTTATTTTTGAAGTTCTTGTTTAACTCAAGGGAAATACATTATTCTTCATCCTCAATCAGTTCTTTGTAATCATTAAGCCCTACAGGAGCCTAGAACACTCAATTGTACACTCAATTACTTGCCAATTTCTAGTACTGATTCCTTAGGTTTCCCGACCCCCACACTTAGAATTTCAGCATATATTCATTTAAATCCATTTGGGACTGAAAGTTACTAAGGCTTTTTACCTTGTTTTTTGAAGCATAGAGTTGTTAATTCATTTGATAACCTTAGGTTAAGCACCTTTGGTAACTTAAGGCTTTACATTTGATTTGGTCATTGAATTCATGCAAAAATATTTTCAAAAATTACCTTGCAAACACAACAGCATCTCATGAGGGTTTTAGTCATTCAAGATTTATTTATTGAAAAGGAAATAAACAACACAAGGAAAACAAAAAACAGAAAATAGCAATAACCTATCAATCATTGTTCTCTTCATCTTCTTCTTCCTCATCGTCGAAGTCCTAAAATGGGTAGTCTGTTGGCCATTCAATGTCCGGGATTGTTTCACCAATAGGGGTTGTGGCAGCTTTGATCCATCTGGTCCTCCATGAAAGCTCCATTCTTGGAACATTGTTCCTAGAGCGTCATGGAATTCTGTGTCAAATTGGCACCGTCGAGCAACTTTTGTTTTGAAGAAATGCATGTCCCGCACCGTGGCTACCCCAAAATCACTTTGATGAGCATACATCCGTAGCATCATCTTATTAGAAATGGTCTAGTCAGTGGAAGTTGAAGCTTCTCCTTCGACCCCCCTACTCTTCTTGGCCCGCACCCCCACATGGGTGCGGGTGCTCAAATTGGTCAGTTCTAGAGGAGCACAGAAAGGGATCATGATGTTGAAAGAGAGGATCCTAACTCCTTGATACTCACACAAACTTGAAATAAGTGACTCAATTGCTAATGTAGCACAAGGCCCAGTCAGGGCATTCCTGTGGTGCCCTACCCCTTAATCCATAATCATCAGACTAAGGAGTGGAATGTCACTTTGGCAAATCCCCCACTAAATATTGGTTTAGGTATAGACCCTAATCCACTAGTAAGGAAGAGAAGAGACACTGCATATATGCCATAAACTCAGTCATTGAAAATCGAAGTGCAGAAGTAAAGTAAAACAAATATACATCGAGTTTATCATAATAAATAGGAACGTGCAACATATAGCTCAGAACATAAAGTACAATAAGGAAAAACATAGTCAAAGGTACATGTATTATTACATCATTAAATAAATAGCTTAGATGAAATAAAAGCAAAAATATCATCCAGACAAGAAGTTGAAAAAAGACTAAATGGCTTATGGTTCTCTCGGATGATGCTCCTTTTCAATATAAGGCTCCTCCTCTTCAGCACAAAGCTCCAAAAACTTATATGAATTTGACTTTATCGATTTCACAATGCCAAGGCCCCAGCCAATACAAGGAAATTCTTATTAGACAATTGTCTAAGTATATTTTAGACTGAATATTCTTCATGAATTATTAATGTCACCATTTACTTAAGCAAAACCAAAATTCTAACTAGCATAGGAGCAATAAGCATACAAGGAGTAGGATAAGTTATAAATATAACATTTATAACTAAACAAGATTTGAGGAAAAAGGCACACCTCAAAGAAAACTAAGCAAGATGAGCATATATGTATAATATAGCAAGTAAAAATACTAAAAGGTAAGTCTAATCTTGAACATGCTGATGATCATATGACATATACTGATTTAAAATAGTAAATATGAAAGTGGTACATATAGTAAGCAACAAAATATAGCATCCTTTAAATATGTGCAAGTGAACAGGTAAGTAAAGTACAGCTGACTGAAATAGCGTACATCAATAAAATAGTAAGCAGCAACTGAAATTGAAAAATATGTATGTACAACTGCCATATCAGAAAATTGGCCAATCAGGCCCAAACAGAAATTCCTAAAGCCTTACAGGGCTAGGGCAGACATAACAGAACAACAGGTTTGAAGAGGCAATAAATACAAATGCAGAGTATTTTAGTTATTTTACTTTTCCTTCTGTGAACACATCTAAAAATAGTTGAGGAGTCAAGCACTTCTACAATACTATATGGGTTCCAAGCTTAACACACACTCCTCATTGAGTAATGTTAAGCATCCTTATTACTCCTTATCCCTATCTATTAGGGTAAATGTGCACCAGAACCTACTAGAATATAGCTGAGCCCAAGGAAACTGTTGTCCTAATTAATCTATGTTTTTATTCCATGCACAAAGTTTTCTTACATGACATGTTCAAGGAAATAAGCTCAAAATTCTGGGAAATGCGTAGCACAAATAATTAAGTAGTAAGCAAGGGACTCTTCTACACATGTTGATACGGTTGTTATTTAATTAACCATTCTAATTATTTTTAAGTTACACAGGTTTAGGATTTCCAATTCCTACTATGGACTGTAACTTAGCAATACGGCCTTATAGGTTACAAAATATTAGGACTAGCTAGGACCTAATATGATTAAATCAATGTCGACTATGTAAGATAAATAAGGAAATTATCACAACCTATTTGATGAGTTTAGACGTTCTAGACTAAGAGATGATCAAAATCTACCAAGTCTAGGGATTATAATTTTTAGCACCACGACTTAGAGTTTGCACATAATTCAAAGATAAAGTCTAAGGATCTAAGGTTTTAAATTCTAAAGTGAACTAATGATTGAGGCAAATCCTATTAAGCAAAGTCAAGCTTAATAAGATGATTCTCCTATTCTTAATCTAGGATTAAAAGATAAAATAATCAAAATTAAATTATGAAAATCTAGAAAACTATTAAACTAAGGATTCATTTATTGAATAACCCCGTTATTCAATGAATGAAATCTAACCTAATATCTATCCTTATTCCTAAAGAACAGATACTAAGGTGAAGTGAGTATTTCTAAGGATAAGACTTAGATAAAATCTAAGAGTTAATTGAATTTATTTCAATTTAACTTAAATTACTATCTTTGTTTATTTAAGGAAGATTAAGGGTGTATTTAGGTAAGCAAGTAATATTTTCCTTAGAGATTTTCAAGCCTAAAATTAGAATTCTTGGACAATTATTCAAATTATGAGAATTTATGACCCAAATTGATCTTAAATCAATTTTATTACTTATTTTATTGATCTAATTAGTATTTTAGGGATTCAGGACACTTGACCTAAATTTTGGGCAAAATGACCATTTTTCCCCTCCTGAAGGGTTCAAAAAGCTATTTTTTTTATCAAGGGCTCTAAATTGGAATTTCCTACTACCAAATGATTCCTTACTGTCTAACCTAAAGATAGACAATAAGTATACCAAATTTGGGCAAGAAATAGGTACTACAGGTCCTAACTAAAAATTTTTACCTAATGGGCAATTTAGCAATTTACACCTAATAGAATATAAATCTTATACAGTTTATTGTTGGTTGCTATTCAAGGATTCTATAGAGTCCCAGAAAACTAAATTTTAAGGTCTAATGGCTAAGTTATGGGTGTTCAAAAATTTAGGGGCAATTCGGTAATTTTTTCTAGGGTCAAGAGAGTCAAGAACTGAACTTTTCTATTTGATGTCCAAATTCAAAAAACTCAGTGTTTATAGCTTCTCTATAACACACTGAGTACTTTAACTGGGAGTAGACTCAAATTGGACTTCAATTGGTCAAGTTATGACCTAATTAGGGTTAAGGGTATTTTGGTCAACTTAGTGTTTCTAAGGTTTAAAATCCAAATATTATTTCAATTACTATTGACACTAAATTTCTAAGCTAGCTAGCACTTTGAATTTTCTAATTTGGAGCTTAATTGACTAAGATATGGCAAAATCAAAATCTAGTGTTTTTGGGGTAATTAGGAGAGGTCCTAAAAGTCATTAGCCAAACTAAATACCCAATGAAAAACTAATACTATCAGGGTGTTCCTATTGTTCTCCTAATTACTTTAAGACCCATATTGGCTAGGTTTGGGTCACTAGGTACAAAGTTATGAGGGTTTAAAGTTTTGGTACAAGTGAGAGGAGGTCATAAAATGACACTATGTTAAATAGGTGTCATATGGAAAAATAATACTGCCTTAGAATTCCTCTCATTTTTCTAAGAAAAATGAGATATATATATTTGTTATGTTTGAACTTATAGTTTGAGAGTTATGGGAATTTACATTTTCTATAATTTAATTAACCTTAAGTATTCAAATTAAATACATAAAACTATATTGATTAATTATTGACTTAATCAATCATTTAATTAAAATGGGGGCGGGCCCACGTCTTCAGAAATGGGGTCCCGCTAACCGAGGGTTGATGGGACATTTGCGGTCCCCACGATGACTCAACAATGGGATCCGAGTTGTCCCTTCGGCTGACACGGAAATAGGCCGATCGAAAGGTCGCTCAGAGTGAGCCCTACGCTGACTTCCGGCGCCACGTTGGACGACCGGTTCGAACCACGGGTCAGGTGTATCCGAACCCACAGAGGGGAGTGTCCTCATCCCTGATAGCTCCATAAAAGTAGGGCACTAGGGCTTCCTAGGCCTTGTGACACCAGGCTCTAACCCACAACTTCCATAGGTCGATCGAAAGGTCTCTTAGAGACCTTTTGGCGAGTACTGGAATCGCAGCATGGGGATCATCCATTCATCAAAAATATCAATACCCTAATCGCTAGCTGCGAGAACCCTAATGAAGAAAACATAATGGGCCTTATTATGGGACTAACCAAAAATCAATTTGATCGAACTCATACGAGTTTGATCCGATCCGATCAATTCAACATAATATCATGGAAATTCAAACTCAAATAGCGCTGGATTGAATTAATTGAACGAGGAAAAGATCAAAGTGCGTACAATTTTGATGGTTGCAGAAAATGGGGCTTGCTCGAGGTTGTGCCGACGATTCAATGGGATTTATGGTCCTTTGCAAGGTTGTTTGAGGAGTGTGGATGCTCGGAGGCTTAAGTTTGGGCTGTGGCGGAGACTATAAAACCCCCCAGAGGCGAGGATGGGCCGACCGTTGCTATGAGCGACGTGCACTCCATGCTTAGCAAAGCGGGAGGGGTGATAGCCCCACCATCTGATCAAGTGATCAGACGGCCCAAATCAGCTGTTTGATTAAATGACTGATAAGGAACGACGGGCAAAAATCTAACGGAACTGTTAATGGAAAGTTAAATATTAATTATTTAATTATTATTATCATATATTCTTAATAAATTAATGACTTATAAATTGACTTTAGAAAATTCCAATTCACCCCTCACTAATTAAAGGGTGAGGAATGAAACAACAAAGTCAGATTTTGATTCCAACGAGTATTTTATTTTCTTAATTTTTGGAGTATTTAAATATATTAAAATATTCGACAAATTTTTGACGTCTTCCGATTTCCAACAAAACATCACCCCTAACTAATTTGGGGGCAATGAGCGCAATGGTGAAGTCCAATTTTTGATCTGAGGACAATTTTGAGGGTTCCTGGAATTCCCATAATTATGATTTGATCTAATTGACTACTGATTTGGACTAGATCTTAGTAGTGAACTTCTAATGACTTGCTTAGTGCACTTGGACCAAGATTAGGACTGAGGTTAGTCTTAATTGACTGCGGTATCAACTTGGGTTGTTACAGTTCCAGTGCTGCTCCATGATAATGCTGGAGATATGAATATCTCTAAGCCTTTAAAGAGCCCAAAGGAGCAATGCCCTTGACTGGGTCACCTCACTGAGATGTCTAGATGGCATTACGAAGCTCGAGACAAAACATGCCAAGCATTGCTCAACTCCGTGAGGAGTGCTCAAGGAATGTTGGCTAAGCTCTTTCTCCAGCCTGCATCAGTGCGGGTGATCTCACTCGCAACAGCAGCTGAGTTAAATTGTGAGCCAGTGAGATTGAGGTAGGCACAGCTGAGTTAAATTTTTCAAATTTTGAGTCCCAAGGCGTGCTGTAGCACCTTTAACTATCTTGGCAATCCAAGGCAGTCAAATTATGCTCCATCTATGCGCCATGCGCGACAGCGCATTTGGGCGCGCTATGGCGCCTCAGAACTTTTAAAAATTTTGCATGTGCTTGATGTCCGTTGCAGTGCGCTGTAGCAGTTAAATCTGCCCCAGCGTGCTGCAATGGATAAATCCATAACTGCGCCCTACTACGCATGTCCACACAGTATTTTCCCAGCAATTGATTTGCATCTAGAATTATTTTACATATCAAAATTTAGGTTGTTTTATTACTATTGACTACTTTCACATTCTTAAATCAAACAAAAATAGAAATTGGGTTGCTTCCCAAGAAGCACTTGGTTTAATGTCGCTAGCCCGACACAATTAAGTTCAAATTGATTCAGAATTTACGATGCGTTTCTTTTTCTAGATTTTAGGCTTATAGGCACGAGCACTAACTGAAGTTGTGCTCAAAACCTTAGCATTTTCAGTTATTTTCTTTTCCACAACCAATTCATTTATGGGCAAGGAGATCCCTTTTTTCTTTCTCTTGCCTCACCTAGTCTTTTTTTTCCTAATCACATCATCCTTAGCGTCCCCTCCAGATGAGGGGTTAATTTTATTTTCAACTTCTTTTTCTTCCAGCATGAGCTTCTTAAGATTTAAAATGTTACATACTTCCTGTTCCCTCATTCTATTTTTCCATTCATAATCTAACATCTTTTTCTTAAAAGTGGTGGGTTTTAAGCTAATTAGAGGTGCCTTCCCCCCAACCTTAATGTTCATAGTTCCCTTCACTACATCAATGATGGTATTAGTGCTGGCCAAGGATGGGCGTTGACAGACAGAAATACACATCTGCATTTGCACATAAGTGTACGTGGTCTGAAGTAATAAGTGGAGGTTTTAATTCCAGGATTTATTGCCCTCTGGGAATGGTGGTTTTGTTACTAAATTCTATCTTCTTTTAATAATGTTTTGATAATTTAGTTGGTTTTGATTTGGTCCTTAAATTATCAATGCAAATGACTTTAACATTAGATACGGTTGTTCAATGAGAGAGAGTTGTGGTTGCATTGTAGTACTTGTAAGGATTTGGTGTTGTCACTTCTTTGTTTAATTGTATAAATTAATTTATTAATGCTAAATTAAATCATGTGATCACTGTTACAATTGGGGCAATCCTCTAATTACAACATGTTCAGATTTAGTGCAATTAGGAGAACTCCCATTGGGGTTCTACCTCGGCACTTAAGTCTTTATGAGATCGTGATTTAAATGACCTTTGATTTCCTACATCTAGGTTACCAAATATCTTCTTTTACTTATTAGATCTCACAAAAATAATTTCCATCAACAATGCGTCATGCACTTACAAACGTGGTTTAGCTAAAACAGAGGATGCATTGGCTCCAATGGACTATGTCACATCATCCATTGGGTTTCCAACATCCTCTCATGCCTTCTACTTTGCTGAGATGCAGAACATTAAGTTGATGGAAACTTGGTTAACAAGCATCAATCTCTTGGTAGACCTCTTAAGGAAAAAGTGCGAGTGAGCTTTGAGAACCTGTCACATAATTCTCAGCTCTACCAGCACTACCCTCCTTGCTCTTGTCCAATCGATGAGCTCAGAACTCAAGTTTTTTATTTAATAATTCCTTGAAGTTTTATTTGCTAGCAAAAATGGTTGACATAAGTTCATCCAGGCATTCCATCATAATAATAAATATAGATAGTTAAAATAGAAATCATTTTCATTTATTTAATTATTTCCATTACAACACCATAATCTCCATACATTTTCTTACAACTACATCCCAACCCTCCCTAAGTGGGTTTAGCCTTCCATTTCAAGATAAATATGAGCATACATGCTAAGGGAAATAAACCTTGTTATCAGTTTACACAGAAAAATAATCAAAGAGGAAGCTAGAAAAACTATTCGGAATCTCCTAGAAGTTTTTTAGGGTTCACTTAAATTTCTTCCTACACTCTATTTTGACTTCTCCTTCTTCTCCATTGCTGACTACTTCTGTTCACTCTTCACGGATCACTGTTGGCTCCCTTGGAAAGTTATCCCCATTTTTCCTTACTGCAGCCTTTCTTATGGACTTTTAAATATCATATTTTGGAACCATCTTAAGGTCTGAGATTGTCCCTCAAATAGGGAAGCTCTCAGCCCCATGGCATTAATGATGTGACTCTTCCCCTTCCTTGGTTTTAATTCATTGTTATATTCACTTTATTCTATTGGGATTCAGTAGAAATAATGTACTTCAGTTTACAAGTGGCTGAGGAAGGCCAAAGGTTGCATTTTGTGGCCATCCCTATGCTGCAATTATGGCTGTTTTAGAAAATTTTGGATCGTCCACTGTGGTGTGCTGGGGTGCGCTGTGGCAGCAGCGTTCCAAATACTGTTTTGCTATGGTGCGCTGTGGAAGTAGCATTCCAAACACTGTTCCGCTATGGCGCGCTGTGGCAGTAGCGTTCTAAACACTATTTCTGCATGAAAGTTAGTATATTTTGCTTCGGTTGCTGCAGTATCTGTTGTGGCACGTCGCGGCACGCAACAGTGGATAAACCTTCAAAATGACTATTTGAACAGTTCACCTGTAGTTTTCATGAATAATAAAAATTTTGTTGTGGCACGCTGTGGTGCGCTATAGTTGAAAATACTTCAAAAACGCGGATCAAATAGTTCACATATATTTTCTATGAATAACAATATATTTTGTTGTGGCGCGCTGCGGCGCACTGCAATGGAGAATATTACAAAAACACGGATCAATTAGTTCACCTATAGTTTGTATGAATAATAAAATATTCTGCTGCAGCAAAAAATACTTCAAAAATGTGGATCAATAGTTCACATATGGTTTTATAAAAATGATAACTCCCCTGCTGGGTCCGCTGCACTGAAAATACTTTCAAAAATAATGTTTAATATCCCTTTATATGATTTTAATTTTAACTTAGAGAAATGACGTTGTGGCGCGCGGTGGCATGCAGCAGCAGTCATTCTTCGAGGTCTGCAGTTCAATTTTTATGTGAGGGAGTTAATGAGACTGCCATGGGGCGCTGAGGCGCGCCATGGCGCTACGGTGAGTTTCCTTCCATGGCGTGCTGTGGCGTGCCACGATGGTTTTTTTCCAGAATTTATGTAATTTGCCCAGATCTTTGTTGTTCTCCATTTTTCCCTTAAAAACATATGATTCCATTCAAATTACCTTGTTTCATATGGTCTTTAGTGATTTTTGATACTAAATTTAGCTGTAATTATGCATATATCATGTGTCCAAATATAAGAGTGGAATGCTCATTCATGTGTCCCATTCACAAATGATGATATCCATGGGGACAACAAATCTACCTAGACTGACCGACACATTTCTAATAATTCCATGGGGGTTATAGAATCCAAATTAGCAAATTCAAGGATCATGGACGTTTTCCCCATACCTCCTAGCTTGAGATGCTTATAGGTATGATAAGGTATGATATTGATCGAGGTTCTTATATCACACAAGGGATCTATAAAAGCCTCACCCCTATCATACAAGGTATATTTAGCCTCCCCGGATCCTCACACTTTAAGGAAACTAATCTACCCTTCTCAACTTTTTTCAACTCCCTATCCGTCTCCATTTCAATCTTGTTAATTTCTATTTGAATGTTAAGGAGGCTGCCATCAATTCCATCATAATGAATAACACTCACCATCTCCCAAGGATTTACCTTGGTTAACCTAGGTAAAGCTTCTGTTGTTGAGTGGACAACTGTTAAGAGATTTACCCCAACTGAACCTCAATGTTCCTAAGGGATAACTCCATCCCTAGGATGGAGGCGTCATGGCAGTTAATTGTTAATTCAGTCCTTTTCATGAAATGTATGGCTTACACCTTAAATGCGTTAAAATTGGCTACAAGGTTAGATTGATTCTGTTGGGTGTTATTATTATTGTTATAACCTTATTTGTTTGAAGAGTTTTCCTCATTAAAATTTCCCTTATTATTTTTATTACTCCATGCAAAATTGGGATGATTTCTCCATCCTGGATTGTATGTGTTGGAGTATGGGTTTTTTAACATGTCATTTGGCCCAGCATTATTATTCCTTAAGAAGTTAACTTGTTCAGTGTTTGATGAGGCAAAAGGACTATTTAAGTTATAATTTTTACTAGCATGCCTTCCCCTGCACACCTCACAATACATTTCCTGAAAACAATTAACAGTGATATTTTCAAGTCTTTGGTTAAGGGCATTATTTTGGAGGGCTGTTATTTGGTTTATCTCATTTATTAGATTTTCTTCTCTTTTTCTTAGATTTAGCCATTCATTAGGCCATTGATAAGCATTATTAGCATCTCCTCTAATAATTCATAGGCCTCTTACTGGGTTCTACTACTTAGAGAGCCTCCGGTGGCCGCATCAATAAGAGTCCTTGTTGGTGCGTTCAAACAATTGTAAAATGTTTAACCTGCATTCATTGAGGAAACCTGTGATGTGGGCATCGCCTTAAGCATTCTTTAAATCATTCCCAACTATCATATAATGTCTCACCCTCATATTAGTTGAAGCTGGTGATTTCAATTCTCAGCTGGGCTGATTTCGTAGGAGGGTGAATCGAGTCGCCCGGAAGAGAACTGAGCCAATTTCTTACATTATCTTTTAGGAAAAAGGGGAAAAATTGGAGTTTAATGATGTCTTCAGAAATGTCATTAAATCTAAAGGTGTCACAAATCTTAAGAAAATTTGAAATGTGAGGATTTGGGTCCTCCGTGGCTAATCCATCAAAATGATTATTCTAGACCATACTAAGGGTGGATGGTTTGATTTCAAAACTGTTTGCTTCTATTTTAGCCTAACTATAGAATGGGGAATGCCTCTAACAGTTGGCAAGGCAAAATCTCTCAATGCCATTCCCCTTTGTTCTCTTACAACTTCTCTAAGATTAGCTTCTAGATTTTCCATCTCTACTTGTTGTTGATTTAAATTAAGTTGTTCTCTCCTAGTTCTTAGGTATGCTCTTTCTATTTCTGGGTCAAAGAGAATTTCATAATTACTCCTACTCATAAATATTTACGTTTAAGGCTAGCTAGAATAGATCACAACAAACAAGTTTTAAAGTTTCAGCAATTTTGTTTTTCAACAAGCAGATTTCAGCAAGCAAATTCCAACAAATAAAATTTTTAGCAAATATTATGCAAGTTCAAAATTCAGTTTAAGGAAGCAATTTAGCAAATCAGCATAACAGTTTAACTGCAGCAACTATTTAGCAAATAATTCTCAACAATAAAATTTAGCACTTAGTTCATAGAATTTTTCAGCAATAATAATTTAGCAAATAGATTCTCAGCACCTAAGTTCAGTAGAATTTCAGTTTAGCATAGATTTCAGTAATAGTGAAACTAAACTAAAAATCTAAGTTACACTACAATTAATATAATGAGATATAACGATAGAAAACGAAAATATATGCAAATGAGTAAAAAGTCTAAATAACTATTTACTAGAATTTTCTATTTTAAACAAAACAGAAAACCGTTCCCCGGCAATGGTGCCAAAAGCTTGACAGACTGTAAATACACATCTGCACTAGTACACAAGTGTTCGTGGTCTGAAGAAATATTTTGGAATGGTGAGTTCTGAATTTTTATCATCCACAAGGAATGGTGATTTTGTTACTAAGTTTTACCTTCTTTCAATACTGCTTAGAAGATTTGTTTTGGTGTTTTTATTGGTTCCTAGATCAACAATGCAAAAGAGCTTAAATTAAGATACTATTGATTAAGAAGAGGGTTGGGATTTTGTCATGTGACTTGTAAGGGACTGGTTTTGTATTTAATTCATTGCAACTCATAAAGTACTTGGATTATGCCAATCAAATCATGTGAATATAGTGTTCTTTAGATTGGTCCTCTAATTCGGACTTATTCAAATCTAGTGCTCAAGGAGAACACACTAGGGTTCTCCCTCTGCACATAGACTCTTATGAAATCACATTAGATTTATTTTTGAATTCCTACGTCTTGGTTATCAAAATAATATGCTGCTTGGTGATCACATAAGCAATAATTCCCACCATTCAACTTCATGCGCATCCCATGCAATTTAGCTAAGGGAGAGGATTCACCGGACCGCATTGACAATGTCACATCATCCATGGGTACTTGATGCTCTCTTCCTCCTTCATTGTCTACTGAGCCATAGAGCTTGATTGGAGGGTCTTGGCTCACATGCATCAATTGCTTGGCTAAGCTTTAAGAAATGGTGTCATTAGGCTAAAAAGCTTGTCACATAACTCTAAGCTCTAATTCACACGCTCCAAGCTCTAGCCAATTAGAGTACGATGGAGCACAAGATTATTACTTTCCTTTTACTAAATTATCCAACAATTTGACATCGTGTTGCGGCAAGGACCTTTATGTGCATTCCATATAGATTTAGACTGCTTAGACAATCTAGCTTTATTCATTTAAAATTCAATTTCTATAGTGATATATATCTCAAACATTCCACACATACATTCTAAGCAACTAGTTAAGATAAACATTTAGTACATTCTTTATACATTGCAGAATTTAAACTTTTAACCCATTCGTCCCTAACTAATTACATAACTATGGCCCAACCCTCTCCAAGGAGTGTCTAGCCTTCCATTGCAATCCTAATAGAGAATGATGCATTCAAAGATTAGAATCTTGACATCGATTTGACTGTAAAAGAAACAAGATAAAGTTGAGAGAAAATACTAGGAATATAAATGAATTTTGGGATTATCTGGATTTCTTCTTCTCCTTTCTATTCTTTCTTCCAAGCTCCTTATAATTCTCCTTCCTCTTGAACTTGCAAAGGTACTCAGAACCTTTCCTTGGAGAGTTCTCCTTCTCTCCTAGCAGCAATCCTTCCTTCTAGGGTCTTTTAATGTCAAAAATTGGAACCCTTATTTGGTTTCAAAATGTTGCTTAAATAGAGAGCCATTCAGCCCTTGAGAATAAATTATGTTGGCCTTTCATCTTCCATGAATTCTAGGCAATCCAATTAATATTATTCTTTTATTCAATTGGAATACAGCATGTATTTATGTTATTTTACTTTCCAAATAGCTGGGGAAGGCCAAAGGTTTGATTTTTTGGCCTTCCCTATGCTTATTAATGCTTTCACCTAGGAAAATCTGCAACGAGCACTGTGGCGTGCTGCAGCGATCGCATCTGATTTTTGCTGAGTTTGGCTCCAGACATACTGTTTACTGGGGATCCGTCATGATGCACTATAGCAGCTTTATTTGAAACACTGTTCCGCTGCACCGCGCTGTAGAGAAGTGAGTTTTGAATGCACTGTTCAATTAATTTTTCCAACTGATTTATATGGTTTAACTGAAATAATGCTGCGGCCCACTATAGCCCGCCAGAGCGCACTACTGCGGATTCCTTCTAGGTCTGCATTCTATTTCAGTGGAGCCGAGCGTGCTGTGGCGCGCTGGAGAGCTTAAAAGTTCAAAAGTTATTGTTCAATATCTTCCCATATATTTCAAAATAATATTCTGGAATGTTGTCATGGCACGCTGCAGTGGTTTTCCTTCCAAGCCTGTAGATATGGTTCTAGGTGACTAAGTTTCACTCGACCGCCATGGCCCACTGTGGCGAGCGATAGCGGTTTTCTTGCAAAACTTCTCTTTTGCTCCATATTTGTCTTTTCTCCTAATTTTTCCTAAAAATGATTAAATTTTTTTAAAAGTATGCATGTTCATGTGATGTTTTGAATGCTTTTTAATCCTTTATTTTACTATAAATATTGGATTTATCAAGGGCCCGGGAGACCCGGCAATGTCGCACAGCGTAGGTCATGGGCTGACTTGACCCGCACAGTGCCATCATCCGCATTCACCCTAACCTGATAGCGAATGGTTAGGGAAAGCCTTATCGGTGAAATTATTTGTTAATAGGGCACGCCATGGCCTCGGGTCGATTCTAAATCGATCCCCGAGCCTAGATACACTAATTGGGACCCAAAGCCTTATGCGACAAGGTTTTGTTTGCCCGGAACTTAGTAAGTTAATAAAAGATGTTGCTGGATTCAACTACCAAATCTAAGATTTAGTGATTTATCTTATAACTAGATTGTTATCCCTTAGAAATAAAATAAGAAAAAAATTGCACTCTTGATGGTAACCTTTAACTTCACTAAGTAATCATGATTTAGTATGACGCCTTACATAAAATCATATTTAACTTGATTCTCATTAAATCAATAGAACTTGCAGATTGTAGATGGAATGATTAAGAACTTTTGATCTTTAAGAGACGAGTTAAGTAATATAAGTAAGGTGATTAATATAGCTATGGTTAAGGTAAGTCTTGAGGTAGGAATGCTTTATTTGTCACATTTTGTGGTAGAATCCTAGATGAGCCATACTAACTTTAGATATTGATCTTTTGTCCTTATGGTAGTGATAACCTAATGAGATTTAGATTGAACTTATATAGTGGTAGTTAATCCAATTCTATTGAGAGCTCACACTATTGAGCTACTATGGGGAGTCAATTATCCCCACAGAGGCTGCGATTGACCTAGGGATCAATCACTACACCTTCAGGAATGTCTGATGGATTGAACTCCTATGCAAGCAGGGTTTGGGGTGCTCTAGATCTGTGGGTCCTTTCCTGTACCCTGTTCTCTCGATAATTTAAAACTTATCGAACGATTAGGTTTGATTTGGGCTAAGCCAAACCCCAAATTTGATAGCCTAGAGTTAAGTTAACCATCATAGATAATCATGAATCAAATGGACTGAAGTACTGAGATTAATTGGCTAAGTTGAATAAGCTAAGGTACCTAGATATACGGTAAGGGC
The DNA here is from genome assembly GCA_016760335.1 of Gastrodia elata. Taxonomy (NCBI): domain Eukaryota; kingdom Viridiplantae; phylum Streptophyta; class Magnoliopsida; order Asparagales; family Orchidaceae; genus Gastrodia; species Gastrodia elata. The sequence goes on along the minus strand of CM028678.1, from coordinate 27,618,312 downwards.
TGGACTGATTAGCGGGGGAGATCGCGAAGCTTAACAGAGCTACAAGGAATCTCTTAGGGATCCTGAATGCAAGGAGAGTCTACTATCAGCAGTTCGCAAGTGCAAAATCACCAGGGAGAAGCTCAGGCAGACCGACAATGGTAGAAAGGAAAGAGCTCTATTCAGATTCAATTAGCCAGCAAGGGCTCTAGGAAAGGATCCTGAGGTTATTTGTAGCCTCAGGGAGAAGCCAGGAAGGCCCGAGAGATTGGGCCATGGCCGAGCTATCAAATTCCAATATGAGCTTGGCCAGGCCATGTGGCCCGATCGGGGTGCCTTGCCAGGACGGGGAACCAACGGCATGCTGAGCTGGCCAGAGGAGTGGGGGACATGACTTGCTATCGCGGTACAGGAGATCTTCTTGGTCTGGGGCGCAGACAAGTGGAGATGAAGATCCATTGGGACAGGAGGATCCGGAGTCGTCTAATCTATTGATCAAGAATATGCAATGGGTTTGAACCTCTTGATCTTAACGGCCAAATCCAAATGTTCGATCCATGTTTCCATGGGATCACATCCTGGCTGTTGGATTCAGAAGAGGGACGGCTAGATATCACAGTTCCTTGTTGTGGCATAAACTGGGCTCCACAGCGAATCGCCCATGGTCTGCGCAACGGATCCCGATGGTTAAATTAGTTTAAGGGTAGGTTTGCAAATATAAATTGTTAGGATCCCTTATATACAATAATCCAAATTTTATTAAATTTGAATTATGGCCTACATGATCCCCAAAATTCCCAAACTCTTGCCCCTTGTTAGTTTGGAGGTGAGGATTTCAAAAATGCAATCAAATGTTGAATCTGAGATCAAAATATTTTAGCTATTATTTAGGGTATCTAGATTGATCAAATGGCTTAATTGACCTCAAATTTTTAGGGTTAGCTTAGAATGATATATTGAGTACAATGGAATAAATAATTAATGCATGGATAAGCTTAGATTAAGCTAGGTAATAACTTAGGGAACTTAATTTAGAGAATTGAGAAATGGTGAAACAAAGAATGTGCTAGGCTTATGTAAGGCTTACTGAACGCAATGAATAATAGATGGGGAAGAAGAAAAATGTCTTTCTCTTGAAATGAATGAAAACAAAAATTCAGGAATGAAGAAAAATATCTTCCAAAGTGAAAAAATTGAGAAAAATAGGATGAAGAAAAATATCTGTCTTGAAAAATTCATTGATGTTTATATGAAGAAGCACAAATGGCACAAAAAAATTCTAACACATCGAATCTGGCTTTGTCTTAGTTAAGCAATCCTAAAAAATTCCTCCCATAATTTAAGAGTCAAGCATTATACATTTTGAAGGAGGAAACTAAAACAGTGGCATGGCACTTGTTAGAATTTGAGTTTCTCTGGTCATATTGTTAAGTAAAATAATAAATGACTAAGAACATACTTCACACATATCCTGTTGAATTATGCAATCTAAAAACATCATAATAATTCATTTTTTGCGCTTTCTCAAGAATGAGTAAGAATTTAAGTGTGGGGGTGTGATAAATCTAAGAGTTATAGTAAAATAAGTTAATAAAAACAAACATTTTTCAGTTAGAATTGCATACTTTGATGTGCTTTCTCTAATATTCTTAGGATAAAAGATGAGCTAACTGAATCAAGGCAAAAATATGAATTTCAGGGAGAAAACCATTGCAGCGCTCTCCAGCGTGCCACAGGGCACCAAAGCGACCCATGATAGAGAGCTCAGTGCTATTGTACGCTGTAGCGGATCAAGACAGAGAGCTTGGCGCTATCGCGCGCTGCAGTGGATCAAGACAGAGGGCTCGGCACTATCGTGTGCCAAAGCGGATAATCACTTAGAGAAAACTCGAAAGCAAAACCGCTGCAGTGTGCCTAGGCGTGCTACAGCACGTCGTAGCGCCCGTCAGAATTTTTGCCTGGAAAGAGCATTAAAACCAGTATGGGGAAGGCCCAAAATCTCAAATACTTTATCTTCTCGCAGTAGCCATTAAACAAAATTGCTTTTAATTTTGCTACTTTTTAAGAGAACAAAATAATATGCAATTAAAGTCATTTAATTTCTAAGGAGATGAAAGGGTGGCTACACTAATGCTAAAAAAATTATTCAGGATCTATAAAGCTGAGCAAAAATGCTAAGAAAGTGTTCCCCATTATGACATTCAAGGTTCAAAATATTTGAAAGTGCAAAAGCTAAAGGAAGGAGAGAAGCCATGTCCAAGGAAGGAATAGGCTATCACCAAAGGAAAGAGGAATAGGGCTAAGGAAACAGAGAAGGGAAAGAGTTCAATGATTGAGAAAAAATTTGGTGAATGTGACAATAGTTCCTAGTATTATATCTTTATCTCCATCTTAATTTATTTTCTGCAAAGAACAATGCAAAGGTTCAATATCCTGAATTTCTTTTCTTTTACTTCTTTTGTAATGGAATCCTAAACCCTCCTTAGGGATGGTTGGGCATATGCATGTAATGATTTGAGAGATCTAAAAGTACTCGTACTCAATTTTGTCAATGAATAAATTTTTTTAGTTATTTCTTGATTATTGATATGAAGAATTGCTTCGATGAATGATGTGTCATAGATGTATCTATTTAAGTAAATATTGTTATACTAGGAAAAGTATCAAGCTAGCTTATTATTTTAGAATGAAGGATGCGCACATAGTGCGTCCTCACCACAAATATCTGCGACAATATTTGATGTACAAGGATGATCAATTGAAATTCTAGTATTTAAATGATGAGCAAAGTGATAGAAAATTAAATGATCTTAGAGCTCCACCGCTCACCATTTGCCTAAGTTAGGAACATGTGCGCAACTGCCAAGAGGCCAGTGACAAGATTTTGAGTATTGTTGCATTGTTCCTTTAGCAAAGATGAGAAGTTGATGCGTATGAGATAAGAACCACCAAATGTGCTCCATAGCTCATTCTAATTAATGGAGGAAGATAAAGTATTGAATGCTTACAAGTGATGTGACATAACCTACATAGCTCAATAACTCTCTTCCTTAGCTAAATTAGAACCTATGCATGTCAACTCTCTCGACTTTATCAACTTGTAGTTTCTAATACTCTGATTGCTATATTGTAACCAACAGCACAAACTAAACCATTGTTCAAACATCAGTGAAAACAAATATACTATAGTAGCCAAAGACTTTGTTCTTAGTGGACAATTATTCTTGGAATTTTAAATCCCATATTACTTTAGGCCACGAGTGCTTGTGGGTGAGCGTAGTCATGTATTTTTAGTCTATCACCCTATAATAAGAATTGTTAGAAGCCCTAGATCCTTAAGCTTTATTGCCTTTGATTTAGAGTGCAAACCCCAATATTTTGAAGTTTAACTCTTATTTCATTAATCTTGATTTAACTAGATCAAGATTGCTTATGGGAGAATGAAATATATCAAACTAAGATAGTTATTTACTTACTTTAACTTTGTAGGTGACATTTCTGATTTTGAATTAGAACTTTATAGGACCTTTGTAGATGATACTTCTAATTGTTAAGTTATAATGTTTAACTTTGTAAGACCATGACTCCTAAATTTTAGTGGATGGTAGGATATTAAAGATCCTAACCTTGTTTAAATATTGAATAATTAGATTGGACAAATTAGATAACAACAAATATAATATGTGTTTTAGTAGTCTTTTTTGCATTGCTTAACTTTGAGCCTCTTACATTGAACATAACATATAAGATAAGTTTGACAGCATGAAATGGAATCATAAAAAGTTAGGATAACATTTGCATAGGGTTCATTATCTGCATGGGTGATTGTGTAGGCCCATTACTGCCAATGGACAAGTGGTAAGGAGAAATAAGAATACTTGACATGTACTCATTGGTTAGAGTTTTGTGTAATTTGGGAACCCACCATAGTCTTGTAGAGATGCTTGACTTCTCAACTACTTCTGGATGTATTCATAGAATTAAAGTAAAATATCTAAAATTAGCTGCATATGTACTTTTGCCACTTTAGTTCAGTTTCAGAGGCTTTATTAGCCAATCCTCTGATGTGGCACTTTTACATGTTTAATCTCTATTTTCTATGCACTTTACATCAAGTTTTTTTTTAAACTTTTCTTATATATACATATACATATTATGATGCTAGTCTTGATTTAATTTTTCATACTTTATTTAATTATAGACTTTTCTTATACTTGTATTATAGTTCAGTTTTATTCTCTATTTATTTTTCTTACTTTTAGATGATCATAAGCATATTACAATGTACTTCTTTTCATTAGTTTCAATTCTTTTACAGTCATATAATTTTATATTACCTAACATTATTGCACCTTTTGGTTTGAGGTATCTTTCTTACATACTTTCTTTAATAAGTTATAAATACATTATTTATAGCTTCCTATTTTCTTATAACTTGTTTCTCTTATGTTTATTATTGCTATCAAGTTAAATATAATATCTTTAAAATGTAGAATTCATTAATTCAGTTTAAAATATACTAGACAAGGGATTAGATTATCTATATTTATAGGCATGCAATCCTAATTGGGCAACTTGAATGCTTGTGAACTTATCTTATATTGATTATAGGCTTTAAAAAGGGGCAGGATCGCTTGGGTCAATCCAATTAACCCCCGTGATGTCCAGGATACTTCAGCGCTCATCTATGATGGATCGAATAAGGTCCTGCCTTTTTAGCGCATCCTTCTCGGTGCTAGAATGGTGCTTCGTTCGGTCTTGAAAAATAGAATGTGTCGAGATCAACTTTAAAACAAATAGTTTCCATTGTGGGTAGAATTAGCTCCTCACAATAAACTTTAATGTCAATGTCTAGAGCTGATTAAGGCATCACTCATTTTAGTAAACTAGACGTTCCAGTAAGCTGCTTCCATATTGGTTCGATGCATCTGGATGCAAGGATCATTATAAGATTGAAATTAGGTCATCAGTTGGTCTCTGTGTGAAGAATTAAAGACCTAACCCAAACCTTAATTGTTCTGACATTGGGGATTTTTGTTAGAGAAGATGAAGAACTATAACAGCCCAAAACCTTATGCACCAAGGTAATATCCACTTTGGCCTAAGGGGCCTCACAATTTTGCTCTCAGAAGATAAGCTCTCAGCAATTCACCCATCTTGAGAGTACTCCCACATGAGCACACATAACTTTGGAGTTCTTATCAAGAATTCAATCGTTATCTAAAAAGGTGCACACTATTTAAAAGCTATACTTATTACTACTTAAGAGAGTCTTTACAATCTCCCTAACTTAAGTAACTGACATTCTCATTAATATTCAAACACAGATCCAAGTACCATCCATTGAGTAGATAGAACTAGAGGTGGCCCATATAGGCTCAAGGGTACCAACAACCATGTAGCACCTTAACCCTCATGGGTTCAAGAAGCTACTCACATGAAGTCGTACTTTGCCCTATATGGAACTTAGCTTTTATTTGACACCCTATGGCTTGCTTTGATACCATTTGTAATAGCTCAAAATCTTAAGCACCAAGATAATGTCATCTTTGGCCTGAAAGGCCTCATGGCTTTGCCCTCATAAGATAACTTCCCAAAAGGTCACCCATCCTAGGAGTGCTCCCACATAAATACGCTTAAATTTGGATGTTATATCAGGAACTTCATCAATATTTGAAAAGATGCCTCGATGTTTATAAATTTTTCTTATACTTCTGAAACAGGTCTTTACAAGAATAGCGTGGGCCATGCCAGCCCGTGACCCGCGCTATTCGACAATAGTGGCTCGTCTGGCCATGACCAGCCCTTATTGTTTCACAAAGCGCCAGCCCATCAGGTCCTGGTTGACCCGACAGAGCCCAATGGAGAAAATGAAATAACGCATTTGATTTTTTATTAAACCTAAAGTATGAACTTTAGAATAATGCAATAAAGTTAGGGTTTTATATATTTCAGTTAATTTTCATCAAAAATATATGATATTATAAACTATTTTGATCAAAAAAATATGTAGATTAATAAACTACAATAATATTTTAATATTTGTGCATGATTTTTTTAATTTTGTCTTAATTATTCAAATGAATGATTAGTGAATATTAAAGTGTACACTTATTCAAATTTCATATTTATATTCTTTATTTCTTCATTATGCAAATTAGAACCTACGTATAATGTTAGATTTATTTTTCTATGATTAATTATGCTAATTATTTTCTATTTATACTAAACCTTAATTAGTGAATAATAATCTCTTTTGTAATTTGAATTTTACAAAATTGATATTTATGGAACCATTAGACAGTAGGGAACATAGTGATAACTTTATAATTTAGTTTTAAAATGTTTAATTATTAAATTTCCTTAATTAGCTCAAACTCTAATTAACTAATATAAAGCACTTGGCCTAACCAAATTAGGTTCATTTGCAGATTTTTACTTTCATTTAATAGCAAGGAATAATTTAGTCTCATTTGATTGATATATTGATCTTAGTTTTGCATGATAGACTCTTAGGTCTTAATAAAAATTAATGTGATTCTATCCTAACACTAAACCTTGCATATTTATTGATTATTTCCTAAATTAGAGGGTTTACAGTCTTAATACCAATTAGCCATTTAAATAAAATGTTGACTTATTAAATAACCAACCCTAGATTTAATGAATTTTTTTATAAATTTGCATGAAACTCTTAGAAATAGAATAAGGAAGGTTTGTATTCTTGAATTATCTTTCAAATTTATTTAGTAAACCTGAATAACATGTATTCTTGTATATGTCAAGATCCATCTTGATTAGTATTTTAACTTGCCTTTTTAGATGGCATAAGTTAGAATCATAAAAGTTTCTTTAAAAGTATGCTTAGATAATAGAATTAGAGTAACTACTATAATTATGTTAAATTGTTGAGGTAAGATGCCTTATTTGCAACATATTGAGTTAAAATCTTGGATTGACCATACAAACCCTAAGGATTGATCTTATATTATTGTGGTAGTATTAACTTAATGTAACTTAGATTGAACATATACTCTTGTGGTAGTAAACCCCAATTGATAGAAATAGAAATTAATTCCTTGGGAAATTAGTGCTAGAACCACTTATAGTTGATTATATCATTTGTAGTTTGAAACTCCTTGATTATTAAATAGTCTGTTTAGAATTACATGAAATGATAATATTAGTATTATCACGTGAGAATGCAGTAAATATCTATAGAATTGACTCTGATTTCAATAGAATACGGGATTGGTTGATTTGCCTTGTATAGAACTGTAGATTTTCTGTCTTATCTTAGGTAATTAGATAAGTATAGTTCAGTGCAAGATAAACATCCCAATTCCAATGTGTTTTATAAGTAAGGGTTGGACATATTAGTTTGGGAGAATAAACTGTGAAATGAAGTATGTCTCATATCCAGTGTATGGGTATAAGTGCAGTTAGGCAGTCTAAGTGTCCAATGGCACCTTTCTTAAGACATAATAATTATGTGTATATACTCTTAAACATGTGCTAATTTTGGTTGATTAAGTAGTGTAACAATGAGATATGTCAGTTTCAGTCACATTAGAGCCTGAACTATAACTCCCATGATTAAAGAAGTTTGATTATCAGGGCATTTAGATTAATGCACATATTAAGGTAAAACGGGTTTAACCTTATTTCATTGTATTTTGGCATAACATGAATTGCATAAGCACAGCATAGCATTAGTTGTGCGATACGAAGCACACTTAGGATCTGTAAACAGTGCAGTGCATAGCACCCCTAGGATCTATTAGTGGTGCGATTTAGAGCACAAGAAATATTGTATGTTATGCTACATCAAGGTTATGCATACTTGTGCATATATATTGGAATATTTAAATGCATATATAGTGGCATACAACACAGTTCTATTTTAATATTTTATTTAGTTTATAATTTTTTTTCAATTTACTTACTTTCAGTATACTAGCTCTCTTTTAGTGTTACTCTTTCTCTAGTTTCAGTATTTGGCTTTGTTATTATAGTTTTGATTTAGTTTGACATAGTTGATTTATGTTTTGTTGATAAGTTAAGTATATATCTTAAAATGTAAATAAAATACTATTTGCAGGCTAAAATGTACTTAGACTTATTGTCTAACACAATATTTTATCTTTTTTGATTGGCCTAGCATGTGAAACTGACATGTCAGGTTTCGAGTAGTTTGGGGAGCCAGCTTTGGAGGAGATTCGGGAGCTTTAGGAAGAGACAAAGGAGCAGTAGTTGCAACAGTGCTGATTTTAGTTACTTAGTTTACTTTTTTTTGCTGTGAGATGAGAGATTTACTTTAGCTTCTGTGATGAATTCATACTTAGCTTCTGTGATGAATGTTATGGATGGATATTTAAGCTTTCGTACTTTGATATACATTCTTTCTTATACTTGGTATTGTGATGCAACCCATTTACATATTCAAAGCTTATTCATATACAATGGCTGTCTTTCCTTATTCATCATCTTAAGGCAAAGGCGTATGAGTAACATTTGTTAATACATAGTTTAAAGGTACTTCACTTATCTTAAGGATTAGCCTCAATAGTTATTATTATTATATGAGAGGATTACTCATAGGATTCTTATTAACTCATCATGAGCGATGGGTTAATAATGATTCAGGATGGGTTACCCCTTTCTAGTATTGACTCGTTCAGTCGCAATTACTATTATGTTGTGTGTAGCGATGGGACAGGACATAACATAAAGGATTATAATTTTAGATTAAAGGCAATCGGATACAGGACCTTTTAAAACCATATGCTCAAGCTTAACACTCCCTAACTTCATTCCAATTGATCACAATAGTTTAGTGTAGCCCTAGTTAGCTCTTTAGCTCTATCGGCATTTGTGTTCGTTTAAATATTATTTTAAAAAAGATTGTCAAGTAACTATAAACACTATTCTACGATGATGATAAACTTGGAATTCACCAATTCCTATATTACTTGATGATCATGTACACTTGCGTGAGAATCACAAACAGAATTTAGAATTACAAAATCATCCATCACGTCATATTCTTTAAGATGTAAGTAAAATTTTTTTAAAGAGTCATAAGTTGTTGTATAATTCCTTAAAAGCCTCTTGAGAAACTAAGAAAGTTATTTTATTCAAGTAAAGGTGTCTTGGGATATTAGCCAATGGCCTCTATATTTAGTAGGAATCAAATCAAATGTTTTAAAATATGACATGTTAGATTTTGGAATTTCTAGTATGCACTTGGGAGCGTATCAAGTGCATTTGGACATATGACTGCAATCTATGGCCAAACAATTTGATACTCCGGTCATGCTCAGAGGGGATCAGAAAATTGTATACACGGCGTATATGAGTTTGACACGTACGTTGGTGCCCCTGGGTGAGTCGCTTGTTGGCGAGCCAAATTATGTGCCTAGGCACATTACAAAAACTTTTTCAACTAAATTAATGTGAATTTTAAGCTCTTTTAGTTTTATGTAAAAATTTCAAGGCTTAGCAACATTTTATATACAAAACTATAATTCAAAAATACTTGAACTAAAAATACAAAATACACAACATTTATTTATGTCATGATGGCTCTATCCCTTCATACATCAAGTTCTAATTATGCTACAACATTTCGTATCCATAAGCCTTTTGATTTTCAGTTGTGCTTTTACTGAGTGACTTGAATACTAAAATATAATTTCCAAAAATCATTTATTCAGTATATCATGTGAATAACAAAAGCAATTATACTATATATATATATATGTTATCATTAAAAATAAAACACCCACATGCAAAATGTGCTAGACTCTAGTGTAGTATTCTGGAAACTAGATCAATGATTTTAAATAGTAATTAAATAATGAAACAAATATATATTTGTTTCTAGCAAATAGATAAAATAAAATTTCCAACTTAAATTTAGAAACATCAAACAAATTAAATCAGAAACATAGAGCCTTTACATCATCAATAAATATCCATAATCTAAATTCTTACTGACTATAATTAAAATAAAAGAAAAAGTATATATGATCTCCTTAAAACAAGGTCTTTTAATTCTTCAAAGTACTTACCACAAGTACTAGCTCTCTTCAAGAGATGTAGCTCATCTAAATGATCTTAACCTTAAGAAAATATTATCTATTAGACTAGAGTATGTAGAAGTAATAGGATATTCTATTTTAATATGTCTAAGGCAATAAAGAAAAGCAACAAGTATCTCAAGTAAAGCATGTCACTACATATTACCATATAGTAAATAAACAATTATGATAGTAGGAACAAACTAAGAATATATAGTTGAGAAAAAAAGCAGTAATACAATGTTTATCATTATATCTGTAACAAGCTTATATTGGGGCTTTCACCAGATTGCTTTAGTAATACAACTCAACCATCAAGTATACTAGGAAGGTGTTTTAGCCCGTTAATAGGGCCCAACAAGTGGTGATTTCAAAACTATTGGTCATCAGCCCCTTCTTACAAGACAACCACTCATTATTTCTTTGCATATGCAACATTAATAAAATAAAAAACTTCCCAAAATAAAAAGACTAACACCACTAAAACATAGTCAACAACAAGAGTGCCAAAGAACTAAGTTTATTTAAGAATGCCATTTAAAAAACATAGAAATAAGTACAACAAAAATTCTAAATCTTTATACATGGTGTCCAATAAACTCCTATTGTATCAAAGCTTTAATATGTAATGTGGAACTATTTTGGGAAATATTTTTGTATTTCTTGTTACAATTAAAGTCTTCAAACTATTTGTGCAAGTGGAGAATTGATTGTAAAAGTTTATTAATTTATCTCTAATAATATATTTATAATATAATATAATTATTAAATTATTTATTTGCGGCAAATATTTCTCTCTTTGCTAAGTTTCTAGGACAATTAGTGGGTGTGTGTGTGTTGTATGTTAGGTAGACACACACACACAAATTACCCAACACAGACACACACATAATATAGAGATTAGTATATATGAGTGTATGAGTCTGTATACCAATATAATTTTTTTTTGTGCATGTGTTATCTCTATTTGTGTCTGTGTATAAATTTGTGTGTATGTGTGTGTTATGTGTGTGTCTATCACAATCGTGTATATATATATATATATATATATAACACGTTTGTGTTATCACAATTGCTACTAATTAAATGGAGGTGGGTCCTTATTATTTTAAATGTTTTTAGTTGCTTATGGTGTATTATTATAAATTTTCTTATAAGGATATTTATAACATATAAGGCTCTATTAAATTATTAAAATATCTATTAGTGCATAAATTTTAATTTTATTTTTCTTCTATCAATGTTATTCTGATATTTTATAGTGCTTATTATTCTCATAAATGAATTAATGATTATAATAAATCTCTAACATCTAGTTTCATAACCTAATAGAAGATTATGATTGATACAAGAGTTTATTTATACACAAATTTAATCTTGAGTTAGTTTTAAGTTTAGATAAAAAGCTTAGTGAAATATAATTTAATATTCTAATATTATTTTAAGCAGTTTAAACTAATATAACTACATATTTTTCTAACTTTAAGAGATGAAGTAATTGAGAGAACTACTTTTATTTTTAAAATCAAATTTTCCTTAAATTAAATATATGGTTACTATTGGTTCTAGGAAGTAATTTCTCCACTTGATACAAACTGATACAAATTTCTTCGCAAATATCTCCATAGCCACTTGTGTGTATCTATGCATACTTCCTGTCAATGGATTTGGAGAGCTTTACGATAGATTTAAGTGTATTTTTTGTCAATGGATTTGGAGAGCTTTACAATCTAAATTAAGTAAATTTTTTGTTAAGTTCGAAACAATGGAACAAAAAAATAATACCGTTAAAGCTTGTTTTGACAATTATTTTATTTTATATAGAATCATTAAGAAAATTTAACATCTCCAAATTATTAAATAGTAAATATTTTTCTTAATATTACCAAAATTTTCAATAAGTTCTTAAAATTATAGTCATTTCTAAGGTATTTTTATTTCTAAATTTTATGCTATAGTTTTAGATTTTTTATTTTTTTCATTAATTTTCAAAATATGATCTCAAGAAATTAATTCTAAATTTATTTAATTTTGTATTATTACACCTAGAGCTAACAATCTTCAATTTTTGGATATTGACAAAATATAATAATAATATATGTAAAAATATAATTAAGTGGATAAAATAAATTCCTAATCTATGTTAAGCACTAAATATAAAAGGATAATAAGTATTTTAAATAAATTATATATTGCTCCCTTAAAAATGAATTTTCAATACAAATTGATCGCACTGCAGCGCACCAACCTCGTCTCCATTCGTACTGGCCCCGGTGATCGCACCCTTAGCCACATGCAGATGTCGTCATGGCCCACCACCATCCTAGCTAGGCCGACAACCTTCTTATGCCTCTCTTCTTATACAAATATCCTCCTTCTAGCTTTTCTTCACAAAAAAAACTCTCTTCCCTTTCCATACCACTTCCGGTCGCCATCACTACCAACTCTTCCCCCTCCGGCGAGAACATCCCCTAGATTGCTGAACATCTTTCCGCATCCTCTTCTGCTCTCTTTCTCACCATCGCCAAGCTCCAATCGACCCATTTCTGCCGTCTCCACATACGGCATAGCCTCCCGCTGCAACTCGAATTGCACATCTCCGAGCTCCCTCCGGCACTAGCGGAAACAATAAAACTAATACTAGTACTAGTATATTAAAAATAAAGATAATTATTTTATATTATAAAGCTATTATAATAATAATATTAATAAGAAATTAAATTATATTAATAATAAATGATAAATATATTAAATATTATTCATAATAATAATATCAATTTTTTTATAGTAATAATATTAATGTTAATAAAATAATTATAATAAATAATAATAATAAGAATAATAATAATAATACGAGAATTTTTTTTACTAATAAACACCAATAAAATAATAATAATAATAATATTATTAATACTAATTATAATAATAATAATAATTATCATTATTATTATTATTACATTTATCATTTTTATTTATATTATAATAATAATAAAATTAATAATCATAATAATTATAATAATTAAGATTTTAATAGAAACAACAATTATAATATATGACTTTATTTGTATTTATTATAATAACTCATAATGATAATAATAATGACAAATTAAAAAGAAATTGTTTTATTAATTATAATTATAAAAACGTAAAATAATAATAATATTAGTAATAATAATTTTTATTATTATTATTATAACATAATATCAATAATAGTGATAATAATAAAATAATAATATTATTTATATTAAAATTAATAATAATAAAAATAATATTATTTATATTAAAAATAATAATAATAAAAATAATAATATTATTATTAAAAATAATAATAATTATTATTAATATTATTATTTTAATAATTTTAGTTTAAATAAAAATAATAATTATAATGATAATAAGAAAATTTTATTAATATTTATATATTAATAACAATAATATTAGTAACATTAATTATGATATAAATGATAATGTTAATAATATTAAAGGGAAACTAGAAATGTTAATAATAATAATTGTAAAAATATTAATGTTAATGATAACATGCTAATAATAATGATAAATTAATAATAATAATAATAATTATTATTATTATTATTATATTATTTTTATTTTTATTATTATATTATTAAATAATAATGATAAACATAATTATACTAAATACTCATATAATACCCAAATTGATAGAATAATGTGTAAAATAAAATTTTGAAGTATCAAAATAAATAAGACCTTACCAACAAGTACAAGGATATGCGCCACTTCGTTTTCTTACTACTACTGCGCTATGTTTAGCCTTGTGGTTTAATGGCTAACAAGTTGGTTACGGTGGAGTGGTCACAAAATGACAAGTTCCTCACTTATAACTAGATTAGGCTTTTATTCTAATCCAATAAAATTAAGGAAATTGCCATTTACAAGAGAACTTCATTAAATGATATATACAAGAAATCATGGAAGTAACACATAACATCCATTTCATCACAATACAGTAAAAAGAAATATACATCTCAAAATAAGTACATTAAAAGAAAATATAAAGTAAACTTGTATTATTACAAAACATTAAGAGATAAAAGTGGAATGAAACAATAACACTCTTCCTCACATGTAAGAGAAGTAAAAGAACTAGGACTCTTCAGTAGCTCGATCCTCCTCCTGAATTCGGTCTTTAGAAGGCTTCCCAACTTCAAATAACTCAGAATATATCATTATCGGTTTCATAATGATAGGGCCAATAAGAGGAAAAAAAAATCTTATTAGATAAAATGTCTAAGTACATTTTAATTTTTAATTTTATTAATTTATTTAGATATCACCATTAAATTCAAACATACAAGCAAGTATAGTAGCAGAACGCATATGAAGAAAAAAGATAGTTATAAACAATAAGTTTATAACATAAACAAAAGAGGAAGTAAGCACATTCCTCCAATTATAGATGCAACAAGGTTAGGTAATAAAAGAAAAATAAATGCTAGTAGCTGATATAAAACTCATTCTAAACATGCTTATGATCAATATAAACTTATGCTAATCAACATAAAGTAAAAGAACATTTGAAAGATTTAAATAACTAAAAGCAAGACTAACATCCTATATATATATATATATATATATATATATATATATATATATATATATAATCAAGTGAGAAAGACTAGCATCCTAAGATATAAGTGAGCTAGCAACTAGCATCCTATATATGTGTGAATGAGTAAACTAGCATCCTATAAATATGCATACTAGCAAATTCAGTAAGACAATAAACAAGAAAGTGCTAAAATGTAAAAAAGTAAACTAAAAGTGATAAATACAAAATTAAAAACTGTCATGGATACATAAGCCACTCCACTGAATATATACAACTATCCCACTTGGCCTACTGGGCTAAGGCAGAAGAACCAAATGTAGAAGTGATCCTAAAAATAGTACTGCCATATCAGAACACTGACTCCATAAGTCACAACAAATCTATTACAAACCACCCTTCTGACTTACTAGAATGTAAACCACTAAGGTGAACTTCACTAACAAACTAGCGTTCACACTACTAGGCTGAACCAAAATTATAGAGGTAGACTAATTAGGCCACAACCTATTGAACTGAAAACTAGAAAACTGAAAGCACTGACATAAATGAAAATGATGCAAATTCAAAGTTGACACAAGATACTCATCAAATACCCTATATCCATAACACATGTCCAAGGTATATAGCTCAATTACAAGGTAAGCAAAGCATCAAATATTAAAGTGAGTAAGTGACTCTACTAGGACACATGTGATATCTATTGTTATTTAATTTAATGGTTCTATCTAATCTAAGTTTCACAAGTTCAGGATCTCTAATTCCTACTATCAAGTGTAACTCAGACTCACGACCTTACAAGTTGCAAAATAATTAGAACTGGCCAAGTCCTAATTTGACTAAATTATTGTCGACTATAAGCTTAAATAAATAAATAAATCTACTTATTTTGATAATTTAAGCAACCCAAACTCATCTTAATTAAGAACAAATCAAGATGAAAGGATTAAACTCCAAATATTGGGGTTTAATTACTTGATTCAAAGGTGATGTTAAAAGACTAAGTTTAAAACCCAATCTCACGAATTAATGATTAAGGCAAATCCTATTAAGTAAAGTCACACTTAATAGGATGGATCTCTATTTTTATGTCTAAGATTAAAAGATTAAATAATCATAAACAAACTATGAAAATTAATAAACTAGTAAAACTAATGTTTCACCTATTGAGTAACCTAATTTACTCAATAAATAAATTTTAACATAAGTCTTATTCCTATTCGTAAAGTAAGAGCTCCTGAGCACTAATATGAACTCTCAGACGCAAAATCTAACTAATGTTATTAGGATTAAGGAGATGGAATAAAAGGTTCAAAGAAGGGTATAATGTGAGATGAATCTTACATCACACAACTAATATCTTACTTAAAATTTACTTAAGATGAAATTTAGAGTTTTGATTTAGATACTTGATTTATGGCTTAAAATCAAATGAATTAAATTCATAATCACTTCATTTACTTATTTTAGTGATTAGAATATGAAACTAAGGCCTAAAAGCATTTACCCTAAATTTGGGCAAAATGACCATTTTGCCCTTACTAAAGGGTCTAAAAAGCTACTTTTTGATTTAGAGCTTTAATTTAGAAATTTTTAGTGGCAATTAGTTACTTACTATTAATACAAAAATAGACAGTAAGTACATCAACTTTGGGTAATTATTAAGCCTTATGAGCTTAATTTAAGGAAATTGACCCATTAGGGCAAATTGGTAATTTATCCAATTTAAATCTAAATTTTTTGTTAGTTTATTAATGCTTACTATTCAAGGATTCCATAGAATCCATGAACACTAAATTCTGAAGTCTAATAAAGTCGCTCAATGGATTTATAAATAATATTACTTAATTAATTATAATTAATTTTATTAATTGAAATTAAATAATTAAGCCATTTCCTAAAAAATTTAATAATTCACCTATGGTTAACTGAGAGGTGAGGAATGCAACGGCATAGTCGGATTATCATTTTCACAAGTATTTATTTTTCTTATTTTCTGAGTATTTAAGAATATTAAAATACTCGTCGGAATTTCAACGATTACCGATTGTCTCCAAATATCACCCTTAGCTAATTTGGGGGTGATGAGCGCAATGACGAAGTCTAATTTTTGATTTGAAGTCAAATTAAAGAGGTCAATTTCTAGGGTTTTTGGAAATTCCCAAAATCAAGATTTGATCCATTTGACTCCTGATTTGGACTAAGTTTTAGTGGTGAGTTCCTGATGACTTAATTAGTGCACTAGAACTACAATTTGGACTTGGATTAGTCCTAATTGACCTAAGTAATAACTTGGATTGTTATAGACTCCCCTACTTAAGAATGATATCGTCATTGACATAACTCAAGTGGAAAGAATAAAGTAGGATGAAAGATAATGAATTGAAATACGAAGGAGTTAAAGAATTACCTGAATTAAAAAGATTTGGATAGTTTTTGGCACATATCCACTTCTTTCTCCAAAGTAGCTTCATTTCTTGATCAATTTTTCCTTTGGATCTTAAACATATTAATAGAATGACTTCTTAGTTGTTTTCGATCTTGGGAAAAGATTCGAACTAGCTCTTCAACAAAAGGATAAGTCATGTTGAATTTGAACTTCTGGAAATCAAATTAAATGAGAGGGATCTCTGAGGCATTTCCTTAATGATGAAACATGGAATACATTATGGAATGCCGTGAAATCATTGGGTAGATTTAGTTTATAGGCAAAAGATCCTATCTTCTCAATTATCTCAAATGGCCCGACATAGTGGGGACTGAGTTTCCTAACTATGCCAAATCTAAAAATTCCCTTTATTGAACTGACCTTTAGATATGCAAAATCTCTATTACTTAATTCTATAGATCTGTGATGAATATCATGATATTTACTTTGATGGTCTTGAGCAGTACAAATTATTTGTTGAATAAGCTGAATCTTCTTGATGGTTTATTCAACTAATTCAGATCCATATAATTGCACACTTCCCAATTTAGACCAAGCCAACAAATTACTGCACTTCCTGCCATACAAAGCTTTTGATGGAGCCATTTTGATATTGGTCTAAAAGTTATTATTATATACAAAATCTACTAGTGGAAGGTAATCTTTCCAAGAACTAGCAAAGTTGAGAATACATAATCTAAGAAAATCATCAAGGACTTGATTTACATGTTTAGTCTGACCATCCGTTTGAGGATGAAAGGCTATACTCATTGCTAAGGTTGTTCCTAGATCTTGATGTACAGCTTGCCAGAACATAGATGTAAATCTACTGTCCCTATCAGATACTATTGATTTAGGTATTCCATGCAATCTAATAATCTCCTTGATATAGAGCTTAGCTAACATTTCTACTGAATCTATTTGACGAATCTGGATAAAATTTGTGGATTTGGTTAGACAGTCTAATATGGCCCATATTGCATCAGCTCTTGATCATGCACGTGGCAATCCTCCCATTACAAAATCCATAGATATGTCTAGCCATTTCCATTCAGGAATCTTAAGAGGAAGGAGTAAACCACCAGGCCTTTGATGCTCAGCTTTAACTAAACAACAAGCATGGCATTTAAATACAAAATCTGCTATACTTCTCTTCATTCCAGGCTACCAGAAGGATTATTTTAAGTCTTGATACATTTTATCGCATCCAGGATGAATCACATATCCTGAGCTATGGCCTTCTAATAGCACTTCATAAATAGCTCACTTATGGAAACGAAGATCAGTACGGTGACCACTCTCGATCGCTTGCTTAAAATTCAAATACACTTCATCATTAGTTTGGGAGATGGATACATCTCTGTGGAAAGTGGGTTCCACATTACTCATTAGGATCATTTCACCTAACATATCTTTGCAAACTCCCTTAATATCCAACTTACTAAATTCTTGCTCTAAAGAACTAGTGGCTATCATGGCTTAAAGCGTAGCACGATGGCTAAGGGCATCTACTATAGCGTTGGCTTTAATTGACGAGATGCATATGTTATAACCTTTCCTTCTTGCATTAGAGCACATCCTTGTAACAACAGCTAATTAGCACCTTCTTTGGGGAGAACTAATATGGGAGTGGAAGATAATACATCTGTTAGAGTCTGAAATGCATTCTCACATTCTGTTGACCAAACAAATGGTACTGCCTTCTAGGTCAACTTTGTTAAGGGAGAAGGAATTTGAGAGAAACCCTTAACAAACTTCTAGTAATATGCTGCCAGCCCTAGAAAACTGCGGATCTCTATCACAGATTTAGGTTGAACCCAACCTTGAATGGAGATGATCTTGTTTTGATCTATCCGAATAGCTTGGGCATCAACCACATTCCCTAAGAAAGATACATTGCTTAACTAAAACTCATATTTTGAAAAATTAGAATGTAACAACCTAGGTTGTTACTTAAGTCACTTAGTACTAAACCAAGTCCTAATTCTGATTCTAGTACTTCAATTGAGTCAGTAGGAGTTCACCTGAAAGACCTAATTCAAATTAGGAGTCAAATGGATCAAATCCAAATTTTTAGAATTCCAGGAATCCTGGAATTTGACTTATTTAAATTGACCTCAAATCAAAAATCTAACTTTGCCATTGTGCTTATAACCCCCAAATTAGATAGGGTGATGTTTTGGATGCATTTGAAAGTCATTGGATTTTTGACGAATATTTTAATATTATTTTAAATACCTCAAAAATTTGAATAATAAATACTCGTCAAATTAAAAATCCAATTATGCCATTGCATTCATCACCCCTCAATTAGCTAAGGGTGATTTATTTGAATTTTTTAAGCGCAATTAAATATTTAATTTGCATTAATAAAATGATTATAAATTAATTAAAATAATAATATTAATTAAGTTAATTAAACGACACCATCCACTTAAAGGAGACGTCGTTGCCTTGACTTTTTTCTGTGCTATCTTATTGAATGGTAAGTGTCGACTGGTCCATGTTCGTCATTTCTGCGATCCCTCTCACGCTCTGCGCGTGGCGTACGCCCAGACACGCGGCACCCTCCGCATGACCGGTGCCTCCCAACTCAAAGATACCATCGCTCTAAGCTTAAAATAAATCCTCTGGTCGATTCCTCAATACCCGGTGTAACTAGTTTAGATAACAGCAAAGAATCGAGCTACCTTCGATTAATCAATCGTTTCTATCCATCGATCACGTACACTCTAAACCTACTCTTTTCCTTATATTTTCGCTATCGCAATAATTCAATTACCTATTTCATAATCTAGATTGCATATTGTCCGATATGATTGATTCGAATAGTATTGATCGATCTAATTTTTGAATTCGTATACAGTACTGGAGTCTCGCACCGCCGCCAAAAACCTAGGGTTGAGTATTATCGCCACTAAAGTCCACCTCAACCGTTGATTTTTCAATTGGTGGATAGCCCTTATCATCACCTACTTTTATCCATGCGGGTCACGCCTCATCGCTGCAAGATGCCACCGAAAAGTTGAGCCCTAGTTCTGAACTCGGGGATGTTCGAGGGATAGGTAAGGGTTCGGGCTGGGACGGGTCGACTCGGGCCCATCAGACATATCGTTTAGACTGAAGCGAACCGTCGGATGAAGCAGTAGGACCCACACAAACACCTAGAAAGTGGGGATTCTTCAAGCGTCACGACGTGGGGCTCACCGCTGTGTCCGTTGACTGAGGCAGTGGGACCCACCCAGGATGTCTTTGCCCATGACATCCTGCCACATGTGCTGTGGGCCTGCAATCTGTTCGCCACCGTTTCAGTGGGGCCTGCCATTTCTGCCGAAATGATTAAATTGAAAAGTATTAAATTAGTAATAGATTAATAATTAAATGATAGGTATTAATTTAATTTAAATTAAAAGATTAATTACATAACTTAAATATCCTCATAATTTCTAAAATATAACTCCAAGCCTAGTGATGTTATATGCCATTTTGATCAGCAAAAATAGAGTATTAATATGGCACTATCCAATTTTCAACTGGATCATTATATTATATAGTGACATTTAGGATCCCTAATTATAACATATTTAACTCTAAATTTCAAACCTCCATAACTTTGCAACCACTAATCCAAACATATCTAATATGGGTCTCATTTAATCAAGAGATCCTCAGGAATGTTCTTGTAGTATTAATTTTTTTGTCTGAAGTATAATTAACCTAATCACTTTTGGGACTAATCATAATCTGTTATGGCTCATAACTTTGCACACACTCACCCAAATGTAGCCAATATGGGTCTTAAATTAATCAGGAGGACCTCTAGATTACCTTGATAGTAATAATTTATTTATTTAGGTTATATTTTGCATAATCACATTTAGGACCGAACCCTAATTACCCTAATTAACCCTAGAACTTTAATTCACTATAACTTGGTCAATTGAGCTCCAAATTATGTCGTAGAATATATCATTTTGATCAAAAAGACATTTAAGCTTTAATGGCTATATATCTTAATCAGCCCTAATCACCCTAAAACTTAATTAGTGCATATTAGCACAATTGGTAATCCAAATTGAGTGATTTTAGTTTCTAATAACTTCTAGAGTATATTAGAATCTCATAAAGTGGTTGTTTCAATGATTCTGTGATTAATTTTACTAATCACTCACTAATAACTCTTAACCCTAATTAAGTCATAACTCAACCAAATGAGGTCTAATTTTAGTCTACTCCCAGTTAAAGTACTCAGTGGGTTATAGAGAACCTATAGCCATTGAGTTTGCTAAATTTGAACCTCAAATGGAAAAGTTAGATTTTTTCCCTTTTAGAAAACCATAACTATACATAACTAACCTTAAAATTGTTTTGGCCATAGCTTGTTCAATTATTATCATAATTTAATAATTTTAGGTTCTATAGAATCCTTAATCAATAACCAACAATAAATTAACTAAAGTCTTAGACTTCATTAGGTAAGATTACCAAATTGCCCTTATGAGTCAATTTCCTTAAATTAAGCTCATAAGGCTTAATTAAAACCTAAAATAGGTGTACTTACTGTCTATCTTCATATAAGATAGTAAGTAATTAATTGCCATTACCAAATTTCAATTTAAGTCCCTAATTTATAAAGTTGAATTTTAAACACTTAAGTAGGGGGCAAAATGACCATTTTGCCCACATTTTGTTTTAAGTATCCTTAAACCTTAAAATTATAATAAAATCTCAAAAATCAATATTATGACTGATTTGAGATCATTTTATAATGTTTAAACTCATTAAAATTATCATTTTAAGAAAAACCCTAAAAATGCACTTAAAATTTTCTAAGTCTTAAATTAAGCATTATAAGGTGAATTTAGTTCACCTTATGCCTTCCATAAGATAATTGTATCAGAATAATATCTAAATATTTATCAAAATTTATTTCAATTTTGTATTTTAAATTTTGTATTACAAACCAACATATGTATAATTGATCATATTATTTAGGATATTTCTTGTACTTAGTAGATTATCATTATTTTGTTGCTTAACCTTTTATGCAGCTTGAGTTGAGATATGTGCTTACTTCACACTTTTTTTATTTATAACTAGTTAATTATAACTTCTACCACTTTCTTTGTTGCTTTACTGCTCCTAAATTGCTTAGATATTTGTTATATAATTTAATACGTAAAATGTTTAACCTAAAATGTAATTAGATATTTTATTTAATCAGATTTTCTTTTCTTTTGGCTGGGGCCCAATCATTGTGACACCAACAATAGCAGACTCCAAGTTATTTGAGGTAGGTCTTTCTGAAGAGCTTGTTCAGGAGGAGGAGCATGCAGTGCAGATCCTTAGTTTCTTTATATTCTGTTGTGAGGACTGAGTATCTTTCTTTTATGTTATTAAAATTTTTAATATTTTGTAATAATATAGGTTCTAATTTAAATTTAATTTCCTGCTTATTTATTTTGAGTTGTATAGTTCTTTATTTTGTCATGGATGTATAAATATTATTAATTGGTACTTTCTTCTGCACTCTGATATTTTAGTATGCTCGTTTAGTGATTGCTCCATTTGCTATCCTTGGGGCATATCCTTCTCTTATCAGAGGATTAGGAATGTTTATTCATAATCTAATGTTAAGTTAAGGATTGCCCGATGATGACCACAACTTACTCTTAGTTGACTAAGGGGTAGCCGCCATAGTTGGTACCAGAGATCTCCATTCATATATTAGAGACTTTAAAAATGTCGATCTGGGACTACTTGAGATTGTTGATCTGGGACTACTTCAGTAGATTTGAAGCCATATGGGAACTTGACTTCCAATTTAGGCAACACTATGGGAGATATATTGTAAAAGTATCAGAACTAGGAGTACAAGTGCTAGAGCAGATGCTTTATCATGCTATTTTCAGAGGATTTGACCTACCTCCTTTAGCCAAAGAATGGCTAAAGCACGTGAAATACACTCTTGAACCCATAGATTGCTCCGATGATATTAGAGAAGATTTGGTATCCATCTTACTTCAAGATCAAGCAGATGACTAGTGGGATGTCACTCTCAAAAAACTCACACGTATGCAAAGCAAGGAACATTGAGGAGTCACCTTTGAAGACTTCAATCTTGTATTTTCAACTGAATATATTAAATAAATGTTATAATAAATAAGTTTAATGTACTCTCTCTTTATTGGGCATTTTATTTTGAAATAAAATAACTAATAAAATAAACTCGTCTCTTTTGGTTTTTCGTAGAATGTTATGTTATTCAAATTCAAGTACACAAAAATTAATCTTGGGCAATCATCTAGAACTCTTACTGCATCTAGTAGTAATTCTTTTGAGCTCAATGCACTTTTGGATACAGTAAGAACCTTAGTAGAAACTAATATCAAACAATTTGAAAGGATATAAAGACTAATTATAATGCAGAATAATCCGTCACCAGCATCTATAAACCCTGCACCTTACTATCCCTCTCAGCAGTATCATAAGCCAACAGATGGATTCTTACACAGTTTTATCAGATTAAAAGCTACTACTTTTATTGAAAACATGTTAGCAATGTATACAGCTAACTGGTTAAAGTTGTTGAGAAAAATCTATTAAGCATCAATTGTCCAGAAGTTGAAATGTTAGATTAACCACCCACATGTTTCAAAATGAAGCCGAATATTGGTGGGATAATATCCGTCATATGCTATTCGCCAAATAATACATTGAATAAATTCCCTGAGAGAAGTTTGTGGAAGCATTTAGAGAAGATTACATTCCTCCCTCAGTATAGAATAATCTGAGGGATATGTTTCTCAGATTAAGGCAAGGAAACTATACTCTGTCTGAATATGAATCAGAATTTTGGTGACTGGCTTGATTTGCACCGAATATAGGACAAACAGAAGGTGCTCATTGCCACTAATTCTTGAGTGGACTACGTGATTCAATAAAAGATCACCTTGTGCCATTAAGACTGTCAAATTTTATTGAATTAATTGAGACAGCTCGTGTGGTAGATCAACATCAGTCTGAAGGATTACAAGAGAATATTCAATTCATCTTCACACAGGGATAATAATTCCAGAAAACTAAAATTTCCTTAGGAAAGGTATATCAGATAGAAGCAGATTCCACACCATCAGATCTATACAATGGGTGTACAAAGCCCCATCCTCTTAGAAAATGCTACCACAATAAATAATGCTGCTATACATGTGGCAAAAAGGGCACTTCTTTCAACAATGCAACTATGATATGATCCTTGACGGTGCATGTATTGACTGTCCCAGGCGCAATCAAGTTTTCAATCCAACTCCAGTTATTTGTAGAAGCCAACAACTGACTATTATTCCTTCTCCACAATATGCAATTCCAACTCCAAGAAAAGAAGGAGGTATTACAGCTCAACCTAACACATTCAAACCTCCTCAAAGGCAGGTCTATAACAAGAAGCCCACAGGACCTACTAAAGTTTATACCCTTACTTCATTAAAGGCCACTAAAGATAATAATGTCATATCATGTACATAAATTTAATCATGAATTTTTTTCATCATTTAGTAAATTGAAATAATTATCACTAAGTATTGTTAATTTAGGAACAATTTGTGTTAAGGGAAACCCTTGCAAAATATTTTTTAATACGGGAGCCGGTTATTTTTTTTATCCGAGGGTTTTGCTAAGAACTTGAATCTACCCTTTTAAATGTTGGACTTTCTTTCTAGACCCAACTTAGCACAACCCAGTTCTGCAATCTTCAAGTACTTTTGAGTAAGAAGACATTCCAAGCTAAGTTAATAACTTCCGCCCATAGCAAATTTTGATATCATATTAGGCATGAATTGGCTTAGTGTGCATAATGCTACAATAAATTGTCAGCACCCTTCAATCACTTGAGACTTATGAAACCTTCATAGGAAGGTTTAGCACCCAAAGTTCATTAATCAATGCGATCAAGGCAGAAAAGCTAGTAAATAAAGGTTGTATGCATTCTTAGTCACTATGTTGGGTGATAACAAAGAAGAGATTCCGCTTTCTGATGTAAAGTTGTTAAGGAATTTGTCGATGTATTTCCTAAACACTTGCCTGGCTTACCTCCACCAAGGGAAGTAGAATTTGCAATTAATCAAGTTCCCGGTATACAATCAATTTCTAAAGAACCTTAGAGAACAACTCCTAAAGAACTACAGGAACTTAGTGAACAACTGTAGGAGCTCTAAAATAAAGGCTTTATTAAACCAAGCATGTTTCTTTGGGGAGCACTAATTTTTTTTGTTAAAAAAAAAGATGGGTCTTTGAAGATGTGTATAGACTATAGAGAATTGAACAAAGTCACCATTAAAAATAAATATCCACTTCCTAGAATTGATGATTTAGTCCACCAATTATCTGGTGTAGTAGTATTCTCAAAGATTGACTTTAGATCAGGATATCACCAAGTGCAGGTGAAGGATTCAAATGTTGAGAATATAGCATTTCACATATGTTATGGACAGTATGAATTTCTTTATATCTTTTGGACTTACCAATGCACCTTCAATTTTTATGGACCAAATGCAGTGAGTCCTAAAATTGTATTTGGATAAACTCATTTTATATTTATTGATGATATCCTCAATTACTCTAAAAATCCAGACGATCATGAAAATCACTTAAGGATAGTGTTGGAAAGTTTGCGTGATCATGAATTATATGCAAAATTCTTTAAGTGCAAATTTTGGCTAGATTCTGTAGCTTTCTTGGGCCATGTAGTAGATGCTCAAAGAATTTGTGTAGATCAATATAAAATTTGTGCTATCCAAGATTGGGTACAACCAAAGTCAGTTACTGACATAAGAAGCTTTTTGGGTTTAGCAGGCTACTACAGAAAGTTTGTTAAGTGTTTCTCTCAAATTGCTTCTCCATTAATGAAACTGACTTGAAAAGTCATTCAATTTATTTGGACTTCAGAATGTGAAAATGCATTTCAAACCTTAAAGCATACACTTACCGCGATGCCAGTACTATTCTTCCAAAGGAAGGCTTAAATTATTAGGTATATATTGATGCCTCTGGAATTGGACTAGGATGTGTTCTAATGCAAGAGGGAAAGGTTATTGCATATGCTTTTCATTAGTTAAAACCACACGAGTGAAATTATCCTGTGCATGATTTGGAGCTTGCTGCAGTAATCTTTGCTTTAAGAATCTGGCGTCACTATTTATATGATGTTCAATATTCTATTTTCATTGATCATCAATGTTTAAAGTACATCTTCACTCACGTGAATTGAATTTTCATTAGAGAAGATGGCTAGAACTAATTTGTGATAATGATTTGGACATTTAGTACCACCCTGGTAAAGTAAATGTTGTAGAAAATGCCCCAATCAGTATGCACACTATCAACTATGATTGCTATAAGTTCACTAAAGGAAGTGTTTCAAAAGATGGAAATTGTTCCAGTGCGTGGTGATATGTTAAGCTCTATATTAACTAATATCAATGTAGAGCCCACCTTTCATAGAGATGTTTCTATCTCTTATACTAAGGATGATGAATAGTTAAAGTTTAAAATAGATATTGAAGGTGGTCGTCGTCAAGATTTGCAAATGCATGGGACCCTAAATTATCAAGATAATCATTTATGGATTCCCAAGTCCATGCATCAAGAGATCCTTACAGAAGGCCATAATACTAGATATCAAGTTTTCCCTGGGAGCACTAAAATGAATTAAGACTTTAAGAAATCATTTTGGTGGCCTGGTATGAAAAAGAATGTTGTAGATTTGTGGCAAAATGACATGCTTGTAACCTTGTCAAGGCAGGACATCAAAGGCTTGGAGGACTTTTTAATCTTCTAGCTATCTTAGAATGTAAATGGTTTGATATTTCCATGGACTTTATTATGGGATTGCCCAAAACAAGATCTAGTGCTGATTCTATTTGGTTTATTGTTGATAGACTGACCAAATCAGCCCATTTTATTCCAATGAAACAAACTGATTCAGTGGAGAAGTTGGCAAAGCTTTATATTAGAGAAATTATCAAACTCCATGGTATTCCGAGGTCAATTATTTCAGATCATGATAGAAGATTCACCTATAAGTTTTGGCTAGCAGTGCATCAAGATTTGTGTACTACCTTGGCCATGAGCACCACATTTCATCCCCAAACTGATGGGCAAACAGAATGGGTTAATCAGATTCTTGAAGATGTTTTGCATCTATGCATTGTGGATTTTGGTGGTTCTTGGGAAAACAACATTCCTATTATAGAGTTTGCCTACAATAATAGCTATTAGGCAAGCAATGGCATGTCACCCTATGAAGCTCTATACAACAAAAAGTATAGCACTCCGCTTGCTTGGTCTGAGTTTGGTAGTGTTCAATTTTATGAATTTAATTTAGTTGCTGAAAAAAATAAAAAGCTGCAATTAATATAGTAGAGGACTAAAGTAGCACAAGATCGTCAAAGCAAATATTGCGATGCTCACCATCGTCCTTTAAATTTCAATCCTGGAGATTTAGTTTATCTTAAGGTCAGTCTTATGAAAGGAGTATTCCGATTTGGTGTAGCTGGGAAACTTTATCCTTACCATGTCGATCCGTTTGAAGTCTTAGAAAGGATAGGCCCTGCTGCATATAAACTAAAGCTTCCTGAAGACTTTCCCATAATTCATAATGTTTTATATATCTCCTCATTGCGAAAATACCTTCAAAATCCTTCACATTTTATTTAGCTTCTAGCTGTGTCTATCCAGCCAGATCTCTCTTATGTCAAAGTGCTAATCAAAATTTTAGCTCGAGATCAAAGACAGTTGTGAAATCGATCCATCCGAATGGTTAAGATTCAATGGAAGAACCGTTTACGAGAAGAGTCTACTTGGGAAAAAGAATCGAATATGCGCTGCCAATATCCTAAGCACTTTGAAAGCCCATGTATTTCTTTAATCTCCTTATTCTTTCAATTTATTATCTTTTGTTTTACGCATTATTCTTCCTTCCCGAGTGATGTCCAGGATGACATCATTCTTAAGTAGGGGAGTCTGTAACAACCCAGGTTATTACTTAAGTCAAGTAGAACTAAACCAAGTCCTAATTTTGATTCTAGCACTCCAATCGAGTTATTAGAATTTTACCTTAAAGACCTAATTTAAATCAGTAGTCATTTGGATGAAATCCTAATTTTGAGAATTTCAGGAACCCTGGAATTTGAGTTATTTCAATTGACCTCAAATCAAAAATCCTACTTCGCAATTGTGCTTACCACCCCAAATTAGCTAGGGGTGATGTTTTGTATGCATTTAGTTGTTGTTAGATTTTTCATAAATATTTTAATATTATTTTAAATACCCTAAAAATTAAACAAATTAAATACTTGTCAAATAAAAAATCTGATTATGTTGTTGAATTCATCACCCCTCAATTAGCTAAGGGTGATTTATCTGAATTTTTCTAAGTGCAATTAATTATTTAATTTGCATTAATAAAATGTATATAAATTAATTTAAATAATAATATTAATTAAGTTAATTAGACGGCGCCGTCCACTTAAAGGAGACGCCATCACCGTAACTTCTTTCTGCGTCGTCTGATTGAACGGTAAGTGTCGACCATTTGTTCAAATAATTGAACAGTCCATGTTCATCGTTTTCGTGATCCCTCTCGCGCTCAGCGCGTTGCGTATGCCCGAACGCGCGACACCCTCCGCTAAACAGGTGCCTCCCACCTCAGCGATACCATTGCTCTAAGCTTGAAAAAAATCCTCTGGTCGATTCCCCAATACCTGATTTAACTAGTTTAGATCTCAGCAAAGAATTGAGTTACCTTGCATTAATCGATCTTTTTTATCCATTAATCAGGTACTCTCTAAACCTACTATTTTACTTATATTTTTACGATCGTAATAATTCAATTACCTATTTCATAATTTAAATTGCATAATGTTCAATATGATTGAGTTCGAATAGTATCGATCGATCAAATTTTTGGATTCGTATACAGTTGTATACAGTACCAAAGTCTAGCACTGTGGCCATAAGCCTAGGGCTGACTATTGTCACCACTAAAGTCCACCTTAACCTTTGATTCTTCCACTAGTGGATAGCCTTTATCGTCCCCTACTTATATTTATGCAGGTCACACCTCATCACCGCCTAGATGCCACTGAAAGTCAAGCAATAGTCCCAAACTCTCTGGGATGTTCGAGGGAGAGGTAAGTCGACCCGAGCCCTTCTCGCGTATCATTTGGACCGATGCAAATCGTTAGGTGAGGCAGTGGGACCCGTACAAACACCTGGCAAGCGAGGATCCTCAAGCATCACAGCGTGGCACCCGCTGCTGTCTCCGTTGACTGAGGCTATGGGACCCACCCAGGCCGTCTCTGCCCGTGACTTCCGGCCACGTGCGTTGTGGGCCTGCTCGCCTGTCAGCCACCATTTCCGTTGGGCATGCTTTTTCTGCTGAAATCATTAAACTAAAAAGTGTTAAACTAATAATAGATTAGTAATTAAATGATTAGTATTAATATAAATTTAATTAAAAGATTTATTACATAACTTAATATCCTCATAATTTCTAAAACATAACTCCAAACCTAATGATGTTATATGTCATTTTGATCAGCAAAAATAGAGGATTAATATGGTACTGTCCAATTCTTAGTAGAATCATTATTTCACATGGTGACATTTAGGATCCCTAATTATGTCTTAATTAACCCTAAACTTCAAACTTCTATAACTTTGCACCCACTAATCCAAATATATCTAATATGGGTCTCATTTTAATCAGAAGATCCTTAGGAATGTTCTAGTAGTACTAATTTTTTGTTTGAAGTATATTTAGCCTAATCACTTTTGGGGTATAATCCTAATCTTTCATGGCTCATAACTTTGCACACACTCACCCAAACATAGCCAACATGGGTCATTAAGTAATCAGGAGGATGTGTAGATTATCTTGATAGTATTAATTTCTCTATTTAGTTATATTTTGCATAATCACATTTATGAACTAGCCTTAATTTCCCAAATTAAACCTAGAACTTCAATTGACCATAACTTGGTCAATTGAGCTCCAAATTAGTCCTCCAATATACCATTTTGATCAAAAAGACATAATAATTTAAAATATTTAAGATTTAATGGTTAGATCTCTTAATCAACCCTTATCACCCTAAGAATTGATTATTACATATTAGCACAATTAGTAATACAAATTGAGTGATTTCAAGTTTTAATAACTCATAGAGTAGATTAAAACGTAGTAGAGTGGTTGGTTCAGTGATTCTGTGATTAATTTCACTAATCACTCACAAATAACTCTTAACCTTAATTAAGTCATAACTTAACAAATTGAGGTTCAATTTGGGTCTACTCCCAGTTAAAGTACTCAGCGGGTTATAGGGAAGCTATATCCATTGAGTTTTCTAAATTTGAACCTCAAATGGAAAAGTTAGATTTTTGCCCCCTTTTAGAAAACCCTAATTTTACATAATTAGCCTTAAAATTGTTTTAGCTATAGCTTGGTCATTTAATATCAGAATTTTATAATTTCAAATTCTATGGAATCCTTAATCAATAACCAACAATAAACTAACTAAATTCTTAAACTTCATTAGGTAAAATTACCAAATTGCCCGTATGAGTCAATTTTCTTAAATTAAGCTCATAAGGCTTAATTAAAACCCAAAATAGGTGTACTTATTATTTATCTTCATATTAGACAGCAAATAATCAATTGCCATTAATAAATTTCAATTTAAAGTCCTAATTCATAAAGTTGAATTTTAAACACATTTTAAGTATCCTAAACCTTATGACTGATTTGGGATCATTTTATAATGTTTAAATTCATTAAAATTGTCATTTTAAGAAAAACCCTAAAAATTCACTTAAAAATCTTTAAGTCTTAAATTAAGCCTCATATGATGAATTTCGTTTACTTTATGCCTTCCAAAAGATAATTATATCAGAATAATATGTAAATAATTAAGATTAAAAGCTTAAATCTTCTCTTTATCCTAAATCCATTCATTAGGACTTTCCTGTAAGTACTTAAGATCTTAATCCTTAGGAATTAGGTTAAAAATTTAGGTTAGAATTCATCTATTAAGTAAATGAGTTACTTAATAGATGAAACCATGATTTTATAGCTTTTTAGAAATTTATCCTTTATTCATGATTATTTTGTATTTTAACTTTAGTTTAAGTTTAGAGATCTGTCTTATTAAGCTTGATTTTACTTAATAAGATAGCCTTAATTATAGCTTCTGAGAATTGGGTTTATCGTCATACCATCATGTTAGAACTATTGGATTAAGAAGTTAAACTTCAATACTTGAAGTTTAACATCTCAATCACCCAATTTTGATTTATAATAATCAAGATTGGCTTGGGATTTTTTTTTTTAAATCATCAATTAGGATGTTTAATTTACTTATTAACTTAATAAGCATATTAATTGAAATATATTAGAATTTTATTAGTTATAATTACTTTTAACATTATAGGACCGATATTCTGAGTTTATACTCGATAGTTGGATATTAGAGATCCTAAACTTGTATAAATTTAGATTAGTTAGAACGAATTAATTAGAAAATAATTGATATTACAAAATTTGTTTAGCGCTAATTACACCTTATATTTGAATGCTTTGCTTCCTTAATTTGGACCTTTGTATTTTTGATACATTAGATGGAACATAGTATATTTGATGAATATTCTATGTTAAATTTGAAATATTCATAAAGCATATTCATAATTAAAAGTGGCAATTAAATTAATGAAGTTTATTCAAAATTTTGTGGAATATATTTTACTTAGTCTGCCTTTATAGAAAGATGGCATATTTGAGGTTATAATTTATCTAGGGCATTTCCCCTAGAAGGTGATATTTTATTTAGAATATTTCTGCAAGAAGGTGATAATTAATTTGGGATTTTTTTCTTAGATGATCAAAAAGATTTAATTGGTATTTACTTTTTGGCAGAACTAAGAAAGAATATGCCCATATGAGATAGTATTTTTACTTTATATTTTCAACTTATTTCTTCATACAACACTTTTATTTATTTGCAATATTTTAGTACTTACAGTTTTTCTTGTAAATTGGTGCATACCCAGTAGTTTTTCTTACATATGAAAGCATGTTATGATATTAGACTTTTATTTCAATTCTATATTTTAAATTTTGTATTACAAACCATCGTATGTAGAATTGATCATCTTACTTAGTATATTTCTTGTACTTAGTAGATTTTCAATATTTTGTTTCTTAACATTTTATGCAGCTTGAGTTGAGGTATGTGCTTACTTCACACTTATATGTTTACTTCTAGTAAATTGGTGCATATTCAGTAGTTTTGTTTAAGTTGAGGTATGTACTATGTTTTCATGGGTTCTTTAAGTTATAATTAGTCAATTATAACTTCTACCACTTTCTTTGTTGCTTTACTACTCTTAAAATGCTTAGATATTTGTGATATCATTTTATACATAAAATCTTTAACCTAAAATGTACTTGGACATTTTGTCTAATTAGATTTTCTTTTCTTTTGGCTGGGGCCCTGTCATTGTAATACAAATAATGCATACTCCGAGTTATTTGAGGTTGGACCTTCTAAAGAGCTTGTTCAGGAGGAGGAGCATGCCAGTGCAGATCCTTAGTTTCTTTATATTCTGTTGTGAGGATTGAGTGTCTTTCTTTTATGTTATTAAAAATTTAAATTTTTTGTAATAATACAGGTTCTAAGTTGTATTTACTTTCTTGCCTATTTATTCTGAGTTGTATAATTCGTTATTTTATCTTGAATGTATGGATGTTATTAATTGGTACTTTCTTCTGCACTCTTATATTTTAGTATGCTCATTTAGTGATTGCTCCATTTGCTCTCCTTTGGGCATATCCTTCCCTTATTAGTGGATTCATAATATTTATTCATAATCTAATGCTAAGTGAAGGATTGCCCGATGATGCCACCACTTAATCTTAGTTGTCTAAGGGGTGGCCGCCACATTGCATATAGTTCATTCTCTCGTAGTGCCTCCAGAACCATTCGTAAATGATCCTTGTGTTCTTTCTAGGATTTTGAACATATGATAATATCATCATTAAGGACTATAACAAATTTATCTAAGTAGGGTTTCATAATTCACTGCATTAAATCCATGAAAATTGAGTGTGCATTAGTGAGACCAATAGACATCACGACAAATTAATAATGTCCATAGCGAGTACAAAATGTTATCTTCTTACCATCAGTGTCTTTTACTCATAGCTAATGGCAACCAGATCATAGATCGATCTTTGAGAATACGACTGCATCGAATAATTGACCAAATTAGTCGTTGATTCGAGGAAGAGGATATTTATTCTTAATGGTTACCTTGTTTAGTTCTTTATAGTCTATGTGTATTTGCATAGACCCATCCTTCTTCTTGACAAACAAAATAGGGGTTCCCCATGGGGACACACTAGGTTTTATAAAACCTTTATCCAAAAGTTCTTGTAAACGTTCATTCAATTCATGAAGTTCTTTTGGAGTAATTCTATAGGGTGCTTTTGATAAGGGTTGAGTACTGGGATTAAGTTGATTGCAAATTCTATCTCCCTTACTGGTGGTAATCTAGGCAGCACCTCTGGAAATACATCTATAAACTCCTTAACTACCTTGATATCGGAGATAGGAACTTAATCTTTACTGTCACTTATCATGGTTACCAAAAAGGATACACAATTTTTGTTTACTAACTTCTGCGCCTGGAGTGAATTTGTTAGGGAACCTTGAGTGATAAACCTTCCCACAAAGGTCTCTAAGGTACCGGATGATTGGAGAATAATCCTCTTCTTTTGACAATCTATAGTAGCATTATGCATACAAAGCCAATTCATGCCAAGTATGATGTCAAAGTTCATGATGGTAACACTATCAACTTAGCTTGAAAGGTTCTTTTATTTACCAGTACTTGCAGATCGCAAAACCTAGTCGCATGAAGTTGGGCTCCAGATGGAAGTCCAACATTTGATGTTTTGGGGAGTTTGTAGCATGGTAATTTTAAATTATTAACAAAGTTCTATGAGATGAAAGAATGACTAGTCCCAGTATCGAATAATATGGTACATGACTTCTCATTTATACATACGGTGCCTAATTTCATCAAGAAATTTTTAACAAAAATTGCAGTGCTAGAAATAAGGAAATAATGTAATTATATGTACCTAATACCATGATAATGTCTTCAACTACTTCTACTGGAGTGAGGTTGTAGACTCTAGCTATTCCTGCTGGTCGATTATCTATTGCCTTGACCCTCATCTGATTTTGAACTCGGGGTCTGGAAGCAATTGATTGCATCTTGGGAGGAATCTGTCTTTCTTTGGGCATAGGAGGCGTAAGAGCGATTCTTAGTTCTCTTCTATTTATCGAAGTATCTCAGAACACTTGGTTCCGACTGGAATGATCAATTATTACTCCATCAATTGCCCTCGGTGTATTACATTGCTAATATCCATGGCCCCGACGACCACAGATGAAACATCCTCTACCAAAATGATAATATTTTCCATAGGGGTGAGGTCTGGTACATTCTGATTGTTGTTCAGTATTCTTAGTAGGCTCAATCTGATAGGGTCTTCCTTGGGTGGGCCTGTGACATTTGAATGCTTCATTACAGTTCGGCATCACTTATGCCTTTCTCTAAAACTCCTTAGCTGATTGATGATGTTCAACCACTCACGCTGTCTCAACCAACTGCTCAAAGTTGGTCAGGCAAAATGGAATTTGGTGGTCTTCTATAGATTCGCGAAGGCCGCTTTGGAAATAGTAACACTTATCCTCTTATGTGGGTGCCAAGTTTAGAGTAAAGCGAACCAGCTTTCTAAATTCTGTTACATTATCAGCGATAAAGCAACTTCCTTGACTCAGTTGTAGAAGAGAATCACTGATTATATTCTTGAAATGCTTATACAAACCAGTCCCAAGATATATCTTCTAGCTCACATTCTTCAAAATGACTTTCACAGATATTTTCCAACCAATGATCTACTTCATCCTGAAGCAGATGTGTAGCAAGACGAACTATTTGGTTGTTGGGACAACTGAGGCTTGTTAGGTTCTTCTCAATTATTCTTAACCAAGCCATTGTATCGATTGGAGATAGACTTCCATCAAACATAGGTGGTCTTAGTCTTAGGAAAAAATGTAGTAACCCATCGATAGAATGATGGGTGGTGTTGGAGAGCAGGTGTAGCGCGCCGCCCTATCGCCTCTTGCAGAATATACTAAATTTGGCAGTCGTGCGGTGCGCTACTCGGGAAGGCATAACCCATCTTCCAGAATAGGTTAGAACTAAGCCACACTGAAGGCTACCAACTCAATCCAAGAGGATGGTCAAGAGTAATACTTAAGATAAGAGTAAGATACTTCTCCTAAGTATTAGACTAGTACATACATTGGATTATAAAGACAAGTAAATATATGTTCTCAAATATCATCATTTCTAGTATCACAATACTAAGTATAGTAATAGAATAGTAGAGTGTGAAAGCTAAATCAAAACATCCAGAATACATTCATCACAGAATAGTAGTAAGCATTCATCTCAAAAAAGAAAAGTAAAATGCATCCAGAATTATTACAAACTAATTACTGTATAATACAAAGATAAAGTTCAACCGAAAACAAAAGCAAGAAGTGACAAGGCTAAAGGAGGGTCCACTAAGGCTCCACGAACTCCTCTTGGATATCCTGCGAGTCCTCCTGTCCTGGCTCAACAAACTGCTCAGGATTCAGCAAATTGCTGAATTCCAAAAGTTCCCCATATTGACAAGAAGTATAACACATTGAGCTAAACTAAATAGTTCTAATATAGGTGCATTGAAATATTAAAGTATATAAAACTATAAAAAAATTGTAAAGGTAATTGAATAACTAAAATTATGTAAAATTGAGTAAGGTAAAACTGAACTGTAAAGTGAATGCCAAAAATAACAAAAAACCATGATTGATCAGAAACTAATGTAAACACACCCAACACTGTGCTATATGCCACTAAAATCATGCATCCAAATATGCCATAATATTGTACGCCACTGATATGTATAAGACTATAACTGAATTGCTATGAGTCGTATGGCCCAATGTACACGTACATCCAATTGGGAACACAGTTTACTGTGATGCCAATGCATCCTGAAGTTCCCTAGTTAATGTATGCAATATTCCGTAACCCATAATTAATCATTGATACCCATACCTCATCACTGATACTTATACATCATGCTTATGCTCATGCCCATGCATCTAAACTACATGATTTAAATCCAAAAATCAAAAAATGCTTTGAAATCTGATGATGAATTCAAGGTCTCCATTGTGTAGAACTTGCTAAAAGGATTTTGACTCCTAGATTCAAATTTGATATTGGTTAAAGTTGACATTTTTACTTAGAAATCATTAGATTGGAAGGTTGTATACTCATGTTTAGCATGTTTCTAAGAAGGGTGGTTTTTAACACTTAGTTTGATTAAGCCACACCAAATGAAGTGATCATCGATAGGAGGCATCACCCGATGACGATTTGTATCTTCAGCCAAGCCATTAAAATACCCAAATCATAAGCACACTTAGGGTTCTAAAGAGGGAAACTTGAATCACATAGTTTGCTTGAAGCACACCTAGGGAAGCATTCTTCGATAAGAGGCATTACTCGATGCTGACTTTTATCCAAACAAACTAATGGTCTAAGTCCCTAGTCATAACACTCTTTAGATTAAGTGTTTATCCTAAGTGAGACTATATCCAACTAAACTCGTAGAATAGAACACAGATATAATCCTACATTAAGATGAATCATCCAATCCTAAATATTACTAAAATAGTTCGGCATCATGGGCATACTCTATTGTACCCAACCAATAATCTGGATTTAGATGATTCTATTTAATAAACAAGGATTTTTCTAAACTATCAATCCTTACTCTAAATGGGTGAATCCTACACAAGGCTCTAATGATGTGATCAAAAGATCACTCAATATAGATTTCTACCACAAGGGAAAAGTTCTTTCTAAGTGCTTTATATGATTCCTACTACAAGGTGATAATATCAACTTCTAAGGTTAGGAAATATCATCTAACCTTCTCCCTAAAGATAACACAATAAATCTTCCTACCTCATTGGTTTAAGGGTTATTAAGGCTAGTTTTATTAACATACAAGACTTAATGTAGGATCATCAAAACCTCACATATCTAAATACTAAATACTGTCATATGAGATTATTTATCTAGTTTGATTAACTAGATCAGATGGGTGACCCCATATAACCAAATCCTATACTACCATTATGAGATGAAATTAGATATCTTATTAGGATCTGATTTTATAAAGAGTCATTGTAAATTTTACATTTGGTTTATGTGCTAATAGTCTTAATTAAGAGAAATTCAAAGATCTTAAGTTTCAAGTTCAGATACTTTAATCAATAGATTCTATAGTTATCTTGATACTTCTAAATTTCAATGCATAGGGATCAATGCCAAATCAAGTATATCATTGGAGTTATGAGAGTCCAGTTATCTTAAAATCAAATAAATTGATTAAGTAATTAAGAGTTGAATCTTAAATCAGATTAATTAGGGTTTGACCCCAAATTTAACCCAATTAAGATTAATTGTTTCTTTATAGATCAATGACAAATTAGATGGATTAGAGGTCTATTATTGATGGCAATCCAAGATCTGGATCAAGTACTAAACCCTTAATTAAGATCTTATGATTTCTTATGATTAAGTCATTTAATTATCATTTCATGAAATTAAGAATTAAAGCTATATATGAAAGTTTATTTACTTCCATGTTACTATTATAAAAGCATTGTAATAAAAATTTACAGAAATCAGGGGTAATTAGTGCTAATCAAACCCTAAATCAAGATATATGGATTAGCACCTAAACCCAAATCCAACCATTGAAACATTATAAAACTTAACATTCATACTTCATACGTTTTGTTTATTAATCAGAAACTAAGTTTATTAAGATCCAATGACTATAAACCCTAATTTTCACTAATCATGGTTTTACATGATTCAGGCATAATTAAAAATATAATGATTAAAATATTAAGTTACCTAGTACAAACATTCTACAAGGTATAAGAAACATAATTTCTCCTTTACCATGCAATTTGGCTAAGTATACATGCTAATCAACCCTAATTAAGTTCTACAATAATTAAACTAAACCAGAAAATCCAACCATTAGAAGTTTAATATTATTTTATATTTGATTCCCTATAATTTTTTGATCAATTTGGTATATAATATCATAGGGCTTGGACCATTGGATCAAAAGTTATCACATTAATATAATTTGCATTTGTCTAATTAAATTTTCCTATGGTTTGATTAATTGTATTATTTTCCTTAAGAAAAATAAATCCAATTAATTAGATTTAAATATCACGGGCTTGGCCCATTAACAAAAAGGCGCAGGTCAACCGGGGCCCGGGGACCCGGCACTGTCGCACAGCGCGGGTCACGGGCTGACCTGACCCGCACAGTGCCGTCGTCTCACCTCGACCCCCCTCAACAAAGGCCAAATAGGGGAACCCTAATGGGTAAAATCCTTTGCCTAGAGTGCACGCCATGGCCTTGGGTCAATCGCAATTCCATCCCTGAGCTAGGATGCACCGATAGGAACTTGAAGCCCCTTCTGAGGAGGTCTATTTCGCCCGGACCTTACTCACTCGAGAGCTCCCTAGCTGGAGCTATTGTAGAGAGACAATTCTCCCCTCAGAGGCCATGACTGACCCATAGCTCAACCCCAACCCCTTCAGGGAGGTCAGGCAGATTGAAGCCCCCATGCCTGAGGGTCTGAGGTGGGCTGGATCGCTGGGTCCTTACTCAGACCTAGCCCTTTTAAGAAACTTAGCCCAATCAATCAAATTCAATTGATCAGAGCTAGCTTAGGGCACAGACACGATCACATTGAGTTGGATTTGACAATACTCATTCAAGCGAGTCAAAGGGAGAGGAGTCTGAGCCACATTGGCTCAGACCGAGCAAGCTGGGGTACCTAGATTGACGGGAAGCTCGCATATAATATAGAGGGAGATCGAGGCACCAACTAGCCTCCTAAAGGCACAAGGGATCCTAAACACCAAGATTACTCACCTCAATTGATTAGAAAGCCGATCCTCAATTGATTAGCAATGGAGGCTCGGGCAAATAGCAATGGAGGCTCGGGAAGAACTCACCTCAATTGATTAGCAAGCCTATCCATGGAGCAAACGTGAGGCTATTTATAGCCTTAGAGGAAAATTAGGAAGGTTCTGGAGGCACTGGCTCAGGTTCGAGAGGCCCGAGAGATCTGGCCATGGTCGAGCTCTCAAATTTCCAATTTGAGCTTAGCTGGGTCACGAGGCCCGATCGAGACTCCATATCAACATGAGAGAGATCCTAACGACCTGCCGAGGTGAATGCAAGAGTGGGAAACATAATTAGTAGCTGACAGTATGGGGAAGATCTCTTATTGGGCTAAGGCCGAACTAACACCCTATATATATATATATATAATTAAGCGAGCAAGACTATCATCCTAAGATATAAGTAAGCTAGCAACGAGCATCCTATACATGTCTAAATGAGTAAACTAGCATCCTATAAATATGCATACTAGAAAGTGCGATAAGATAGTAAACAAGAAAGTGCTGAAATGTAGAAAAGAAAACTGAAGGTAGTAAATACAAAACTAGAAGCTATCATGGCTACATAAGCCACACACTGAATATATACAACAATCCCACTTGCCCTGCTGGGCTAAGACAAAAGAACCAAAAGTAGAAGTGATACTAAAATTAGTACGACCATATCTGAACACTGACTCCGCAAGTCACATCAAATCTATTAAAAACCACCCTTCCAACATACTAGCATGTGAACCACTGGGCGGTCTTTACCGACAAACTAGTGTTCACACTACTAGGTCGAACCAAAACTGAAGAGGCAGACTAATTAGGCCACAACTAATTGAATTGAAAAATAGAAAATTGAAAGCACTGACACAAATGTAAATATGCAAATTCAAAGTTGACACCAGATAATCATCAAATACCCTATGTTCATAACACATGTCCAAGGTATATAGCTTAAATACAAGATAAGAAAAGCATCAAATATCAAAGTGAGCAAGAGATTCTACTAGGACATAAGTGATATCTATTGTTTTTTAATTTATTAGTTCAATCCACTCCAAGTTACACAAGTTTAGTATTACCAATTCCTACTATCTAGTGTAACTCATACCCACGACATACAAGTTGCAAAATAATTAGAACTGGCCAAGTTCTAATTTGATTAAATCACTGTCTACTATAAGTTTAAATAAATAAATCAATCGGTCAGTTTTGATAATTCAAGCAACCTGAACCCATCTTGATTAAGACCAAATAAAGACAGAAGGATTAAAAAGTAAACTCCAAATATTGGGGTTCAATTACTTAAACCAAAGGTGAACCTAAAAGACTAAGTTTAAAGCCCAATCTCATGAATTAAAAATGAAGGAAAATCATATTAAGTAATGTCACACTTAATAGGATGGAACTCTATTCTTAAGTCTAAGATTGAAAGATTAAATAATCATAAGCAAATTATGAAAATCTATAAACTAGTAGCACCAAAGTTTCACCTATTAAGTAACCCAATTTACTCAATAGATGAATTCTAACCAAAGTCTTGTTCCTATTCCTAAGGAAAGAGCTCTTGAGCACTAAGATGAACTCTCAAACACAAAAATAATTGGAATAAAAGGTTCAAAGAAGGGTATGATGTGAGATGAATCTCACATTACACAACTAACATCTTACTTAGAATTTACTTAAGATAAAATTTGGAGTTTTGATTTAAAAACTTGATTTATGGCTTAAAATCACATGAATTAAAATCATAATCACTTCATTTACTGATTTTAATGATTAGAATATTAAACTAAGGCATAAAGCACTTAACCCTAAATTTAGGAAAAATGATCATTTTACCCCTACATAAGGGTCAAAAAAGCTACTTTTTGATTTAGGGCTTTAATTTGGAAATTTTTAGTGGCAATTGGGTACTTGCTATCTAATATGAAAATAGATAGTAAGTAAATCAAATTTGAGTAATTATTAAGCCTTATGAGCTCAATTTAAGGAAATTGACTCAGGAGCAAATTGGTAATTTGTCCTAATGAAATCTAAATTTTTTATCAATTTATAATTCTTACTATTCAAGAATTGCATGGAGTCAAAGAATACTAAATTATGAGGTCTAATGATTAAGTTATGATAAAATCAAGTTTGGGATGAAAATATGTAAATTAGGGTTTCTTAAATGGGGTAAAAAACCTTACCTTTCCATTTGAAGTCCAAATTCAGCAAACTCAATAACTATAACTTTCCTATAATACACTAAGTATATTAATTGGGAGTAGACCCAAATTAGACCTCATTTTGTCAAGTTATGACCTAACTAGGGTTAAGGTTGATTAGTGAGTAATAAGTGGAATTAATTACAGAATCACTAAGCCAATCACACCATAAGGTTCTACTATACTCTATGAGGTATCTGAAAATTGAATTACTAAGTTTGGATCACAAATTGTACTAATATTCACTAATCAAGATTTGGGCTAATTAAGGATGATTAAGAGATCTAGACATCAATTCCTAAGTATTTTTGTAGTTTACTGCTTTTTAGGTTTTTTTGATCAAAATGGTATATTGGAAGACTTAATTTGCAGCTCAATTGACCCAGTTATGGCAATTGAAGCATTCATGAAATTATGGTTAATTAAGGTTATGTCCTAAAAGTGATTAGACAAAATATAACCCAAACAAAGAAATGAATACTATCAGAACAATCTAGAGGTTCTCATGATTACTTTAAGACCCATATTAAGTATATTTCGGTGAGTGTGTGCAAAGTTATAGCCCTTTGAGGTTTGTGGCAATTAGGGAATAAATTAGAGGTCATATGGGAAATATACATCCAAAAAGTAAAAATTAACAGTGCCATATTATTCCTTGACTTCTCCTAATTGGA
The DNA here is from genome assembly GCA_016760335.1 of Gastrodia elata. NCBI lineage: Eukaryota > Viridiplantae > Streptophyta > Magnoliopsida > Asparagales > Orchidaceae > Gastrodia > Gastrodia elata. The sequence goes on along the minus strand of CM028678.1, from coordinate 27,576,176 downwards.
ATGACATATAATTTTACTATATTTGGATTAGTGGATTATTAATTATGAAAGCTTAAACATTTTTAATTAATTTGATTTAATTAAATATTATTTAAATGTGTTTAATTTAATCCAATCTATTTAAATCAATTATCACAAGGAATCCAAATGGTTACACAACTTTGAATGCCTAGGAACTAAAGTCACTGTTCTAAGAGTGGCGGAAGGCACCACACGGGCGACAAGAACAACCACAACCTATGTTGCCCGACACGCGGTGATCGAACGGGCCTCTTTGAGAATGAAGACCTCCAGCCGTTCGATCTTGGTTCGAGATCTGATCAGATGACGCAGGGATTGCGCCGTCGAATTAAACGGTGCAGGTGATGGAGTAAACGACGAGAAACAGAGCCGCTCAATGGATTTATATGTATTATTATTTAATTAATTATAATCAATTTTCTTAATTGAAATTAAATAACTAAACATTTTCCTAAAATTTCAATAATTCACCTATAGCTAATTGAGAGGTGAGGAACACAATGGCAAAGTCGAATTTTTGTTTCGACGAGTATTTATTTTTCTCAATTTTCGGGTATTTAAAATATTTGTCGAATTTTTGACGATTTCTGATTGTCTCTAGAACATTACCCCTACCTAACTTGGGGGTGATAAGTGCAATGGTGAAGTCTAAATTTTTATTTGAAATTAAATTAAAGAGGTCAATTTCTAGGGTTTCTGGATATTCCTAAAATCAGAATTTGATTAATTGGACTCCTGATTTGGACTAAGTTTTGGTGGTGAGTTCCTAATGATTTAATTCTGTAATAGAATAATAATTAGGACTTGGATTAGTCTTAGTTGACCTAAGTAAAAACTTAGGTTGTTACAGACTCCCTCACTTAAGAACAATGTTGTCCTCAGCATCAATTGAGTGGAAAGAATGAAGCAAGATAAAAGATAATGAATTGAGATACGAAGGAGTTAAGGAATCACCTGAATTAAAAGGATTCTGATATTTTTAGCACATATCCACCACTTCTTTCTCCCAAGTAGCTTCATTTTTCGATCGATTTTAACTTTGGATTTTAACCATATTAATAGAATGACTACTTAGTTGTTTTCGATCTCTGGATAAGATTTAAACTAGCTCTTCAACAAAGGATAAGTCAGGCTAAATTTGAACTTCTGGAAACTGAGTTAAATAAGAGGGATCTCTGAGGCATTTCCATAATGATGATACGTGGAATACATTATGGACTGTCGCAAAATCATCGGGAAGATTTAGTTTATAGGAAGAAGATCCTATCTTCTAAATTAACTCAAATGGCCCAACATAGCGGGGACTGAGTTTCCCAACTATGCCAAATATAAAAAATCTCTTCATTGGATTGACCTTTAGATATGCAAATTGTCCTTTAATAAATTCTATAGATCTGTGATGAATATCATGATATTTACTTTAATGTTCTTGAGCAGTACAAATTCTTTGTTGAATAAGCTGAATCTTCTTATTAGTTTATTCAACTAATTTAGATCCATACAACTGCACACTTCCCAATTCAGACCAGGCCCATGGAGTACTGTACTTCCTGCCATACAGGGCTTCATATGAAGCCATTTTGATACTAGCCTGAAAGCTATTTTGATATGCAAATTCTACTAGTGGAAGGTGATCTTTCCAAGAACCAGCAAAGTCGACAATGCATAATCTAAGCAAATCTTCAAGGACTTAATTTACACATTCAGTCTGACTATTTGTTTGAGGATGAAATGTTGTACTCATTGCTAAGATTATTCCTAGATCTTGATGTATTGCTTACCAGAATTTGTATGTAAATTTGTTGTCCCTATCAGAAACTATTGATTTAGGTATTCCATGCAATCTGATAATCTCCTTGATAAAGAGCTTAGCTAACATTTCTACTGAATTTGTTTGACGATTGGCGATAAAATGTGTGAATTTGGTTAGATGATCTACTATCACCCATATTTTATTAGCTCCTGATCTTACACATGGCCATCCCATTACAAAATCCATAGATACGTCTCGCCATTTCCATTCAGGAATCTCAAAAGGATGGAGTAAACAGTCAGGCCTTTGACGCTCATCTTAAATAAAACTATAAGCATGGTATTTAGATACAAAATCTGCTATACTTCTCTTCATTCCAGGCCACCAAAAGGATTATTTTAAGTCTTGATACATTTTATCGCATATCTTGAGCTATGGCCTTCTAATAGCACTTCACGATGCATTGATTTAGGAATTCATAAGCAATTCTCTTGATAAATAGCTCCCTTATGAAAACGGAGATCACTACGGCGACCACTCTCGATTGCTTGCTTAAAATTCAAATACTCTTCATCTTTAGTTTGGGGGATGGATACATCTCTGTGGAAAGTGGGTTCCACATTACTCATTGAGATCATTTCACTTAACATATCTTCGTGAATTGTATTAATATTCAACTTGTAAAATTCTTCCTCTATGTAACTAGTGGTGATCATGGTTGAAAGCGTAGCATGCTGACTAAGGGCATCTGCTAAAACACTGGCTTCAATTGATGAGATGCGTATGCTATAACCTTTCCTTCTTGCATTAGAACGCATCCTAGGCCATTTCCCAAAGCATTTGTATATACTTGATAATTAGCACCTTCTTTGGGGAGAACTAATATGGGAGTGGAAGATAATACTTCTTTTAGAGTTTGAAATGCTTTCTCACATTCTATTGACCAATTAAACAGATTTACCTTCTGGGTAAACTTTGTTAAGGGAGAAGGAATCTAGGAGAAACCCTTAATAAACTTCTGATAATATCCTGCCAACCCCAGAAAACTGCGGATCTCTATCACAGATTTAGGTTGAACCCAACCTTGAATTTCGCTGATCTTGTTTTGACCTACCTGAATACCTTGGGCATCATCCACATGCGCCAAGAAAGATACAGAGCTTAACCAAAACTCACATTTTGAAAACTTAGCATATAGTTCATTCTCTCGTAGTGCTTCCAGAACCTTTCTTAAATGATCCTCGTATTCTTTCTGGATTTTGAATATATGAGAATATCATCAATAAAGACTACAAGAAATTTATCTAAGTAGGTTTTAGAATTTGCTGCATTAATCCATGAAAACTAAGGGTGCATTAGTGAGACCAAAGGACATCACGAGAAATTCCTAATATCCATAACGAGTATGAAATATTGTCTTCTCAACATCTAGGTCTTTTACTCGCAGTTGATGGTAACCAGATTGCAAATCGATCTTTCACAATACGACTGCACCGGATAATTGATCAAATAAGTCATCGATCCAAGGAAGAGGATATTTATTTTTAATGTTTACCTTGTTTAGCTATCTATAATCTATGTACATTCACATAGTCCCATCCTTCTTCTTGACAAACAAAATAGGGGTTCCCCAAGGGGATATACTAAATTTTATAAACATTTATCCAAAACTTCTTGCAACTATTGATTCAATTCTTAAAGTTCTTTTGGAGCTATTCTATAGGGTGCATTTGATAAGGGTTGAGTACTAGGAATTAAGTTGATTGCAAGTTCTATCTCTCTTGCTGGTGGTAATCCTGGCACTCCTCTGGAAATTCATCTGAAAATTCCTTAACAACCTTGATATCGGAGATAGGAACTTCATCTTTACTATCACCCATCATGGTTACCAAAAAGGCTGCACAACCTTTGTTTAATAACTTCTCTGTCTGGAGTGAATTTATTAGGGAACCTTGAGTGCTAAACCTTTCCACAAAGGTCTCTGAAGCACCAAATGATTGGAGAATAATCCTCTTCTTTTGACAATCTATAGTAGCATTATGAATACTAAGCTAATTTATGCCTAGTATGATGTCAAAGTTCATGATGGGTAACACTATTAACTTATCTTGAAAGGATCTTTTATTTACCAATACTTGCAGATCGCAAAACTTAGTCGCATTAAGTTGGGCTCTGGATAAAAGTGCAACATTTAAGGTTTTGGCAAGTTTGTAGCATGGTAATTTCAAGTTGTTAACAAAGTTCTTTGAGACAAAAGAATGACTAGCCCAAGTATCAAATAATATGCTACAAGGCTTTTCATGTATATATACAGTGCCTAATTTTATCAATAAATTATTTAATAAAAAATGTAATGCTAGAAATAAGGAAATGATGGAAATATATGTACTGATACGATGTTATTATCTTCAGCCACGTCTACTAGAGTGAGGTTCTAGACTCTACCTGTTCCTGCAGGTCAATTTTTATTGCCTTGACCCTCATCTGATTTTGTACTGGGGGTCTAGAAGCAGTTGCTAGCATATTGGGAGGAATTGCTTTGGTCGTAGGTGGCATAAGAGCCATTCTTGGTTCCCCTTTATTTATTGGAGTAGCTCAAAACACTTGGTTCCAACTAGAACAATCAATTATCACTCCATCAATTGTCCTCTGTGCATTTCATTGCTGATATCCATGGCCCAGATGATTATAGGTGAAACATCCTCTACCTTAGGGATGAGGCCTGGTACATTATGATTGTTGTTCAATATTCTCAGCAGCCTCAATCTAATAAGCTCTTCCTTGTGTGGGCCTGTGATGTTTAAATGCTTCAATACAGTTAGGCTTCACATATGCCTTTCGCTTAAACTCTTTAGCTGATTGATGATGTTCAACTACTCGCACTATCTCAACCAATTGCTCAAAGTTGGTTAGGCGAAATGGAATTACATGTTCTTTGATAGATTCGCAAAGGCCGTTTTGCAAATGGTAACACTTATCTGCTTCTGTGGGTGCCAAATTTGGAGTAAAGTGAATCAGCTTTCTGAATTCTGCAACATAATTAGCGATGGAGCAACTTCCTTGAGTCAGTCATAGAAGAGAATCATCGATTATATTCTTTGAAGATGCCGGTACAAATGCTGCTTGAAATGAATCTCAAACCAGTCCCAAGATATATCTTCTAGCTCATATACTTCAAAATGAGTTACACAGATATTTTCCCACCAGTGTTCTGCTTCGTCCTAAAGCAGATGTGTAGCAAGACAAACTGTTTGGTAGTTGGGACAACTGAGGCTTGTTAGGTTCTTCTCAATTTTTCTCAACCAAGCCATTGTATCGATTGGAGATAGACTTCTGTCAAAATTAGGCGGTCTTAGTCTTAGGAAACTATGTAGTAACCCATCGGCAAAATGATGGGTGGTGTTGGGAGTATGGAGAGTAGGGGATGCCGACGATGTACTTGCATTTGCATATGGCAACACCGATACCAATATTTGAATAGCTAAGGCTTGTCAGTTTTGGTTTTCCAACATTGCATTAACCAAATTTCTAAGGGAAGTAACTTCATCTATGTTATTGTTATTTGATGTTGCGATGGTATTGATCGAGGCATTGCTAGAAGGAGGGGTAGTGTTGATCGGGGTGTTGTTAGGAGAAGAGGTGGGATTCATTTTGAAATCAAAACAACTATCCTTTGTTTTAAAATAAAAGCATGAAACATTTATTGATTTCTCAATATTTAGCTGATAAAACTTAGTATAATTAAAATGATGCAAAACATATCCATAACATAATAGCTTAGACTTTAATAGTAGTCCTATCCTATATATTTTGTGATGAAAGCTTGGTGTTAGTATTTAACAGTGACTTAACGACATTTTCTTCGAGATCTTCTAGCTAGTTGATGATAGGTAATATCCTACCATTCTCCAGCTGAGTCAAAAAGGAGAAAACTCATTAGAGTAACCTTGATATCATCCAGCCATCCTGTTGCACCAAAAATAGAATCCACCCTTTGTAGCCACTCCTTGGCTAAGATGGGAAAATGAAGGCCTCTGTATATGCCATCTCGCAATATCTGGTCTAGCACTAAAATTCCTTGATCTGAGACATTCTCTAAAATCTTCCATATCTTTGACCTATTCGAAAATCAAATTCCCACATGGATCTATATTCCCAGAGATAATTCTCAATCGATGTCTTCTAAGTGTATTTTAAGCCTATAAATTTTAACAAACATAATAAGTTCATTGAGCAGGGTGTATATATAAGTCCCTATACTTAAATTTTCCACGAAATTATTTTCATTCCTTATTTTATTCTGCGTTTATTATAATGATATGGATGTTATTTCAAGTATTCATTTAGTGACTATTTGGCAGAAGAATAATCCATTAGGTAGAGAGGAATGCAAATTCTAATCTGACACCTTATGGAATTCTCTAATACCAATTGTGGCACCCCAGCTCCACCATAGTTCTGTTAACTCTTAAATTAATATGATTACGGTGGAGTGGTCACCAAATGACAAGTTCTTTACTTATAACTAGATTAGGCATTTATTCTAATCCATTATAATTAAGCACCAGCATAGTCCGAGAGCTGACTCTCCACTTGCTAAGTAGTGAACTACTTTCAAATTCAGTAGAAACATCTAGACAGCTTATACTCGCTTCCTTGCCCTTTGTTTTTTGGCTTCGAAGAAGACCCGTGTTTTTGGATTTCACCCAAGAATTTTAAATTTCCACTGGCTCTAACCACCAGTTGAACCCTGCAGCCTTGAGTGACCGAGGAATTCTTTCTCAGATGGCAGACAAAGGCTCCTCAGGTGAACTATGGGCTATATCAACAAAGTGAGAGGCAGAATAGTCAAATTAAACGTTGTTTGTAGCTCCTCTCGCAACAACTTTCTATGTAAAGAAAAGAAATTGATAGTACCCAGTAAAATGAACCGTGTGCGCCTTTTTTTGAGAAAAAACTTGACTGGCTGGCAGCAGTCAATTTTAAATAGACTGAGCCCCAGCATAATGCGAGGGTGACATGTAGGTGCGTGTCCCTAAGCTTGAATGAATGCACCCGATCGGCCCTACTTTCAAAAATGTCCACCTGAGTATTGTTTTGTTGCATCATTTCAGTGACCTTATGAGGGAAAATCAGTTTAGTGGTCTCACTTTTAGATCCTTCCTACGAGGAGGCCTTCTTTTCAAGCTCAACTGAAACTAATGTGGGTCAGATATCTGATTCAGAAAGAGCAGTGGTTGAGGCTATATTATCTTCTATATATAAGAAATTAGAGTGCGGAAGTAAAACATAACATCCATTCCATCACGATATAGTAAAAAGAAATATACAACTCAGAATAAGTGCAGTAAAGGAAAATACAAAGTAAACTTGTATTATTACAAAACATTAAAAGATAAAAGCTGAATGAAAGAACACCACTCATCCTCACATGCAACAGAAATAAAAGAACTAGGAATCTTCAGCAACTCGATCCTCCTCCTGAATCTGGTCTCCAAAAGGCTCCACATCTTCAAACAGCTTAGAATATATCATTATCAGTTTCATATTGATAGGGCCAATATAAAAAAAAAAAATCTTATTAGATAAAACATCTAATTACATTTTAAGCTACAATTTTATTAATTTATTTAGATTTCACCATTAAACTCAAACATACAAGCAAGTATAGGACCAAAATGCATATGAAAAGAAAAGATAATTATAAACAATAAGTTTATAACTTAAATAAAAGAGGAAGTAAGCACCTACCTCCAATTATAGGTGCAACAAGGTTAGGTAATAAAAGAAAAGTAAATGCTAGTAGTTGTTATAAAACTCATCCTAAATATTCTTATGATCAATATAAACTTTTGCTAATCAACATAAAGCAAAAGAGCATGTGAAACATTAAAATAACTGAAAGCAAGACTAACATCTTATATATATATATATATATATATATATATATAATCAAGCCAGCAAGACAAGATCCTAAGATATAAGTAAGCTAGCGACTAGCATCTTATATATGTGTAAATGAGTAAACTAGCATCTTATAAATATGCATACTAGCAAATACGGTAAGTTAGTAAACAAGAAATTGTTGAAATGCAAAAAAGTAATTTGAAAGCTGTAAATACAAAATTGAAAACTGTCATGGCTACATAACCCACTCCACTGAATATATGCAACTATCCCACTTGGCCTGCTGGCCTAAGGCAGAAGGACCAAAAGTTGATGTGATCCTAAAAGTAGTACTGCCATATCAGAACACTGACTCCACAAGTCACATTAAATCTATTACAAACCACCCTTCCTACATACTAGCATGTGAACCACTAGGTGGACTTCACCGACAAACTAGCGTTCACACTACTAGGCCGAACAAAAATTGAAGAGGCAGACTAATTAGGCAACAACCTACAGAACTGAAAACTAGAAAACTGAAAGCACTAACACAAATGTAAATGTTGCAAATTCAAAGTTGATATAAGATACTCATGAAATACCCTAAGTCCACAATACATGTCCAAGGTATATAGCTTAATTACAAGGTAGGCAAAGTATTAAATATTAAAGTGAGCAAGAGACTCTACTAAAACACAGGTGATATCTATCATTGTATAATTTATTCGTTCTATCTACTCTAAGTTACTTAAGTTCAGAATCTCTAATTCCTACTATCGAGTGTTACTCAGACTCACACGCTTACAACTTGCAAAACAAATAGAACTGGCCAAGTCCAAATTTAATTAAATCACTATCGACTGTAAATTTAATCAATCAACCTATTTTGATAATTTAGGCAGCCCAAACCTATCTTGATTAAGACCAAATCAAGATGAGAGATGATGAATTAAACTCCAAATATTGGGGTTCAATTACATAATCCAAAGGTGAACCTAAAAGACTAAGTTTAAAACCCAATCTCATGAATTAAAGATTAAGGCAAATCCTATTATGTAAAGTCACACTTAAAAGGATGGATCTCTATTCTTAAGTCTAAGATTGAAATACTAAATAATCATAAACAAACTATGAAAATCTATAAACTAGTGAAACCAAGGTTTTACCTATTGAGTAACCCAATTTACTCAATAGCTGAATTCTAACCTAAGTCTTATTCTTATTCCTAAGGAAAGAGCTCCTAAGCACTAAGATGAACTCTTAGACACATAACCTAACTAACATTATTAGGATTAAAGAGATGGAATATAGGTTTAAAGAAGGGTATGATGTGGATGAATTTCCATCACACAACTAAAATCTTACTTAGAATTTACTTAAGATGAAATTTAGAGTTTTGATTTAAAAACTTGATTTATGGCTTAAAATTACATGAATTAAATTCAGAATCACTTCATTTAATGATTTAAGTGATTAGAATATGAAACTAAGGCCTAAAATCACTTTAACCCAAAATTTGGGCAAAATAACCATTTTTCTCCTACTTAAGGGTCTAAAAAGCTACTTCTTAATTTAGGGCTTTAATTTGGAAATTTTGTATGGCAATTGGTTACTTATTGTCTAATATGAAAATAGACAGTAAGTACATCTAATTTGTGTAATTATTAAGCCTTATGAGCTCAATTTTAGAAAATGGACTCATAAGAGAAAGTTGGTAATTTTTCCTAATAAAATCTAAATTTTTTATCAGTTTATTAATGCTTACTATTCAAGGATTCCATATAGTCCAAGAATATTAAATTCTGAGGTCTAATGATTAAGTTATGATAAAATCAAATTTAAATTAATATATCTAAATTAGGGTTTCTTAAATGGGGTCAAAAACTTAACCTTTCCATTTGAAGTCAAATTCATTAAACTTAGTGTCTATAACTTCTCTATAACACACTAAGTACTTAACTCAGAGTAGACCCAAATTGGATCTCATTTGGTCAAGTTATGACTTAATTAGGGTTAATAATGATTAATGAGTGATTAGTGAAATTAATTACATAATCACTAAGCCAATGACGCCATAAAGTTCTACTCTACTCTATAAGCTATTAGAAACTTGAATCACTAAATTTGGATCACCAATTGTACTAATATTCACTAATCAAGATTTGGGATTGTGACGGCCGCCCCCTAATCGTTCAGATCAGGAGGTGGTTGTTAATGGGGAAACCCTCACTTAGTATTCAGATTAAGAAATATGCCTTCTTAATCAAATGCTAAGGGAAGATGTGCCCATATAGAGATAGAGCAAAGAAAAGCCAATCACTAAATGAGCATACTATAGTATATCAGAGTGCAGAAGAAAGACATGTAACAATATCCATACAATCCAGATAGTAACTATACAACTCAAAATACATAAGCATGAAAAGAAAGTAGTTTAAATTCTGTATTATTGCAAAACATCAATTAAAAGTTTAAGCAAAAAGTAAAGATCACTCAATCCTCACAAAGCAACAGCAAGAACTAGGACTCTTCTTCTGCACGCTCCTCCTCCTGAACCAGATCTCCAAAAGGTTCCACAACTCGAAAACCTCAGAATCTACCATTGTCGGTTTCACAATGATAGGTCCCTAGCCAATAAAAAGAAAAATTTAATTAGACAAAAATATCAAAGTACATTTTAGGCTGTAAATTTGTTCATTTAAATGATATCACAATATCTAAGCAAAGTAAGATCAGTAAAGCATCAAAGAAAGGTGACAAAGTTATAATTAACATAATTATAACACATACAAGGTGTGAGGTAAGCACATACCTCAACGCAAATTGCAGAAAGAGTTAAGTAACACATAACGAATTCTACTAAATATAAGGAAAGTTCCTAAGTATATGATTAATTTAAATACATGATGATTTACAAACTAAACTAGAAGTAATGAACTGAAAGTACAGTTCTAACATCCTAACATGCCATAAAGTAAAAGTGAACTGCTGTAAGTACAATATACATGTAAAGCTGTAAGTACTAAAAGAACTATGGTATGTGAGTATAGTGCTGAACTGTAAAGCAAAATATATGTCAGAACTGTAAAGTAACGGTAAAGTAAATGTAAAGTAAAGTATAAAGTACAGTGTGAAGATACTCCTAATTAGTCTTTCCAACAAGTAAAGTCCATCTGATCATCTAGGAAAGTAGTCTTAGATTAAAGTATCATGCACTAAGAAAGTAGTCCTAGTAAAAAACAACATGCATTAGGAAAATAGTCCTAGGCAAAAGTAACACGCACTAGTAAAGTAGTCCTATGCAAAAGCTGTCTCAAAAGTAACGTCATATTAGAAGGCAGACTAGATAAGACCTATCACATAAAGTTATTTTCATTAAATATTCTCCTTAAGTTATGAAATTGCCATAGGAATGTATTCAAAGTTTAACATAGAATATTCATCTATTATTCTATGTTCAATGTAATATGTCCAAATATATAATGAAGTCTAAAATAAGGAAGGCATAGCATAAAATTTTCAATGAATTAAATAGCACTAAATAACTTTGTGATATCACTATGTTTTCTAATTAAGTTGTTCTAATTACTCTAAGTTACATAAGATTTTAGAATCATCAATTCTTACACTGTCTGTAACTTAGAATCACGATCCTATGAGTTGAACATTATTAGGACTAGCTAGATCCTAATTATAACTGAATCAATGTCATCTATATAATTAAATAAGTAAGTCAACCATCCTAATTTGTTATTTTAAATAATCCCAAACCTAATCTTATTTAGCCAAATTAAGATTGGATTAATAGTTTAACTCCAAATAATGGGGTTCAATTCTTAATCATAAGGTTATCTAAGGACTAGAGTTCAATCCCATCTTACTGATTAAATGTAAGGCAAATCCTATTGAGTAAAGTCAAACTCAGTATGATAGATCTCTAATCCAAATTCTAAGATTAAAAGATCAAATAATCATTTAATAAATTATAAAAATCTATAAACTATTAGAACCAAGGTTTCACCTAATGAGTAACCCACTTTATTAATTATATGAATTCTAACATATGTTCTACTTCAAATCCTAGGGATTATGGCTCTTAATTACTAAGAGTAGCACTCAAACACACATCCTAAGTAATGTTATAAAACCTATGGGTGAGCTAAGAAGTTCAAAGGAAGGAGAAGAACTCACATCTTTACTTAGATTTTTACTTAGGACCAAATTTAGGATTTTCCATAAAGCTTTAATTTAAGAGTTAGAATTATCTAAATTAATGTCTAAATCACTTTAATTACTAATTATCATGTTTAGAGAATGATTCTAGGGCTTAAAAAAAATGTTTTATCCTGAGGTTGGGCAAAATTACCATTTTGCTCCTACTTAAGGGTCAAAAAGATCAACTTTATGAATTAGCATTTAAATCTATAATTTATTGAAGTAAAGTGATTACTTACTATCTAATATGAGTTTAGACAGTAAGTACATCCATTTTGGTAAAGAATTAAGCCTTATAATGTCAAATTAAGTAATTAGACCTATAAAAGAAAATTGGTACTTTGACCTAATAAAATCTAAATTTTCTATCAGTTTATTGAAGATTAAGTTCTAAGGTTTCCATAGAACCTAAAATCATCAAATTCTAGGGGTAAAATGGTAATTTAAGGATTCTTTAATTAAGGGTTAAAAATCATAATTTTTTCAATTAGTGTCCAAATTGAGTAAAATTAGTGGTTGTAGATCACAAATGACCCATTAATCACATTGACTAGTGGTAGGCTCAATTTGGACTCTAATTTGCTAAGTTATGGCTTTATTAAGATTTAAGGTGATTAATGAGTGATTAGTGAAATTAATCACAAAATCACTAAACTAACCAGACCACTAGGTTTTAATCTACTTTAGGAGCTCTCTAAAATTTGAATCACTCAAATTGGATCATTAATTTTGCTAATCTTTACTAATCAAGTTTTAGGTTAATTAGAGCTGATTAAGAAATCTAAACATTAGATCCAAAATATTCTTGTAATTTACTTTTAATTAGGTTTTCTTGATCAAAATAAATATATGGATCACCTTATTTGAAGTTAAATTAACCAACTTATGATCAACTAAAGTTCTAGGGTTAATGGACCTAATTAGGGTTAGGTCCTAAATGTCATTAGTCTAAAACTAATCCAAAGATCAAAATAAGCACAACTAGGTTAATCCTTAGGATTTGCTGATCACTTTGAGACATATATTAGGTATGTTTGGATTAGTGTGTGTAAGGTTATGGTAATTTGAATGAAATAACAATTTTGGTAATTAATTAAATACGTAAATGTTATTAAGTGAAACATTGATCCTACAGTAAAAATAAATGGTATCATTAAATTCCTTGAATTTTTTTGATTAATTTGGTATATTTGTTTCTATAATTTGGACTCATATTTATTAAGATATCGTTGTTTAAAATTTGGGTATTAAATTAATTATTTTAAATTATATTAATTTTAATTTATCTAGTTTGTTTTAATTTGAATATATATATATATATATATATATATATATATAATTACATTATAATATTTGCAGCTGGCAGATCCCCTAGTACAGGTGTCCTCCGCTCATTCGACGGGGTTTGAAGGCGGGACCCACAGCTGACCTCTCGATGAGACGAGTGTCGGCACGGGGTGGACGCCACAAGTACATGCATCGTGCGCCAACACGACCGCTTCGCCGAGGCAGGACCCACGGGATGCCGACTCGACTGACAGCGATCCATGGGCGGGGCCCACACGAAGACCGCGTTCATCAAATGTGGGTCGGGCCCGGGTTGACTCGGCCCGACCCGATGCTTCGTCTTCTTCACAGATGCCCGTGCCCAAGAGTTAGGGCTTGAAGTTTCTAGGCCTTCCCAGTGGTGGTTCGACTAGGACCGCATGTGCTTGGATAGATCCTGATGTGTCCTACCCGTATGTGGCTGAATCAAGATCTATGGTGGCCTAGTTTGATCGAAATCGCTAACCCTAGTTAACCATGTCGCGGCTCACCTGTTTCTAACGGTAAGGACTGTGGATCAATTAGCGATTTAGATCGATCTACATCACTTAAGCCTAATCGAAATCGCTCAATCTTTAATCCCTCTACTGTAATAAGGTTTTGAACTTATGCGATTGAAGATGCAAAAGAGAATAGGTTGCAAAGAAGGGTACCTCGTGAACGGCTCAGAATGTCTTTAACCCCGATCGAGAGCTTCTTCACCTTACACTTGTTCCTATTTGTGCAAACCGACAAAAGAGATCAATTCGAGTCTTTAATCGGGCTTTGAGTGGAGATCCAATGCAGTAGAAGATGCGTGGGAGGGAGGCAGGGCGACGCGCGTCGGGAGGTATTGCGGCGTGTGCTTCGTGGAGACGAAAAGTCTCGACCATCTGATCGAGTGATCAGACAGTGCGAAGCCTCTATCCAATCAGACGGCTCCAAGAAGAAAGGGGAGACGGCATGAAGAGGAGGGTGGATGGCACCGTCAACTTGCTTAAATTAAATTTAATATTAATTTAATTTTTAATGAATTTTACTAATTAGATTTAGATAATTAATTTCATTCTAAAATTTTCCAATAAATCACACCTAGCTAATTGAGGGGTGAGGAACGCAACGACGTGATCGAATTTTTGATTCGATGAGTATTTAATTATAAGATTATTTGGGGTATTTAAATAATATTAAATATTCGATGAAAATACAATGACTTCCAAATGCCTCCATAACATCACCCCTAGCTATTTTGGGGGTGGTGAACTCAATGGCAAAGTTAGATTTTTGATTTGAGGTCAAAATAAAAAGTTAATTTCTAGGGTTTTTTGTAAATTCCTAAAATCAGGATTTGATCAATTTGACTCCTGACTTGAACTAGATCTTAGAGGTGAGCTTCTAATAGCTTTAATTAAGGCACTAGAATATTAATTAGGACTTGTATTAGTCCTATTTGACCTAAGTAACAACTTGGGTTGTTACAGGGATTATTATGGTCGATTAAGAGATCTAGCCATCAAATCCAAAATATTTTTGTAGTTTACTGCTTATTAGGATTTTCTAATCAAAATAGTATATTTGAATACTTAATTTGGAGCTAAATTAACTAAATTATGGTCAATTAATTTTTTCATGAAATTAGGGTTAAGTAAGGTTAGGTCCTGAAAGTGATTAGGCAAAATATAACCCAAACAGAGAAATGAATACTATTAGAACAATCTAAAGGTTATCCTAATTACTTTAAAACCCATATTAGATATATTTGGGTGAGTGTGTGCAAAGTTATAGCCATTTGAAGTCTTGTGGTAATTAGGGCATAAATTAGGGGTCCTATGTGAAATATTCATCCATAAAGGAAAATTGATAGTGCCATATTATTCCTTAATTTCTCCTGATTAGAATGACATATTTTTATTATATTTGGATTAGTGGATTATTAATTATGAGAGCCTGAAAAAGTTTAATTAATTTGATTTAATTAAATATTATTTAAATGTGTTTAATTAAATTCAATCTAATTAAATCAATTGTGACGAAGGAATCCACATATTTGACTGACTCAAGGAGGTGGGTCCCATGGCGTCAACAACTAGGGAGGTGGGCCCCACAATACAGCTATGGTAGCTAAAAGGGCCACGCATCGACTTGAAATGCTGACAGCTCTACAAAAAGGGCAGCATTGTCAATACAATGCTACACAATTCGCTCCACATGCCACGCAAGACAACTCAGCGCACGCGGGTCGGACCTGACCCAGAGCTCTAGCCTTCCTCTCGACTCGATTGAAAAGCATGCGATTAGGGTAGAGGTTTAGGAGGTCAGTCCGGCGGTGTCGGCTCCCGGCCCGCACGGCAATGAACAGACACATACGAGACCATCCCATCGATGGACGAACCAGCACTTAGGATGGTCTGAGGCATCTCGAAACTTCAACCCTGGGGACAAGCCTCGGGATGAAGACTGTGAACTCTATATACAAAAGACTACTCCTTGTACTTCACAAAATTGACTAATCTACTTAATATAGCTCAATCAGAAACAATCACAACTTAATCAAATGTGCAAAAGACAATAGAAATCAAGATTATAGAGTTTGAAATGGGAAAAAGAAGGGTCTGGTACCATGTACTACTATTTATGAACCACAAAATTAGCAATCAACATTATGTCATATAATTTCAATTGACTCCCAAATGTATTATATGTATTTGGAGTAAGCATCATGATTCAATTATACAAGTAATGAAACGAAGAAGTAAGGTATGAGGAAGTACCTCAGTAAAATTTAGGATGGAGGAGAGTAGCTCCGCTTCTAACCTTGACCTGCCGTCGATCCAAACTGAAAGGTTGCACAGTAAAATCTAAAGGTTGCGCGACACGCGGTGATCGAACGGGCCTCTTTGAGAATGACAACCACTAGCCATTCGATCTCATTTTGAGATATGATCAGACAATGTAGGGATTGCGCCATCAGATTAAATGGTGCGGGTGATGGATTTAACGGTGAGAAACAGAGCCACTCAATGGATTTATAAATAATATTATTTAATTAATTATAATCAATTATATTAATTGAAATTAAATAATTAAACATTTTCCTAAAAATTCCAATAATTCACCTCTAGCAAATTGAAAGTAAGGAATGCAACGGACAAGTCGAATTTTTGTTTCAATGAGTTTTTATTTTTCTCATTTTCTAGTGTTTAAAATATATTAAAATTTTCGTCAAAATTTCGACGATTTTCAATTGTCTCCAAAACATCACCCCTAGCTAATTTTAGGGTGATGAGCGCAATGGTGAAGTTCAATTTTTAATTTGAAGTCATATTAAATAGGTCAATTCTTAGAGTTTTTGGAAATTCCCAAAATCAGGATTTGATCCATTTGATTCCTGATTTGTATTAGGTTTTGGTGGTGAGTTCTTAATGATGTAATTAGTGCACTGGAGCTATAATTAGGACTTAGATTTATCCTAATTGACCTAAGTAACAACTTGGGTCATCATAAGATTATAGATATTGCATTTTAAAAAATAGTACAAACACATCACTAGAAGTTATCCATTGGTGCATAATCTTCTAAGACTCAAGTAGTAGGAAGGCATCCTGTAGCAGCTCTACTTCACCTAAAGATCATTCAAATAATACCAAAAACACCATCTCGGACCAGATCCTACCAGAACATGAGGATATCAATCCATCGCCTAGAGACAATTGCAAAACCACCCTACAAAATCAATAAAACACCCAACCAACCTTACTAAAAACCAACCATTTGTTGTATTATGGAAACCATTTAATCCCTCATGTAGATGCTAATGGTGCTTCGGTGGGCTTCTGGGAGGTTCTGAGGCAATTCAGAACAAGGAATAAAGTTTAACAGCAACACAGGCGCTACGGTGCACCGCAACGAATATCAGCATATCAGCATGGCACAGCGGGTCATCCCAAGACGTAGGCAATTCGAGATGCGAGCGCTCCCGTGCACCGAAGCGGAAGGAAATTCCAGACGTAAGCGCAACTGCATGCTGCAAGGGCAGGAAATTTGAGACACTAGCACTCTCGCATTTCGCGGCAGCAGGCTATTGAAAAGGCGAGCGCTACCACATGCCGCGGCAGCAGGAAATTTGAGACGCGGGCTAGTACATCATGCCATAGTGGGTTCCAATTTGAAACACGAGCACTACAGAGAACTGTTGTGCTTGGAAGCTTTCTACTCCACTTCAAGTTACGCCCTCAGTAAATTAGAGGGCATTCTAGACCTTTTGGGGTTTGAAATTGAGTTGGATACTTAAGCAAACAAGTTGGGAGGAGCTTACAATGTTGGTATTCTCAATTTAGAGGTTAAGGCTGCTGTGAGGAGAAGATCCCAAGGTGAAGCCCTAAGGAAGCTACAATGCAAGAAACCTCTTGCATTTTGGAGGAGACAGTTCAAGTGGAGGCTACTTTATCTCTTATCCATATTAGAGTAAGAGCTTGTGTTTTTCCAATCAAATGGTAAGCTCTTTGTAACTCTGTAATCTTCAAGTTTTCATAGTGATATTTTTTGGATTTGGCAGCATAGTTTTTCCCTTTCTTAGGTTTTTCATATAATATCTTGTGTTTGGATGTTCGTGTGCTTGTGTTATCTTGAATTCATATGTGCTGTGTGATTTTTTACTTGTGGTTTTGTGATTTTGGATTTGCTTGGTAACAGTCAATGCAACCCCAGTCTTTAATTGAGTGTGCCACCAAAATCGCTTCTGTTGTAGGGAGAGTGTGCTCGGTGGTGTTCAGATTTTATTATCCCAATAAGGAGTATCAGAGTGAGGTTACCCTGTTGGTCCTAGGGTTTGTTGTTTGAGTGGGAGCAATATCTGACAAAATAAGACACAAGATAGAAAAATTTAGCGAAATAAACTGTGTTCTTAAAAACGCAGATGGAGAATCTGCTATATCAAAATAAGTTATATCTTCTATTAAGAGGAGACGACAGAAAACCTGCAACTATGACTGATGAAGAGTGGGAAGTTTTCGATAGAACAACATTGGATTTGATTCGTTTATCATTATCTTCTTCTGTTGCTTTTAACATTGTCAATGATAAAACTACTGTATATCTCATGGATGAGAAGCCCTCTGCTTCGAATAAAGTTTGCTTAATGAATAGATTGTTTAACATGAAGATGATGGATGGCTATTTAGTGACTGAACACCTCAGTATTTATGACAAGGTCAGAACTTTATTGTTCCTCTCTTCATTACCAGACAGATAGGATGGGCTGGTTATAACCATCAGCAATTCATCAAGATATGTGTCGTTGAGATTTGACGACATTGTCAGGCTTGTGCTGAATGAGGAGGTGAGAATGATGAAAGTAGCGGAAGTCACATTGAAAGGAGACATAACAAAAATAGGTCAATGTCTCGGTGAGGAAAATCAATACCCAAAAAAGGAAAGCTAGATTGCTGGACGTGTAGGAAGGCAGGACATTTAAAGAAGGCCTGGCTTACCCTAGAGAAGCCAAGTAGTAGACGTAAGATGATGAGCCCCACTATGAATGTTTTTGCTAAGGAGGATCATAATGCATTTATCCTCTCACTTGTCAATACAAAATCCTGTGTAGTAGACTCTAGCACATCTTTTCATGTGACTACATATACAAGTGCCTTCAAGATTTACACTAAGGGTGGTGACTTGGGGAAAGTATATCTTAGAGATGACAAGGCTTGTGACATCATTGGCAGAGGTGATGTGGATGTTCAGCTACCAAGTATCGTAGTTTTGAAGCTCAAATAATTTATACATGTGACATGTCTAAAGACAAATCTAATTTTTGTGAGCAAGTTAGCCAAGGAAGGCTATAACACTTGTTTTACTAGACACTCATGGAAGGTTAGCAAGGGTTCACATGCTATTGTACAGGGCAATATGAATGGTACACTTTACCTGATCAATAAAGTATATAACTCTATTACAGCTGCAGAAGAGATAGATACAGTTCTATGGCATCAGAGGCTTGGCCATATGAGAGAGAGGGGATTGAAATCTCTATAGTCAAAGGGGAATCTCTAAGGACTAAAGTCAGTAGACTTGGATTTCTGTGAAGACTATGTGCTGGACAATTAGAAGAATGTTTTATTCTCCAAAGTTGGAAGAGAGCTGATAAGCTAGAAACTTTAGTTGGTGAATACAGACGTATGGAGGCTAGCTCCTACTTCTTCCATAGGTGGAACCACATATTTCATTACCTTCATTGATGACCATATGAGAAAGGTATGGGTTTACTTTCTAAGATATAAATCTATTGTATTTAATGTGTGTGGAAAGTGGTTAGCTTTGGTGGAGAATGAGACAGGATTAACGCTTAAGTGCATAAGGTCTGATAATGGCGACGAGTATTGTGATAGGGAGTTCAAGGAGTTCTATGCCTTGAGAGGCATCAAAAGGGAGTTTATAGTCCCAAGAAAACCATAGCAAAATGGTGTTGCAGAATGAATGAACCGGATAATTACAGAAAGAGCCAGGAGCATGATATTTCATGCATGTCTCCCATAGCAGTTCTGGGCTGAAGCTTTTGACACAGCTACTAACTTAATAAATTGGGGACCCTCCATACCCTTGAATGAAGGGATTCCTGAGGAAGATTAGAGCGAAAAGGTGAAACTAAACCACCTCAAGGTATTTGGCTGCTCATCATATGTGCACATTGATGCATGATTCAAAAGCAAGCTTTACACTAAAGCGATTAAGGGAATTACTGTTGGATATGACACGAGCAAGTTCGGTTACAAATTTTAGGATAATCAAAACTAGAAGGTCATCAGAAGTAGGGATGTCAATTTTAATGGAAGTCAAATGTATAAAGATTGTATTAGAATCAAGACTAATTCCAAAGATGCTTTTGATGCAGAGCCCAAGAACATACAAATTGATGACAGTGTTGAGGCAGATGTTATAGTACATGGAGAAGCTCAGAAGGGTGTCAATGTTGAACCACAAACACCCATGTTGAGAAAATCCACAAGAGTCAAATAACTGCCATAGAGGTATACTCCTTTATTTTATCTATTTCTAATGGATGGTGGTGAACAAAAAGCTTGTAAGAGGCACTTTTGGTTGGAGATTCAATCAAGTGGGAGGTTTCAATGATGAAATAGACATGTCAGTTATCATCTCTATTAGCTGGAAAAAAGGCCCTTCAAAAGAATTAAGTTTACCGGGTGAAGGAAGAACCAAATGGGTGCAAGTGCTACAAGGCTAGGCTCTTAGTAAAAGGCTTCCATTAAAGGCATGGGGTCGACTATACTGAGATCTTTGGCCCAATTGTGAAGATGACAACAATCAGAGTTATATTAAACATTGTTGTAGTTGAGGATTTTCATTTAGAGCAAATGTATGTCAAAACTACATTCCTTCACGGAGAGCTGGAGGAGGAGCTGTACATGCAACAACCTAAAGGGTACAAGACTCAATAGAAGGGAAAAGTGAAGTTAGTGTGTAAGCTCAAGAAGAACTTCTATGGCTTGAAGCAAGAGCCAAGGTGGTCGTACAAGTGATTTGGAAGGGTTATGTCAGAATCAGGAACAAGTGCAAGGATCCTGAAGTTGTCATAGTAAGAATATGTTGATAAGTTGCTGAAAAGAATCAGCATAAGTGAAGCATAGCCAGTGGGCACTCCCCTTGTAAGTCACTTCAGCTTACAAAAGGAACAGATGCCAAAGTCTGAAGAGGAGAAGGAGCATATGCTGAAGTTTCCTTATGCTTCTTCAATTAGGAGGGTGGTGCATGTGATGATTTACATGAGACCAGATATTTCCCATGTAGTGGGAGTGGTCAGCAGATTTACGGGAAATCTAGGGAAGCACCATTGAGATGTGGTCAAGTAGATCCTAAGGTTCCTAAAAGGTACATCAAGCATAGCTTTATGACTTGGAAGATCTGACCTTATTTTACAGGGCTATGTAGACTCAAATCTTGCAAGAGATATTGATAGCAGGAGGAACACTATAGGATTTGTGTATACATTGGGAAGTGTAGTGGTGAGCTGGATCTCTAGGCTATAAAACATCATGTCGCTGTCTTCCTCGTAGGTGGAATATGTTTCCATTACAAAGGAAAGTAAGGAGATGATCTGGTTAAAGAGTTTTATGGCAGAATTGGGCTAGGAGCTAGAGGATGTGAGGCTCTACAGTGATAGTAAGAGTGCTATTCACTGAGCAAATAATGCACCATTTCATGCTAGGACAAAGCACATTCAACTATGTTACCATTTCATTTGAGCACTATGGGAAGAAGGATATCTCGGATAAGAGAAGATCTATACTTCTAATAATCTAGCTGTGGTGCCCCGCCCCCTAACTCACAAGATTATGTCAAGGGGAGGTGTGCCACTATGGCAGATCCCCCACTTATCACTGGATTAAGTGTAATCCATAATCCACTAACAAGGGATGGATATGCCCAGAGTGCACACATAAGAACCAATCACTAAGTGAACACAAACTCAGAGTGCGGAAGCAAGGAATAGTAAATTATACATTCAATCCACCATATTATAAGTAGGAAATAGTAATATATGGCTCAGAATAAATAGTACAGTAAGAAACACAATCATGGGTACATGTATTATTACAAAATTTTAAATAAGTTTAATGAACAGAAATAAGCAATCACTCATCCTCATAATAAAGTAGAAAGGAACTAAATGGCTTCTGCTTCCTCCTATGGCTCCACTTCTAGAAAAGGCTCCTCTTCTGGCATGAGCTCCACAAAATGATTTGATTCTGACATTGTCGGTTTCATAATGCTAGGGCCAGGTAAGAAAAGAAAATTCTTATTAGACAATAGTCTAAGTACATTTCAAGCTGATAAATTCTCATAAGTTTATCAATATTACCATTTACTTAATAATACACAACTTAACTTGCATAGGAGCGACATGCATACTAATAGAAATGGTAAGTTATAAATAAAGCATTTATAACTAAGCAAGAATGAGGCAAAAGTTATACCTCAAAATAAGTTAAAACAAGGCTAGGCATACATATATAAATACATTGAGAAAAGTATTGAAAGAAAAGATTGATCCTAAACATGCTAATGATTATATAAAAATATGCAACTCTAAAAGAAAGTAATCAATCTGTGATAAGTATAAGTAAAGGGTAAGAAGTTTAGCATCCTATAGGTAAGTAAGCACATAAAATAAAGCTGACTAAGGTAAAATATAATAATAAACAATAAATAGTAAATAATATATAGTAAATGGGTATGTAATAACTGCCATATCAGAAATGGGCTAATCTAGCCTACTGCAATAAGTATATTTATATTCCTAGTGTCATTTGAGGCTAGTCTTAAATAACAGAGCAAAAACTAAAGTTAAGAGGCAGTAATCACAAATGCATTAAATTTACTTTTTCTTACCCCTGTCCAATAGGATAAAATGCGCAAGATCAACAACTAACTGAGCTTTATGCAAATGTAATCCTAATTATTCTAAGTTTTCATTTCATGCAACAATGTTCTTATATGACATGTTCCAGGTAAAGAAACAAAGTATAATGAATATGAAAGCACAGGTAAAGTAAGGGACTAATTGTTATCTATTAACCCATTCTAACTATTCTGAGTTACACAAGTTCAAGGTCTATAATTCCTACAATTAAGTATAACTTATAAGCACAGCCTTATAAGTTAAAAGTAATTAGAATTGATCAGGTTCTAATTTAATTCAATCAACAATGACTATAATTATAAATAAGAAATCATCATGTAGACATTCTAAACTAAAATTTGATCGAGATCTACTAA
Source organism: Gastrodia elata (assembly GCA_016760335.1). NCBI lineage: Eukaryota > Viridiplantae > Streptophyta > Magnoliopsida > Asparagales > Orchidaceae > Gastrodia > Gastrodia elata. The sequence goes on along the minus strand of CM028678.1, from coordinate 27,553,201 downwards.
GCTAGGGATTATAAATTAAATACCATGAATTGGAGTTAATTACATACTCCTAAGGTAATACTTAAGGACTATGGCTTAAATCTAAATTATGAAATAATGATTAAGGCAAATCATACCAAGCAAATTCAAGGGTTAAAAGGATGAATCTCCTAGTCTTAACCTAGAGTTGAAAGATAAAATAATCTAAATTAAAGCATGAAAGTTTAGAAACAAATAAAACCAAGGTTCCATTCATTGAATAACATGCTTTATTCAATGTATGAAATCTAACATAGTATATAATCCTAATCTTAAGGAAAAGATTCGAAAGTGAAGTGTAGATTCCTAATAAGCTCCTAATAAAATGACTTAGGAAATTTCAGGATTTGATAGAATTTATTATGATTTATCTTCATTTGCTAATTTTGCTCATTTAAAGGAGTTAATGATGAGTTTTTACTAAGTTGAGGTATAATGAATTTTACTTTGGAATTTTACAAGGCTTAATTTGAATTTTCAACAGTTAACTTAATTTATGGATTTAATAGTCTAATTTGATTCCAAATTAATTTTATTACTAATTTCAATGATCTAAATAATAATTTAGAGGTTAAGAGAACTTAACCAAAATTTTGGGCAAAATAGCCGTTTTGCTTCTACTTAAGAGTCTAAAATGCTACTTTTTGATAAAGGGCCATAAATTAGATTTTATTAATGCCAAATTATTCCTTATTATCTAAATGAAGATAGATAGTAGGTACATCAAATTTGGACAAGTAATAAGTACTAAGGGTCCAATTTAATAATTTTAACTTATAAGGGCATTTTGGTAATTTTACTTAGTGAAATATAAAAATTCAGTTAGTTTATTATTGCCTACTGTCTAAGAATTCCATTGTAACGATCTCAATAATTGGATAGAAAATTTAATCCAATATTGGGATGCAACCTTAGCACCCAATACTCAATTAGAAGAAAACTAATCAAATATAGATGCTAAGTGGCCAAGTCTCTTTATGGGTAAATGTTAAGTTAATAAAATTATGCAAATGAATGCAATAGAAGATATAATTAAGGAGATACATGAAAACATTGCAAGTATAAATAATACAAGTAATTAATAAAATCCACTCATTCAACCCAAGCAATTAGAAAATAAGTAATCACAACATAGATATGTGAAGATAGGTTAGAATATCTCAAGCAGTTAAAATTTTTAAATATAATAAGCCTTTTAAAAGTAAGAGTAAATAAAGTAAGTCATTTTCTCACTTGTAATAAAATGCAGGTAAACATTTAAATTAAGCGGAATCAAAATTTTTTATAAGCACTTTAAGCACTTGGACCTGCACTACCTGAATCAAAGGGCTCTTAATCTATCATATTTTGATATTTAAATATGATAGGGCAAAGCCAATAAAAGAAAAATACAGTTAGACTAAACAATCTAAGCACATTTTATAATTAACTATATTTTAAATTGATAGGATAACACTGGCATAATTTACAATTTAAACTAAGCAGCGGAGCTATAAAAGCTGTCAAATAAAGGAAAAAGGAAGTAAACATAACTGTAAAGAAGATAGTATGAAATAATCTGAGTAAAAATGCTCACTTGTATATAAGTCCTAGTCTGCATCCAAAAATAGTTAGGGAAAAGCATCCTAAGGGCTAGAAACTACTATGTGCATTTAAAGTAAATGAAATGGAGGTAATACATGTTCAATGAAATTTATGTTAAGTAAGCAATGAAATACAGTGTAGCATTAAATGAAATTAAGCAACATACATTGTATTTTAGTTGAACTATAAGTAAGCAAAATATAATACTAGAAATAGAGAGTGTAAAGCATAGAAAGTAAAAAAGTATCTTAGACTCTTAGTCTAAGATACACATAGCCTAGGACTATGAAAAGTAAGCATAACAAAATAGTTTTGAAGAGACCTTACAAATAATAAGATTGTAAAAGAACTCTTATATTATTAGTTGAAGTTATATTTAGATGCTATCTCATTCTGTGGCAGTATTCAACAGAATGGGATGAGGAGTTAGGCGTTACCTTTAGATGAAGTTATATTTAGATGCCTAACTAGATATAGTGGGGGGTCGAACATTCACATTTACTCTCTCTAAAATGTGAAGTCCTATTATAAGCGTTATCTTTATTGTTCAAATTGCCATAAGTCATTCCCCATAACTTTTTATGAAAATTTTAATAATGCACATCGATCTTGTATGAATATTCAAGAAAGAGGCTCAAAGTTAAGCAAGCATTCAATAAATTTCAATAATTATTAACTATGTGGTATCCTTTTGTTATTTAAATTTTAATGATCTACTTAATGATTAGAGCGAATTGAACTCCCAATTGACTTACAGATATTGATCTTTAAGTCTGTTGTTATTAATAGTAAAAGAAAGATAAGTCTAAAAAATAGTATTTTCATGTAAATGATGTTCATCCTATACTAGTCCTAAGCTAATCAAATCAATTAGATTAATGATTAAGGCTTAAGGAAACTATTAAGGAGAGTAAGATTTAAAGTTTGTTAAGATAATGAAAGTATAAGCTAAAGAAAATTCTATTAGCTTCATCTAATTAGCTTACAAACTAGAAAGTATCAACTCAATTCAATCATGAAGTTATCTAAGATTAATTGATGTTGAGTATTTGAAAGTAAGGAAAGAAGTATATTATATCCTACAAGTGATAATTCATTTATAGTTGTAATAATTTAGAAATCTATAGCTTATTTAAAGCAGTAAGGAAAGAAGTATATGTGCTAATCATTCATGAGATTGTTTGAGCACTAGTCATATTATGAGTTCTTTTAAAGAGCCTTAGCTGAGAAATTGGAAGTATTATGCTAAAATAGAATACAAAAACAAATTTAAAGATCCTTAATTAATTCCAACATACAACTAAAGGAGAAGTAAGGCATGTGAGAACTTAAGATCTCATTCTAACTCTAATAATTTTGGCATGAACTCAATTGTATTTTCTCAAAAGAAACACATATGACATCACATGCAAGTCTTCCATTCATTTGAAAGTTTAATTGAAAAGATCAATGATATAAAGCTAACATTAAGTCAATCCATTATATAGGTATGCTTATTCCAATTTAATCCTAGCATGAGATAAGTAATTGAAACTACATTCCACAATTATGCATATAACATTTATTAATGAAATAAAACATGAAATGTTTGTATAATTCTCAACTTGCTAGAATGTAGAATGAAAGAACAATTCATTAAATATTTATCATTAATTTAATTTAAGGCATAAGATATGAATTCTAATTATGTTCCAACCTAAGCAAAGTACATGTAACTTTACATTCTAGTTATATGAAATTTGACAATAGATTCAAGTTAAGAAAACCATATGAGAAATACATGACATAGAAGAATCAAACTCAGCATATGTTATCCAAGTATTTTATTTAATTCATTCATGTACTAATTCAACATATGAAAATGATCAATTATAGAAGTTCTAAACATTTCCAATCCATAATTTACATTATTATAATAACTATTAACAACATTATAAATAATTCAATTTGAAAAGTTACATGCATTTCATTTAATTTAATCTAATCCTAGGTAATTCTACAATGGAGGAAATTTAATTTAAATAATATATAAACATATAAATTAAGACTATATGGGAGATAATAAATGAAACAAGTTTGCTATCCTAGGGTTCACATATCCTAAAATAAGTATTTATGAAAAATAAGAAATTAACATTTATCTTAAATTTAGTAGAAAAATACCTAAAAGTTTCAATACTATCCAATTGATCAGTTATACTTTTGTCAATGTGATCCTTATAAGAGCATGCCAATTGTTCCCCACAAAGAAAGAAATGGAGTGGCTCAAAAGGAATAGTGAACTTGCTGGCTCGATTTCTAGAATTATGAGTTGCTTCTTCCCTGAACAGAGTTCGCATAATCTGGCGGAACTAGGGCATCGCCAAATTACACAATAGGATTTCTAACAGCGCATTTAAGTTCTTCTTATGAAAGAGTATCTCATGGCCAGCAATATGATCTTTAATAACTCAATTGGAATTAATCCTAAGGTAGGCCATGAAGATACCCTAAAATTTAATCTATCGTGTATTTACCAAATAATTGCAAATGGAGAATTAAGTTGGAAACAATTAAATTGGGTCGACTAAAATCGAACACTATGTAAAAATCTAATCTTAAAACAATATGGTAATGATTATAATTTGAGTATTCAAGGAAAATCTCAAATATATGTTATGTATTTAAAACAATAACTAATTCTGAGTGATAGAAATTCTCTTAAATTAGGATTTGATGTCTTCAATTATAATTAATCTATCTATGTGGTATCGACAGAAAGGATATGCATAGAACATGAGTAATCACATAACCAAAGAAATGGAATATGAAATTGAACTAACAACTTTCTAGCTGGAATAATCAAATCTAGGATGAGATTAATGAGATTGGACAATGTTTATAAATAAGATTAGATGTCATTGCAACAATTAAAGGAGACAAAAAATAAGAGTGAAAGGAATGATATAAATCATATACTTCCATTAAAGGTCGAATTCATATAAATTGAACCTTTCAAAGTTTGATTCGACATCTTCATTTGTTGTAAGATACATAGAAACCATAAATCACGGGTTTAAAATTAATTGGATAGTGGCTTTACAGAGGAAAACTGTACCTCGCAGTCTTCAGAGTTTGGCGATACTTCTATTAAGACCGAGTCTGCTCCTGATGCTTGGCACTTTCCTTCACAAGATTTGTATGAAGCAAAAGCTATATTTACATAATGATGTAAATTACTTACTGAATTTAAATTCTATAAAAAAATTTATTAGTAGAATGCTAATAGCGATTAATTGATAGCAAAGAATCAAAGCAAACCTTTGATTTGATTTAAAAAAGATAGTTAAAGCAAAATTACAGAACTCCTTTTTTTTTATCCATACAGCTTTATTTTTTTATCTATTATACATGAATATTTAAGATATCATAGTTAAAGGTTTTAAATATGCAAGTATTACAAGGTGCCACAAGCTACAAAGAATGGGATAGCTATAAACTAATCACTTATAGCTAATCAACAAGTATGTAGAAATAACATACAAAGCAACAATTAAACAAGGTGAGGCTAAAAGTAAAATAACTGCAACTAGTGAAATAAATCTGATCCTAACATGCTGATGATCACATGGATACATGCTGAGTATATAAAGAACACAAGTGCTGAAATAAACATACAATTCTAGCATCCTAAACATGCCAATATTTAATACTAAACAGTAAGAGTATTTATACGAGCATGCATATTAATATGAAAAAGGCCATTGAGGCATGTGGCAAAAATAAACTAAGTACATGAATGAGCAAAAGTAAGGTTACTGAGACATGTGGCAAAGCAAGTCAAGCACTAAAAGAAAGGCTAGTGAAGCATGCGACAAAGGAAAATAAATACTAAAAACTAAACTGAAGTAGGAATAAGCTTAAGACATAGTACTGCCATAACATAAACAGGCCATATAGGACCTCTAAACTGAAAGTTCAACTTGTATCCATCCTAGGCGTCCGCAGAGCTAGGTCCTAGTTAAACTTATAGAATTAACATGTTTCCATCCTAGACATCCACAGAGCTAGTTCCGAGTCTATTCTATAACAAAACTAGAACTGAAGAGGCAGACTAAGCTAGGACATACTCTCCTAACTGAAAGCACTGAAAGAATTGAATGAATGCAATGCTTTTCAAATACTAACTTAAGATGTATCTTCCATATCCTAAGTTTACCTATTATGTTCAAGGAACGAGGCTTAATATGGAAGGTTTGCAAAGCAATCAAAGTCAAAGTAAGCAAGAGACTAAATCTAGACTTATGTGATATATATTGTTATCTAATTTATCCAGCTAACTATTTTAAGAAGATACAAGTTTAGGATCTCCAATGTCGAGCTATCAAGAATAATCCCAGATTCATGACCTTAATGTTAATATTAGAACTTAACAAGTTCTAATTCGTAATCATATGGTGACTATAAAGATTAAAGTAAATAAATCAACGACTTAATTTTTATTATTTCCCTCTCTTAACTCAAATCTTGATTAAGTAACTCAAGATTAAGGATTCTAGAATTAAACTCCATCTTGGTGTTCAAATATTGAATCCAATGTAATATCCTAATAAGGTTCTAGGGTTCATACTTAAAACCCAAATTAAAGCTAAGGAATCTTATAAGCTGAAAGATTTAGAAACTAACTTACTTGAAAGGTCACTCTACTAATTAAAAGATAAAATAATTAATTAAGAAGTAAGAATTTAAAATCTATATTCAATCCTTAGGATAATTATATTATACTGTAGATTGAATAAATCCTACACCCACATGGAGGTTTCAAAAGGATTAAACAATAATTCACTTAGGGAATCCTAAACAAGGTAATTCAATTCAATTTGAAGATCTAAAGTCTAAGATCTAAGATTTAAGATATAGTGTTTGGTCACTTTGGACTTAAGCTAAGATTTAGATTTTGGGTTTTACAAGAGCTTTTTCTTTTACTTTCTTTAAGACTATAATTCATAAATAAACCTTAGCAAGATAACTAGGATTAGAAACTTCAACTTTAATATTGATTAGGCTAGGTCTTTTATGAACGAGTCTTAAGATCACTTAAGACATTAAGAGCTTACTTAAGGATTTTAAGGTTTAAACACTAGGATTCAATCCTGAGATGGTGCAACTTAGCAATTGATGTTAATTCATTTCATTATTGATTATAATTACCTTACTTGGGAATTCTAAGGTTTAAGGGTACTTAAGCACAATTTAGTCAAAATGACCAAAATACCTCTCTTAAGGTTAAAAATGAGATTTTAAGATTTACTCATCCAAATTGATCCAAGTCTATTTTAATGAGTTCCCTATTGGTTAATGAAGTAGGATACACACTTATCTTAAGTTTTGGTAACCTAATTAGCCTAATTAGCACTAATCACATTTTAAAGCTAATTAAGGTAATTAAAGAAATTTGAGCATACTAGAATGATCTAAACATATTTAAAGGCTCTACCATACTTAATGAAGCCTTGAGAAGTATATTTACCAAATTCAAAGGTTAATCTATGGCTTAATTCACTAATCTCAAATTAGGGTAATTAAGGTGTGATTAGCAAAATTAAAGATTGTAATTTACTCTTTATGGTCTACATAGGTTCTGTATGGTCTCATGAACAATTAAAGACCTTAATCAACATTTTTGGATATTTAATGAATTTATAATGATTTAAATAAATATAGAGAAAGATTAGGCAATTATTTATGATCTAACCATTTTATCTTTTAATTTATTTTATATTATTATTCCTTGCATTTTTCTAATTAAAATGGTATATTAGATCATACCATTTGGATAAGTATTAATTAAATTATTTCATAAATACATTTTGAAGGTTTATTTAAATTGGAATCATAGGGTTTTTAATTAAACTTATTAATCCTTTATTTTTCCGAAGGAAAACAATTCCTAAATAAATTAATTTTCCTGGCCCAGATATCAAACCACGTGAGCCTGGGCTGGTTCGGCCCGATGCGCAGTAGCATCGTCCCCGATACCCCCTTCACAAACAGCCGTGAGAACGGTACCTTGGACCGCAAAAATCATTGCCGATTGACCACGCCACGACCAATATTCATTCGCCACACCTTCAGGAAGTCAAGGCGCATCGATTGAACCTATAAGCCCTAACTCGGACGAACTAAAATATGGGATGGCTATTCCACCAAGACTTCCATTTTCAAATGATTAGGGTTTATAGTGAGGAGATAATTCTCCTCACAGAAACCACTAAATTGGTGGGGCTCAATCCCTACACCATCAGTGAGGTGAGGCGAGTCGAACCCCCAAGGTTTCATAACCTGGGGTGCAGCCGATCACTGGGTCCTTACTCGGACTCTGCCATGGCTCGGCCTCTATGTCAATCGATTGATACGATTGATCAGTGCTTGCTCAAACCCTGGCAATAATGACAACTAGTTTCCTAAGTGGATAAGGCTAGTTAGACGACATCCAGAGGCTCCATCCAGAGGTAGAATAAAGAACTGAACTTAAGAAATTCAGTGGGAGAAAGTATACCTTAAGCTGGGGAATGGCTGTGACTGATACGAAGGGAGGAGCTCAGAGTTCTCCAGGCAGATGTAGAGACTGCACTAGGGGGTCTGAATGCCAGACTGCACCATCAATCAGCAGTTCGCAGCTACGTTATGCCGGGCTAGGTCGAGAGCTCCAAATGCTTCAGCTGGGAGTATTAGTGGATCTCAGTGAGCAAAAGGGATCACTGAGATGCGCTGAGGGTATTTATAGGCAAGGGGGGGTCCAAGGGTGGGCACTATGGCTAGAAGCCATGCTTAAGGCTCAGGCAGGGACGGAGCCATGCGCCTCCATAATTGGGGCTAGCAGGGCCTCGTGACCTGACGAGCATCTTCCTACCAGAGCTGGGAAGATCTTAACAGTCGGGAAGACGTGGTAGAGGGAGTGGCAGACCAAGCCAACGTGTTAAATTTGCTCTGATACTCTCTGTCAGACGCGAGCTGGGGAAGTCGAAGGCCAACGATGGATAGGGGTGCGACCATCTAATGGATTAACAGTTACAACGGGACGGTCCTGATCATCCAACCAATAACGGCTGAGCGCGGGGATCAGATCGATCGTCAGATTGGATCTGATAGATTCAATGGGTGATCGTGTTACTTAAGATGGGAAGCTAGATGCCGTCTGATCTCATCTCAAAGTCGCGAAACAGTCGAAATGAGACGGGATCGATCGAGAGCACGGGCCATTGGATCATTTCCATGAAATCGACGGTCCGAATGGCGCCCGTGGTTTAGAGGCAGTTGACTGTTGGAGGAAGGGCAGAAATGCAATTTAGGATTGTTTTAAACCATAATGTGCAATTGAACCAATTTAAATAAATTATAAAATGGGCATAAATGACCTCAAAAAATTCTCAAAATTTCACCCTTAGTTAATTTGGGGGTGGGGAATTCAAAAATTAAGTCAGATTTTAATTTGGAGATCAATTTAATTTAGAAATTTTCTAGGGCTTAAAAATAGTCAAAAATACTAAAATTCTCAATTTACCTCTGATTGATTCTAAACTTCTAGGGCTAGGTTTGGATGACCCATTGAGTCTAATGGAATCAAAATTGGAACTTAGCTTAGCTTAATTAATTTGGACTTAGCTAGGGTAGCAACTAGGGCTATTACAGACTCCCCCACTTAAGAATGATGTCATCCCCGACATCACTTAAATGAAGAAAATACTATAGGGACTGAAATTTAAATGCAACGAATAAGAAAGAAAAGAAAAGTAACTGGACTTGCAAAGAGCTGTGGATACTTATTGCGCATATCCACTTCTTTTTCCCAAGTAGATTCTTCTAAGGATCGATTCTTCCACTTGATCTTAACCATAGGAATTGAACGATTCCTTAGCTGCTTCTGATCACGAGCTAAAACTTTGATTGGTTCTTTAGTATAAGAAAAATCAGGTTAAAGTTCTACTGCTAGAAGTTGAACAAGATGAGATGGGTCTCTAAGGCATCTTCTTATTGATGATACATGGAATACATTGTGGACAGCTGCAAAGTCATCAGGAAGATTCAACCTATAGGCATATAATCTTACTTTGGCCAAAATCTCAAAAGGTCCAACATAGCGGGGACTGAGTTTCCCTGCCACACCAAATCTGTAGACACCTATCATTGGAATAACTTTCAAATAGGCCGCATCGCCAACATTGAACTCTAAGAGACGATGATGACCATCATGATACTTACTTTGATGATCATGAGTTAAACAAATTCTCTGTTGAATTAATTGTATCTTCTTATTAGTTTGTTCAACTAACTCAAACCTAAAAAGTTGAACGCTTCCTATTTCTGACCAAGCTAGCAGAGTACTACATTTTCTACCATACAATGCCTCATAAGGAGCCATTTTAATATTGGCTTGGAAACTATTATTGTAGGCAAACTCCATCAATGGAATATGATCTTCCCAGGAACCGGTAAAATCAAGAACACACAGCCTAAGCAAATCTTTCAGAACTTGATTCACTCTTTCAGTCTGCCCATCCGTTTGAGGATGAAATAGCTAAAGTAGTTCCCAAATCTTGATGCAAAGATTGCCAAAACTTAGAAGTGAATCTGCTATCTCTGTCAGATACGATTGATTTTGGAATACCATGCAATCTGACTATTTATTTGATATAGAGCTTTGCTAACTTCTCCACAGAGTCAATTTGATGGATAGGAAGAAAATGCACTGATTTAGTTAAGCGGTCTACTATAACCCAGATTACATCGGCACCAAATTTAGCATGAGGCAATCTCATGACAAAATCCATAGATATATCGAACCATTTTCATTCAGAAATTTCCAATGGATGCAGAAGACCACCAGGTCTTTGGTGCTCGGCCCTTACCAAATTGCAGGCATGACACTTAGCCACCAAATCGGCTACATCCTTTTCATACCGAGCCACCATAATGATTACTTTAAATCCTGGTACTGCCTGAGTGAATGTGATACCCAGAACTATGACCTTCAAACAACACTTCTCGGTGCATGGATTTAGGAATCCATAAATGAACACCTTGATAAATTATGCCATTGTGCATTTGCAATTCATGATGATGACCACTTTCAATAGTTGCTTTGAATTTCAATTAATCATCATCTTTAGTTTGCGAGATAGAGACATCTATGTGGAATGTTGGTTCCACATTACTATTTGCTAGAACAGAACTTAGCATATCGCCACTGACTAAAGAAATCTCTAGCTTACAAAATTCTTGTTCTAACAAACTGGAGGCGATCATGGAAGATAAAGTAGCACGACGGCTAAGAGCATCGGCCACAATATTTGCTTTTCCTAGATGGTACTAAATGCTCATATCATAGTCACTAATGAGTTCTAACCATCTCCTTTGACGATAATTCAGATCTCTTTGGGTGAAGATATACTTTAAACTTTGATGATCTGTGAAAATTGAATACTGAACTCCATACAAGTTGTGTCGCCAAATTTTTAGAGTAAAGATTACAACTGCAAGTTCGAGATCATAAACTGGATAATTTTTCTCGTGGGGTTTTAACCGTCGACAGGAGTAAGCAATTACCTTACCCTCTTACCTTAAAACACAACCTAGTCCAATTCCAAAGGCATCAGTGTATCCTAATAGTTCAAGTCTTCCTTGGGAAGAACAGGTACTGGAGCAGTAGAGAGTGCAACCTTCAAGTTTCGAAATGCTTTCTCATATTTCAGGCTCCAAATGAACGGACTGGCTTTTTTAGTTAATTTAGTCAAAGGAAAAGTAATCTGGGAAAAGCCCTTAACAAATTTCTTGTAATATCCGGTTAATCCCAAGAAACTTCTAATATCTATGACTATCTTAGGTTGAATCCAGTTCTAAATAGCGCTTACTTTATTTTGATCTACACGAATACCCTAGGCATCGATGACATGTCCCAAGAATGCAATGCACTTAAGCCAAAACTCACACTTGGAGAACTTGGCATACAACTGATGTTCACGCAGAGCTTCTAATACTAACCTCAGATGTTCTTCATGATCTTTTAAGGTTCGAGAATAAATGAGAATATCGTCGATAAAGAAGATTACAAATTTGTCTAAATATGGCTTCAGAACTCGCTGCATAAAATCCATGTAGATTGCTGGTGCATTGGTGAGTCCCAAAGACATCACTAAGAATTTGAAATGACTATAGCAAGTACGGAAGGCAGTCTTTCCCACATCATCTTCTTTTACTCATAATTGATGATATCTCGACCTTAAGTCAACCTTAGAGAATATGATAGCTCTAGATAACTGGTCGAATAAATCATCAATCCTAAGCAATGGGTATTTATTCTTTTTGGTGACTTAATTTAGTTTGCAATAATCTATGCATATTCACATAGATCCATCCTTCTTTATTATGAATAGAACGGGCGCTCCTCAAGGAGACATACATGCCTAATAAAGCCTTTATTCAAGAGCTCTTGTAACTGTTCGTTGAGTTCTTGAAGTTCCTTAGGTGCCATTCTGTATTGTGCTTTAGATATAGGCTGGGTACCTGGAGCTAATTCAGTAGAGAACTCAACTTCTCTTGAAGGAGGTACACTAGGCAGGTCTTCTAGGAATACGTCGGCGAATTCCTTAACTACTTTGCAATCAGAGAGAGGGACGCTTTCCTTTTCTTCACTCATCCTAGGCATCCGCAGAGATCGGTCCGAGTTAAACTTATAGAATAAGGTATGTATCCATCCTAGATGTCCATAGAGCTAGGTCCAAGTCTATTCTATAATAAAACTAGAACTAAAGAGGTAGACTAAGCTAGGACATACTTTACTAATTGAAAGCACTAAAAGAACTGAATGAATGCAATGCTTTTCAAATACTAACTTAGGATGTATCTTCTATATCCTAAGTTTACCTATTATGCTCAAGGAATGAGGCTCAATATTCAAGGTGTGCAAAGCAATCAAAGTCAAAGTAAGCAAGAGACTCAATCTAGACTTATGTGATATCTATTATTGTCTAATTTATCCAGCTAACTATTTTGAGAATATACAACTTTAGGATCTCCAATATCCATCTATCGAGTATAATCCCAAATTCACGACCTTAATGATAACATTAGAACTTAACAAGTTCTAATTCATAATCATATGATGACTATAAGGATTAAAGTAAACAAATCAATGATTTAATTATTATTATTTCCCTCTTTTAACCCAAATCTTGATTAAGTAATTCAAGATTAAGGATTCTAGATTTAAACTCCATCTTGGTGTTCAAATCCTAAATCCAATGTAATATCCTAATAAGGATCTAGGGTTAACACTTAAAACCCAAATTAAAGATAAGGAATCTTATAAGCTGAAGGATTCAAAAACTAAGATCTTTTTGAAAGGTCACTCTACTGGTTATAAGATAAAATAATCAATTAAGAAGTAAGAATTTAAGATATATATTCAATCCTTAGGATGATTATATTATCCTATAGATTGAATAAATCCTACACCCACATGGATATTTTAAGAGTATTAAACATAAATTCACTTAGGGAATCCCGAACAAGGTAATTCAATTCAATTTGAAGATCTAAAGTCTAAGATCTAAGATCTAAGATCTAGTGTTTGATATAGACTTAAGCTAAGATTTAGATTTAGGGTTTTATAGGAGCTTTTGCTTTTACTTTCTTTAAGACTATAATTCATATATAAACCTCAGCAAGATAACTAGGATTAGAAACTTCAACTTTAATATTGATTAAGCTAGGTCTTTTATGAAAGAGTCTTAAGATCACTTAAGATCTAACGAGCTTACTTAAGGATTTTAAGATTTAAACACTAGGATTCAATCCTGAGATGGTGCAACTTAGCAATTGATGTTAATTCATTTCATTATTGATTATAATTACTTTACTTGTGAATTCTAAGGTTTAAGGGTATTTATGCACATTTGGTCAAAATGAACAAAATATCATATTGGTTAAAAATGAAATTTTAAGATTTACTCATCCAAATTGATCAAAGTCTACTTTAATGAGTTCCATATTGGTTAATGAAGTAGGATACACACTTATCTTAGGTTTTGGTAACCTAATTAGCGTAAATAGCACTAATCACATTTTTAAGCCAATAAGGTGATTAAAGAAATTTGAGCATACTAGAATAATCCAAATATATTTAAAGGCTCTACCATACTTAGTGAAGCATTAGGAAGTAGATTTACCAAAATTAGAGGTTAATCTAAGGCTTAATTCACTAATCTCAAATTAGATTAATTAAGGAGTGATTAGCAAAATTAAAGATCTTAATTTACTTTTAATAGTCTATATAGGTTCTATATAGTCTCATGAGTAATCAGAGACCTTAGTCAACATTTTTGGATAATTAATAAATTTATTATGATTAAAATAAAAATAGACAAAGATTAGGAAATTATTTAAGATCTAACCATTGGATCTCTTATTTGATTTTATATTATTATTCGTTGCATTTTTCTGATTAAAATGGTATATTAAATCATACCATTTGGATAAGTATTAATTAAATTATTTCATTAATACAGTCTAAATGTTTATTTAAATTGGAATCATAGAGTTTCTAATTAAACTTATTTATCCTTTATTTTTATGAAGGAAATTAATTCCTAAATGAATTAATTTACCTGGCCCGAATATCAAACTGCACGGGTCAGAGCGGGGCCCGACTGGGCTGGCACTCTCGCACTGCGCGGGCCTAGGGTGGGCCGGCCCGTTGCGCTAGTAGCATTATCCCCGATACCCCCTTCGCAGATAACCGCGGGGAGGGTACCTTGGACCGCAAAATTCACCACTGACAGACCACGCCATGACTAGCGTTCAATCGCCACACCTTCAGGAAGTCAAGGTGCATCGATTGAACCTATAAGCCCTAACTGGGATGGAATAGAACATGGGATGGCTATTCCACCGAGACTTCCATTTTCAGATGATTAGAGTTTACTGTGAGGGTATTTCTATGAAGACTATGTGTTGGGCAAACAAAAGAATGTTTCATTCTCCAAAGTTGTAAGAGAGGTAAGAAGTAGGAAGCTTGAGTTGGTGCATATAGACGTATGGGGGCCAAATCCAACTTCTTATATAAGTGGAGCCACATATTTTGTCTCCTTCATTGATAACCATACGAGAAAGGTATGAGATTACTTTATATAACATAAATTAAACATATTTGATGTGTTTGGAAAGTGATTAGATTTGGTAGAGAAAGAGACATGATTAAAGCTTATGTGCTTGATGTTTGGTAATGGCGGTGAGTATTATGATAGGGAGTTCAAGGAGTTCTGTGCCTTCAGAGACATCAAGAGAGAATTTACAGCCCCAAAAAAACCACAACAAAATGATATTATAGAATGAATGAACAGGACAAACCTAGAAAGAGCTAGGAGCATAAAGTTACATGAGGGTCTCTCAAAGCAGTTCTGGGCTGAAGCTGTTGACACAGGTATTTACTTGTTAAATCGGGGACCATTTGTACCCTTGAATGAAGGGATTCTCAAGGAGTCTTGCATCGAAAAGGAGGTGAAACTGAACCACCTCAAGGTATTTGACTGCTCATCATATGTGCATATTGATGTGGGATCCAGGAGCAAGCATGACGCATAGGCGATCAAGTGTACATTTGTTGGATATGGTGCGGGCGAGTTCGATTACAGTTTCTAGGATAAATATAACTAGAAGTTTATCAGAAGCAGAGATATCACTTTCAATGAATATGAAATGTACAAAAATTATATTGGAGTCAAGGCTAATTCCAAAGATGCTTCAGATGCTGATCTCAAGCACATATAAATTGATGATAATGCTGAGGGTGTCATTGTTTAACCACAAACACCCATGTTAAAATAATCCATAAGAGTCAAATGACCACCACAGGGTACCTTTCATTTTTATTTTACCTATTACTAATAGATGGCAGTGAACCAGAAAGCTTGGAAGGGGCACTTCAGGTTGGAGATTTAATCAAGTGGGAGGCTACCATGAATGATGAAATGACATCACTCATGCAAATGGGACATATGAGTTGGCACCTCTACTAGCTCAGAAGAAAGCCTTCCAGAACAAGTGGGTTTATCGGGTGAAGGTAGAAGATGAGGCTTGTAGTAAATGGCTTCCAATAAAGGCATTGTCTCAGTTATAGTGAGATCTTTGCCCCAATTTTAAAGATGGTAACCTTCAAGGTTGTGTTAAACATTGTTGCAGTTGAGGATTTGCATTTGGATCAAATGGATATCAAAATTATATTCCTTCGTGGAGAGCTAGAGGAGGAGTTGTACATACAACAACCTAAAGGGTACAAGACTCAATAGAAGAAAAAAGTTGAGCTAGTGTGCAGGTTCAAGAAGAGCCTCTATGGCAAGAAGAAAGCGCAAATGCAGTGGTACAAGAGATTAGATAGATTCATGTCAGAATCGAGGTACAAGAGATACTAGGTGGAATACTATCATTACATTAAACAAAGAAAGTCCTCTTATATCATTCTGTCACTGTATGAGGATTATATGTTGATTGCAGGATCAGACATGGAGGAGATAAGGAAGCTAAAAGAGCTTATGTCAAAGGAGTTTGATATGAAGGACTTGGGGTAGGCCAAGCAGATTCTTAGAATGAGAAATAATTAGGAAAGAAATACAGGATTCCTAAAGCTATTACAGAATGAATATATTGAAAAGGCGCTGAAACAATTCAACATGAGTGAAGCAAAGCCAGTGGGCACTCCTCTAGCAAGTCACTTTAGCTTATTAGAGGAACAGATGCTATGTAGACTTAGATATTGCATGAGATGTTGATAGCAGGAGAACCACTACAGGATATGTGTATACATTGGAAAGTTAAGCCATGAGTTGGATCTCTAGGCTACAAATTATCGTGTTGCTTTCTACAATGGAGGCAGAATACATTGCCATTATAGAGGCAAGTAAGGAGATAATCTGGTTAAAGAGTTTTATGCTAGAATTGGGCAAAGAGCAGGAGGATGTGAAGCTCTACAGTGATAGTATAAGTGTTATTCACCTAGCAAAGAATGTAGCATTTCATGCCAAGGCAAAGTATTCAATACCATTACCATTTCATCCGGACATTATTGGAAGAGTGACATAATGGATTGGAGAAGATCCACACTTTGAAGAATCTAGTTGATATGCTTACAAAGGAGTAGTAGTGAAGAAACTGAAGCTATGTGCTGCTTTAGTTCCTCTCAGTATGTGAAGAGAGAGCGGGGGTGAGTCGCACCATATTAACAAAAGAGGGGTATATTTCTAAAGATCTTCAAGTGGGAAATTATTGTGTTGTGGTGACCATTTAGTCCATCATGTAGATGCTAATGGTTCTTTGGTGAGCTTTCAAGAGGATTCGAGTCGATTCAGAACAAGGAATTAAGTTCAACAACAACATAGGCACTATGACACGCCCTAGCAAAAATTGGCGCTGCAGCGTGCCGCAGCGGGTCCATCCCAAAATGCAGGCAATATGAAAGGTAGACGCTATCGTGCATCGCAGCAGTGGGAAAGTAGAGACGCGGGTGCTACCGCGTGCTGTAGCAACAGACTATTCGAAAGGAAGAAGCTACTGCGGGCCACAGCGATAGACTATTCGAAAGACAGCGTTACCGTGCACCGCAGCGGTAGGCAATTCAACAAGGTGGGCGTTACCGCACATAGAAGCGGGATCCAATTCTAAACACGAGTACTATCGCATGTCATAGCAGGTTCCAATTCTAAACATGGGCACTATGGCACACCATTGTGCCTAACAAATTTTTGCTTCATTTCTATTTATGCCATGAGTAAATTGGAGGGCAGGGATTTTGATCCTTTTAAGATTTAAAATTGAGCTGGGTAATTATGCAAAAAAGTTGGAAGGAATTTACAATGTTTGTATTCTTAGTTTGCCGATTAAGGTTGCTGTGAGGAGGAGATCTTAGTGTGAAGTCCTAAAGAAGCTGCAGTGAAACAAATTTCTTGCATGTTGGAGATAACACTCTAGGTGGTGGCTGCTTCATCTCCCCTCCATATTAGAGTAAGAGCTTGTGTATTTCCTATCAAAGGATAAGCTTGTTGTAACTCTATAATACTCAAGTTTTCAAAGTGATATTTTTTGTGGTGTGGCTCCATAGTTTTTCCCATTTTTGAGTTTTTCACGTAATCTTCAATGTTTGGATGTTTGTCTGCTTGTGCTTATCTTCAATATATGTACTATGCGATTTTCTACTTATGCTCATGTGACTTTGAATTTTCTTGGTAACAGTCAATGCAACCCTGTTCCTCAATCGAGCGCACCACCAAAATCACTTTCTTTACAGAGAGAGTGTGCTCGATTGTGTTTTGATTTTATTATCCCAACACAATTATCAACATCCCCACCAGCAGTGTCCCAATAGTAAGAACTAAAACAAAGTAAGCCGTAGCTGAGTGTAACAGCCTTAGGTCATTAATATGCTTAACCTATGCTTAAACACACCTTAAAAATTCTTCCATTTCATTCACATGGTCATTAGGATCTAACCTTGAAATTTTGGTGTCAATCATACCTCACTAAGATAAATTGGCAATTTCACCAAATTAGGAACCCTAGAAAATAACAAAATTATTTTGATCTTCAAATCAAATTCTAATTGCATTTTTAAAGTTCTTGCCCCAAATTAGCCAGGGATACAGTTTAAGAATTCGTGGAAGTCATTTTATCCATATTTTAAATTAAATTAAATAGGGAAAATTGCACAATGGGGTCTCCAACATTTTATAATTACACTTATACCATCAACAGTCACTAACTGTCCGGGATCCATTATGCGAACTGTGAACGATCCATTGAGGTGCTTACATCCCACGATAGCGGATTCAAACCTTATCTCGCTATCATTCCATCGCATTCAACAATATATGCTAAATCAGGTGCGGATGCCGATCAGGTGTTGAATCGGGCCAGAGAATCCCACGGCCCGGATCACTCCGTATCAGGCCATTAGGATTTGAAAGATCAGAATTGTTCCACGGTTCTGACCAATAAATCACATGAGCCACAATGTTCCCGCACTATATATCTTCATATAGGAATTAACCCCGTGCCCGACAGGCAAAAGTCTATGTACGCTGACCGTAGGAAATGTCCCCCACTCCTCTACCACAGCAATGTTGTTAGTAGATTCCTTAAATCGATTAAGCACCATGATCAGGTCCCTAAGACCAATTTCTATTGATTTGAAGCTTCAAGAGCTCCACCTCGAACCAAGCTCTCAGGTTAGGCCAGGCTCTCATCTCCAACCCAAAGACCCTCTCAGGCTATAAGTAACCTTAGAAACCACACAGTGAGCCTTTTGTTCACTATGGAGCTTCAATTGACCAGCCTTCCCCAACTGATTCCTCGTAGTTACTCTCAAGCTCCCAATTTCCCTCAAAATACATGGTATTCAAGGGTGAGACTTGGGGTTCAAGTCCCCTAGCAGCTTATTGAAGCTCGGCCTAATCCTAGAACCCCTCTGTCGCTCGAGCCAGCTCCAAAAACTCCAAGACATGTACCTTCCGCCCTTACTGTGACCTATGTGAGCTCGCTGCCTAAATTATTGGCTATATCCTTAGATTGCAATTAGGTGCATGCAAACTAGGACCGTCTAAGATAGTCTTAGATCCGTCTATGGACGACTATGGCTCGGCAATGCGGGGCATAACTGAGCTGGAATATCAATTGTAGATGGAGACTCAGCTCTGTCCCAAGCAATTGGCAAGTTTAGGGATCGCCAATTGTCAAGAAATTATATTTCATAGGGATCCTCAATCGGATCGATACAATGAGTGCAACTCGATCCCATCGGGTGTCGTCATTTCCTACTTTAGCTGGTCCAGCTATGGCTCGACTAAGGATGTGTTGCTTGAGCCACCCCTGAGTTCAACCAGTGGAGGGCTCAGCTCTACCATATTTTGAGGATGGTGTAGGGATTGAGTCGGGCCTGAGTGTTGGTCTATGGAGGGAGAATTGCTTCCCCATTGTGAGCCCGAGTAGCCGGATAAGTTCAGATGGGGTCCCCCAATTGGGCAGGCCTCAATTGAGGCTTTATAAATTTATCAATGCATCTCAACCTAAGTAAGGCATGTCGAATGTCCGTAGGAGTCGGTGCGGTCAGGAGCCAGAGAATTTTGTCAATTAGGGTTAACCCTAATCGGCCAATGTCGAGAGATGGTGGAGGAAGAAAGGACTGAGCGGGTCAGGCCAGCCCATGGCCCTCGCGGTTCGACATTAATGGGTCATCAGGCTTGCTGACAATGGACCATCTGTGTTAATTATTAAAAGAATTTTTTGAAAAATTTTCCTTAAGTAAAATAAATCAGATAAATTTAAATTTAATTAAATTAATTAAGAATGTATTAATGCAATAACATTTCCATCTTAGCTCCGAACCATATGAAATTATATACCATTTTGTTCAAAAACATGTAAGGAATAAGAAATTATAAAAATATTTTATTTTATAAGGGACATTATATTAATTATGTTTTAATCACCAAATTGCATTATTAGTAATAATTAGGTTTCTTGCTCAAACTTAATGACACATTAAAGTTTTTGATTTTTTATTTAGATGTTTAAGATCGATTGGTTAAGTCAAATTTAGTATTTGAAATTTAATTGCTTAAATAGATGCTAATTTATTTTCTTTTCTTTTGTCTGGGAAGCCGATATTTTGGGATCCAACAATTTGTTAGATTTTGAGCAGTTTGAAGAGCGAATCTTGGAGACTTCCCAGGAGATCCAGGAAGAGCTAGTGGCGTATTAGCTAGTTCAGTTTTTAGTTATCGTTTTTAGTTATATTAGTTGTGACATGAGAGATATTTTTATTTACTTCCCTTTTTATTTTAAATAAGGGTTTATAATAATTTAATTATGGATGTATTTTTCTGATTCTTTATTGAGATAAATGTATTTATTTAGTCTCTATGACAAATGTTATTGATGAATACTATAGCTTCTGTACTCTGTTATTACTACTACTTATACTTAGTATTGTGATGTAATCAGCATAAAATTTAAACAAATACTCATATACATAGGATTCTTATTAAAACCACCTTTCATAAATCCAATATATGTTAGTACATTATCTAATTCTTAAGATAAGATTATCACACTTATCATAAGGATTAGATTTCATTTCTACCATGGGTGGAGTCTCGACAGCATTCAGGGAGGTTCAACTGTCCTTTCCAAGTTGCGCACCATTCCGCCGCTAATTGTTGTCTTTAATACCTCGGTTGTGTTAGGAGACGGGACGGGGCATTGTCAGATAGACAGTGTTCTTATCTAATTTATGATTCATTCTCTAGAGCAGATATGATCACAATCACTAAGTGTAAGAAAACATCAGTCATAATTTATCAAATAAAATCTCAGAAATGAAACTAAGAACACCTGGGAAAGGCATCATAGGGTTTGGACAAACTTCAAAGAAGTAAGAGACATATAAGTTAAATTAAAGTAAAAATCAAGGTTGATCTTCAAATAAAATTTTAGAAATGGAGTATCAACATTAGGAGGTTAGATACTACCTTAGACACTTCAATGACTACGAGATAAATGATTTCTTGGGTGGCAAGCTTTATGGTAGAACCATTAGTGGAGTATCTCCCAGAGGGGTATAAGTGCTTGATATGATTCCATTTCATCCAACCATCTTAGGTACGAATCTTATAGTTCTTGCTAGAGAATGTCTAGATTGTGTGACTATTAACTTTAGAGAAACTGCATGCCCAGATGGGTAGCATCTTTAGATCTTGGGAACCTTACTCAGTGAATCAACTAAAAGATGGAAGTTCCAGATGATTCAAAGACTCGTGAGAAAGTGCACGAGAGGATGCCATGTAGTCATTTATGATGACTTTTGTACTTCTTTTATAACAATATTTTGTAGTTGATCTTATTGAACATTTCTTATACTCATCTTTCATATCATTTCATCATTTATGCTTAACCATGTAATTTCCTTCATTTAGAAGTAGTGTTTGAGAAATAGTTTTTGTTTCATTTTATGAATAAGTATCCTTAGAAATTGCAGTCATGAATCTAGGATCCCCCTCGATGACTACCTCAATTAAGAACATTGTCTCATCATTAGTGGGTCTGATGGCATTACTTCATTGGTTGTCCTGGTGAAAACTCTGATCGAGAGTCATGCTTAGCATTCCCAAGAAACCCATAATATCCTCACAACATAGCAACCGCCTGTCATCCATGTGGCTGCTCCATATGACCCTCATTTCTCTACAGATGGATTCCTTCATATCTTCTTAAGGCTAAGAATACTGACATTTAATGGGGCTATGAATCCCATGGACACCATCAGTTGGCTGAAACTTGTAGAGAAGAAACTCACCAGCAATCAATGTCCCAACTCTGAAGCCATCCACTTGGTCAAACACCTATTTGTGGATGAAGCGGAATACTAGTGGGAAAAAGAAAGGAACACCAAATTTGCTGACTACGAGATCAAGGATATTCCATGGGAATATTTTAAGAAGACGTTCAAGGAGGCCTTCATTCCCGTGTCTGCTCAAACTATCTTAGATGACGAGCTACATAATCTCTCAAGGAGGTAGATTTGTCTTAGATTATGAACTAGAATTTTGGTGAATATCTCATTTCACCCTAGATCTAGTAAGATCAGAAGCATCAAGGTGTAGCTAATTTCTGTAAGGACTTCAAGATTTGATTTAAGCACACCTCATTTCTAAATAGGTTAAACATTTCTAGGTCTAGTTGAAGCAACTCAACTACAAGAACATTTCCAGAGCCAAATGGATTGAAAAAGAAAAGGTCATTTCACCCCAGCATGGAGGGAGACTTTTGGGCATCGAAAGGTCACCAAAGTCTTCCATATTTAAGCCGATCAATCCCCAGTTGTTGCCTCGGGATGTAAGCATCCCCATGGGTATGGGAAATGCAATCACCAAGGGAATTTATGCATCACTTATGGTAGGCTAAGTCATCATTTATATCACTGCGTCTTCGAAAAGACCATCATTAGAGTCCCCATGGTTCACTATAATAAGGACATAGTTTTCCATCTGTAACCTCTAAATAGCTGTACTCCTGCCTTGGCCATTATGCCACTACATGCTCTTATTGTAGCACCTAGGAATGAAACTTCTCCTACTCGCACCCATAAATGTCGAGGCTAAGCATCACAAAACCATCAACCTTCTACTCCTACCAGAGCTTATATGCTGACTCTCTCGCATCTGCTCTAAACATAATGATGTCGTATCGAATATATTTTAAATTTAAATTTTATTTAGAGCCTTATTCCTTAAATGTTGTCAGTAAAATTATATTATTATTCTGAACATAGGAACTTTAGAAATTAATGACAATTCATTAAGGCCATAATTGAAATTAAATTAAATTGGGAAATTTGCACAAAGGAGCCAACAACATTTCATAATTTCACTTATACCTTCAATGGTCACTAGTTGTTTGGGATCGACTGTGCGACTGTGGGCAATCTACTGCAGTGCTTAGGTCCTGCAACAACAAATTTGAATTGCATCTAGTTGTCACTCCATCACATGCGATGTTCTAGGTTTAATCATGCATGGGCACCAATCGAGCATCGGATCGGGCCAAAGGATCCCACGGCCTAGATCACTATGAATCAGGTCATTTGGATCCAGAGGATTAGAGCTATTCCTCAATTTTGATCTATAGATCAGATGGAACACATAGCTCCTGCACTATGGATCTTCATCCCGGAAGAAACCTCGCATTCGATAGGCAAAATCCTATGTACCCTGATATCAAGGCCTATCCCCTGCTCCTCCTACACCTTATAATTGGTTAGGCACCAAGATAGGTTCCTCAAATTGGTTAAGCACCATGATCAGATCCCTAAGCTCAATTTTCTTCTAATGGAAGCTTCGAGAGCTCCACCTCGACCCAAGCTCTTGGGTTAGGCCAAGCTTTCATATCTAACCCTGAGACCTTGATGCTACAAGTAACCTAAAAGCTCTTGGGTTATAATATTGCATTATTTTGATGAGTATATTTAAAGATACAATTAAATGAAAATTTCCATTAATACTAATTAATTTAAATCATATAAATTTCATTATTACAAATAACCGTCAACGCCAAAAACTAGACGGCATAGAAAAGCACAAAGGCAGAAAACGGCACTGACCAACTCGACCTCAGATATAAAAATTAAGGGACATGACGGCTCCAAATTGCATGCGCTGCCAGACACATGTCATCCCCAAATAGGAACGCGTGTCATGGCAGGGCCCCGTATGCAAAAATGCAGTTCCGCATGGCTGGGCAGGTTTGGTCCGGTAGAAAACTATGAACCGAAAGAAAAGGCACGATTCAGACATATCTTCCCCATTTTCTTCAAAGCTGAACCCTAAAATTAATTTAATTAGGAGAGCCCAACAGTCCCATGCCCATCCCATAAACCATTACCAAGATCACGACAAACCCGTTTCATCAGGCCCCAATTGACACATGAAGTCTTCGGGTCCGACGAATGACAAGGGAATGGTTCATTGAATCGAACTCATTAGAGATCGATTCAAAGAGGCTTTTAAAATAAAGAGTTGATTAAGATTTTACTTATGTGATAAAATAATTTATAGATATATTTAAAATGTTGAAAATGAAAATTCAATCCTATTGCTAAGACTACTGATATATCTGGATATAGAAGAGTAATTGTAGTGTTTTCAAAACTCTGTCCGCTGCTGCGCGCCATGGTGGCTCATGAAAATCGCAACAGCGTGCCATGTCCCAACTGCCACAGCGCACCATGAAAACCGCAATAGTGCACCATGGTGGCTCATGAAATATTCTCTGCCTGGAAGCAAACAGCAGACGTGGAAGAAAGATCACTGCAGCACGCCATTTCACTGAAGTTAAATTAAAATTATATAGAAGAGTAATTGTAGTGTTTTCAAAAGTCTATTCGCTGTTGCGTGCCACAGCGCACCGTAGCGCACCACAGCATCATTTCTCAAAAGTGTGTCTGCTGCAACACACTGCTAGAGTGGACGGTCAAGAAATTTCTAGAACAATAATATTTGCAGCATAGGGATGGCCACAAAATATAACCTTTGGCCTTCCCCAGCATATTGAAAACCTGAAGAGCATTATTACTTCTCAATCCCAACAGAATAAATAAACAAAATATTAAAAGGGATTAGATTAATGCTAAGGAATAGGAAATGTCGCATCATTAATACTCTAAGGCTGAGCGCATCCTTATTTAATGGCCAATCTCAGACCTTAAGAGGTTCCAACTTTTGATATTTAAGTCCCCTAAAAAGAAAAGCTGCAGTACGAGGAGAAAGGAGAACTCTCCAAAGGGAAGAAGGCCGACCAAGAACAAGAAGATGAAGAAGACAGCAAGGGAAAAAAGGTGGAGCTTCAAGAGGAAGGGCAAGTAGAGTCCAAGAGAACCCCAGAAAATCTCTAGGTGATTCCTAGTATTTCTTCCTAAACTCTCTTGATTTATTTCTACTGTGAACTGATGGCGAGGTTCACTTTTCCTTCTATGTATGCTTATGTTTATTTACTAATGGAAATCTAAAACACCTTTGGAGAAGTTTGAGAAGTAGTTATAAGAATATGTAAGGGTATAATGGTGTATGATGAATTTGTTTGAATGTATAAAAAAGAAGTGCTTTTATCATTTATATTTTATGTTGAAATGAAAGCATGGATGAACTAAACTCTAAATTATTTTATTTAAAAGATCTTGTGTTCCAAGCTCTTGAATTGGGTAAGATCAAGGAAGGTAGTGCAAGTAGAGCTGAGAATTATGTGACAAAAATCTCAAGCTCATACGCACCTTTCCTTAACAGGTCTACTAAGAGATTGATGCTTGTGAATCAAATTCTCCATTAACCTTGCTCTATTACTCCGCAAAGTAGAAGGGATGAGAGGACATTGGAAAAACTCATTGGATGAAGTGACATAATCCATTGACCCAATGAATCCTCCCATCTAGCTAAATTGCGTGTGACGCTCATGATGCATGATTAATGGAAGTTTTGTTTGTGAGATCATCAAAAATAAAAGATATCTATTGGCAATCTTGACGTAGAGGATCAAAATCTAATTAATAAATCATAATCTCATGAGAGTTTACGTGCTAAGGAAGAATCCAAAAGGAGTTCTCTTTGTGCACTAAACTTGAACCTAATATAATTGGAGGGTACTCCAATTCTTATGGTGTTCACTTGATTTAATAAGGCAAGTAAACTGAAAGTATACATTCAACAATGAAGTTAGATCACCAACCCTTGCAACTATTATAATGAAATATCAACTCTCTCCTATTTAATCAAATCGTATCTTAACTTAAGGTCATTTGTATCGCTAAACTAGGAACCAAAAATCAACCAAAATTTGCATCTAAACATTATCAAAAGAAAATACAACTTGGTATCAGAACCACCGTTCCTTGAGGATGATAAATCCCAGAAATTAAAACTTTCACTTATTACTTCAGGCCACGTACACTTGCTTGCAAATGCAGACGTGTATTTCCGTCTGTCAAGTTTTTGGCACTGTTGCCGGGGAACGGTTTTGTTTTGTATTAGGTACAATTTTCTAGTAACTAGTGATTTAGAACTAATTTGTTTCTAAATATAAATTTTACATAGCTGTAATTAATTTCTTTATTTACTTGCTTTTGAGAAAAACTTGAAAATTTTGAAAAATAATATATTTGTGCTAAAAGTTATTGCATATTATCATTATTGAAATTTGAATTTGCTAGCCATTTGTGGGGAATCTACTTTGCTAAATTTGATTACTGTAACTTGCTCTAGCTAGTAAATCTTTAACTGTATGAGAAGAAGAAACCTTGCTGAATTCTTTTACGATCCTAAAATTGATAGGACTATTCTAAGAGCTAGGAGAGAACAAGTATTGCTTAATCAAAAAAACACACCAATGGAAGATCTAAAAGTAAATCGAGTACAACCAATGGTAAATGCAAAGAGGAGGCTCCTTAGAGAATATGCACTTCCCACTATAGAAAGAGTTCCCAATGCTATTGTTAGAACTTCTATATAGGCTAATAATTTTGAAATAAAACCATCCACATTAAATATGATTCAAAACAATCAATTTAATGGGCTAGCATCAGATGACCCAAATGCGCATATTTCAAACTTCTTGGAAATGTGTGACACCTTCCGATTTAATAGAGAATCTGATGATGCCTTAAGATTGAGGTTATTCCCCATTTTGCTAAGAGATAGAGCTAAAGTTTAGCTCAGTTCTTTACCCAGTGAGTTTATTAGGACTTGGGACAACTTAGCAAGGAAAATTCTTAGCCAAGCATTTCCCACCTGCCAAGACAGCCAGGTTGACGAATGAAATCCCAAACTTCTCTCAGTAGCATGGTGAGAATTTGTATGATGGCTGTGAATGCTTTAAAAACTCCTTAAGGTGATGCCCACATCATGGGTTCCCTTGGTGGATGCAGGTGCAAATTTTTTATAATAGATTAAATGCACCCACAAGGACCCTTATTGATGCAACCGTAGGAGGGTCGTTTAGTAGTAAAACCCTTGTGGAGGTATTTGACCTCCTTGAGGAAATGGCTAGGAATGCATACCAATGGCTGATTGGGTGACTGAACTCTAACAAAAAAGAGGTAAATAATCTGAATGAATCAACCTAATTGGCCTCCTTGCAAAGGGAAGTGGAAATGCTAACTAATAAAATTAAGAACTTGAATGTAAGTGCTGTTCATGAAGTTAGTTGTGAGTTGTGTGGAGGGAGTTATAATAGTGAGTACTATAATTTAAATAATCCATTTGCAGCTTCACAAACTAAACAAGTTAACTTCATGAGAAACAACAACATGAACAATAAATCCCATAACAACCCTTACTCCAACACTTACAATCCGGGATGGAGAAAACATCCAAACTTCCCTTGGAGTGAGGGAAATGCCCAAGGTAACTTCAACTCCCAAAACCAACCAATTCAAAATGGCAATAATTCTTATAAGTAAAATCAAAATAATAAACAAGAATCTAGTTTAGAAGAGTCATTTTGGGCTTTTAAAATAGAAACAATTCAATTCATGAAAAGAACAGAAATGACCATGAACCATCATGAACCATCATGAAACATCAATTCAGGGAATTGAGGTATCTTTAAGGAACATTGAAGTTTAATTAGGATAAATTTCTAAGCAACTGTCTACTAGGTAGCAAGGTATGCTCCCTAGCTCAATTGAATTAAATCCTTGAGAAATGGTGAGCGTAATGATGTAGACACTAAGAAATTGAATTGCATTAAACTGAATAATGAGGAAGAGAAAAAGCCAATGAAAATTCCTTATCTGAATAAGGGAAAGGATAGAGTAGCAACTAAGAAGGGGGACCCCGGTAGATTGAACATCCCATGCGTAATTGAAAGCAAAGTCCTTCTAGATCCCTTGTGTGATCTAGGGGATTCGGTGAATGTTATGCCATGGCATATTTACACTAAATTAGGAATAAGGGGGATGTAGGAGATACCAATAATCTTAGAATTTGCAGATCTAGCATCTCAAACCCCCTTAGGAATTGTGAAGGATGTCCCCGTAGGTATAGGAAGTTTTGTGATCCCCACTGATTTTGTGGTGTGTGAATGGGACAATTGGAGTGAAAACTCTACTGTAAATTTTGGGAGACCAATTTTTGCCAGCTCTCAAGCTATCATTAATGTTGAAAGGGGACTCATGACAGTGAGAGTTAAAGGTCTAGAAGAAGTTATAGACTTAATGCCTTCATTATTTAAAGAGAAGATAATAAAGGAAATTTGGGAAAAAGATAATATGGAGTTGGAAGAAGAAAAGAAGATTGGGGCACTGTAGAATTTGCTGTCATGATACCTCATCTAGAGGAAGTGACACAAAGGGAGTGAGGAAGAAGAAAAAACTAGAAGAGGAAAAAAGAAGAAAAAGGGAGATCTCTTTGTTAATAAGGAAAATGAGGTGGAAAAGAAATCCAACAATGAACTAATGAGCCTGAGCCCAATTTCGGTTGGTGCTCACTCATTTTATTTTGAAGTATGGGTGAAGAAACCACCAAAGCATTTGAATCCAATTTGATCTTTAACGTGTCAGGCTGACGACATTAACCAAGAGCTTATTGGGAGGCAACCCAATCCCTATTTCTGTTTTGTTTAAAGTTTTTTTTAGGAAATAGTATAAATTCAATAAATAGACAAAATAGTTTTTGTGAAAAGAATTCTAGAAGTGAATTTAAAATACTGAAAATTTTCTGCTTAAGAACCGCCACGGCGCACCGCAGCGGATTTATTCGCTACATTGCGCTACAACAGATTCATTTGCTTCATTGCACTGTAGCAGATTTTGTTGCTACAGCTCACTATAGCAGATTTCTCTACACAAATAATTCAAGGCGGTGGAAAATGACCAGCTGAAGTATAAATTAAATGTCTTGGATTCCCAAGGCAGTGAAAGACGCAATAACGTGCCTTGGAACTCCCAAACAGCAAATTGTGCTGAAAAAGCAGTAAATTTTCCATTTATTTTTGTATGGAAATTAAGTCACCCTTATGGCATGATTTAAATCTATCTTTGACCAATAATTGATATGCCATAAGTGTGATTAACTCAAACACATTCCAAAAATTTTATTTTTTACCACTATAAAAAGGCTGAGAGGGGGGAGTTGAAGGCTCCACATCATTAAAAACTTAAGCTCCTCACCTCTAGCATCTTCTAACTATTCTCAAGCATCATTTCTCTCAATCCATTTCTTTTTATCATTCAGAGAACAATGTCTTCAGGGAAGAAAACAATTGCAAGCAATGGAGCTTCGATATCTACAACTGGTGGAGTGTTCAATAAGAAATGATTCTCTTTGGTTGAAGCAGAACAATGCTTCAACCAAGTTATCATAAAAAGAAATCTAATCCCTGAGCGAGCATTCTGGCTCCCATACCCAGTAAACCCGGATCAAATTCTAAACTGGGGATGGGATAACTTAGTGAGTCCCACAGGCTCCACTTACCTCTCCATAGTGTAGGAAGTTTATGTTATTGTGATCAATGCGGTGGGCATAAAAGTTTTGTGATGGATAAGGCTGTGTAGTTCGGGCTCAAGGACATCGAAAGGTTTTATATATTGGATGAGGTAGAGAGCCATATTTATTTCAACCCGCTGAGCTCCCAATACGACCCAGTAGCAATAGCAAGTGAGATTACCCTTTCTGATTCTAGATCGAGAGGGAACTTAGCTAACATTCCTCGAGCACTCCTCACGGAGTTGAGCAATGATTGGCATGTTTTCATCTCCAATATTTTTATATGATAAATCCATAATTTATATCCTAAATAAAGGAAAAATCTCATTCATTTTTCATGTTGAAACTGCTTCCTTGATCAAATTCTGCTTATTTTTCAAACAAAATGCAAGCCCAGCAATTTCTTGACAATTTTGGAAAGTTTCTAAAATTTATAGAAGAAATATGCTAAAGCGCGCTACAGCGTGTTGCACCGCGCCACAGCGGGAAAACTTGCGGGGCTCAGGCGCTATAGCACGCCACAACAAAAGAACTTGCGGGACTCATGCCCTATAGCATGCCACAGCGGGAGAACTTGCCGGGCTCAAGCGCTCTACCGTGCTACAGCGCGCTACAATGTGCTGTAGTGGACCATCAGAGAAAAAGCCCAGAACACCATCGCACGTCACCATGAAACACTTTATGAAATTTATTGCTACAGCGTGCTGCAGGGCGCCACAGCGCACTGCAGCGATGCACAAAATTTCTATCTGAACAGGGAATTTATTGCGGCTGGACAGGACCCCCAACCTGCTCCTTATCTACCAGCCATCATTCCTTCTGCAGCAAAATTGTTTTAAATGTAAAAATGACATTTTGAAGTGACGTGGAGATTAAAGAATGTAAAAGTAGAGGTCACTTAACCCCTCAAGTTGGATTTGCAATAAATATAGCAGAATTTTGGAAGAGGGAAAAGCAGATTTTGAAAGGGAAAATGTGGAATGTAGCTCCTCTATAAATACAACTCTTCTTCACTTAAGAAGGGTTCCCAACTTTGCTCAAGAAAAATCCTATGTAAGGAGAGGGCTGCATAGAAGAGAAGGAGAACTCTCCAAGGGTGGAAGAACTCCTATTACCAAGGAGAAGAAGGAAGAAAGGTAGTACTACGGACCTAAGAGAAACAACCAAGAGCAAGAAGAGGAAAAATCTGGAGAACTTCATCAAAGGAACGTTCCTAGTACTCTTTAACTCCCACCTCTATTCTCCTCCAATTTGCTGATAGATCTATAAATGCCTCTTTAGAAATGGTGGAAAATGTGATTGTAAAGGTAGATAAATTCATCTCCCCATCTGATTTCACAATCTTAGATATGGAGGATGAAAACCAAGAAATTCCCATCATCTTTGGTAGATCATTCTTGGCTATCGGAAGAACTTTGATTGATGTCAATAAAGGGGAATTGAGATTGCGATAAGGGGATGAGGAAGTGAAATTTCATGTTAATGATTCTATGAGGCACCCATCTAAACCCAATGATGAGTGTTGAAGGATCAGTTTAATCGAAGAAGCTTGGTTAATGGGAAATATGGAAGAAGAGGGAATGTCAGCGAAGGAGGAGGATGAGAGTCTCACTAATGAGGGAGTGATTGAGGAATTGTTTAAGGAGAGGAAAATAATTTAGCCATCTATAGTTTTCCCTCTGGAATTAGAATTAAAACCTCTTCCCTCACACTTAAAATACACTTCTCAAGGGGAAAAGGAAACTCTTCCAGTAATATTCTCTTCCTTGTTAACTCAGCATCAAGAGAGTCTTTTATGTAAGGTTCTAAAAGAGCACAAGAGAGCAATTGGATGGACTATTGCTGACCTAAAAGGGGTTAGCCCAACTTTTTATATGCATTGTATCCTTTTAGAAGATAACTCTACTACATCAATTGAGCCCCAACAGTGCTTAAACCCTAACATAAAAGAAGTAGTTCACAAAGAAATTATTAAACTCTTAGATGTTGGAATCATTTTCACCATCTCTAATAGTCCTTAGGTGAGCCCTATTCATGTGGTTCCCAAAATGAGTGGGATGATAGTTGTGCTTAATGACAATAATGAACTGATCCCAACTAGAACTGTGATCGGATGGAGAGTGTGCATTGATTATAAAAGACTAAACAAAGCCACTCGTAAAGACCACTATCCCCTCCCATTTATGGACTAAATGCTTGATAGATTGGCAGGGAATCCCTATTTCAATTTCTTGATGGGTATTCAGGATATAATCAAATCTTGATTTCACCTGAAGACCAAGAGAAAACAACCCTTTGGATTGTGCAACGCCCCTGCTACTTTCCAACGCTGTATGATGGATATTTTTTCTGATATGCTAGGGGAACTCTTAGAAATCTTTATGGATGATTTTTCTATTCTTCGAAGCTCTTTTGATCATTGCTTAATCAATCTGGGAAATGGTTCTAAAAATGTGTGAAGAATCAAAATTAATCTTAAATTGGAAAAAATGTCATTTTATTGTGGAATCACTCCTTTATCTAAACTGTGCATGACGCACGTGATGCTCTTAGTGGAATCATTGCTTGTAAGATATTAAATAAAGAAACAACTCACATATCTAGAAGCTAGGAATGAGAGGGATACCAATAATCTAAAATCTTATAAGGGTCTTTATGCTAAAATAGAACTGACTGTGTGTTCATTTTAAGCATGAGATTTGAACTTCTAAATCTTGGAGTTAAACTCTAAGGAGGACAATATGCACTTGATTAAGTTATATAAAAATAGGTAAGAAAGACCAATGCTTGAGGAATCATCATATATGAGTCACCTAACATTTCATGTGGGAGAGAGCCAGCTCTCCTCTCCTTTTTATCATGGTTACTTTATACTAAGATTTGTTGTGCTTATTTAGGAACAAATTCAACAATGCATACATAGTTTAATCATTATTGAACATAAATATACCTTAGTAACAAAATATTCAATTCCATGAGGATGACAAATCTTAGAACTCACATTCCAAATTATTACTTCAAACCACGTATACTTATGTACAAGCGCAGACATATAATTTACAGTCTATCATTATACCATCTAGGCATCTCAGCGAGGTAACCCGATCAGGGGCACTGCTCCTTTGTGCACCACAAAGAGAGGGAGATATTCTCATCTCCAGCATTATAAAGGAGCAGCTATGGAATGCCTTGATCAGGCTATGTGCTGCTATTTCTTTTGGGTCGCTAATTTTAGGTATTTGTGAGGCCCAAGGAGTAAAAATCGTCCCTTACGATATTGTGATTCTGCCCCGCGCCCCTTTTAGAATTGAAAAACTAGAGCACTCGCACTCAAGAGGGGGTGTGAGCTAAGAAGAGGAGAGGAGATGAAGGCGAAGCTTCAATGTCCCTTGACAGACAGAAATACACGTCTGCGATTGCACGCAAGTGTACGTGGTCCTAAGTAATAAGTGGAAAGTTTAGTTTTCAGGATTTATCGAACCTCAGGGAATGATTGTTTTGATACCAAGTTGTATCTTCTTTCACTTATGTCTAGATAACAAATTTGGTTGATTTTTGTTGGTTCTTGATTAGCAGTGCACAAGACTTTGATTAAAGATATGAATTGTATAAAAAGGAGAGAGTTAAGATTTCATTGTAATATATGCAAGGATTGGTTATATGAGTTCATTGTTTGAATGTATATGTTCAATTTAATTTCTTAATTAAATTAAGTGAACACCATTGGAATTGAAGTATACTTCAATTATATTGGGTTCAAGTTTAGTGCACAAAGAGAACTCCTTTTGGGTTCCTTTTTAGCTCATAAATTCTTATGAGAGCTAGTTTCATTAATTTGATTTTGGCTTCCTACATCTAGGTTACCAAAAACATCTTTTAGTTTAAATGATCTCACAAGCAAGATTCACTTTGCCATTTGTCATGCGCTTCACACATAGTTTAGCTAGATGGAAGGATGTATTGGGTCAATGGATTATGTCACATCCTACATTGAAGTTCCTAATGTCCTCTCATCCCTTCTACTTTGCTGAGCAGCAGAGCAAGGTTAATGGAGAACTTGGTTCTCAAGCATCAATCTTTTCGGACAGCTACTAAGGGAGGGTGCAAGTGAGCTTGAGAATTCAGTCACGTAATTCTCAGCTCTACTCGCACTACCTTCTTTACTCTTACCAAATTCATGAGCATTGGAACACTAGCTCATTTAATTAAAATAAATAAGAATTTAATTCATCCAAAAATTCATTCAATATTTAAATTAATAATAAAACAAATAATTTTTCATTACAATTAAACAATATCATCATACACCAATATTTCCCTTACATAATTCTACAACTACATCTCAACCCTCTTCAAGGGGTTTTTTAGCCTTCCATTACTAAGCAAGAAAGAACATACAAGCAAAGAAAAGTGAACATCACCATCAGTTCACGATAAGAAATTAATCAAGGGAGTTTAGGAGAAATACAAGGAATCACTAGAAGTTTTCTAGGGTTCCCTTTACTTTTCCTGTGCTGTCCATTTGAAGCTCCACCATTCATTCTTTGCTATCTTTCATTCCTTCCTATTCCTGGTCCTCTCTTCCCCTTGGAGAGTTCTTCTTCTTTCTCTTCCTACAGCCATTCTCTTGGTCTGTAGAGTAGCAAAGGTTGGAACCCTTATAATGTCTGAGACTACCCCTTAAATATGGATGCACTCAGCCTCAAAGCCTTTAATGTGTGACATTTCCTCTTCCTTGGCTTAATTCCAATCCATTTTAATGTTTTCATCTATTTAAACCTTTTGGGATTTAGCAGGGAATTAATTTATCAATTTTCAAGAGGCTGGAGGAAGCCAAAGGTCATATTTTTGTGGCCTTCCTCATGCTTCTTAATTGTTGTTTCTGGAAATTCATGGCCATTCGCAACGGTGCACTAGAGCGTTCTATGGCGTGCTGTGGCGCACTGTGCTAGCAGCAGCAATTCATGTACTGTTCCACTGCGGCGCGCAGCGGCAACCACATTTCAAATTCTGTTCCGCTGCGGCGCGCTATAGCAGCAGTGCTCCAAATGCTTTTCCTGCATATAATTTAGTCTTTTTTTGTTCGACCGCTACAGCGTAAGCTGTGGCACACTACGACACTCTACAACAGTCAAGTTTCGGCATCACTGTTCAATTAGTTTAACTATAGTCTTATAAAATAAAAATTTACCTGTTGTGGCGCGCTGCGGCGCGCTATAGCAGAAAAGTTTTGCAGGTTCACTGTTCAATTAGTTCAGCTATAGTATGATAAAATAAATATTTACGTGTTGTGGCGCACTGCGGCGCGCTACAGTGGATAAATTTTGTAGGTTCATTGTTCAATTATATCAAATATAGTTTGATAAACTAAAAATTCACCCGCTGCAGTACGTTGCGGCGGAGAAAGTTGTGTGACACTGTTCAATTACTTGTTTATAAGGTTTTAATAAATCCACAAGAAATAACGTTATGGCGCGCTGCAGCGCACCATGGCATGCAAGCTTGCGTATTACTACTCGTTTATATTGTTTTAATATATCCTTATAGATATGACGCTGTGGCGCGCTGTGGCGCACTGCGGCGGGCCGTGGTGCACTGTGGCGGGCCGTGGCACGCTACAGCGGTCTTGCTCTAGGTCTGCAGTTTTACTTCTAGGTAAGGCATTTTAAGGGGATGCCATGGCGGGCTGCGGCATGTTGGGGCGAGTAGCGGCAATTTTTGTCCAGAACTTGGTAAATCAGCCCAGGTAGTCTGTTTTTTAATTTTCCTAAAAGACATCAATTTTTACTCAAAGTATAGAGAAATATATAGTGTTATGAATGTTTAAACACTTGTTTTTGCTACAAATTCCAGCTATATCATACCCCCACACTTAAATTCTTGCTCATCTTCAAATAAGCTCAATAAATGTGATTTTCTTAATTGTCTTTGTTTAAGGATTCAATGCGTTAAGCTAATGTATCATGAATTTAATTGTCAAGCATACTCTAGTCAATATTACATCATGTCACCAAGTTTCTACTACTCCTCAAATCTAGTTCATGTTTCTACAGTTCCTTTGGTTTAAATTTAAAATGTCGTGCTTAATATTTTTGATATGGGGAGTTGATCCTGAATTTCTCACCTTAATAATGCAATCGGTGAGTCTTTTGAGTGTCGTTCCATGTGTGCCCCTTCTTATGATTCAGAAGGACAATTTAACATTTTAAGAGAGACATTTTTTTTCATCCTAAATGCTTACTTGTTTAGCTTAAGAGAGATATTTTTCATCATCCCTTTGTATATTGATTTTTTCTTTCCTATTTATAAATTCTTTTTAAAGGGGGAGCCATTTTTCTTCATCCCTTGATGTAGTCCTTGTGATCACAAAATTCTACAGTAGCCTAGCACTTTAAATTATTACTCACCTCTTGCCATCTTGGTTTAATTTTTAGATTCCCCCCCCCCACACTTAAACTTAAGTGCATTTCATTTTATGTCCTAGAAATCAAGCTTAGTAGACTTATGAACTCAATAAAGGGTGTGTCACTTGAATTTATTTTCATCTTTATCTTTTACAGGCTTGCATCTTAATTCTATACCATAATTTTTCTCACATTGAATAAAACTTGATCACATTCAAAAAATTCTCCTTCAAGTTTAATTTTCGCAAAAAGGTAGGGTGTGCGAAATATAAAAATTATTTTATTGATTGAAATCAAAACTACAATAGAAAATAGAAAATTAAAACACAAAAATTGGAAACAGCACAACCTTATTAATCCTCAGTCTTCATCTTCCTCTCCCTCGTAGCAATATGAATAATCTGTCGGCCAATCATCTACCAGAAATGGTGCTCCTACAGAAGGGCGCGACAAGCTTGACCCATCCGGTTCTCCACACAAGCTCCACTCTTAGAACATTGTTCCGAGAGCTTTGTGGAATTCTGTTTGGAATTCACGCTGTCGGCCAGTTCTCCCTAGTTGAAACACTTGTCCCATGCCAATGAGACGCCCAGATTTCGCTGATCTGCATACATGCATGTCAGCATACTGTCGGTTGATGTTTGGCTAGCTGATGTGGAAGCCTCGCCTTCTTCTCCCCTCCTTTTCTTAGCTCGCGCCCCCTCTTGGGTGCGAGCACTCAAGTTTGTCAAATCTAGAGGGGCGCGAGGTGGTATCACCACATCGGTTAGGAAGAGTTTCATCCCTTGGGCTTTGCAGATTCCTGAAATTAATGACCCAAAAGTAGTAGCATCACATGGCCCGATCAAGCCATTCCAGAGCTACTCCCTAATCGTACTGGAGATGAGGATATCTCCTTCTCTTTGTAGTGCACAAATGAGCAGTGCCCATGACCGAGTTACCTCACTAAGATGCCCAGATGGCACCACAAAACTGGAGATGAACAAGTGCCAAGCATTGCTCGATTCCGTGAGGAGTGATCGAAGAATGTTGGCTAGGTTCCCTCTCCAACCAGAATCAGAGCAGATAATCTCATTCGCTCTTTCTGCTGGGTCGTATTGTGAGCTCAGTAGGTCAAAATATATACAGCTCTCCATCTCACCCAATATATACAAACCAGCGATGGCCTTGAGACTAAGCTCCACGGTCTTTCCCCTCATAATGATTTTGTCCCCCATCGCATTGATTGCATTGGTGTACACTTCCTACAC
Organism: Gastrodia elata; assembly: GCA_016760335.1. NCBI lineage: Eukaryota > Viridiplantae > Streptophyta > Magnoliopsida > Asparagales > Orchidaceae > Gastrodia > Gastrodia elata. The sequence goes on along the minus strand of CM028678.1, from coordinate 27,515,893 downwards.
AATCGAGAGGTATGTGGAGTTTTTGTGGGACTCACAAAATGGGCCTATCCTTGCTTCATAATTTGGTTCTGGTTCACAGGGTAAGAGAGCCTGAATCCACGCTCAAGAATCAGCTTCCTTTTGATAACTACTTGATTGAAGCGTTGTTCTGCTTCAATCGAAGAAAACCATTTTTTGTTGAACACTCCACCAGCTATGGAAGTAGAAGCTCCCTTGCTCACAACAGTTTTCTTTCCCGACGACATGATTCTCTAGAAGATACTAAGGGTAGATTGAGAGAATTTGATTTTAAGGACAATTGACAGGTTCTAGAGCTGAAGAATTCAGGTTTCTAATGGAGTGCCCTTCAGCTCACCCCTCTTGTTCCATTTATAGAGTTGATAGAAAAATCTGGAAGGTTAGTTAAGCACACTTATGGCACGCTAAGTCTTGGTCAAAGATGGATTCAATGCATGCTATAAGTGTGACTTGATTTCTACTCAAAGAAGAAGAAAATTTTTAGCTTTACCCAGCACATTTGGCAGTTTGAGAGTTCCAAGGTGCGCTGTAGCATCCCTGACTGCTTTGGGAATCCAAGGCAGTCAATTCTGCTTCAGCTGGGCTTTTTTCGTGATAGCGCACTGTGGCGCGCTGCGGCGCGCTATGGCGCTTTCGGAACAATCGTGCTCAGCTAGTCCACTGTAGCGCGCTGTGGCAAGAAATGCACCGCGATGCGTTGTAGCAATGAAATCCGCTGCAACGCGCTGGATCAGATACAACCACTGTGGCGCTGTGGCAGTTTTCAAGCCAAAAATTTTAAAAAATTTAAGATCGACTTCCAGGAAGAATCATTTTTGGTTGTGATTAAATTTATTCTACTCCTAAAATTGAACTAAGGTAAAAATAGAAAACTAAGTTGGTTTGCCTCCCATCAAGTGCTTTATTTAATGTCATTAGCCTGACACGTTCATGGTCAACTTGGATTTTCTTCCCTAGGAGGTTTTCTCGCCAAAATTTTTAAATGAAATGAGTGAGCACCAACCGGGCTCAAATTCATTCGTTCGCTGCTGGACTCGTTGCTACCCCACCTTCCTTGTTCACAATGGGGTTCCTTTTTTCTTCTTTTTACCTATCCTAGTTTTCTCTTTTTCTTTTCCCCTTATGTCATTTTTTCCAAACAGGATATCTTAGTGATCTGCAGAATTTACAGCACCTTCTAGCTCATTCTCTCATTCTGGCTCCTTATTTACTTTCTCCCATTTTTCCTTTATACTTTTTTCCTTAAATAAAGAAGGCATTAGATCAATCACTTCCTCTAGATCCTTAACCATGACTATCATGAGTCCCTTTCAATGTAATGGCCTCCCAAATATTATAGTGGAGTTTTCACTCCAGCTGTCCCACTTACACCCTACAAAATCTATGTGGATCACAAAACTTCCTGTTTCGACTAAGACATCCTTGACAATTCCCAAAGTGGTTTGCGATGCAAGATTAGAGAATTCCAGAATTATTGGTGTCTCCACCATCCCCCTTATTCCTAGTTTGGTGTAAATGTGCCATGGCAAAACATTCAACGAAGCCCCTAGATCACATAAGGGATCTAAAAGGACTTTGCCTTCAATTACACATGGAATATTCAATCTACCTAGGTCACCTTTTTTTGTTGCTACAATATCCCTTCTATCATTCAGCTTAGGAATCCTTATTGGCACCTTCTTTTCCTCATTATTATAATCTATGCAGTTTATCTTATTAGTGTATACATTTATAACGCTCACCATTTCTCTAGGATTTAATTCACTTGAGCTAGGGAGCATACCTTGTTGTCTAGTAGACAACAGTTTAGAAATTTGTCTTAATTAAACTTTAATGTTTCTTAATGATACCTCAATTCCTTGAATGGAGGTTTCATGGTGATTCATTATCAGTTCAGTCCTTTTCATAAACTGCATCATCTCATTTTTAAACGCCCAAAATGATTCTTCTAAACCGCCATCTTGTTTATTATTCTGATTTTAGTTATACAAATTGTTTCCATTGTGCATTGGCCGGTTGGGTTGTGGAGCATTGAGGTTTCCATGAGAATTCCCCTCACTCCAAGAAAATTCTACACTTGCATCCACAAAGGAAACCCATGATGCGAGGAACACCTTAAGCAGTTCTTAAAACATTCCCAGCCGTCATATAAGTCCTCACCATGCTGCTGAGAGAAGTTTGAAATTTCATTTCTCAGCCTGGCAGTCTTGGCAGGTGAAAAATACTTGGCTAGGAATTTCCTTTCCAAGTTATACCACGTCCTTATTGACTCATCAGGTAGAGAACAGAGCCAAACTTTAGCTCGATTCCTCAGCGAGAATGGGAATAATCTCAATCTTAAGGCATCATCAGATACCCCGTTGAATCGAAATGTGTCACATATTTTTAGAAAAGTTGAAATATGTGCATTCGAGTCATCTGATGCCATCCCACTAAATTGATTGTTTAGGATCATGTTCAAAGTGGATGGTTTTATCTCAAAATTATTTGCTTGTATAGGAGGTCTAACAATAGCATTTTGAACTACTTATACCGTGGGAAGTGCATATTCTGTAAGCAATCTTCTCCTAGTATTTACCATAGGTTCTGCTGAGTTCATATCTAAGTCTTCCATTTGTACATTTTGTTGGTTTAAAATGTTTTGCTCTCTCCTAGCTCTCAAATAAGTTCTATCTATTTTGGGATCGTAAGAGAATTCCGTAAGTTTTCTCCTACTCATGTAGTTAAGGTGTTTCTAGCTAGAATGAGTTTCAGCAATCAATATTTAGCAATAAATATTCACCACAAAAGACAACAAAATTATTAATAAGATAATATGCAATAAAGTTCAACATAAGTTCTTTTTAGAAAATTTTTCTATTTTTTCTCAGGCAAGCAAAAAAAGAAATTAATTACAGCTATGTAAAAATATGCACAAGTTAGCTAGGTATAAATCACTAGTTACTAGAGAATTATACTCGATACAAAATGAAAACCGTTCCATGGCAACGGCACCAAAAACTTCACAGACGGAAATACTCGTCTGCGTTTGCACGCAAGTGTACGTGGTCTGAAGTAATAAGTAGAAAGTTTAGTTTTTGAGATTTATTGAACCTCAGGGAACGGTTGTTTTGATACAAAGTTGTATTTTCTTTCACTGTCTAGATAACAAATTTGGTTGATTTTTGTTGGTTCCTGATTAACAATGCACAAGACTTTGAGTAAAGATATGAATTGATTAAAAAAGAGAAAGTTGAGATTTCATTGTATTATATGCATGGGTTGGTTATATGACTTCATTGTTTGAATGTATACGTTCAATTTAATTGTTTAATTAAATCAAGTGAACACCATTGGAATTGTAGTATCCTTCAATTACATTGGGTTCAAGTTTAGTGCACAAAGAGAACTCCTTTTGGGTTCCTTTTTAGCACATAAACTCTTATGAGATCTAGTTTTATTAATTTGATTTTGACTTCCCACATCTACATTACCAAAAACATCTTTTAATTTAAATGATATCACAAGCAAGATTCCATTTGTTGTGCATCATGCGCTTCACACGCATTTTAGCTAAATGGAAGGATGCATTGGGTCAATAGATTATGTCACATAATCCATTGAAATTCCTAATATCCTTTCATCCCTTCTACTTTACTGAGCAGCAGAGCAAGATTAATGGAGAACTTTATTCTCAAGCATCAATCCTTTGGGAGAGCTACTAAGGGAGGGTGCAAGTGAGCTTGAGAATTCAGTCACGTAATTCTCAGCTCTACTCGTACTACCTTGCATGCGCTTACCCAATTGATGAGCATTGGAACACTAGCTCTTTTAATTAAAATAATTAAGAATTCAATTCATCCAAGCATTCACTCAATATTAAAATTAACAATACAACAAACAATTTTTCATTACAATTAAATAATATCATCATACACCATATTCTCTTACATAATTCTACAACTACATCTCAACTCTCTCCAAGGGGTTTTTTAGCCTTCCATTACTAAGCAAGAAAGAACATACAAGCAAAGAAAAGTGAACATCGCCATCAGTTCACAGCAAAAACTTAATCAAGGGAGTTTAGGAGAATACAAGGAATCACCCAGAGGTTTTCTGGGGTTCTCTTTACTTTTCATGCATTGTTCTCTTAAAGCTCCACCCTTCGTTCTTTATTATCTTTACTTCCTTCCTATTATTGGTCCTCTTTTTCCCTGGGAGAGTTCTCCTTCATTCTCTTCCTGCATCCTTTCTCTTGGTCTATTGTGTAGCAAAGGTCGGAACCCTTTCAAGGTCTGAGATTGCCCATTAAAAAGGGATGCACTCAACCTCAAAGCCTTTAATGTGTGACCTTTTCTCCTACTTGGCTTATTTCCAACTCCTTTTAATGTTTTCATCTGCTTAAACCTTTTGGGATTCAGCAAGGAATTAATTTATAAATTTTTAAGAGGCTGGGGGAGGCCAAAGGTCAAATTTTTGTGGCCTTCCCCATGCTTCATAATTGCTATTTTTGGAAATTCAGGGCCATCCACTGTGGCGCGCTGTGGCAGCAGTAATTCACATACTGTTCCGCGATGGTGCGCTGCAGCAACCACATTTCAAATCCTAGTTTGTTGCTGCGCGCTGTAGCAATAGTGCTCCAAACACTTTTCCTGCATATAAGTTAATCCTTTTTCATTTGACTGCTGCAGCGTACGCTGTGGCGCATCGCGACACACTACAGTGGTCAAGTTTTGGGATCACTATTCAATTAGTTTAACTATAGGTTTATAAAATGAAAATTTACTCGCTGTGGCGCCCTGCGGCGCGCTATAGCGAATAAATTTTGCAGGATCACTGTTCAATTAGTTCAACTATAGTATGATAAAATAAAAATTCTCCCACTGTGGCGCGCTACGGCACGTTACAGCGGATAAATTTTGTAGGATCACTGTTCAATTAAATCAAATATAATTTGATAAAATAAAAATTCACCTGCTACAATGCGCTACAGTGGAGAAAGTTTCATGACACTGTTCACTTACTTGTTTATAAGGTTTTAAAAAATCCACAAGAAATGACACTGTAGTGCATTGCAGCGCACCGTGGCATGCTGCGGCGTGCAAGCTTGCGAATTACCGTAAAGACACTTAGATTTTAAGTGACCCTAAAGAAGTCACTTGCCCTAATAATTGAATCCAATAATTTCAATTATAAAATATTACTTTAATAAGTTTAATTTAGTTAGTATATGAACTTAAGTGCCAAAAGAAATGCAATTAGTAAAGTCCAAGTTAAAGACCTAGCTTAAGTCTAAAGTGATCAAACAATCAGATCTTAGATCTTAGATCTTAGACTTTAGATCTTCTACTTGAATTGAACTACCTCCAATTGGATTTCTTTAATTGATTCATTGTTTAATTTTTTGAAACCTTCCATGTGGGTATAGGATGATTCAATCCATAAGATAATGAAAATATCTTAAGGGTTGCATATAGACCTTAGATTCTCAATTTCTCAATTGATTATTTTATCTTATAATCAATAAAATAACCATTCACTAAGTTCTTAGCTCTTCGATCTTTCAACTTATAGGATTCTTTACCTTTAGTGTGGGTATTAAGTGTGAAACCTAAATCCTTAATAGGACATTTTTCCTTGGATTCAGGATTTGAACACCAAAATCGTACGTTCAAGTCGAAAATCCTTAATTCCTGATTTACCTAAATCAAGATTTAGGTAAGAGAGTAAGATATTAACAAATTAGGTCGTTGATTTATTTACTTAAACCTTATAGTTGTCATATGATTTCGGATTAGAATTTGTTAAGTTCTAATATCAACATTAAGAACGTAAATATAAGATTCTACTCGATAGCTGGATATTGGATATCCTAAACTTGTACCTTCTCAGAATAGCTAGATCGAGTAATTAGACAACAATATATATCACATAAGTCTAGATTGAGTTTCTTGCTTACTTTGACTAGAATTGCTTGGCATACCTTGGATATTGGGCCTTATCCCTTGAGCATAATAGGAGAACTTAGGATATGGATGATACATCCTAAGTTAGTTTTTGTAAAGCATGTCATTCATCTAGTTTTTGCAGTGCTTTCAATTAGTAGAATATGTTCTAGCTTAGTCTGCCCCCTCAGTATTAGTATTGTATAGGATAGACCCAGGCCTACCAAATTTGCATGTCTAGGCTGGGGATTGACTGATCTCGGAAGATCTGTATGGCCGATTGTCTGGTGCGGCAGTACTATGTATTAAGCTTATTGCTAATCTAGTTTGATTTCTTAGTCTTCTTTTATTTTGCCTTGCCTCATGCTTCAGTGGCATTACTTCAGTACTTGCTTGCTTTGCCACATGTCTTAGTGGCTTTACGTTACATAGCTTGCTCTACATTTCCCACATGTCTCAATGGCCTTTTCTTTTCTTGGGTATTAACTAGCATGTTGTATGTATACTCCTATGGCTTACTTATGTATATTGGCATGTTTAGGATGTTAGGATTTCATGTTATATACAGCAATTATATTCTTTTATAATCAGCATGTTTCAATATGATCATAAGCATGTTAGGTTCAGAATTGTATTATAGTTGCTGTTACCATTAGCTTTTAGCATCACCTTGTTTATTTTACGTTGTATGCTAGTTTACATACTAATTGCTTGCTATAAATAGATAATTTATAGTTTCCCCGATTCTTAATAACTTGTCACACCCACAATTAGCTTGCATGCTTAGTAAATTTAAATGTGATATCTTTAAATACTCAGTTCATTAAAATAATCTAAAATATAATTAGACAATTGTCTAACTGCAACCTTTTTGTTTTATTGGCTGGGGCCCTGGCACTTGTGATACCAACAAATGTCAGATTCAGAGTTGTTCGTGGGCAGTGCTGCGGGAGAGGAGCCCACTCAAAAGGAGGACCTTGCCGTTGCAGTTTAGATAGATTTTGCATTTCTTTTCCGTGAGTTTGAGAGACCTTTGCATTTTCTTTTAAATTCAATTTATAATAATTAATTCTAGATGTATTTCATTTCTGTATTGTGATGAGTTACTATATTGTTTTCCTTTTTCTCTACTATGTTGTGCTTATGGATGTTACTACACACCTATTGCTTCCGCCACTGATATTTGTATGTATATTGATGAATGTTTATAGTATTCTGGTGACCAGTTCTTAGCTTAAGACAAGTTGGGTTTTCACCTGATTTTATTTAAGCAGGGGATTTACCATAGTTGGAGCACCGTACTTTCTATTGTCAGTACGGGGCCCCATAGTTGGTATCAGAGAACACCATAAGGTGTCAGAATAGGATTTATAATTCCTTTCTACCTAATGGATCGTTCTTCTGAAATTCAAACATCAATATATGTAACATCCATATCGTAATAGTATCAGTAACTCTATGTAAAATATAGAAGGAGAATACTCCCATACTAATAATTTAGTCATCTTGAGTCTAACAAAAACTTAATAAAATTCTGTCCTCATAGTCAAATGAATTCTGGAGAGTTCAATATAGACTACTACCTGCATGCGTTCAAGTTAGCTTGGGACTGTAGTTTCAAGTGGAGGTAGTAGAGCAACTGGCAGATTGAAGGAGTTTCAGCAAAAGGGACCTTGGTCCTGAATAAGCTTCTACAGCAAGCAGTATACCGAGGGCTCCACTTTCCCATATACGCAAAGGATTGGTTCTGCTGAGTAGAGTCAATATTGATACACATAGAGTGTCCCGAGTTACTTTATGTAGATATTGTGATAGATCTGATGCTAGATTACGTCGGAGTCTGGTGGTAAGATACCATTGCAAGACTCTAAAAGAAGCGTAAGAGGAAGCGTCATGAAGTAACTTTTGAGGAATTTTGTGTAGCTTTTAGGGCTGAGTACATTAAGGATTCCTGAGTATTATTTAATAAAACAGCCATCTTTTAATTTACATGATTTTAGTAACATTGTGCTTTTTGGCATTTTCTAAATTGCAATGTAATCCTTTATTTCTACAATTAATTAGAACTTTTTGATTATCTTCTTTATGAAAGTTCTGAAATGTGGTTTACAAAGATTAATTAGAATGAATCCTGGATCATCACCCGCCTTCACTCTTGTCAAGAACACCATCGCATCTAGTAGCTCTAATGATGAAGTAGCTCACCTACGCGTAATGGTGATGACCCTGTTAGAAAACCAAGCCCAACAGGCAATCGTTATGCAGAAACTACTGTATGACCGTGCAGTTACAGTCATTGTTGCTGTTCTGGCCGTGGCTGCCCCACAACCTACCTCTTCCCATTACTCCATGGATAACCTCCTTCATAATTTCTTGAGATTAAGACCTCCAACCTTTGGTGGGAATCTGTCAACGATGGATACAGCCGACTGGTTGAAGGCAGTGGAAAGGGATCTCATTAGTCTGAAGATCCCAAATTCATAAGCTGTTCATCTCACTACATGTTTGCTTCATGTGGAAGCAGAGTATTGGTGGGAAGACATCCGAAACACGAGGTTCGCTTACTACGAATTGGAGGACATCCCATGGGATGAGTTCGTCGAAGCCTTCAAAACTGAATTCATTCCTCCATCTGCACAAAACATGAGTTCAGACACGATCATAAGATTGACTCAAGGGAGTCATTCAGTAGCTGAATATGAATGGGAATTTCGTAGGTTGATCTGTTTTGCGCCAAAAATTACCCATTATGAGTCAGCCAAGTGCCACCACTTTCTTTGTGGACTTCGAGATTCACTGAAAAATCAAATTGTGCCACACTACTTAACTAGCTTATTTAAGTTAGTGGAGACAACTAAAGTAATCGAGCATCACCAATCTGATGGGGATTTCAAACGAAAAGCACAAACAACCTTGAACCCGCAAGGAAACTTCAAGAGACATGGGTCTAATCCTGTGAAGGTCTATCAGCTAGAAGCTGCACCTACTACCAAACAAATGCACCGTACTAGGCCTCATCCGTATGGTAAATGTTACCACTTTGGCCATAAGTGCTACAATTGTGGGCGCACAGGTAGGTTCTACTAGTGCGACCACACGGAAACAGTGGATGGGATTCCAATGAAATCCCATCAGAAGAAACAAGTATTCAGAGCAACTCCGCTAAACCAGAGAGAACCAAGTCTGGCTATAATGCCAGCACCTACATCTGATGTTGCTCACACATAGTCACCAGCTTCTAACTCTCATAACTACCTCTGAAGGCAGACCAACAATCGTCCTGCTGGTCTTGCATGGGTGTATGCCTTACCACCGATCGAAGCTGCAGAAGACAACAATGTGGTTTTAGGTACACATCCCTAAACTTCTCTATTGATAATTGCATTTTCGTACTTTGAACCCTTAGAAATTCTAAATGTGTAATTTAGGCACACTTTACTTCAACAACCAACCTTGTAATGTATTATTCGATACCGGTGCTAGTCACTCATTTATCTCTAAATGATTTGTCAATAACCTTAAACTTCACGCATGCAACTTAGCACAAAAGTTGAGTGTTGGACTTCCATCTGGAACCCAACTAAGTGGCCATAAGTTTTGTAATATCAATATCCCAATAAATGATCAAGAATCCCTAAACTTCATTTTGCTAATAGCAAACTTTGATATCATCCTTGGGATGAGTTGGCTCAGTGACAAGAATACTGTGATAAACTGTCATAAAAAGAAAGTCACTCTCCACTCCCAGGGCAAGCCTGCAATTTTTGTAGTAATAACTAGCACGCAGTTAACCTTAATAAATGCAATTGAAGCCGAACAGTTGATTGTTAAGGGTTGTAATGCTTTTCTAGTTACCATGATGGGTGAAACAAAAGAGAGTATCTCTCTTTCTGATTGTATGGTAGTCAAAGAATTTGCCGATGTGTTCCCAGAAGACTTGCCTGGTGTACCTCCTTTCAGAGAAGTAGAATTCTCTATTTAATTCATTCCTGGTACCCAGCCGACATCCAAAGCACCTTATAGAATGGAACCTAAGGAGCTTCAATAGCTCAATGAGCAATTGCAAGAGCTCTTTAATAAAGGCTTCATCAGGCCAAGTATGTCTCATTGGGAGCGCCAGTTTTATTTGTGAAAAAGAAGGATGGATCTATGCGTATGTGTATAGATTATTGTGAACTGAATAAAGTCACCAGAATGAACAAATACCCACTGCCTAGAATTGATGATTTGTTTGACCAGCTATTCGGAGCCGTTATATTTTCCAAGATCGATTTAAGGTTTGGATAACATCAACTACGAGTAAAAGAAGATGATGTAGGGAAGACTGCTTTCCAAACTCATTATGGCCACTTTGAGTTTTTGGTGATGTCATTCGGACTCACCAATGCGCCATCAATCTTTATGGATTTGATGCAGTGAGTGTTAAAATCGTATTTAGACAAGTTTGTGATCGTCTTCATTGACGATATTCTCATTTATTCCAAATCACTAAGAGATCATGAAGAACATCTGAGGTTAGTATTAGAAACTCTGCGCGAGCGTCAACTATATGCCAAGTTTTCCAAGTGCGAGTTCTGGCTTAATTCCATTGCATTCTTGGGGCACGTAGTCGATGCTCAATGTATTCGAGTAGATCAAACAAAAGTAAGTGCTATTCAGGACTGGATTCAACCTAAGTCTATCACTGACATTAGAAGTTTCTGGGGTTAGCAGGATATTACAGGAAGTTTGTTAAAGGCTTTTCCCAGATTACTTTGTCGTTGACTAAACTGACTCAAAAGATCATTCCATTCATTTGGAGTCCTGAATGCGATGAAGCATTTTAAACTCTAAAAGATGCACTTTCTACCACTCCAGTTCTTGTCCTGCCCAAGGAAGGATTGGATTATAAAGTATATACCGATGCCTCTGGAATTGGTCAACAATGTGTATTAATGCAAGAGGGTAAAGTAATTTCTTACACCTCTTGTCAGTTAAAACCCCAAGAGCGAAATTATCCAGTTCATAATCTTGAACTAGCAGCTGTGATCTTTGCCTTGAAAATATGGCGTCACTATTTGTATGGGGTGCAATTTTCAACTTTCACCGATCATCAAAGTTTGAAGTACATCTTCACCCATAGAGAATTGAATTGCCCCCAGAGAGGATGGTTGGAGCTCTTCAGCGATTATGATCTCAGTATTCAGTATTTTCCAATGAAGGTGAATGTAGTGGCCGATGCTCTTAGCTGTCGTGCTACCTTAAACTATATGATCGCATCTAGTTCTTTAGAGCACAAATTCAGTAGACTCAGAATTTCTCCGGCCAGTGGCGATTTGATGAGTTCACTATTAGAAAATATTATTGTGGAACCCACTTTCCACCGAGATGTCTCTATCTCGCAAACCAAAGATGACGAGTATCTAAAGTTCAAAGCAGATATTGAAGGTGGTCTTCATCATGATCTATATTTGCAGAATGGTGTAATTTATCAAGGTAATTGATTGTGGATTCCTAAGTCCATGCATCAAGAAGTGTTAATCGAAGGCCATAATTCTGGGTATCATATTCACCTAAGTAGTTCAAAGATGTACCAAGATTTAAAGAAATCATTTTGGTGGCCCAGAATGAAGAAAGACGTATCCGACTTCATGGCTAAATGTTATGCCTGTAATTTAGTAAAGGTCAAACACCAAAGACCTGGTGATCTTCTGCATCCATTATATATCCCTGAATGGAAATGGTTCGATATATCTATGGATTTCATCAGTGCTGCCCACGAACAAGTCTAAATCCAACATTTGTCAGTATCACAAATGTCAGGGACTAGCCAACAAAGCGGTCTACTATCATCCATATTGCATCGGTAGAGGAGCCCGCTCAGGAGGAGGACTTTGCTGTTGCAGTTTAGATAGATTTTGCATTTCTTTTCCGTGAGATTGAGAGACCTTTGCATTTTCTTTTAAATTTAGTTTGTAATAATTAATTATGGATGTATTTCATTTCTGCATTGTGATGAGTTACTATATTATTTTCCTTTTTCTCTACTATGTTGTGCTTATGGATGTTACTACACACTTATTGCTTCTGCCACTTTGATATTTGTATGTATATTGATGAATGTTTATAGTATTCTGGTGACCAATTCTTGGCTTAAGGAAAGTTGGGTTTTCACTAGATCTTACTTAAGCTGGGGATTTGCCACTGTTGGAGCATCGTACTTCCTATTGTCAGTACGGGGGCCCCATAGTTGGTATCAGAGAACACCATAAGGTGTGAAAATAGGATCTACGATTCCTTTCTACCTAATGGACCGTTCTTCAGAAATTCAAACATCAATATATGTAACATCCATAACATTGTAGTATCAGTAACTCTATGTAAAATATAGAAGGAGAATACTCCCATCCTAATAATTTAGTCATCTTGAGTCTCACAAAAACTTAATAAAATTCTGTCCTCATAGTCAAATGAATTCTAGAGAGTCCGATATAGACTACTACTTGCATGCGTTCAAGTTAGCTTGGGACTGAAGTTTCAAGTGGAGGTAGGAGAGCAACTGGCAGATTGAAGGAGTTTCAGCAAAAGGGACCTTGGTCCTGGATAAGCTTCTACAACAAGCAGTATACCGAGGGCTAGACTTTCCCATATATGCAAAGGAATGGTTGATATGAGTAGAGTCAATTCTGATACACATAGAGTGTTCCGAGTCACTTTATGTACATATGGTGATAGATCTATTGCTAGATTATGTCGGAGTCTGGTGGTATGATACCATTGGAAGACTCAAAAATAAGCGTAAGAGGAAGCATCAAGAAGTAACTTTTGAGGATTTTTGTGTAGCTTTTAGGGCTGAGTACATTAAGGATGCCTGAGTATTATTTAACAAAACTGTCATCTTTTAATTTACATGATTTTAGTAACATCGTGCTTTTTGGCATTTTCTAAATCTCAATGTAAGCCTTTATTTCTACAATTAATGAGAACATTTTGATTATCTTCTATAAGAAAGTTCTGAAATGTGGTTTGTAATTGTTAATTAGAATGAATGATGGATCACCACCTGCCATCACTCTTGTCAAGTACACCGTCGCATCTAGTAACTCTAATGATGAAGTAGCTCACCTATGCGCAATGGTGACGACCCTGTTTGAAAAGCAAGCCCAATAAGCAATTGTTATGCAAAAACTATTGAATCATTGTGTAGTTCTAGCCGTTGTTATTGTTCCGGCCATCCCTACCCCACAACCTACCTCTTCTCATTACTCCATGGATAACCTCCTTCATAATTTCTTGAGGTTAAGACCTCCAACCATTGGTGGGAATCTGTCATCGATGGATACAACCGACTGGCTGAAGGCCGTGGAAAGGGATCTCATTAGTTTGAAGATCCCAAATTCAGAAGCTGTTCATCTCGCTACATGTCTGCTTCATGCGAAAGTAGATTATTGGTGGGAAGATGTCTGAAACACTAGGTTCGCTGACTACGAATTGGAGGACATCCATGGGATGAGTTCGTCGAAGCCTATAAAACTGAATTCATTCCTCCATCTGCACAAAACATGATTTAAGACACGATCATAAGATTGACTCAAGGGAGTCATTCAGTAGCTGAATACGAACAGGAATTTGGTAGGTTGATATGTTATGCGCTAGAAATTACTCATTTTGAGTCAGCCAAGTGCCACCGCTTTCTTTGTGGACTTCGAGATTCGCTGATAAATCATATCGTGCCACTCTGCTTAACTAGCTTCTTCAAGTTAGTGGAGATAGCTAAAGTAATTGAGCATCACCAATCTGAAGGGGATATCAAATGAAAAGCACAAATAACCCTGAACCCGCAAGGAAACTTCAAGAGACATGCGTCTAATCCTGCGAAGGTCTATCAGCTGGAAGCTGCATTGATTGCTGAACAAATGCAAAGCTGTACTAGGCCTCATCCGTATGGTAAATGTCACTACTTTGGCCATAAGTGCTACAATTGTGGGCGCATAGGCCACATGTTCTACTAGTGCGACCACACGGAAATAGTGGATCGGATTCTAATGAAACCCCATCAGAAGAAGCAAGTATTCAGAGAAACTTCGCTAAACTGGAGAGAACCAAATCTAGCTATAATGCCAGCACCTGCATCTGATGTTGCTCACACACAGTCACCAGCTTTTAACTCTCAGAACTACCTTCGAAGGCAGACCAACAATCGTCCTGCTGCTCCTACATGAGTGTATGCCTTAACACCGATCGAAGCCACACAAGACAACAATGGGGTTTTAGGTACACATCCCTAAACTTCTTTTTTGATAATTGCATTTCTGTACTTTAAACCCTTACAAATTGTTAATGTGTAATTTAGGCACACTTTACTTCAACAACAAACCTTGTAATGTATTATTCGATACCGGTGCTAGTCACTCGTTTATCTCTGAATGATTTGCCAATAACCTTAAACTTCACGCATGCAACTTAGCACAAAAGTTGACAGTTGTACTTCCATCTGGAACCCAACTAAGTCTCAATAAGTTTTATAATATCAATATCCGAATAAATGATCAAGAATTCCATGTCAAACTAATCATCTTGCCAATAGCAAACTTTGATATCATCCTTGGGATGAATTGGCTCAGTGACAATAATGTCGTGATAAACTGTCATAAAAAGAAAGTCACTCTCCACTCCCAGGGCAAGCCTGCAATTTTTATAAAAATAACTAGCACGCAGTTATCCTTAATAAATGCAATTGAAGCTAAATAGTTGATTGTTAAGGGTTGTAATGCTTATCTAGTTACCATGATTGGCAAAACAAAAGAGAGTATCTCCCTTTCTGATTGTAAGGTAGTCCAAGAATTCACCGATCTATTCCCAGAAGACTTGCCTGGTGTACCTCCTTTCAGAGAAGTAGAATTCTCTATTGCATTGATCCTTGGTAACCAACCTATATCCAAAGCACCTTATAGAATGGCACCTAAGGAGCTTCAAAAATTCAATGAGCAATTGCAAGAGCTCTTGAGAAAAAGCTTCATCATGCCAAGTATGTCTCCTTGGGGAGCGCCAGTTTTATTTGTGAAAAAGAAGGATGGATCTATGTGTATGTGTATAGACTATTGTGAACTGAATAAACTCACCATAAAGAACAAATACCCACTGCCTAGAATTGATGATTTGTTCGACTAGTTATCTGGAGCCGTTATATTTTTCCAAGATCGATTTAAGGTCTGGATACCATCAACTGCGAGTAAAAGAAGACGATGTAAGGAAGACTGCTTTCCATAGTCATTATGACCACTTTGAGCTTTTGGTGATTGCATTCGGACTCACCAATGCGCCATCAATCTTTATGGATTTGATGCGGCGAGTGTTAAAATCGTATTTAGACAAGTTTGTGATCGTCTTCATTGACGATATTCTCATTTATTCCAAAACACTAAGAGATCATGAAGAACATCTGAGGTTAGTATTAGAAACTCTGCGCGAGCATCAACTGTATGTCAAGTTTTTCAAGTGCGAGTTCTGGCTTAATTCCATTGCATTCTTGGGGCACGTAGTCGATGCTCAGTGTATTCGAGTAGATCAAACTAAAGTAAGTGCTATCCAGGACTGGGTTTAACCTAAGTCTGTCACTGACATTAGAAGTTTCCTGGGGTTAGCAGGATATTACAGGAAGTTTGTTAAAAGCTTTTTTTAGATTACTTCGCCATTGACTAAACTGACTCAAAAGGTCATTCCGTTCATTTGGGGTCCTGAATGTGATGAAGCATTTCAAACACTAAAAGATGCACTTTCCATCGCTCCAGTTATTGTGTTACCTAAAGAAGGTTTGAACTATAAAGTATGTACTGATGCCTCCGAAATCGGTCTAGGCTGTGTATTAATGCAAGAGGGTAAAGTAATTGCTTATGCCTCTCGTCAGTTAAAACCCCACGAGAGAAATTATCCAGTTCATGATCTTGAACTTGCAGTGTGATATTTGCCTTGAAAATATGGTGTCACTATTTGTATGGGGTGCAGTGTTCAATTTTCATCGATTATCAGAGTTTGAAGTACATCTTCACCCAGAGAGAATTAAATTGCCACGAGAGAAGATGGTTGGAGCTCATCAGCGATTATGATCTCAATATTCAGTATCATCCAGGGAAGGTGAATGTAGTGGCTGATGCTCTTAGCCATCGTGCTACCTTAAACTCTATGATCGCATCAAGTTCCTTAGAACACTAATTCTGTAAGCTCAAAAATTCTCCGGCCAGTGGCGATATGCTGAGTTCACTATTAGCAAATATTAATGTGGAACCCACTTTCCACTGAGATGTCTATATCTCGCAAACCTAAGAAGATGAGTATTTAAAGTTCAAAGCAAATATTGAAGGTGGTCTTCGTCATGATCTACAATTGTAAAATTGTGTAATTTATCAAGGTAATCGATTGTGGATTCCTAAGTTCATGCAACAAGAAGTGTTAATCAAAGACCATAATTCTGGGTATCATATTCACCCTGGCAGTTCGAAGATGTACCAAGATTTAAAGCAATCATTTTGGTGGCCCATCATGAAGAATGATGTAGCTGACTTTGTGGCTAAATGTCACGCCTATAATTTAGTAAAGGCCGAACACCAAAAACCTGGTGGTCTTCTGCATCCATTAGATATCCCTAAATAGAAATGGTTTGATATATCTATGGATTTTGTCATGGGATTGCCTCATGCAAAATCTGGTGCCAATGCAATCTGGGTGATAATAGACCGCTTAACTAAATCAGTGCATTTCCTCTATGTCCGTCAAACTGATTCTGTAGAGATATTAGTAAAGCTCTACGTCAAGGAAATTGTCAGGCTGCACGGGATTCCAAAATCAATCGTATCCGATAGAGACAATAGATTTACCTCCAAGTTTTGGCAAGCTGTGCATTAGGATCTGGGTACTACTCTAGCCATGAGTACAGCTTTTCATCCTCAAATGGATGGTAAAACTGAAAGAGTAAACCAAGTTTTGGAAGATTTGCTTAGGCTTTGTATTCTTAATTTTGTCGGTTCCTAGGAAGCTCACATTCCATTAGTGGAGTTTGCCTGCAATAATAGTTTTCAAGCCAGTATTAAGATGGGTCCTTATGAAGAGCTGTATGGTAGAAAATGCAGTACTCCGCTAGTTTGGTCAGAAACAGGAAGTGTTCGGCTCTTTGGTTCAGAATTAGTTGAAGAAACTAGTATTAAGATCAAATTAATTTAACAGAGAATTTGTTCAGCTCAGGATCGTCAAATCAAGTATCATGATTCTCATCACCATCCCCTAGAATTCAATGTGGGAGATTCTGCTTATTTAAATGTTAGCCCAATGAAAGGTGTCTATAGATTTGGAGTAGCAGGGAAACTCAGTCCCCGCTATGTTGGACCTTTTAAGGTTTTGGCCAAAGTAGGATCATCTGCCTACCGGTTAAATCTTCTCGATGGCTTTGCAGCTGCTCTTAATGTATTTCATGTATCGTCATTAAGAAGATGTCTCAGAGACCCTTCTCATCTTGTTCAACTCCCAACAGTAGAGATCCAACCCGGTCTTTCTTATGCCGAAGAACCTATCAGAATCTTAGCTCATGATGAGAGGTAGCTAAGGAATCGTTCAATCCCTTTGGTCAACATTCATTGGAAGAATCAATCCATAGAAAATTCTACTTGAGAGAAAAAGGTGGATATGCATAATAAATATCCACAGGTCTTCGCAAATCAAGGTATTGTTCTTCTCTCTTTCCCCTCTTCTGCATTCTTAGATTTATTAAATCCAATAGAATTTTCTTCACTTAGGTGATATCGGGGACGACATTATTCTTAAGTGGGGGAGTCTGTAACAACCCTATTTATTACCCTAGCTAAATTTGGATTAATCAAACCAAACCAAACTTAAATTTTGATTCTATTAGACTCAATGGGTCATTTAAATCTAACCCTAAAAGTTTGGAATTAATCGAAGCTAAATTGGGAAATTTGCTATTTTTGACTATTTTTAAGCTCTGAAAAAAAATGCCTAATTTAATTTGATTTCCAAATAAAAAATTTGACTTCGTTTTTAAATTCCTCATACCCTAATTAGCTAAGGGTGAATATTTGGGAATTTTTGGAGCTCATTTGGTCCTAACTTGGATTTAAAATGTTTAGGAATAATTATATATTATTTAATTGGTTTTTATTTTATTTAAATTAAATTTAAATTAATTTTTTAAGTGGCGGGATTTGCTGTCAGGACCGCGACAGATCCGCTGCGGGGTCCCAACAGCGGCGCATTGACTTAAGCCACCTAATGCTCGAGCGCGCATCTCAGCGCATTTAATCCAAAGGCTTCCGTTACCGTGCACCGGGATTAGATCACTACCGCTAGATAAGCATCTTCTATCTGACACTCGAGATTTAATCCGCAATTCGGTTTAGTAGAAGCCGCATCAGGCCGTCTTTCCTAAACGGTCCCGTGATCAAACGGCGAAGACGAACCCCATCACTGTGGATCTTTGTTCTCATGATGATTCTGCCCGATAGAGGAATTTCGCCCGTACCCTGCCACAATGACCCTGTCTTCCACTCTTGTGTCACGTCAAGAAGACCGTTGCGAATCATGCCTTCGTCTCCCTAGCGCTCCCAGCCAAGGTTGAGGCCCGATCCACCCCAATTTGGGAATTTGAGGGAACCCCTCGGGCCGAGCCATTTTCCAAAACCCGAGCTCTGTCATCCATTCCTAGTACCTCCTAGAGCCTATAAATACCATCAGGAATTCACAGTGAGCCCCTTTGCTCACTGTGAATCCCTAATTCCCTAGTTGAAGGTCTGCTGGAGTCCCCATCTTCTCGGCACTTTCCGGAGCTCTTGGAGCTGCGAACTGCTGATAGAGGGTGTGTGTCTGGTGTTTAGACCCTCTACGAGCTCGGGACAATCCTTTGGAAGCTACAGCTGCTCACATTTCCCTCTCGTCTGAGCCTGCATTCGACTTCAGGTACAACCTTCTGCTATTGAATTTTGTTGATTCAATTCTCCATTATGTCTCTGAATGAGCCTCTGGATGCTGTCTAGAGTACCTTAGCCACTTAGGAAACCTATAAAAATTGTCGCCTCGGGCTAAGCTAGCTCGAATCGATCTTATCGATCGATTGAGCTAGCAGCCGAGCCATGGCTGAGTCCGAGTAAGGACCCAGCGATCGGCTGCACCCCAGGTTATGAAAACTTAGGGGTTTGACTCGCCTTCCCTCCCAGAAGATGTAGGTCTCGGACCCCGACCAATTAACGACCTCTGTGAGGAGAATTATCTCCTCACAGTGAACCTTAAGCTACCGTGAAGAAGGCGTTTCGGTCAAGTAGCACCCCACTGATCCAGAAGGACCCAAATGAGGGTTCTTGCCTTGATCGATGCGTCTGAGTCACTTGAAGGTGTAGCCATCGAGAACTAGGCGTGGCATGGCTGGAGCAAGCATAGGAAAGTTGCTAGTGTCGGACCCGTCGAGAGGAAAAAGACGACTGATCTTGGGCCGGGCCGACCCCGGCCCGCGTCTTTTAATTTTGAGCCGCGGTTAATAAATGAATAATATGATTAAATTTTCTATACTTATTAATTAAATAAATCAAATCCTATAGCTTCTATTTAAATAAAAATACAGAATAAATTAACTTAATAACTTTAGCTATACTGACCCAAATGATATGATCCAATATACCATTTGAATCAGAAAAATATAAGGAATCTAAATATAAAATAAAATCACAGATCCAATGGCTGGATTTAAAATAATTCTCTAATCCTTTTCTATTTTTAATAAAATTATAAAAAAATTAATTAATAATCAAATTAATTTCTTTAGGGCTCTGATTGCTCAATTAATCCTAAGGAACTTATATAGGCCACTAAAGGTGGCTTAGGAACCTTAATTTCCTTAATCATGCCCTAATCACTTTAATTAGGGATTAGTAAATTAATACTTAATTAAGCTTCTAATTTTGGCAAATGTTGTTCCTAATAATATCTTAAGTATATTAGAACTTAAAGAGTAAGGTTGGATTGCCCTAAGAATGCCTAAATTTACTAATCACCCTAATTAGCTTAAATAGGTGATTAGTGCTAATTAGCATAATTAAGTTATCAAAACTTAAGATAAGTGTGTTCTACCACTTTATTAATCAATATGAAATACATTAAAATAGATTAGATTTAAGTTGGATAACTAAACCCTAAAATCCCAATTTTAGCCTTAAAGGAGGGGTATTTTGGTCGTTTTGGCCAAAATGTGTTTCAGTACCCCTTAAACCCTGGGAAATTCAATAAATTATCATTAGTTAGATTATTAATGTTCTCTAAACTTAAGCTAATAATGTTAATAATATGAATATTAATTTAAGAAATTTTCAATTAGCCATAATTAAGAAACTTAGATTTTAAGTGACCCTAAAGAAGTCACTTGGCCTTAATAATTGAATCCAATAATTTCAATTATAAAATCTCACTTTAATAAGTTCAATTTAGTTATTTTATGAACTTAAATGCCAAAAGAAATGTAATTAGTAAAGACTAAGTTAAAGACCTAGCTTAAGTCTAAAGTGAGCAAACAATCATATCTTAGATCTTAGATCTTGACTTTAGATCTTCTGCTTGAATTGAACTACCTCCAATTGGATTTCTTTAAATGATTCATTGTTTAATCCTTTGAAACCTTCCATGTGGGTATAGGATGATTCAATTCATAAGATAATGAAATTATCTTAAGGGTCGAATATAGACATTAGATTCTCAAGTCCTTAATTGATTATTTAATCTTACAATCAGTAGAATACCATTCACTAAGTTCTTAGCTCATGGATATTTCAACTTATAGGATTCATTAACTTTAGTGTGGGTATTAAGTGTGAACCTTAGATCCTTAATAGGACATTTTTCCTTGGATTCAAGATTTAAACACCAAATTTGTATGTTCAACTCAAAAATCCTTAAATCCTGATTTACCTAAATCAAGATTTGGGTAAGAGAGTAAAATATTAACAAATTAGGTCAATGATTTATTTACTTAAACCTTAGAGTCGTCACATGATTTTGGATTAGAACTTATTAAGTTCTAATATTAACTTTAAGAACGTAAATATGAGATTCTACTCGATAGCTGGATATTGGAAATCTAAAACTTGTACATTCTCAGAATAGCTAGATTGGGTAATTAGATAACAACAGATATCACATAAGTCTAAATTGAGTCTCTTGCTTACTTTGACTAGAATTGCTTGGCATAACTTGGATACTGAGCCTTATCCCTTGAGCATAATAGGAGAACTTATGATATGGATGATACATCCTAAGTTAGTGTTTGTAAAGTATATCATTCATCTGGTTTTTTGAAGTGCTTTCAATTAGAAGAATATTTCCTAGCTTAGTCTGCCTCTTCAGTATTAGTATTGTATAAGATGGACCCAAGCCTAGCAGATTTGGATGTCTAGGCTGGGGATTGACTGATCTCGGAGGCCCTGTATGGCTGATTTTCTGGTGTGGTAGTACTTTGTCTTAGGCTTATTGCTACTCTAGTTTAATTTTTCAGTCTTGTTTTCTTTTGCCATGCCATATTCTTCAGTGGCCTTACTTCAGTATTTGCTTGCTTTGCCACATATCTCAGTGGCTTTACGTTACATAGCTTTCTCTGCTTTTGCCATATGTCTTAGTGGCCTTTTATTTTCTTGGGTATTAACTAGCATGTTGTATGTATACTCCTAAGGCTATCTTATGTATATTGGAATGTTTAGGATGTTAGGATTTCATGTTATATTAAACAATTATATTCTTTTATAATCAGCATGTTTCAATATGATCATAAGCATGTTAGGTTCAAAAATGTATTATAGTTGCTGTTACCTTTAGCTTTTAGCCTCACCTTATTTATTTTGCGTTGTATGCTAGTTTACATACTAATTGCTTGCTATAAATGGATAGTTTATAGCTTCCCCATTTCTTCATAGCTTGTCGCACCCGTAATTAGCTTGCATGCTTAGTGAATATAAATGTGATATCTTTAAATACTCAGTTTATTAAAATAGCCTAAAATATACTTAGACAATTGTCTAACTGTAACCATTTTATTTTGTTGGCTGGGCCCTGGCATTTGTGATACTAACAACTGTCAGATTCAGACTTGTTCATGGGTAGCGCTGCGGGAGAGGAGCCAGCTCAAGAGGAGGACCTTGCTGTTGCAGTTTAGATAGATTTTGCAATTGTTTTCCATGAGATTGAGAGACCTTTGCATTTTCTTTTAAATTTAGTTTGTAATAATTAATTATGGATGTATTTCATTTCTGTATTGTGATGAGTTATTATATTATTTTCCTTTTTCTCTACTATGTTGTGCTTTTGGATGTTACTACACATCTATTTCTTCTGCCACTTTAATATTTGTATGTATATTAATGAATGTTTATAGTATTCTGGTGACCAATTCTTGGCTTAAGGCAAGTTGGGTTTTCACCTTATTTTACTTAAGCTGGGGATTTGTCATAGTTAGAGCACCGTACTTCCTATTGTCAGTACGGGAGCCCACCAGTTGGTATTAGAGAACACCACAAGGTGTCATAATAGGATCTACGATACCTTTCTATCTAATGGACCGTTCTTCTGAAATACAAACATCAATATACATAATATCCATAACATAGTAGTATCAGTAACTCTATGTAAAATGTAGAAGGAGAATACTCCCATCCTAATAATTTAGTCATCTTGAGTCTAACAAAAACATAATAAAATTCTATCCTCAGAGTCAAATGAATTATGGAGAGTCCGATATAGACTACTACCTGCATGCGTTCAAGTTAGCTTGGGACTGAAGTTTCAAGTGGAGGCGGGGAGAGCAACTGGCAGATTGAAGGAGTTTCAGCAAAAGGGACCTTGGTCTTGGATAAGTTTCTACAGCAGGCAGTATACCGAGGGCTTGACTTTCCCATATACTCAAAGGAATGGTTGAGTCGAGTATAGTCAATTCTGATACACATAGAGTGTCTCAAGTCACTTTATGTAGATATTGTGACACATCTGATGCTAGATTATGTCGAAGTTTGGTGGTATGATACCATTGCAAGACTCGAAAAGAAGCGTAAGAGGAAGCGTCAAGAAGTAACTTTTGAGAATTTTTGTGTAGCTTTTAGGGCTGAGTACATTAAGGATGATTGAGTATTATTTAACAAAACTATCATCTTTTAATTTACATGATTTTAGTAACATCGTTCTTTTTGGCATTTTCATAATCGCAATGTAAACCTTTATTTCTACAATTAATGAGAACTTTTTGATTATCTTCTTTAAAAATGTTTTAAAATATGGTTTGCAATGATTAATTAGAATAAATCCTGGAATACCACCCACCGTCACTCCTGTCAAGAACACCATTGTATCTAGTAGCTCTAATGATGAAGTAGCTCACCTACACGCAATGGTGATGACCCTGTTAGAAAACCAAGCCCAACTGACAAGAGGCATAAGCAATTACTTTACCCTCTTGCATTAATACACAGCCTAGACCGATTTGAGAGGCATCAGTATATACTTGATAGTTCAAACCTTCTTTAGGTAACATAAGAACTGGAGCGGTGGAAAGTGCATCTTTCAGAGTTTGAAATGCTTCCTCGCATTCAGGACTCTAAATGAATGGAATGCCCTTTTCAATCAATTTAGTCAATGGCGAAGCAATCTGGGAAAAGCCTTTAACAAACTTCCTGTAATATCCTGCTAATCCTAGGAAACTTCTAATGTCGGTAACAGACTTTGGTTGAACCCAGTCCTAAATAGCACTTACTCTTACTTTGATCTACCCGAATACCCTGAGCATGGACTATGTGCCCCAAATGCAATGGAATTAAGCCAGAACTCGCACTTGGAGACTTGGCATACAGTTGATGCTTGCGTAGAGTTTCTAATACTAACCTCAGATGTTCTTCATGATCTCTTAGAGTTTTAGAATAAATGATGATGTCATCAATGAAGACGATCACAAACTTGTCTAAATACGGTTTTAGCACTCGCTGCATCAAATCCATAAAGATTGATGGCACATTGGTGAGTCCGAATGACATCACCAAGAACTCGAAGTGGCCATAATGAGTACAGAAAGCAGTGTTCCCTACATTATCTTCTTTTACTTGCAGTTGATGGTATCCAGACCTTAAATCAATCTTGGAAAATATAACGGCTTCGGATAACTAGTCGAACAAATCATCAATTCTAGGCAGTGGGTATTTGTTCTTTATGGTGACTTTATTCAGTTCACGATAATCTATACACATACGCATAGATCCATCCTTCCTTTTCACAAATAAAACTGGCGCTCCCCAAGGAGACATACTTGGCCTGATGAAGCCTTTATTCAAGAGCTCTTGCAATTTCTCATTGAGCTCTTGAAGCTCCTTAAGTGCCATTCTATAAGGTGCTTTGGATATCGGCTGGGTACCCGGGATCAATTCAATAGAGAATTCTACTTCTCTGAAAAGAGGTACACCAGGCAAGTATTCTGGGAACACATCTGTGAATTCTTTGACTACCTTACAATTAGAAAGAGAGATACTCTCTTTTGTTTCGCCCATCATGGTAATTAGATAAGCATTACAACTCTTAAAAATCAACTGTTCAGCTTCAATTGCATTTATTAAGGATAACTGTGTGCTAGTTTTTCCTACAAAAATTGCAGGCTTGCTATGGGAGTGGAGCATGACTTTCTTTTTATGGCAGTTTATCATGGCATTATTGTCACTGAGCCAATTCATCCCAAGGATAATATCAAAGTTTGCTATTGGCAAGATGATTAGTTTGGCATGGAATTCTTGATCATTTATTGGGATATTGATATTATAAAACTTATGGGCACTTAGTTGGGTTCCAGATGGAAGTCCAACACTCAACTTTTGTGCTAAGTTGCATGCGTGAGGTTTAAGGTTATTGGCAAATCGTTCAGAGATAAACGAGTGACTAGCACTGGTATCGAATAATACATTACAAGGTTGGTTGTTGAAGTAAAGTGTGCCAAAATTACACATTAACAATTTGTAAGGGTTTAATGTACATAAATACAATTATCAAAAGAGAAGTTTATAGGGATGTGTACCTAAAACTACATTATTGTCTTCTACACTCGTGCAGGACCAGTAGGACGATTCTTGGTTTGCCTTTGGAGGTAGTTCTGAGAGTTAGAAGTTTGTGACTGTGTGCGAGCAACATCAGATGCAGGTGCGGGCATTATAGCCATATTTGGTTATCCCCGATTTAGCGGTGTTGCTCTGAATACTTGCTTCTTCTGATGGGTTTCATTGGAATCCCATCCAGTATTTCCTTGTGGTCGCACTGGTAGAACTTGTGGCCTGTGCGCCCACAATTGTAGCACTTATGGAAAAAGTGGTAACGTTTACCATCCGGATGAGGCTTAGTACAGCTTTGCATTTGTTCAGCAGTCAGTGCAACTTCCAGCTGATAGACCTTCATAAGATTAGACCCATGTCTCTTGAAGTTTTCTTGGGGGTTCAGGGTTGTTTGTGCTTTTTGTTTGAGATCCCCTTCAGATTGGTGATGCTCAATTACTTTGGTTGTCTCCACTAACTTGAAGAAGCTAGTTAAGCAGAGTGGCACGATTTGATTTTTCAGTGAATCTCGAAGTACACAAAGAAAGCGGTGGCACTTGGCTGACTCAGAATGAGTAATTTCTGGTGCAAAATGGATCAACCTACGAAATTCCCATTCGTATTCAGCTACTGAATGACTCCCTTGAGTGAATCTTATGATCGTGTCAGAAATCATGTTTTGTGCAGATGGTGGAATGAATTCAGTTTTGAAGGCTTCGATGAACTCATCCCATGGGATGTCCTCCAATTCGTAGTCAGCAAACCTAGTGTTTCGGATGTCTTCCCACCAATACTCTGCTTTCGAATGAAGCAAACGTGTAGCGAGACGAACAACTTTAAAATTTGGAATCTTCAAACTAATGAGATCCCTTTCCACGGCCTTCAACCAGTCGGCTGTATCCATTGTGACAGATTCCCACCAAAGGTCTGAGGTCTCAACCTCAAGAAATTATGAAGGAGGTTATCCATGGAGTAATGAGAAGAGGTAGGTTGTGGGGCAGGGATGACCGTAATAGTAACAACGGATGGAACTGCAAGGCCATTCAGTAGTTCCTGAATAACGATTGCCTGTTGGGCTTGGTTTTCTAACAGGGTCATCACTATTGCACGTAGGTGAGCTACTTTATTATTAGAGCTACTAGATGGGACGGTGTTCTTGACAGGAGTGACGGTGGGTGGTGATCCAGGATTCATACTAATTAATCATTGCAAACCACATTTCAAAACTTTCATAAAGAAGATAATCAAAAAGTTCTCATTAATTGTAGAAATAAAGGTTTACATTGCGATTTAGAAAATGCCAAAAAACATGATGTTACTAAAATCATGTAAATTAAAAGATGATAGTTTTGTTAAATAATACTCAAGCATCCTTAATGTATTCAGCCCTATAAGCTACACAAAAATCCTCAAAAGTTACTTCTTGATGCTTCCTCTTACGCTTCTTTTCGAGTCATGCAATGGTATCATACCACCAGACTCCGGTGTAATCTAGCATCAGATGTGTCACAATATCTACATAAAGTGACTTGGGACACTCTATGTGTATCAGAATTTACTCTACTCGGCTCAACCATTCCTTTGCGTATATGGGAAAGTCGAGCCCTCGGTATACTGCTTGCTATAAAAGCTTATCCAGGACCAAGGTCCCTTTTACTGAAACTCCTTCAATCTGCCAGTTGCTCTTCTGCCTCCACTTGAAATATAGTCCCAAGCTAACTTGAAGGAATGCAGGTAGTAGTCTATATCGGACTCTCCAGAATTCATTTGACTATGAGGATAGAATTTTATTAACTTTTTGTTAGACTCAAGATGACTAAATTATTAGGATGGGAGTATTCTCCTTCTATATTTTACATAGAGTTACTGATACTACTATATTATGGATGTTACATATATTGATGTTTGTATTTCAGAAGAATGGTCCATTAGGTAGAAAGGAATCGTAGATCCTATTCTGACACCTTGTGGTGTTCTCTTGCAATAAGAAGTACGGTGCTTCAACTGTGGCAAATCCCTAGCTTAAGTAAAATTAGGGAATACCCAACTTGCCTTAAGCCAAGAATTTGTCACCAAAATACTATAAACATTCATCAATATACATTCAAATATCAAAGTGGTGGAAGGAATAGGCTTGTTGTAACATCTATAAGCACAACATAATAGAGAAAAAGAAAAAATAATATAGTAACTCATCACAATGCAGAAATGAAATACATCCAGAATTAATTATTACAAACTGAATTAAAAGAAAATGCAAAGGTCTCTCAATCTCACGAAAAAGAAATGCAAACTCTATCCAAACTGCAGCAGTAAGGTCCTCCTCCTGACCGGGCTCCTCTCCTGCAGTGCTGCCCACGAACAAGTCTGATTCTGACATTTGTCGGTATCACAAATGCCAGGTCCCCAACCAACAAAACAAAAAGGTTATAGTTAGACAATTATCTAAGTGTATTTTAGGCTATTTTAATGAACTGAGTATTTAAGGATATCTCACATTTAAATTTACTAAGCATACAAGTTATTTATGGGGCGACAAGCTATGAAGAAACAGGGAAACTATAAACTATCCATTTATAGCAAGCAATTATTATGTATACTAGCATACCATGTGAAATAAACAAGGTGAGGCTAAAAGCTAAAGGCAACAGCAACTATAATACAATTCTGAACCTAACATGCTTATGATCACATTGAAACATGCTGATTATAAAAAATACAATTGCTGAATATAATATGAAATTTTAACATCCTAAACATGCCAATATACATAACTAAGCCATAGGAGTATACATTCAACATGCTAGTTAATACCCAAGAAAAGAAAAGGCCACTGAGACATGTGGCAAAAGCAGAACAAGCTATGTAATGTAAAACCACTGAGACATGTGGCAAAGCAAGCTAGTACTGAAGTAAGGCCACTGAAGCATGTGGCAAGGCAAAAGAAAATAAGATTGAAAAATCAAACTATTGTAGCAATAAGCCTAAGACATAGCACTGCCACACCAGAAAATCGGCCATACAGGGCCTCCGAGATTAGTCAATCCCCAGCCTAGACATCCAAATATGCTAGGCCTGGGTCCATCCTATACAATACTAATACTGAGGAGGCATAATAAGCTAGGACATATTCTACTAACTAAAAGCCCTGCAAAAACCAGATGAATGAAATGCTTCATAAATATTAAGTTAGGATGTATCATCCATATCCTAAGTTCTCCTATTATGCTCAAGGGATAAGGCTCAATATCCAAGGTATGCCAAGCAAATTGAGTCAAAGTAAGTAAGAGACTTAATCTAGACTTATGATATCTATTGTTATCTAATTACCCAATCTAGCTACTCTGGGAATGTACAAGTTTAGGATCTCCAATATCCATCTTTCGAGTAGAATCTCAGATTTACATCCTTAAAGTTAATATTAGAACTTAACAACTTCTAATTCAAAATTATATGATGACTATAAGGTTTAAGTAAATAAATCAATGACCTAATTTGTTAATATTTTATTATTTTACCCAAATCTTGATTTAGGTAAATTAGGATTTAAGGATTTTGGAGTTGAACATACAAATTTGGTGTTCAAATCCTGAATCCAAGGAAAAATGTCCTATTAAGGATCTAGGGTTCACACTTTGTACCCACACTAAAGGTAAAGAATCCTATAAGTTGAAAGTTCTAAGAGCTAAGAACTTAGTGAAGGGTTATTCTGCTGATTATAAGATAAAATAATCAATTAAGAACTTGAGAATCTAAGATCTATATTCAACCCTTAAGATAATTTCATTATCTTATGGATTGAATCATCCTATACCCACATGGAAGGTTTCAAATGATTAAACAATGAATTATTTAAAGAAATCCAATTAGAGGTAGTTCAATTCAAGTAGAAGATTTAAAGTCTAAGATCTAAGATCTAAGATCTGATTGTTTGATTACTTTAGACTTAAGCTAGGTCTTTAACTTAGACTTTACTAACTGCATTTCTTTTGGAATTTAAGGTCATAAACTAACTAAATTGAACTTATTAAAGTGAGATTTTACAATTGAAATTATTGGATTCAATTATTAAGGCCAAGTGACTTCTTTAGGGTCACTTAAAATCTAAGTGTCTTAATTAGGTCTATTTGAAGATTTCTTAAATTAATATTCATATTATTAACATTATTAGCTTAAGAGTTCATACAATATTAATAATCTAACTAAGGATAATTTACTAAATTTCCTAGGGTTTAAGAGGTACTTAAGCACATTTTGGCCAAAATGACCAAAATACCCCTCCCTTAAGGCTAAAATTGGAATTTTAGGGTTTAGTTATCTAATTTAAATCTAATCTATTTTAACATGTTTCATATTGATTAATAATGTGGGAGAACATACTTATCTTAAGTTTTGACAACTTAATTAAGCTAATTAGCACTAATCACCTATTTAAGCCAATTAGGGTGATTAGTGAATTTAGGCATTCTTAGAGCAATCCAACCCTACCCATAAGTTCTAATATACTTAAGATATTATTAGGAACAACATTTGCCAAAATCAGAGGCTTAATTAGCAATTACTTTACCAACTGTGGGGGCCCCATACTAACAATAGGAAGTACGGTGCTCCAACTGTGGCAAATCCCCAGCTTAAGTAAAATCAGGTGAAAACCCAACTTGCCTTAAGCCAAGAACTGGTCACTAAAATACTATAAACATTCATCAATAAATATATAAATATCAAAGTGGTGGAAGCAATAGGTTTGTAGTAACATCCATAAGCACAACATAGTAGAGAGAAAGGAAAACAATATAGTAACTCATCACAATACAGAAATAAAAGACATCCAGAATTAATTATTACAAACTGAATTTAAAGAAAATGCAATGGTCTCTCAATCTCACAAAAAAGAAATGCAAAATCTATATAAACTGCAGTAGCAAGGTCCTCCTCCTGAGCGGCTCCTCTCCCGCAGCGCTACCCACGAACAAGTCTGAATATGACATTTGTCGGTATCACAAATGCCAAGGCCCCAGCCAAATATTTCCCTCCGGTGAAAACAATTTGCTTGAGAATTAAGATAACTAACTTTAACCAGTTTGAAGGGGAGACACTGTATGATGGTTTGGATTATTTTAAAGAGTGTTTAAGGTGATGCCCACATCATAGGTTTCCTTTATGGATGAAAGTTCAGATCTTTTATAATGGATTGAACACACCAACAAGGACACTCATTGATGCGGCTGTCGGAGGCTCAATTAGTAGCAAAACCTAAGAAGAAGCTTATGACCTCTTAGAAGAAATGACAAACAGTGCCTATCACTGGCCTCTCCACAGAAATGAACACATGGCTAAAAATGAATGTAACTCTCATGGAAAATTGCAACAAATTTGTGAACTCTAAAGTTAAATCTCTCAACTCAAGAAAAAGTTAGAATGTGAGCACTTAAAACCTTATCAAGAGGGAGATTATGAGTTAAGAGATGTCAATATATTTATGAATTATGGTGGAAGTAGAGAAAGGCTAAAGAACTCCTTTATTGAATTCAGGTCTTCCACAACTGAACTTATAAATAGAACTAACACCACACTAAACAAGCGCGAACATATTCTATTAAGGAAAGATGAGTCAGTCAAAAGAATTGAACAACAACTAAAATAAGTCATGAGACAACTAGATAAATCGGCTTTAGTAGGAGTCATCAGTGAGTAGGAAAGTGACTCAGGAAACTCTATAACCCTAAGAAGTGGGAAAATAACAAAGCCATTTGTGAATAAGGAGAATTAAAATAATAAAACAACAACTAGAGAGGGACAAGGGGAGGAAGAAGAAATGATCGGAAATGAGAGGAATGAAGTGAGGGATTCGGAGAAGGTTTAACCTAGTGATCAACTTAAAATGACCCCTAATACCCCATACCCTCAGCAAATGGCTAAGGAGAAACTTGTGGCCCAATTCCACAAATTTTTAGACACTCTTAAAACTCTTCACATCAACATCCCTTTCGAAAAAACTTAGAGCAAATGTCGAGTTATGCAAAGTTTATCAAATATATTTTATCAAAGAAAAGAAGGATTGATGAAAAGGTGATTGTGGCATTAAGATAAGAATGTAGTGCAATCCTTTAGAGAATGATTCCCATTAAGAAGAAGGATCCTGGTAGCTTCACTTTCCCTTGCACTATTGGAAACCAATCTTTCCAAATGGCCCTTTGTGATCTAGTTGCATCCATAAATCTGATATCATTTTACATATTCAAAAAGTTAGAAATTGATCATTTGAAACCCTCCTCTGTTCTCCTCAAATTTGCTGAAAGATCTGTAAAAAGCCCTTTAGGAATCGTGGAAAATGCGCTTGTAAGGGTCGATAAGTTCATATTCCCAGCTGATTTCATAATCTTAGACACAGAAGATGAAAACCAAGAAATCCCCATCATTTTAGGTAGACCATTCTTGGCTACCGAAAGAACATTGACTGACCTAATATAAAGAAAGTAGTTCATAAAGAAATTATTAAACTCTTTGATGCTAGAATCATATTCCCCATCTCTGATAGTCCTTGGGTGAGCCCTATTCATGTGGTTCCACAGAAGAGTGGGATGATTGTTGTGCATAATGACAATAATAAATTGATCCCTACTAGGATGGTGACTGGATGGAGAGTGTGCATCAATTATAGGAGAATAAATAAAGCCACTCGAAAGGATCACTACCCTCTCCCATTCATTGACCAAATGCTTGATAGGTTGGCAGGGAATCCTTATTTCTGTTTTCTTGATGGGTATTCATGATATAATCAAATCCTTATTTCACCTGAAGCCCAATAGAAAACAACCTTCACCTACCCCTTTGGGACATTGGCTATTAGAAGAATGCCCTTTGGATTATGCAATGCCCAAGTTACTTTCCAATCCTATATGATGGGTATTTTTTTTTATATGATTTGGGAAGTTTTAGAAATATTTATGGATGATTTATCTATTGTTGGAAATTCTTTTGACCATTGTTTAGTCAATCTGGGAAAGGTTCTAAAAAGTTGTGAAGAATCAAATTTAATTTTATATTGGGAAAAATGTCATTTTGTGGTGGAAGAAGGTATTGTCCTTGGTCATTTGATCTCTAGGAGAGGAATAGAAGTTGATAAAGCTAAGGTGGAGGTAATTAAAAAACTCCCCCCTCCTATCAATATGAAAAGAATTAGAAGTTTCCTTGGGCATGCAGGATTTTTCAGAAGATTTATCAAAGATTTCTCCAACATAAGCTTGTAGCTCTGTAGATTACTAGGGAAGGACATTGAATTCAAATTTGATGAAAAATTTTTAAGGGGTTTCAACGCCATTAAAACTGCCCTGATCTCTACTCCAATAATTTCTACTCCAAATTGGGACTCCCCTTTGAGATTATGTGTGATGCGAGCGACCATACAGTTGGTGCTGTCCTTGGGCAAAGAAACGAACGAACCTTCTATTCAATTTACTATGCTTGTAAGCTCCTTAACGATGCCCAAAAAAAACTATGCTACCGTGGTGAAGGAACTCTTAGCTATCATCTTTGCATTCACTAAATTCAGGTCATATCTCATAAGGTCTAAGACTATTGGTTATACTGATCATGCAGCCATTAAGTATCTCCTTCAAAAGAAAGAAGCAAAACCTTGCTTAATACGTTGGGTACTGCTCTTACAAGAATTTGATCTAGAAATCTGAGATAAAAAGGGGAGTGAGAATGTGGTAGCTGACCATCTATCTTGATTGACCCACCCTGAAAGTGATAATTTGACCAAAATTAGTGAATCATTCCCCGATCAAAAACTGTACACTATTTCATCTACAAAACCTACTTAGTTTGCGGACTTTGCAAACTATCTTGTAGGAGGAGTCATACCAAAAGACCTTAACTTTCAACAAAGATAAAAACTTTTTGTAGACATAAAAAATATTTTTGGTATGACCCCTTTCTCTATAAATGTTGCAATGATCAACTCCTAAGGAGATGTGTGCATGATTCGAAAATCAAGGACATTCTCTACTATTGTCACACATCCCCTTATGGAGGGCACCATGGAATTGATTGAACAATGGCTGAAGTGCTTCAATCTAGGTTCTTTTGGCCTCAACTATACAAAAATGCTACTGATTTTGTAAAAAGTTGTGACAAATGCCAAAGAACTAGAAACATTAGTAAAAGGGATGAGCCTCCTTTCAATGGAGTCTTCAAAGTTGAGCTATTTGATGTTTGGGGAATTAATTCATGGGCCCATTTCATTTATCCCAAACAAACATGTATATTTTAGTTGATGTTGAATATGTTTCAAAATGGATAAAGGTGCTTGCACATGTGAACAATGATGCTAATACTGTTGTCAATTTTCTCAAGGAGCATGTGCTTAAGTGATTTGGTATGCCTAGATTCCTAATAAGTGATGGGGGAAACATTTCTGTAATCAGCAGCCTGAGTGTTTGCTTAGAAGCTATGGAGTAACACATTAGGTGGGAACTGCTTATCACCCTCAAACAAGTTGGCAAGTCAAAGTCTCAAATAGGGAACTAAAGCAGATCTTATAAACGATAGTGAACCAAAAGAGAAAAGATTGGACTTCAAAACTCCAAGATGCCCTTTGGGAATATAGAACTACTTTTAAAACTCCTTTAGGAATGTCTCCTTACAGGATTGTGTATGGTAAGTCTTGCCATCTGCCCGTGGAGTTGGAGCACCGTGCATTTTGGGCCATCAAGAAATTAAACTTTGATTTCCAACAGACAGTAGCACGGAGAATGATGCAATTGGACGAGCTTGACAAATTCAGATTGAATGCTTATGAAAGTGCTAAAATATACAAAGAAAAGACAAAAAAATGGCATCATAAATTAATTAAACCAAAGCATTTTCAACCTGGAATGAAGGTACTTCTTTTTAATTCAAGGTTGAGATTATTTCCAGGGAAATTAAAGTGAAGGTGGACGAGACCATTTTCAGTGACAAAGGTCTATCCTCATGGAGCCATGGATATTTCTTCAAGTGAAGGAACCTTCAAGGTAAATAGGAATCGATTGAAGCCGTATTTCAAAGAGAGTAACCTGTAGGAGAAAGGAGGATGGAACATACAAGCCTTCCTATGGAAGGAATCACGTAGAAGATTTTGCTCGTGTCAAGCCGAGACGTTAAAGCAGGCACTTGGTGGGAGGCAACCCACGCCTTAATTAGGTTGTATTATTTCTTATTTGCATTTCTAGTTTTTCTTTTCTTTTGTGTGTTTTATTTTTCTTTAAGGAAATAAATTATGGATTATCATATTTTCAAATTCTATCTTTGTTTGCAAACAACATATTTTTTTTGAACTTTTCAAGATTATGGTAGTTACAAGAATATCAAAGTAAGAAAATTGATTATCAACCAAAGTTTGCTTAATAAAAAATGACTTAACTCATTAACAACATTAAATCATCTAAACAAAGGAATGAAGTCAGGTTGAATCTAGTCTCCAAAAATTTAACAAAATCAATGCCAAGGTTTAAGTGTGGATAGGACCATACAACTAAGTTTGCACTAAATAGTATGATCTTGTGGATTCCAAATAGGTGTATTTTTAGTTATATTATAATGATTAAAATTAGAATAATAGTATCACTAATAATAGAAATGTGAACAGTGAAAATAGATTCATTAAATTTGGCTGCATATGAGCTTACAGAAACTACATTTTTTGTTTGTTCCTTCAGAATTATGGGGTGGCAGTTAGATGTATCAGTTTTTAATGAAGTTGTTCTGGTTGCTGGGCATTAAAAGAGACATTTCCAATCATGTTCATTGGTAAGGGCTCAACACTGGAAGCCTGGTAAAATTTTAAATCGTTAGATAGCCTAGAATGGAAATGGTTTGACATTTACATAGTTGTACTTATAGGTTAAATCATGGGTAAATTGGGAGTCGATGTGATTTGAGTGATTATCAATAGACTCACTAAATTACCTCATTTTCATTCCAATTTAGCAAACTCATTCTATATAAAGGTTAGCCAAGCTCTATTCTAAAGGGATCATCCGTCTAAATAGAACACCAAATTGTAATATTCTAGATAGAGACGACAGATTTATAGCTAGAATTTTGGTCAGCTATTCAACAAGACCTAGGGACCAACTTAGCTATGAGTATAGGCTTACATCCTCAGATTGATGGTCAAATAGAATGATTAAATCAAATTTAAAAAGATTTCTTGCATTTTTGTGTTTTAGATTTTTGTGGATCTTGGGAAGATCACCTCACCTTAGTCGAGTTTGCCTAAAATTATAATAATCTGTCTTACATCGATATGGTTCCTTATGAAGCTCTCTATGGTTGGAGGTGCATTACTCCTATACCTTAGACTAAAGTAAGTGACACTCAACTATGTGGATTATGAGCTGGTCAAAGAGACTAACGAGAAAAGTTCTTCTGATCAAAGCATTTTATGTTGGATATAGCCTAAAGGATTAATTACACCTTAAATTGGAGGTGATCATTTTGAACTAGATGTTATAACCATTAAGTGTGTTTAACCTTAATGCTGGTTTCGTGTAAGTTAGGATCTTCTTAGTCATAATTCTAAGAATTTATGTTAGAGCTTAGTTCACTCCACCCTACTTCTTAAGTCCCTTAAAGACTTATGTTAGGAATCCTAAATTCAGTTAGAATAGCTTAGGAATCCTATTGATTTCCTTAACCTTTAACTTTTTAAAAACATAGAACTTGTAGTTCATAATTCCTTTATTCCTTTACCTTAATCCTTTCATTTATATCTTAGCCTAGTTAGATTAGTATTTCATTGGATAGATCCTTCAAACTGCAACTTAGCTAGAGATCTTTAGTGATTTGAACCTTAACTTTCATTTCCTTTAAATATGATAATTTCATAACCATATCCTTCCCAACTAGTTTCCTAAGCATTGATTTAGTTAACCTATTTAAATCTTATAGTTTAGTATTGTTATACTTGTAAATTATTTTGTCATCTCATAAATTAAAATGAAACTACTATTTTCAAAATCTCAAATTACTACTGTTACTTACAATTAATTTGAGATCAATATCTCAAAGTTAATTGGGAGCTCAATTAGCTCCAATCCTTAAGTAGATCATTAAAATAAGATAACTTTGGATATCATTGAGTTGCAATTATTTAATTTTCCTTTAATGCTTGCTTAGCTTTGAGCCTTATTAATTTAAATTATTCATATAAGACATTTTACATGAATAAAACTTTCACATTAAAAACTATAGGGGTTTATATTATTGGTTAAGCTAAGGGCAGACTAGTTAGGAGTAATAAGGAGACCTCACATTCTCAGAGGGTGAATGTGAGTGTTATTTGTATTGAACCCACTTTCCTTTACTTGTTAAACAGTCGTGTTTAACTCCTCGCTTCATTTTGGATTTGCCCGAAGAATGAATACTTTCATAAAATAACTTAAATCATTTAAAATGTGAGATATTCTTTAATCTTATTGATTGTGAAGACTCATTATAACCTTTAGCTATGTTACTTTACATAGTCCTAGGCTATGGGTATCTTAGGCCAAGTGGCTAAGATCCTCCTTCAGTTAGTATGCTTTGCACTTTGCATGTTCTTAGTAATGTACTTTACCTATTTATATTTCACTTAGATTGCTGTGAATATTATTATAATTACATTTAAATGCTTCATTGTCTTCTTTTCTTTACTTAGCAAAAGTTCATTGAACATATGCACATTTTATTTCACTTACTTTCATATGCACTTTAGTAATATTCTAGCATATATAGGATACTATTTGCCCTTATTTTACTTGCAGGCTAGAATGTAAATTTATGTGAGTATTCTTACTCACTGTACTTTTCCTTATTTTCTTTTCTATACTTATACTTTCATTTCTGCATCCTTGCTTATGCTTAAATTATAATTAGTTGTGATATCAAAAATGAATAATAAAAAATTTAGCCTAATCATAAATTGTACTTAGACTATTTAGTCTACTATATATTTTTTATTGGCTTTGCCCTAGCACATTTAAAGGCCAAAATATGATAAATCAGGTGCACTTAGAGGTTAGTGGAGCTGAACCAAGTGCTTAAAGAAATTAAATTGCTTCTATTAAATTCTTGCTTTGTATTAAGTGAGAGAGAGAATTTTGTTTCTTTTCTTTGTACTATTTATTTTCAGCTTATAATAACTAAAGTTATTTGATTTGTATTTACTATGTCTGTGTTAGAATTTAAATCTCTTACTTAAATATTTGGTTTAGGATGAATGGATATATGAATGGACACTTAATAAAAATTTAGTTGCATATTTAATGGGAATTTAGCTACTGAATTCTCATTCTTCATTTTTAAATTAAGTAAATGATGTAGGATGTGTGAATCCTAGGATAGTGAGATGTATACAAAATTTATTGCAAAAATTTAGTGTTTTAGGATTCAAATTATCATTCATATTCTTATACTTTGAGTGGAAATCATACCTTTGCATGAAAAATGAAGTAAATGGGAACTATGAGCTGAATCATTGAATTATTGGTGAAAATCGTGCAGCGCGCCATGGCGCGCCACGGGGGCGCCATGTCGGTCTATAAAAATCCCTCACCTAGAAGTATACCTAAGGACCTGGAAGGAAGCCCGCAGCAGCGTGCCACAGTGCGCCACAGTGGGTCATGACATCATTTCCTGGGAGACAAATTAGAACCTTATGCGGAATAACTGAACAATGCTAAATCTGCCTTCTCGTAAAATAAACCGCTATAGTGCGTTCCAAGAGCCCCACAACGCGTTATGCCCCATAAAAATTTGAACTGACCTGGAACAATACCGTTGCAGCTCGCCGCAGTGCGCCACAGCACTCCATGGCGGCATATTTAAATACTCTTTAAGGATTTTATATGAACTAATGGAACAGTTAATATTCCATGTTTTCAAACTTTCAACAGCCGCAGCGCGCCACGACGACATTTCTGATTATTATTATAAACTATAAGTGATTTAATGAAACAATTACTATTTTGCCTTTTCAAAAATGAAACCGCCAGAGCGTGTTGTAGCACGCCACAGCGGGAACAGTGGTGTCCTAAGAAAAAATACCAGCTTATACAGCAGAGAAAATATTTTAAACCTCAGGTGCTACAGTGCGCCATAGTGGAACTGTGTTTGGAATGCAACTACTATAGCGTGCCACGGTGGAACAATGTTTGAACACAGCAGCTACGGCGAGCAACAATGCGCCGCAGCAGTCGTGCTAGAATTCTCTAAAATAACTATAAATGCAGCATAGGGAAGTACACAAAATGCAACCTTTGGCCTTCCCCAGCCTCTTGAAAACTGAAGTGCACATTAATTTTGCTTAATTCTAATGGTACAATAGAATAAACTTTTAAAGGGTTTAAATTAATTCCAAGGAATGTGAAGAGTCACATAATTAATTCTTTGGGCTGAGAGCTTTCTTATTTAAGGTTCAATCTCAGACCTTGAGATGGTTCTAATTATTTTCATTCAAGTACACATAAAGAAAAGCTGCGGGAAGAGGAGAAATGAGACTCTCCAAGGGGAAGAAGGTTCACCAAGAATAGTAAGGAGAATGAGAAACCAAATGGAAAGGGCAGAGCAATCAAGTGGAAGTGCAAGAAGAATCCAAGAGATACCCAAAAAACCTCCGGGAAGTTCCTAGTATTTGTTTGTACTGTGAACTGATGTCATGGTTTTCTTTCTTTTGTATGTGTGCTGGTACTTATTTAGTAACGAAAGGATAAAATCCTTTTGGAGAGGGTTGAGATATAATTGTTTGAAATTGTAAGGGGTATGGTGGTGTTGTAATGAATTTGTTTGAATGAATGAGAAGATGTTCTTATCTTTTATTATTAATGTTGGAATGAATGCTTGGATGGAATAATATCTAAATTATTTTTCTAAGAAAAAATCTAAAGGAATCATTAATTAATTTAAAGAACTTGTGTTGCTACTTACCTATTTCATGGTGAAGTAGAGTATTGGAGGGATGGTGAATTGAAGACCCATTTCTTAGGTGTTCAACTAGAAGATATCCTATGGGATGAATTTGAGTAAGTTTTTCATGAGGAATTCATTCCTCCATCTGCCCTAACCATAATCGAGAATGACTTCATGCAACTTTCTCACGGAAGTCATTCTGTGTATGATTATGATATGGAATTCCACAAACTTTTCAACTTTACTACTAACCAAGTCCACATTGATGTGACGAGGTGTACTAAATTTCTTTCCAGTTTAAAAGATTCCATTAAGATTCATCTGATGTCTCAACATCATGAAGACTTTTCTAAGCTTCTAGAAGGTGCTCATATGGTTGAGTAACATAAAGCGCAAATGGAATTGAAGATGCGTTCCCATCCCCAACCCTATAAATTTGAACCTTTCAAAAGGAATCATTCTCATAGTCCTAAGGCCTTCCAGCTTACATCTGGGTAAAATCCTAATCAGAATCCGAGGCAAAATCAGCAAGGAAGAATAGGTGCTAGATGTAACAGGCCACATCCCTATGTAAAGTGCTACCATATTGGTGGTAAGTATTACATTCATGGAAGAACCAATCATTGCCAATGGGACTGTCGTGCCACAATGGATAAAATAAAGATCACTCTCCAACCTTCTGCACAAAACACTCCTCCTCTTAATTCCCAAGCTCTAGTATATGCATTAATGCCTCTTCCTGCTAGTGGAAGTGCACATCATCAAAAGGGTGTACCTCCATCTCCTTCCAAGCAAGGCCACTACAGTAGAAAAGATAAGGGAAAGTCAGTTGCTCAATCTTCTACGGTAGCATGAGTCTACACTTTGTCACCTTCAGTATTTTCTGGTATGTTCTATGTTTAATTTCCTATTTTCTATCTTTTATTTCTTCTGCATTTTATTTTCAATATTTTCTATTTTAATTTTTATTAGTTATAATTAGAATCTAATTTTTCCTATAATAAGAACTCTAATTATTAAGAATCAATTCTGTGACACACTCTTTGACACTAGTGCTAATCAGTCTTTTATGTCTGTGAGTTGTGCCTCTTCCCTTAACCTTCAACATTTTAACCTAGGAAATCCTTTGGTAGTGCAAATGCCATCTAGTACTGAAATGTGTGCTAATAAGTTATGTTTGGTATACATCCGAATTAGTAACCAATTCTTTCAATCCAAACATATTGTTATGTCGATTACCAACTTTGACATAATTTTAGGTATAGATTGGCTAAGTAAGTTTAATGTTATTATAGATTGCCTTAGAAAGAGCATTTCGCTTAAGGTTGGAAAGAAACTTGAAGTTGTTGTAAGAAAACATGGCTTGACTGCATCCCTAATAAATACAATTGAAGCCAAGCTCCTCATTAGTAAAGATTGCTATGCAATCTTAGTAACCTTAATCGGTGAAGAGAAGCAAGTTAGTAGTCCAAAAGAGACTATCGTCATTAAAGAGTTCCTGGATGTGTTCCCTAAAGACTTGCCTGGATTACCTCCTTTGCATGGTAGGGTTTTCTATTGAGCTTATTACTAGGACTCAACCTAAATCTAAGGCTCCGTATAGAATGGCACTAAAAGAATTATAAGAGCTTAGAGAGCAGTTGCAAGAGTTGTTAGAGAAAGGATTCATTCACCCTAGCATGTTACCTTACGGAGCTCCTATCCTATTCATCAAGAAGAAGGATGGTTCAATGCGGATGTGTATAGACTATCGTGAGCTTAACAAAGTGACTATGAAGAATAAGTATCCTCTTCCTAGGATCAGCTCACCAAAGCAAGGATCTTCTCCAAGATTGACTTAAGATTAGGTTACTACCAGATTCAGGTCAAGGATGAAGATGTTTCTAAAACTGCATTCAAAATCTGATATGAGCATTTTGAGTTTCTTGTCATGTAATTTTGGACTGACAAATTCTCATTCCTTTTTCATGGACCTGATGCAACATATCCTTAAGCCGTATCTTATCGAGTTTGTCATCAATTTCATCGATGACATCCTAATCTATTTGAAGTCAGCTGTTGAGCATGGAGAGCATCTGTGTGTCGTCCTTGAGTTATTAAGAGAGAATAAGTTATTTGCTTAGTTTTCAAAGTTCATGTTTTGGCTCAAGTCTGTGGCATTTTTGGGTCATGTGATTGATGATGAAGGTATTAGAGTAAATAAAAAAAAAATCCAAGATGTTCAACAATGGGTCCAACCTAAATTTATAATAGAGATTCGCAGTTTCCGAGGACTCGCTGGCTATTACAATAGGTTCGTTCCTGGATTTTCTCTAACCACTTTATCGTTAACTCTGTTAATTAGGAAGTTCATTCTATTCATCTAGAGCACATCTTGTGAAGAATCTTTTTAGAAGTTGAAAAATTATTAACTTCTGATACTATTCTAATTCTACCACATGAGGATAAAGATTTTCAGGTTTATACTGATGCCACTAAGGTAGGTCTTGGTTATGTTCTAATGCAAGATTGTCGAGTTATAGCCTATGCCTCTAGATAGCTTAAGCCTAATAAGAAGAATTATCCTGTGCATAATCTTGAGCTTGTAGGGGCAGTTTTTGCTCTTAAGATTCAGAGACACTACTTGTATGGAGTTAAGTGTGAGATCTTTACTGATCATCAAGGTTTCAAGTATATCCTTACTCAGAAGAAATTTAATTGCCATCAGCATAGGTGGCTAGAGTTACTGTGCAACTTTGACTTGGAAATCCAATACCATCTGAGCAAAGCTAATGTTGTAGCTGATGCCCTGAGACGTAAAGCGAATTTATCTTCCATTTGTTGCAATGAATCTTTAATTAAAGATTTTGTTAGATTGAATCTTGAGCCGATCAGTTCTGTTGATTTGGGCACTTTACTATTTGCTATTCTGTCAGATGTATCAGGATGAAAGGAAATCATTCTGGTGGTCTGGCATGAAGAGAGATATTGCCATTTTCTTTTCTTAGTGCCATTCCAGTTTGTTAGTTAAAGAGAAGCATTAGAAGCCCGGTGTACTTCTCAAACCCTTAGATATTCCTGAATGGAAATGGTCCGATATTTCCATGGACTTCATTGTGGGTCACCTAAGTGTCGATCCGATTCTGAATCAATTTGGGTGATAGTCAACAAACTCACCAAGTTAGCTCACTACCTTCCAATTCATCTGACGGATCCTGTGGAGAAGTTAGATAAGCTTTATCTTAAGGAAATTTTTCATTTGCACGGTACACCAAATTGTATAGTTTCAGATAGAGACAGAAATTTGCTTCTAGATTCTAGTTTACTGTGCAGCGAGACTTGGGGACGAATTTAGCTTTGAATACAGCTAATCATCCCCAGAATGATGATCAAACTAAGAGCATTAATAAGATCTTAGAAGATCTTCTGCGTCCTTGTGCTCTTGATTTTGGCGGATTGTCGGAAGATTATCTTGCCTTAGTTGCGTTCACCTACAACAATAGTTCCCAGTCCAGCATTTGTATAGCTCCTTATGAATCTCTTTATGGTAGGAGGTGTACAACTCCTATTACTTAGAGTGAAGTAAGGGACTCTCAACTTTATGGCTCTGAATTGATCAAGGAGACTACTAGAAAAATTCTTTTGATTAAACGCAATATGATGATAGCTCAAGATTATTAGTAAAAGTGTCATGATGCTCATCATTGTCCATTAGAATTTCAAATTAGAGATCATGCATATTTGAAGGTAAGTCCGATGGTGTGCAGAGATTCGGTATTTCTGGAAAGCTAAGTCTAAGGTATTTGGGACATTTTGAAGTGATTGAAAAAGTTGTAACCTCCACATATAGGTTGAAGTTACCAGATGACTTCTTAGTCATGCATAATGTTTTTTTCATTTCATCATTAAGAAGGTGTTTGCTAGATCCTAATCAACAAGGTCAAATTCTAGCAGTCGAATTGCAGCCAAATATGACGTTCATCATTAAACCTGTTGCAATTCTAGTGCAAGATCTTAAGCAATTAAGAAACCACAACATTTTCATGATCAAAGTCCACTGGCAGAATCATCTAGCTGGTGAATCTATGTGGGAGAAAGAAGAGGACATGCAGAAGAAGTTCCCAAAGTTTTTTTCTTAATTAAGTAGTTTTAGTTCTTTCATTTTCATTGTTGTTTCTTTAAACATCCTTTTGTATTTTCAATCTCTTATTTTTAATTGTTGTGTGTCGTGAGCTACGCACTTTTTAAGGAGGGGAGTCATTAACAAGTCTAGTGTTGTTACCCATCAATTACTGACCTAATTAACTTT
Source organism: Gastrodia elata (assembly GCA_016760335.1). Classification (NCBI taxonomy): domain Eukaryota; kingdom Viridiplantae; phylum Streptophyta; class Magnoliopsida; order Asparagales; family Orchidaceae; genus Gastrodia; species Gastrodia elata. The sequence continues at coordinate 27,472,658 of CM028678.1, read as the reverse complement.
AATTTTCTTCCATTAGTCATATAATAGTATTAGGAGCCTCCATTTCAATTTTTGTGCGATTTGGAGATCATTTGATAATTTCTAACATTTCATAGTTTTTTTTTTGATAATTATGAGACTGCATTTTTTATTTAGACCTCAAAACAAAAAATGGAGTCCCCCGTTTGACTCACCACACCTAATTTAGCTAAGGGTGGTATTTTAATAATGTTTGGAAGTCGTCAAAATTTCCCATAATATTTAAATAATATTTAAATACTCAAAAAATTAAGATAATTAAATTGATCTCTGATAAAAAATCCAATTGCATTTTTGAGTTCCTCACCCCTCAATTAGATAAATGTGAATTTTTGAGATTTTTTGGAGTGCATTTGGATATATAAAATTTATTAAATAAATGAGTAAATTAAATAATATATTTAAGTAAGTAATATTAAATAGAATTTGAACAGCTTAATTATAGATTAGGGAAAATTCGCCATGGTCCTCCAAACACAAAGCACCAATTCATTCTATTCAATGCCTTTGATCGCATCCTACTTTAAACGAACGACGGATCGAGTTGTTTTTTTTATTCGGCCGTTGGATCATCTTATTAATCCAATGTCTTGGATTAGAGCTCTGTACGCCCCTATAAGCATACAGGAGATTGTGGCCTGCGCTTGTAAGGCCATAGTACTCGGCCAACTTCCTTATTCGATGCCCATTAGGTTACCTTAAATCTCATTTTCCCGGCTTGCTATCTTTTGTGCTGGGAGGATCTACGATGTAGTTGAGGGTAAGCTGTCATCAAGTGAAGCAAGTCGTGCCCTAACCCTATATTTCTAAAGCAACAAGGAAGATCCTTCATCCTAATCAAGTCGACCCACAACTTTGGCTCGCGAGTCGCATCGCAGAGGCAGAGCCGCAGACGAAGGTGATTGCATCAAGGGCTGCTGGAAGAGAAGGAGATCTGAATTGGAGAGAACCTTAGCTAAACCTTATCAGTATGAATCTGAGTTTTGTAAATAGCAAGGTACACTGATCATTACTTATCTTATTGCATTCAAACTCCCATTAATGTTGTTTAGTAATTGAAATGAAAATATAATTTGCATTGATTCCTCAATAAATTGATCTAAGTCCTTTAAAATGGCCTTGCAGAGTGGGGTTAGTTTCTTTTATTTGTGTTCACTGATATTCCTGCAACCTATCCTCTTCTCTACGAGTTATGCTTTATAAAGGATGCTGGCTTTGATTTTTTGCATAATTGTAAATCCCTATTGATCTCAAGAAAATACTAATGGCTGAATCTTATTCCATACTTGTTTTGTTTATAAGTTCTTAGACATGATTATGCAGTTTTGCAATGGATTAAAGTATGCCAAGAATTTATGTTAAACTACACTTTCATGTGACCTTTGAATATAATCTATTCTTGATATTCAAGCCATTCTTGCGACATTTTAGAGCTTTAGGGATTCTTCTTTCTGTTACATTTCCTTGAAAAATAATGATGAAGTTAAAGGAAGTGAACTTGAGACTGAAACTCATTTATGAGTCTACATTTTTAGGCACACAATTACAGCTTCTATAAATTTATGGGCTATATCAATGGCCCATATTCACTCATGATTTTTCATTAAGCATGCAATTATTATGAGTTAAATGTGCTTAAATTAGAATGGAAGGAAATTTGATAAATCTGTTACAGTTGTTTTGAAATTAAAATTTACTTTAAGTTATAAATTCATTTATCAATTGTATTTTTAAAATGATTTTCTTAAGAAACTCTTAAGCTTGCAATTAACCTATATCACTATAATTCTTAAAATAAAAATGCATACATTAGTGAAATCATAATCAAAAGGTATTATTGAATATTAAAATGTTTGATCGATATTCTGGGTTTTCATAATTAAATCAAATTCACTTTTGATCTGATTTGGATACTACTTATTAATTAAAAACCAAATCTATCAAAGATTTCAATACAATTAATATATATTCTTTTGTTTTCCTTATGTCTTGGAACTAGATTATGTTATTGATCATCTATTGTATCAATTTAATTCATTCATTCAACTTTTAAGATTTACTAAGGCTTAATAATTTAAAATATTTAAATCTTCAAAGCCTTGTATTATGATCAAGCGAAGCCCAAACTGGACACACTAAGAGTCTATTCCACTCACAAAAATATGTAGAACTATAATTTGATATCGTGTTTAGTATTTGAAACCTAATTTTCTTAATCACTTTTTAACCGTAATTAGGAGTCTTGAAAACTCTAAAATCCTAATGTTGTCCAATTTTGACATACTAAGTGTCATTCTTCTCCTTAAACAATAAGAATTTCATATTTGTGAATTTTATTTCATTTGGATAACAATTGGTGATTTTAGGTTTTGGCTCCTTAATTAGCATTACTTAAATAATTTCATAGTTTCTTAATTTGATGCTATAGGTGCTTAAAACTCTAGGATAGCATCCTTGCTTCACCATTTTCCACCCATGTCAATTTTCCATGACATGATTATTTTCAACTTATTTCTCATAATTTAATTTTATAAATCTTTAGCAATTTTGCTTGATTCATCTTTCAACCATAGGATATAGCCTATAGGATTGATTACACCTTAAATTGTAGGTGATCCTTTAGAACTTGATGTTATACCCATTAAATTTGTTTAACCTTAATTCTTGTTTAGTGTAGGTTATTATCGTCTTTATCATAATACTAACTATTTAAGTTTGAGCTTAGTTCACTCCACCATAGTTCTTAAGTCCTTTAAAGAATTGTGTTAGTAGTCCGAAATTCAGTTAGAATAGTTTAAGAATCCTATTATTTTCCTTAACCTTTAACTTTTAGGAAACATAGAGCTTGTAGTTCATAATTCCTTTATTCCTTTACTTTAAGCCTTTCATTTTTACCTAAAACTAGCTAGATTAGTATTTGATTGGATAGATCCTTCAAACTATAACTTTGCTAAAGAACTTTAGTGATTTGAACCTTAACTTCCATTTCCTTTAAATATGATAGTTTGATAACCTCATCCTTCCCTACTAGTTTCCTAAGCCTTGATTTAGTTAACCTATTTAAAATTTCTAGTTTAGTATGTGGATAGGATTAGTTCCATTATAGTATTGTTATACTTAATTTTTTTTTGTTATCTCATAAAATGAAATGAAAGTACTATTTTCAAAACCCCAAATTACTACTATTACTTACAATTAATTTGAGATCACGATCGCAAAGTTAATTGGGAGCTCAATTAGCTCCAATCCTTAAGTAGATCATTAAAATTAGATAACTTTGAATATCATTGAGTTGCAATTATTGAATTTTCTATGAATGCTTACTTAGCTTTAAGCCATATTCATTTCAATCATTCATATAAGATATTGTGCATAAATAAAACTTTCGCATTAAGAACTATAGCAGTTTCTATTGTTGGTTAAGCCAAGGGCAGACTAATTAATAGTAATAAGGAGACTTCACATTCTCAGAGGGTGAATGTAAGTGTTATTTTTTTTGACCCTGCTTTCTGTTACTTGTTAAATAGACGTGTTTAACTCCTCGCTTCATTCTGTATTTGCCTGTAGAATGAATACTTTCATAAAATAACTTTAATCATTTAAAATGTGAGATCTTCTATAATCTTATTGATTGTGAAGACTCATCATAGCTCTTAGCTATGTTACTTTACATAGTCCTAGGCTATGTGTATCTTAGCCCAAGAGGCTTAGATCTTTCTTCAATTAATATGCTTTGCGCTTTTCATGTTTTTAGTACTTCACTTTACCTGCTTACAGTTCACTTAGGCTGCAGTGAATGTTGTTATAATGACATTTAAATGCTTCACTGTCTTCTTTTTTTTACTTAGCATAAGTTCATTGAACATATACATGCTTTATTTCATTTACTTTTATATGCACTTTAGTAATATTCTAGCCTATCTAAGATGCTATTTACCCTTATTTTACTTGCAGGCTAGTATTCTTACTGACTCTACTTTTCCTTATTTTCTTTTCTATACTTATACCTTCATTTTTGTACCCTTACTTATGCTTAAATTATAATTAGTTGTGATATCCAAAATGAAAAATAAAATATTTAGCCTAATCTTAAAATGTACTTAGACTATTTAGTCTAACCATATTTCTTTTTTTTTTATTTCCCTATCACATTCAAATGCCAAAATGTGATAGAACAGGTGCACTTAGAGGCTAGGGGTGCTGGACCAAGCGCTTAAAGAAATAAAATTTCTTCCACATAAATATTAAATTCTTGCTTTGTATTATGTGTGAGGGAGAGACTTTTGTTCCTTTACTTTCTATTGTTTATTTTTGGCTTGTAATAACTAAAGTTATTTGTTTTGTATTTACTATGCTTGCGTTGGAATTTAAATCTTTTACTTAAATTTTTGGTTTGGGATGGATGGATATATGAATAGATACTTAATAAAAATCTTGTTGCATACTTAGTTGGAATTTAGCTGCTGAATTCTCATTCTTCATTTTTAAATTAAGTAAATGATGTAGGATGTGTGAATCCTAGGATAGCAAATTGATTCATTTGTTTTTCTCACATTTAATTTTGAATGCGATGAATGTAAATGATATAGGATGTGTGAATCCTTGGATAACAAATTACTTTATATACTTTTCTCCCTTATAATCTTGAATAAGATGTGTAGATCTTACCAATACATAATTGTGATGAATGTAAATATATTATTTTCATTTATGTTGAATTCATCCTAATGTATAATTATTTAGGAAAGATCCCATAAATGAATTAAATTGTATATACATCTGAAAATGTATACTCATATTGTAAGTGCACGTTATTAGCATCTTTATACTTTTAATTGCAACAACTTAAATTTCATACATTTGAATTCAGATACATCATAAGTACCTCATGCATTATTCTATAAATATTTTCCCATCAAAACTTAAGACCCTCTTCTAAATCTTTGGCCAAACACAACATCTAATGATTTGGCTTAGTTTCCTTCTAATCTAGTATTAAGTGTTGTAGCGACATATCAATATTGAGTTTAGTTACTACTGTTCTCGCGTGCAACAAAGATATTAACGACATAACGATTAGCGGTGGAATGGTGTGTTACTCAGGAAGGTCTGCTGAACCTCCCCGAATATGGCTGCTGAGACTACTGAAGCTCTACCCAAGGTTGAACTGAGCACAAATCCATAAGATAACTGTAAAATTCTTATATTAAGTATTAGTTATAGTACTTACATACATTATATTATAAAAGGTGATTTTAATAAGAACCAAATATATATGAGTATTAGCATGACTTACATCACTTACATGATGATCACATCACAATACTAAGTATAAGTAATAAAGGCAGTAAGTGTCTCTCACTCACAATATAAAGTAAAATAATAAGTAAAGGCTAGGCTAGCAAGTTCTCTACAATAGCTCCTAGATCTTCTGAGAAGCCTCCAAAGCTTGCTCTTCAAGCCACACTGGATCAGACAAATTGTTGGATCCCAAAATGTCTATTTCTAGACAAAATTTAGGAAGGTAGGGAGAGTTGGATTTAACATACAATTCTTTGAAAGGTTTTGTGTAAGTACTTTTCTTTATCAACTTTAAATGTCAAATTAATTAAATGCTTATGTTATAATTAAGCAAGATTAGTCTTCCTTAGATTATCCCCTAATTCAGACTAATTTGTGTTTAGTGCTCAAAGATGAACCAATATGGTTCAATATCAGTATTTTGACCCTCATGTGATCAATATTAGTTAAATTTGTTACTTACGTCTAAGCTTCAAATCTACAGTTGTAGTTGTGCGATCATGCGAGATTGATTCCACTAAAATAGCATCACATACATCTGATGTAGTTTAGCTAAGGGAAAGTGATATTGGGATATGTGGGTTATGTCACATCACCTATAAGCACTCAACATTTCATCTTCCTCCTTTAAATAGAATGAGCCATGGAGCACATTTGGTGGCTCTCAGCTCACACGCATCAACTTTTAGCTTAGCTAGAGGAACCATGCTACAATGCTCAAGAGCTTGTCACTGGGCTCTTAGCGACTATGCGCATGTTCCTAGCTTAAGCTAATGGCGAGTTGTAGAGCTCTAAGATCAATTTATTTTCCATCGCCCTGCTCATCATTTCTAACCCAAAGGAATTTCAAGGACCATCTTCGCATCATGAAATTATCACATATATTCTCGGGTAGGATTCTCTTTTGTGCAAGTCCTTAGTTCTAAAATGATTGGCTAGCAGATTGTTTTCCTAGTTAAAAGCATTATTTAAGAAGACACATTCCTTACACATCAATCATCCAACCAATTTTTCATATCATTAGACAAGAAAAGACTAAGAACTTATTCATTAACAAAGTTGAGTATGAACACTTTTTATCCCTCAAATCATTACATGTTTATCCCCAACCCTCCCTAAGGGGAGTTTAGGATCCTAATACAAAATAAATTGAAGAAAAGAAATTTAGGACATCCAACCCTTGCATGGTTCTTTGTAGAAAAGAAATTAAGAAAAGAGATAGTGGTACAATACTACGAACTGCAATTGTGTTCTCCTGGATCTTCTCTCAATCATCGTTCTCTCTCTCCTTTCTATTTCCTGAACTCAGTTCCCCTATCCCTTGGTGGTTTTCTAATCCATCCTTGGTCAGGGCTTCTCCCTTTCCTTCAGATTTTTGCACTCTCAGATATTTTGAAAGGTTTAATGTCCAAATGGGGAATCCTTTTTCAATCTTCAATTCTCCCTTTTAAAAACTTCTTTTTGGCTATTTTAGATTTAATTCAGCAAATATATACCATTTAGAGAATTTTGTTTTCATTAAATGACTATTCCTTTATTCCCTTGGTAATTAAGGGTTTTAGGATACTGCATTTATGCTTTGATGTGCAAGAGAAATAAATATACTTCTTATTCTCCCCCATGTTATCTTAAATTTGTGCTTTTATAATCATTGGAAGTCTCCTCAGCATTTAGTGTAGCCACCTGTTCCATCTTCCATATAATTTAATTTTTTCCTTTGAAATATATTTTTAATCCCTAGAAAATGAAGAAGTTTAAATATATTGCATTAAATTCCTACCGTGGGAAGGGAAAAATTAAGTCTCCTCCTCTTCCCAATATCCCCACACTTAAATTCTTGCTCATCCACGAGTAAGCTAAAAACTGAATTCTTCTGATTTTCTATATTGCAAAATTCAATAGGATATGTGTGAAGTGTTTTTGTCCTTTCATTTGTTTCTTAACAATATGATTAGTAAGATTCAATTTCTAATAAGTCCCATAATAATGTTTCCCTATCTTTTGAGTATTTTTGTTTCCATTTTCTAAATGTATCATGCTCGACTCTTAGTTTCCGGGTGGGTGTTTCTAGGGTTGCTTAACTAAGACAAGCCATATTTGGTGTGTTTAAAATTTTCTTGTGTCATTTGTGCTTCTTCTTATAAAACAACAATGAATTTTGCAAGAGATATTTTTCTTCCTCTTGTTTTTCTCAATTTTTTTTTTTTGGGAGACATATTTTTCCTTATCCCTGAATTTTTATTTGGCATTCAATTCAAGGGAGAGACATTTTTCTTCATCCCCTTTAAATTTTCATTGCATTCTGTAAATCCTACAGAGGCCTAGCACATTCTTTATTTCACCATTTCTTACTTTTCTAAATCAAGTTCCTTAACCCTACCCCCACACTTAGATTTGAAGGATCATACTTTTTTTTTATGGAGACTTATAGAAAATGAGTGAAAAATAATTTAGGATAAAAAATTTTAGAATTATTCATTTTACTTGATCACCTCAAATTAAGTAATTTAGAATAAATAAAATCTTTATATGTTCCATTACAATTGAATTCAACCCATTAAAAATTTTATAAAAATTGCTAAGATAATGCACTCTATTAGCACAAAAATTGGGCAAAAATAATTCACTAGGATCTATTCAAAAAAAATAAAAAGTACAAACTTGAAGGCAAAATAAAAATAATTTACTAGGAGTAGTAAGGAATTAAACCACCTAATATAAATAATGATGAATTGACGTTACTGGAATCATGCTCGAGATTCCTCCTGCTTCTTTATTGATGCACACATGTACTACTTTGAATATGAAATAAACAAAAACATAATATTATTTGTTGGGTTGTCTCCTAACCAGCGCTTATTTTAATGTCCCCAGCTTGACCGAAAAGAGTTTATATACCTTTAAATTTTCTTTCTAGATTTTTATTAAGGCATTAGGATGAGTACGAGCTTATTTAATATTGTAATCATTGTGAATGTCAGCTACACTTTCTTTTTCCTTCCAAGTTTAGCTTGTGTCTTCTAACTTACACTAATTCTTTTTTGCATTCTTCTCATTCCTCGCCTTATGTTTGTTATCAAACTCATCAAATTCATCATTATTGTTATTCTCAATTTCATTTTGCAAAAAGACGTAAAATTCAATTTCTTAAGGAGTAAAAGCAAAGCATTTCTCTACAAATTCACATTACACACAATAATCAATAATATTGCTAAGGGGTTTGTTGATGTTTAAGATACCACAAATGATTTTGACACCTTCATTATTTTTAATCAATTTACCTTGCTTATACTCAAATAATGTATCACATATTATTAAATATTGAGGTAGATGCACTTGAGGTGTGTAGGAGATATAATTTTTGGATCTCATTTGATCAGCTATTTCTGTTTGAAAATCTTATTGCATTTTAAAATTATCTAATTTAAACTGATACTTCAACTCTTTCTCATTTTCATTTTTTGTTTGAGTTAAAGTGTCTTCACTACATGTTGGCACTTTTTGTTGCATTTTAGAATGATTTAAATTAAATTATTACTCCAACTCTTTCTCATTAACATCATTTGTTTGAGCTAAAGTTTCTTCCCTACAAATAAGCACTTCTTCAGCTTGTTCCTTTATTTGCTCAATTATAACAACTTCTTGGATGGGGTTACCTAACTATTGCAATATAAATTCTAATTTAGCCTCAATTGATTTATATAGATGCTCTTGATCTTCCAGATTAAACTCGTGCCAATAAAATGTTGGTTCAGTTTTCTGCAAATTATTGTTCACATGACCACTAAGATCTTCCACCGATTCTTCTAAGTAAGACTGCTCACTCGTTAATTTGTGTTACTAATGTTCATATTAGAGTGAGTATAAATGTGTTACTAGTTGTTATCACACTTAATGTCATTAATCGATTTTGTTCTTGAAGGTGCAAAAGGGTTATTTTTATTATAATCAGAACTTGATGTTCCCAGCACCCTTACACCAATTTTGATTTTTGTTCTGCATTACCATGAGATCTGAGTACTCCATATATTAAACTTGAAACTATAAAATTAATAAAAAAGTAAATTACAGAAATCAAAAAATATATGCAGTAAAATAAAAACAATTAAATCATCAGTTGCTATTAAATTATTTTTAATACAAAACAAATCATCGATCCCCGGCAACGATGCTAAAAACTTGACAGACTGTAAATATACGTCTACACTCACATGCAAGAGCACGTAATCTAATGTAATAAGGGATTAAAGTCCCAAGATTTATCATCCACTGAGAATGGAGTGTTTGGATACTAGGTGTATATATTTTCACTAATGTTTGAACAATTGTTCAGTTTGTGTTTTTTATTTCAATTTAGCAATTAAAGTTTTGCTGATATGAAATTATAATTTGAGAAGGTAGGGAGAGTTGGGTTTAACATGCAATTCATTGAAAGGTTTCGTACTCTTCTTTGTCAACTTAAAATTTCAAATTACTTAAATTCTTAAATTATAATCAAGCAAGATTAGTCTTCCATAGATTGTCCCCTAATTTGAACTAACTTATATCTAGTGCTCAAAGATGAACTCAAGAAGGTTCAATCTCAACACTTAGACTCTCATGTGATAAATATTTGTTAAATTTGTTACTTATGTCTAAGTTTCAAATCTACAGTTTTAGGTGTGCGATTACACAAATTTGATTCCACCAAAATAGCATCACATACATCTGCTATAGTTTAGCTAAAGAAGAGTGACATTGGGCTAAAAGGATTATATCACATCACCCGTAAGCACTCAACATTTCATCTTCCTCCATTAACTAGAATAAGACATGCAACACATTTGGAGGCTCTTGGCTCACATGCATCAACTTCTTAGCTTAGCTAGAGGAATTATGCTACAATGCTCAAGAGCTTGTTACTGGGCTCTCGTTAATTATGCACATGTTCCCAGGTTAGGCTAATGGTGAGATGTGGAGCTCTAAGATGAATTTAATTTCCATCACTCTGATCATCATTCTTAACTCAAAGGAATGGCTTGAATCATCCTTGCATGGAAAATATTGTCATATATATCCATGACGAGGATACCTTTTTGTGAAAGTCCTTAGTTCTAGATGATGGGCTAGCTGATAGTTTTCCTAATGAAGAACATAATATAAAAAGATAAATTCCTTACACATCATTCATCCAAGCAATTTTTAATATCATTAATCAAGAAGTGACTAAGAACTTATTCATTAACAAAGTTGAGTACAAACACTTTTTATCCTTTCAAATAATTACATGTTAGCCCAACCCTCCTCAACTGGGGTTTAGGCTCCCATTACAAAAACAATAGAAGAAAAGAAATTCAGGATGTCTAACCCTTGCATGGTTCTTTGTAGAAAATAAATTAAGAAAAGAGATAGAGTTACAATACTAGGAACTACAATTGCGTTCTCATAAATTTCTTTCAATCACTATTCTCTCTCTCCTTTCTATTTTCTAAACTCAATTCCCCTTTCCCTTGGTGGTTTCCTGTTGTTCCTTGGGCAAGGCTTCTCCCTTACCTTCAGCTTCTTGCACTCTCAAATATGTAGAAAGGCTTAATGTCCAAATGGGGAACCCTTTTTAAATCTTCAATTCTCCCTTTTATAGATGTCTTTTCAGCAATTTTAGATTTAATTTAGCTAGTAAATCTCATTTAGAAAATTATGCTTTCACTAAATGACTATTCCTTTATTCCATTTGTAATGAAGGGTTTTAGGCTATTGCATTTATGCTTTGCTATGTAAGAGAATTAAATCAACCTCTTGCTCTCCCCCATGTTGTCTTATACCTATGCCTTTATAGCCTTTGCAAGTCTCCTCAGCATTTAGTGCTGCCACCCCTCCCATCTTTCTCAGATTTTAATTTGTTTCTTTATAATATTATCTTTCAATTATTGAAAATGAAGAAGTTTTAAAGTATTGCACCCGTGTCTCTATTTGGAGACCATTGTAGTGCACTGTAGCACGTACACTTTAGGTTCTGTAGTGCTGCAACGTGTGAGAGCGCCCAAGCCTCGGTTTGGTTGCACAATGGCGCGCGGTAGCGCCAAAGTCTCTGTTCGAGACTGCTCCAGGGCGTGGTAGCTCCGAGCTCTCTGTCTTGGCCCGATGCAGCGCGCGATAGCACTGAGCACTCAGTTTTAGTCTGCTAGAGCGCGCTGTGGCGCTAGAGTGCACCGTAGTAGTTTTCTTCTAAAATTACTTGTTTCATCTCAGATTCAGTTTAGTTCCTATTTTATCCTGAAAACTAGTGAAAGCACCTCAAAGTATATATGTCTAACCAAAAAGTGTTTGTTTTTATTATCTTATTTTACTATAAATCTTAAATTTATCAAGATGATAATAGAATCAACTAAAAAATTTAGCAATGAAAGAAGCACATAAATCATCATTAGTGACAATGCATTGCCCTCTCTTGCACTTCCTTTCGATTCTTGGATACAACCAGAACCATCATCTCTCTGTTGGTCCACTGAGCAACGTTCCCAAAATTTGAAGGCAGCAATTATTGGGACAAGTAGTCTCTCTCAAACTAGTTGTTACATGGTTCACCTACTCCCAAGAAAGGGCTTTAAGCCTGGTTCCTCAGAAGGTTGGGTAAGCAAAGATCTTATCGACCACTCAAACACCGATGAGAGATACTCCACTAATGGTTCTTCCATAAACCTTGCCATCTTGAAATTCATCCATCTAGTAGTCATCGAAAAGCCTAAGGTAGTGCCTAAACCCATAACTATGGTTCTCCATTTTTAAAATATCATTTTATTGAAGATAAGGATTTGAGTTTGCATTAATTTGTTTAAGTGCCTTTTACTCCTTTAAGTTCATTCAAAACCTAAGGTTTCCTTGCCATATTTTCTTACTTTCATTTTTGAGATTCTACTTACTAAATTATGGATGATGCATTCCTTGCACTTGGTGGTTCTAATCATAATTGCACAAAAAATGGTTCATAAAGTAGATAGGAACACTCTCCTTATCTAACAATTTATGATTCTTCTCTGATACCAATTGTAACACCCCAATCCATCACCACACGCTACAGAAAGTAATGATAATAATAAAAACACATAATTGGTGGCGTTACAGTGCATTACCTGCGAAGGCTAAACTTCCTCTAATCTGACTTAATAGTGAGCACTAATTCTTAAAACAAGTGTAAGATTCTTATCTTAAGTATAAGTTAATGTACTTATACATGTTGTCTTTTCAAAAGGATAATGAGGATATATCTAATGTATATGAGTATCTTATGTGAGTTTCATATCAATCACATCAAAATATTGAGTATAAGTAGTAATAATAACAGAGTGCATGAGTAATAGCATTCATCCATAATATTCATCACAGGAGCTAAGTAAAAGAATTCAACTCATAAAAGAAAAAATATATCCATAGTTATTTATTACAAACTATATTTTAAAATAAAATGAGCAATAAAATTCTCTCATCTCACATCAAAAAGTAAACTAAGCGAATAAGTAAATGTTGTAATCGCTTTTGCTCCTTTGACTCCTCCTGGATCTCTTGAGTTGCCTCCAAAGCTCGATCCTTAGACTGCTCTGAGTTTGATATTATCGGTTTCACAATGCTAGGGCCCCAACCAAAATGAGAATAATCTTATTAGATAATATAAGTTCAGTACATTTTAGGATGCAAATAGTAATTTCTTACATTTAAGGGATTTTACTTAACATTCTATAAATTAGACATCAAACTGCACAAACTGAAGTAAACTAAAATTAAAAATCTAAACACTGAAACTAAAAGCAAGAAAATTATAACAAAATAAAATATTAAGAGAAAAACAACTAAAATAAAATTGTAAACTAAAAATAGAACTGTACTGAATGCTACTGTATATGCAACTGAATATATCTCTAGGTTTGCCATTAATATACAATTGATGCCACATTACGTCCAAGGAAATCCAAAAATCATTATGCATGCTGCATCTCATAGTTCCAACTCAAAATTAATCCATGTTGCATCTAGTAGTTTTCAAATGATCTTGATGCTTATGCTTATGCAATTTATGCCAAAGAATTTAATATAACAAATACTATAAAATCTTTACAAACTAGAAAACAAAAGTAAGCATCCCTTCTTATTTTCTAAGTTATTAACATATTTTACCTAATATGCACATTACCTTAAATGATAAATAAATCAAAACATTTAAATCAAGCATGAATTACCCTAATTTAGATTTGACTCAATTGAAATCAATATTTATCCAACACTATACTTTTATATCATCCTAAATTATTGCATGTAAAGAGTGCATATACATACTTAGTATATTTTAAGAAAGGTAACTTGATATACTTAGTTCATTTAATTGAGCTTATCCTCATGCATAGATAAGGGACAAACATCCTTTTACTATTTATTCTCTAAAACTAAGTTGTTCAATCCCTTACTGAAAACATACCTTGGAATTAGGATGTTTATTGTGAGCAGTACTTATTTATTAACCTAAAATAAAACTAGAACTCTACAATTCTCTTCAAGATGAATCAACCAGCTCCATATACTGCTGAATCAAGTCAACTCTATAAATATTGATGAACCCAAGAAAATATAAGTAATTCAGTGTTGGGAATTATATTTTTCATAGGATTAGTAGTGCTTTGATGTGTATTTTCATGACATTTCAAGAAGAAGACCTCTATTTTTTATCAAGGAGAAAAATGGGCAAAGAGTGGCGCGGCAGCGCGCTATTGCGCGCTAAGAACGTTCCCATGCAGAGACATCCCGAGAGCAAAGCGCCACAGCGCACATTACCAGACACAAACCCGAGAGCCAGGTGCTCTAGCGTGCCCTGGAAAATATTTTCCCGGGAGCGCAATGCTACAATGGGCTTTGGTGGATCATTCTCGAGAGCCTGACTATGTAGCACGCCCTGGTGAATATAATCTTGAGAGATCGGTGCTACACTGCATCATGGCGAGTAAATTCCCAAGTTCCTAGTGCTCCAGCACATATTGGCATATATAAACCCGAGAGCTTAGCGCTACAACACACCATGGAGGATCATTCCCGAGAGCATGGCACTATAGCACGTCGTGGCAAATAAATTCTTGAGAGATATGCACTACAACACTCTGTGGTGGATAAATTTCTGTGAACCAGGAGCCCCAATGCACCTTGGCAAACATGAAATCAAGAATTCGGCGCTACAGCGTGCCACAACACTCTACTGTGTGTTGCAGTAGACTGAGCCACAGCGCGTTGTCTTGCCATACAAGTCGAAAGCCTGGCGCCATAGCGCGATGTAGCGCCCACCGTATTTTTGCTCATCAGTATTGCAAATAGATTTAACTTTTCCCCCTTTGCATAACATAAATTGATTGCATATGATTAAAACTCCTTCATTACTAAGGGAATAAAGGAATAAAACTTAAATGCAAAATCAAGTTTCAAGAAGGAAAATAGTTGGCTGTGAAATGCAAGGAGGTTGATTGAAGGGTCATTAAAGAGAAGAATAAATACTTGAGGAAGGTTTCTAATTTTAGTTTCAGAGCTCCTGAACCTAAAGGCCATTAGTGGTGATATTGAGGATAGTTCATACCCCAATGGAGGAGAAGGCTGCAGCTAAAAAGAGGAGAAACTGTGAAGACCCACTTAAGTAGTAATAAGTGAAACTCTTAAATATCAAGGAGCCTTTTCATATAATGGTGGAGTTTCTGATAAGAACTCCAAAGTTAAGCGTGCTCATGTGGGAGCACTCCCATGATGGGTGACTTGCTAGGAAGTTATCTTCTGAGGGTAAAATTGTGAGACCTTTCAGGCTAAAGTGGACAATACCTTGATGCTTAAGAGTTTAGGTTATTACAAATGGTACCAGAGCAAACCATAGGTTGTTAGATAGGAGCTAAGTGCCATACAGGGTAAAGTACCACTTCATGTGAGCAGCCTCTTGAACCTGTAATGGTTAAGGTGCTACATGGTTATGGGTACCTCTTGTGGATGTAGGGGTCACCTCTAGTCCTATCTACCCAATGGTTGGTTCTTGGATCTGTGTGTGGATACTCACAAGGACGTCAGTTAGTTAAGTTGGGGAGATTGTGAAGACCCACTTAAGTAGTAATTAGTGAAACTCTTAAATATTGAGGTGCCTTTTCAAATAATGGTGGAGTTCTTGATAAGAACTCTAAAGTTAAGTGTGCTCATGTGGGGGCACTCCCAGGATGGGTGACCTGCTGGGAGGTTATCTTCTGAGGCCAAAACTGTGAGGCTTTCAGGCCAAAGCGAATAATACTTTGGTGTTTAAGAGTTTGGGCTATTACAGAAACATAGAGAGTAAGAAGCTATAAAGATCTAAGGAAGGAGAGATCAAGGCGAACATGATAGATGTTCCCTCATATGCACTATAAATTTTATCCCTTTTTTTTCTTGTAAAAGCCATGTAAATGCTTATAATTTAATGTTGTTTTCCTTGTACTTTTATTTTAATGTAGCCTAAACCCCTTTTGAGGAGGGTTGGACGTGAGCATGTAAGAACACATGGATGTAATGTTTGTATTCTTCAGTTCAATAAATTATTAATTAAATCTTGAATGTTTAAATGCCATGAATGATTGGAAAAAGTAAATTTAAAGTATCTCATCGAGCTCAATGATTGCCTTGCCCTAAGGGTGTGCATGCATGAGTGTTACAGTTGTGAATGCCCATGACAACATTTGCCAAGAGAAATTAGCCCTTTGACACGTGCTTGATCATTTAAGCCATGAGAAATATTTATCTTCTCTGAGCTCCATAGCTCACTCTTGCTTTATGAATGGTAATCAATGCATGTTAAGCTATGAGTTATGTGACATTCTCATTCAGTTTTGTAGCACATTTCCTTAGTTAAAAAAAGAGTAGACTCATGTGAGTTGAGAACCACAAATTGAGCTCCATGGATCACTCTAAGATTATGCAAGGATCTGGAGTGCTAAGTGCTATGGGTGATGAGACAAACTCATTTAGCATTGTAGCTCATTTCCTTAGCTAAATTAAGAGTTGATGCATGTGAGCCTTTTGTGGAATAAAATTCATGTGATATTTAATGTAAAATATATATTTTATCATTCTAACATAAGAGATGAACTCATATGCCAATTATCACATGAATGTCTATGTGCCGAAATTGAACCTTCAATTGTTCATTTTAGAGCACTAAACAAGATTTAGTATATTTAGTAAAATTCATTAAAGAAAACTAAATCTCTTGATTATAAAAAAAGAAATTAATCCAATTAAATTAAAATGAAGTTGGGAAGAATAGTGCTTGTATGAACCCATGTTATTAATATGTTTAATCCTAACTTTCCTTATTTTTCTAAAAAAAGTTTCAATTCAAAGAAACTTTCAAATCATAATTTATGACTGTTACCAAAACCTATTTGACACTTAAATATTATTGAAATTAAGAAAACTTTGGTAACAAAACTAAACTTTGTTCTCAGAAGATGAAAAGGCTTGGGATCTTTTCCTCCTATATTACTTTAGACCACGTACACTTTTGTATGTAAGCATAGACTAAGTATTGTTGGTCTATTAGATATGCACTACATTCTCCATATGATAATACTAATATTATCATTGCTATAATTCTTTTATGGCTAGTATAATAATTAGGGAAATTCAAGCTATAGAATCTATTCTCCATTGTGGTAAGTTCTAATCAAATGGCTCCAAGAGATGACATTTAAGTCAATGAAATTAGGTTAACTATCACAAATAGATACTATCACTTAGGCTTAAAGAGATCTAAAAATCTTAACACTTACTCCAACAATCTATAACTATTAGACTTTGACCTAAAAATTGTGACATGAATGAATTCATGCATACTCATAAGATTATCATGAATCAAAAGAAACCAAATCAAGTATGTTAATCCCTTAATTCCTAACCTTATGATTTGAACATTCAAGTCAAGAGATAAATCATTAAATATTAGGAATTTATTGTTTGATGAATCAAGCATATTTTATTGAATATTTAAATGTCAATTCATACTTGTTTTCTTACCTAAGAGAAAAATCAAGAAATCTAAAGTTTAAGGTTATGATGGATAGTCACATTAGCAATAATGAGGCTTATTTACTTAACATGCCAAGCTAAAATCAAAAAGTGATAAATAGTTCCATTTTGTCTAATGAGTGCAAATCAATAGATTAAATCAAGCTAAATTAATTAATGAGCATAATAAGGGCTAATTAAGGTTTTAAGATAATTAGGAATAATTAAGAATTAATCATGCTAAAATGGAAATGCAAGTTCTTTAATATGTTCATTACTATTTAAGGATGACATGGATACCCAAATTATTAAAATTAGATAAATATAGTGTTTTAACTTCACTAATTAGGGTTTCATGTGATTTGTAATAAATTAGCAAAATTAACCATGGAAAGCTAAATCTAACATTGCAATCAAGTTCTGAGTAACATAATGAAGCAATATAGACTAAAAGCAAGAAAATTGGATAAATAAGGATCTCAATATGCCCTAATTAAATTTCTAAGGTAATTAAGCAATATTAAGAAAATTAATCACAAAAATTAATTTATTCTTGGAGTTTATTATTTCAAGTATTTTTTTGATCAAAATGGTAAATTGGATCATACCATTTAGATTTAAAAATAGTAAGTTATTCATTAAATTTCAATGGAATGAATTGCACTAATTGAATCATATGGTTAGATTTGATAATTGAATTTCCATTTAATTTTCTTAAGGAATTTAAAATCAAAAAATTCGGCTGATATTCAGAACCCAAAATCAAAAGGTGCATGTCAGAGCTGACCCATCCCAATATTATGCGCCTTCATCATCCTGGTCTTCTTCCAACATTCGACGATTAGGGTTAGACCTAATCGTCAAATTCTCAATCATTAGTCCACATCGTCACCTCCAATTGATCACCGCACCTTTAAATGGTTGAGACGCGTCAAATGCATACTATAGCCCAATGTGCAGAGGCCAAATTCGTCAAAAATCACTTTATGCTAAGGTCAGCCTTTCAGAACCTTAGGGTTTACTGTGGGGAAGAAATCATCCCCACAGGGATCACTAAACGACTATCTCCAACTCCATACATCTTCACTAAGTGAAGGCAGAGGTAAGCCCTATGGTTACTGGGCTCAAGTAATAATGGGCTTGAAAGTGGTTACTTGAGTCCTATACTATTCAGTACTATGTTAGTTTGAGTAGAGGGTGATTGAATTCGGCACCCGCAAGCTAACCACACAGTATTGGTCAGTTAAGATTGATACTAGATAGCTTCTCCTCGCAATTGGCGACCCAATTTAGCACCTACTATCAGTGAGGGAGGAGAGCACCCCATCACTTGGCTACGACTCAATTTTAATCATTCTCGCACTTACGAAACCCTCATCAACCTGCTGATGACTTCATTGTCAAACCTAATCGATTCTATTTTGGAGGCACCCAATTGTAACATCAAAAGGAATCTAAATGAACATGCAATATGCTCATACAGCACACAGCTCACTGCATGGATGAAGGGTACCTGGATAAGTTTAATTGCTGATGTTGGTTATAGAAGGAAGGCTTTAGGGCTTCAAGGTGCTCCAAGGAATGCTGTGGATTGCCTGAGTTGAGCTGGGGGTCCGAACTCCAGACTATCCATTGTTCCATCAGAGAAGGTGATTAGATGCTTTAAATGAATGCTTGAAGCTCAGAACTTCAATTAGGGATACACAGTAAGTAAAGTGATCGCTGTGAAAATGTTCAGGCTATTTATAGCTTTAGGAGTTTGATGGAGGATGGGCAATGGCCTAGCTTGGGTTGAGAGCACTACGCTAATTTGCCAAATAAGTGCAGCTCAGGCGTACTCGGCCCAATGGGATTGCCTAATAGAATGGGGAAGGAATTTAACTGTTCATCTGACAAGGATGGAAGGTGTGGGAAGTAGCCCTGACATGATCTAGATGGGGGACCACTCAAACGAAGGAGAGGATGAACAACTGTGGGTGCTGCGCCACCCGTTTGATTGATCAGAAAAAAATCATAATGGTATTGATGAAAAGGATCCTAATGACTGAGCATGGAGCTATTTTTAGTTGTTCAATTAAGGGAGCAATCTGATGGCTGAAGACGGGCCCCATCCGCAATTGTTACGCCATTTGAATGAGGGCAGAAGCGTGGATGAGCAACAATGATGTGCTCCGCAGCTTAGAGAGGAGCCTACCATTGACAACAAGAATTTAAATAGATGCGGCAAATTCCACTAGTTCAGAGAAATTTTTGAAATGGCGGGACATTAGATTTCTCGTAATGGAGTCTCGGAGTCCCTTCATAAACCAATTGCATCCGGTGGCTTCTAACAAGACCAGATCTGTAGTGAATCTTGATAGTCTTTGGAATTCCATCTCATATTCAAAGTTGGATTTTCCTACTTGTGTGAGCTATAGTAGTCTATGTTGATTGAGGAAAGAATGCTTCTTTGAAAGCTTAGGGGAATGATTCTAATCATATTCGGCAAACTTGGTGTTGCGCTCATTTTCACACCAATACTCTGCTTCATTGTGTATTTTTCAAGTACGGATACATGATACTTGTTAAGTTCTTTTCCACCAACTTCAACCAGCTAATAGTGTCCATGGAGTATAGAGCCTCATTGGAGGTAGGTGTTCTCAATCAAAGGAATCTATGGAGAATGCTATCTATTGTGAAGTGAGGCAAATGGGGTAGCTACATTGATAACTATAGGTTGCTGGGCAGCAAGGATCCTTTAGGTTTTCTAAGCCTAATGAGCCTAACTTTTAATCAAGGCTTTCACCAAACTAATGAGAGAAATTATATCTTTTGATCTGCTATTATAAGAAATGATGTTTTTTATTGGAGTAGTCATAGATGGAGAACCAGGATTCATGACTTGAAAGCTTAAGAATATAAAGTTCATAAGATAATTCATGAGGTTTCTTCTATTAGAGCTTTTAAATGAAGAGTTAGATAGGACAGATAGACTGAAGAGCAAAATAAATGCAAGTGAAGAACATAGCTAAGAAAGATATTATAATCATTTAAAAAAATTTTCTACAAAAGTCGCATAAAAATCATTAAAAGTGTCAGTGCACTATTATCTCTTGTGCTTCCTTCCTATACTTTGATGTGCCTTGGCCAACCATTCTTCTACTCTTCCACAAAGTAGTGTACCCCAGATATGGAGGCAATAATCATCTGGACATGTTGTCTCATGAAACAATGTAGTTACACAATCTAACCACTCTAGAGCAAGGGTTGCAAAACTAGATCCTCTGAATGTGGGGTAGTACAAGATCTTGTTGAGCACTTATAAACTAGCAAAAGACACTCCTCTAATGATTATACCTGATATCTTTCCATCTTCAAAATCATTCTTCCAGTAGTCATCAAATAGTCTAAGTTAGTAATCAAATCCATGAGAAGTTTCCATTCTTATAGAGTTGAATTATTAAGTTCATATTTCAAGATTTACCTTTATTTTTAGATGTCTTTTACTTTTAAGTTCATTCAAGTCCTAAGGAGTCATTTTCCAAATGCCATTATTTTTATTTTCTAGATATTATTTGATGAAGTATGGATGATGTATTCTTACGCTTAGTAATTATTAGCCGAATTATTCTGTAGAATGAACCATAAGGAAGATAAAAATACTGTTCATATCTGACACCTTATGGTTCTCTCCGATACCAACTGTAATGCCCCAAGATAATTGCAGATGGATAACTCAAGACATCAACAAAAGATAACCCATCATGATCTGTCATCAATTCACTAGTCATGCTGAATTGATTGGGATCAAATGAGTTATCTCAATATATTTTAACAGCTGAGGCTAATCCTTAAGATAAGTATAATTTATTTATCTTAAGTATTATATAACTTACCTCTATGCATTAGTGGCATGATAATTTCAGAAGAGCTAATGGATATGAAGAAAGTACTAGTAGCATTATGATTATATCACAATATTGAGAATAAGAAAAAATAAAATCAATGTGTAGTTGATTAAACATTCATTCATAACATTCATCACAGAAACTAAGTATTTATTCATCTAAAAAAGAAGAGTTAAAATATATCTAGAGTTAATTATTACAAATTTAAAGGTTTGATAAAATAACACTCTCATCGAACCAGTATGAATAATAAAGCTAAGCACTCAAAGCAATCCAGCAGTTGTGGCTCCTCTGTCACCTCCTGAAGCTCATGTATCTTTTCAAAAGTTGGCTCCTCAAATTGCTCCCAGCTTGACATATCAGTTTCATATGCTAGAGCCCCAGCTAAGAAAAAAATTTTGTTAGATAATAAGTTCAAGTATTTTTAAGCTGATTACAATTTTTATTATCATTTAAGGAATATTACACAACATAATAGCAAATAAATTGTAAAATAGAAAAAAAATTATATAAATTGAAGCAAAATTGAAAATGTAAATCAAACACTAAAAATAGAGATGAAGTAATATTGAATAGAACATGCTGAAAGTAAAATAAGTTAAAGTAAAATGGTAAATTGAATAAAACATGAAATTGGACTGTAATGTATGCCACTATATTTACACTTCAATATGCTATAGAATATGTGAAATGGATGCATAACCTTGATGCCATACTGCATCCCACAGATCTTAGATGTGCTCTAATTCACGCCCTAATAAATCCAAGGCTACGCATCACACTGCTAATGATATGTTATGCTTATGTGATTCCTATTATGCCAAAAATCTTATGAAGTAAGGATTGAGTAATCAAATACTGAACATAGAAATATATCTTATTTTTTGTCTATCTACTTATCTTGTCACATCCTAACATTCATATTAATTTAAGGCCATATTATATAGAAATCTTATTCATAAGAATTGTCTAATTAAACAAAATTTAAATCTTAATTACTTAATTTAATATGTTTCATATTCATAACTCGAAGTCAACCTAATTTATCATATGTTAAAAGTGCACAAATACAATTAGTATGTTCCAAGGAAAATAAAATTCAATAATTAGGTTGCTTAACTGCACTTATCCTCATGCACTAGGATAGGATTCATACATCCTTTCACAATTTATTCTCCCAAACTACGGTGTCCAAACCCTAAATTATAACAAACCGTGGAATTGGGATGTGTCCTGACAAGAACTGTACTTATCTAATTGCTTAAGATAAGATAGTATCTCTACACCTCGTTAAATGATGAATCAACCAATTTCTTAAGTCAAATGGAATCAGAGTTAGATTATATATACACACTTCCATTCCCATATGATGTTACTGATACGAATTCTTAGTAAAGTTAAAAGCAAGCTAATTAATGTTCAAGGATTTGCAAAGCTATAAGAGATATAATTTAGATGCTAATAGTAACACTAATTTTCAAAATTAAATCAAGTAAATCCTTCATTTGGATTTAGTACCACAATATTGTAAGTTCAATCTAATTTTCATTAGATGATCCCTGCCACAAGAGTAGGTTCAACTCTTAAGGTTCATGTTGTAAATCTACAGTTCTTCTTCAAAAATGTCACAAATAAGGTATCCTACCTCTAAAATCAACTTAACCATATGTTATTAGACAAATAATCTAGTCTTAACCCTTAAGAATTTCTACAATATTCTAATCCTTCTAAATTCTTAAAGTAAGCCTCTAAGATAGAATTGTGAATCATAATTGTTCTTAAATTAATGAAAATGTATTTTTAATTGATGTCTTCTAAAATAAATCTCAAAGGCATAATCAAGAATGCTAAATCTCTTCCTTAAGCTACATTTTTCAAAGCTTAACACCATAATTAAATGATTCCTTATAGTTGGAATGTGGTTATTTACAATCAATGCTATTTAATAAGATTACTAAGTGACTTAAACAATCTAACTTACTGGTCTTGGGAGAAATCATAAAGGTTGAAGATTATCATTTAAATCTTAAATTTCCTTAATCATACCAATATCCTTTAGGGTCTTAAAATCTAGCAATGGAATTAAGTTCAAGAATAAATTATACTATTATTTAACAATTGCTTATTGTCTAATGAGAGCTTAGACTATAATTAGGCTAAAAATGATTGAGTGAGTCACCTAATCTTAGCTAATTAGGGTTTTGGGCTAATTAAGGGTGATTAACAAATTTATAATCTAAAAATGGAATATTAAGTTACAAATGAATTCCTTACTGTCAATGTATACATAGAGATTTAAAACACTTAAATGAAAACATAAACAAGGTTAATATTTACTAATCAAAGTTAAAGGCAATTAGAAAATGATTATCATAATTAATTACTAAAAAATAAAAATTCTAATTTCATAATTAAAGTCTCATCTGCAAAATAAAGAAATGGTGACTCTAAACAAGCAATTTGGCTAAGTAACCATTCTAATATTTGCTAATCATGCTTTGGGGATAACTAGGACCAAATTAAGAAATTCACTCATAAAATGTAAGATAATATTGTCGTTTATTATTGTATACATTTTTCTGATCAAAATAGTATATAACATTATAGTATTTGGAGGCATATTGACTAAGAACAAGCAAAGTAAGAACTTTAGTTTTCATAAATAATATTTATATTAATTCCATTTGGGTTTTCATCGGGTCCTCCGGGAACCGACGGGTTCACTGAATACGAGACTGCACAGGTTTATTGGGGCTCGATGACTCGATAATGTTGAACAGTGTGGGTCGTGAGTTGGCCTTTCCCGTACTCTTCTTCATCCTTTTTTGGAATCCCTGATGCAAGATGATGCTAGGGCTAGGGTATACTGTTAATTCTCAGTTATTTTGACAATGCCATGACTCAACATTGATAGCTACATGATCGATGAACTAAGACAAATCGAACACATCAAAAATCCCCGTGTGGTCACAGGAGTCATCGGAACATTACTCCACCTAAGGATTCGAGCTATATTTTACTATGGAGAGTAAATTCTCCTCACATAAATGAAGGTACAACTTTGACTTCATCTTGAAACATTCAGTGTTTCAAGACAAAGAAAAGCCATAAATAAATTCAACAATTAGTGGAAAGATCATCAGGACCCTACTCACGACCTTGCATTGGAGTGCAATGTCACAGTACAACGATCCAAAATTTCTTTGGCAAGCTAGAGTGCATCAAACCTTATCCACTGATTGTGTATGGCAAGCAATAACAGTGCTAATTTCCAACAACAAATCTAATTGTCAAGTGAGTAGTGAGGTGGCCAAGTTGGATGGCAGCACCCCTCCATACAGTAATCTTCATTCTCCAGCCTATTGTCAGGCCTAGCCAACACTTAATCAATTTAAATGTTATTCTAGAGTATACATGCAACTAAATAAAATGGAATCACGTTGAATTAATTGTTGGAAGAGCTATTATCAATATTGGAAGGGAGGGCATTTGGACCGTGATCTTGTGAGGAAAAATAGAGAGGGGCTATTGGGATCCAGAGGTCGAGTTTGGTCTTTAGATATTCCCTGAGGTCTCAACATTTGAATAGGGGCTCGAACTACAAACAAGACTTACTTCTTCATCATCAATTTCTCCTAGATTCTACAAGTGTTAGTCGACCTCACAAAAAGGGGCAAAGGTAATTATGCAAATTGAAAAGCATTTGGCATTGCCACGGATGCATAATAACTAAAAAGCTGTAAAAGAGCCTCCTAAAGAGAATTGGGAGCAATTAATGTCTTAAAGAGCTCAGACGAGATCGAGCCATACCTTTAGCTTGAGCCTAAGGAGTCCACTCACAAGAGGCTAATTTGGGCACTCCCGAGCCACTAAAACCCACTAAGAGGGTTAGGATACTTTTGGAACTTACTTGGGAGCCATTAGAGGTCACGAGGGCTAAGCTATGATGAATCTGTATGAAGTATCTTCGCTGCCAGACATGAGCTAGCCTAGGATATGGTTGAAAAAGGATGGGTGCATTGCGGTCCATCAGACGGCTCATCTAAAATAAAAGAATGGTCTTGATGCCTCGGCCTGTAGAGACCAAACACGGAGTGGATTCTAGCCCTCGAATCACGGGCTCGATCCGACGTCTGATAGACAATCCATGCGAGATTTGATTGGGACCACCTTATTTTATGGGTAGACTATTGGATGGTGCTGTATTAGTTATAGCATGATCAGGACTCCAAAGTGGATCACCCGCGGTCCCCAAAGAAAATCTCAGGGTTCAGTCAACTGTTGGAAGGTGTATTATGAAATTATTTAAATTTAAAATCACTTAAGTGCAATTTCCCCAATTTAATTTTAATTGAATCAAGGCCTAAATAACTTCAAAATTTTCTCAAAATTTCACCCTTAGCTAATTTGGGGTGATGAATTCAAAAATGCAATCAAAATTTAATTCAGACATCAATTTTATTTAGCTAATTTTATTGGTCACTAAATTGACCAATTAGTCAATTGCTCCGAATGGATTTTGATGAATCCCAAATTTTAAGACCTAATTTAATGCATATTAGATAGGACAATAGCTTAGGGTAATTAAATGAGTGTAATAACCTTAGTTTGTTACCCATTATTTAGAAGCCTAATTAACTTCAATTCACTTTTAGTACGCTTATAATAGTATTAGAAGCCTTCACCTCAAGTTTAATACTATTTGAAGATTATTTGTGATTTATAAACATTCCTAATCTCTTAGATAATTATGAGAATACTTATTTTATTTTGACCTCAAAATAAAAATCAGAGTTCACCATTGGACTCATCATCCCCAAATTTGCTAGGAGTGGTATTTTGCGAATGTCGGGAAGTTGTCAAATTTTTCTCGAATATTTTAATAATCTTTAAATACTAGGAAATTTATGATAATTAAATTAATCTCTCATCAAAAATACATTTACATTTTTGAGGTCTCACCGCACAATTAGGTAAGAGTGAAATTTTGAGATTATTCGGAGTTCGTTTGATTATTTAATTTTAAGTAATTAAATTGATAAATTAAATAATTAAATAATGTATTTAAAATAATTTAATATAAATAATAGTTAAATAATTCGAACAACTGCTTCTTTTAAATCACGTGGATTCCGTTCAGATCTGACAACAGAGGATTATGGACTGTATGTCCTTGTCCATAGTACAGTCGTGCAGGTGCATGATAAGGAGCCGTGCTACGTCGCCCCCCCCCACTGGTTTATCTGACACAAGCCTATCATTCATTTCAGTTCTTCATTTCGCACTCTCATCTAAGGCATTTGCTGAGCCTTGAGGAATTTGGTTAAGCTTATCAAAGGTCTACCAAAACCTAACCCTAGTCGGTGAATAGAGGAAGAAAGTACATCATTTTCTCTTATTCCTATGGTAGATGTCTTCTATTTATTGTGCGAGACCATATTCTACAACTCATTTAGCTCTATCAAAGCTAAATAGAGCTTGATCGAGCCTAATCAAGCCCTGATTCATCGAACCCTTCACAGTTCCTTGTTGTGGAAAAACCCTAGCTGCCCTATTTGGGTTATGCCATCGCCTCTTTGGTGATCCCAACAGCATTAAGCATCGATCCAAGGCATGACAAGTCGGGTCATCAAGGATCTTGTGCTGGAGTGCAGGCTGTGCACTAGGACTACCGGGTTTGACCGGGAGGGTTCGAGCTGTAATTTATGTTGTGGTTTGGAGTATTCTGCTAGACCAGATTGATACGGGTTCCCTTGGATCACGCCGTCACATACATCGCCATGCGAACGCATGCTGATGCATATCGAGCGTGAATGCGGTGCAGAAATCTGCACCGCATAGATTTTGAGGGCCGCACTATTTCCGTGCCATGGGATTCTGCGCCGTCGGTTAATGGAAATTAAAATATTTTAATTTATTTCTTTAAATACGAATATTATTTTATGCATAACCTTAATAATACGCATCCAAATTATATGAAATTATATGTCATTTTAATCAAGAAAATGAGACAAACACATTGACATAATTCAATCTTGGATTTGAACCATAATTGTCATAATCAATTGTTAACCCTAATTATGAGTCCCAGAAACCCTTATTTTCTAGTGTTGTCGGATTTTGACCTACTTAGTGTCATTATTCTCTTTATGCTATAAGGATTCCATATTTTTTATTATCATTTCATTTGGACAACAATTAATTCAATTGGGTATTTTACTCCTTAATTATTCAAATTATGTGATTCTATAAATTCTAAAATTATATGTTTAAGGTTTTAAAATCTTAGGACAACAAACATGTCTCACTATTTTTGACATTCATGTCACTTCAATTGAGAAGTTGATTTTGGATTAGTATAGATTAGATGCTTGTAGACTCAACAAAATTATTGAGACATCCCTCAACATTAGGAGAGATATTGTAGGATTGATTTCATAGCCATGATTTGATTGTGATCCAAAGAACAAGTTAACCATCCCATTTAGTATTTTTAACATTAGCACATATCATTTGTAAGATGTGAAAATGTTAGGACTAGTTCCCAACAATTAGAATCGATCTTAGCAAACATTCTCCTTAGCTCTTAGTCCTTACAATAAGGCTCTTGTAATTAATTAGAAGTGTTCATTAGATCCCTAATGTTATTTAGATATCCTATAGGCTTCAATAACCTACAACATTTAGTAAACTAGAATAAGTCACTTGTAATCCATCCTCTTCCACTCAATTAGACCTCTCCTATGAATATTTCTTAATAGGCTAGTGATTAATTATGTTAGACCCTTTCATTTGTAAGTTACCTTAGGTAGGTTTTAGTGGTGAACCTTTAACCTTCATTTTACTTAAGTATAGTAATTACTTAACTTTGCCTTCCCCCTTTAGTTCATTAAGCTTTGAATCTAGTAACCAATACTATTTATATGGCTTAGAATTAGTGTAGGATTGGCCTCATTTTGCGTTAATATACTTATAAATTTTTTTGTCATTTGACAAACTTTTATAAAATTATTATTTTTTTCAAAACTCAAACTACTTATAATATTACTTATAATTGACTTAAGGATCAATATCTATAAGTTGATTCGGAGCTTAATCAGCTCCAATCCTTAAATTAGATCACTAAAATAAGATAATTTGGATATCACATAGTAAGACATTAGTTCATTAAGCTTAATCAGCACTATGAATGCATGCCTTGCTTTGAGATTACTACCATGAACATACATATAATATATTGTGCATAAATAAAATGTTAATAATAAAATATAAGGGTTTCTTGGGAATGGCCACGGCAGGCTTAGGGGGGATATAAGGAGACCTCACATATCTAATAGGAGGAATGTGAGTGTTTATTTTCTATGAGACCCTGCTTTCCTTACTAGTTAGGCAGACATGATTAACTCTTCGCATGTTCTGTAACTTTGCTCACAGAACAAAAAACTTAAAATAACTTGAACAAATTAAATATTTGGGTTATCACAATCTTATTGATTGTGAGAGATTGTCATAGCCCTTGAGCTATGCTTACTTTTCATAGTCTTTAACTATGCCTCCTTAGCCCAACAAGCTAAGCTTCTTCTTACTCTACTATTCAGTTATTACTTGTTGTACTGTAGTTTACTTACTTATAGTATCATTTTCATGTAGTGTATGTTTCTCTACTTACATTTTCTTCTTCATTACTTTAGTTTACTCTTACTTAGCATAACAATTATTGAACATATTCATGTAATTATTTCATACTTTCACATGCACATTAGTAGTTTTAAGCCTTATTAGGATACTTTTTCCCTTACTTATTATCACAGACTAGAGCAAACCTATTTATGAGTTCTTACTCCTTACATTACTACTATCTTATTTATAGTTATTTTACCCTTACTTTGATGATTTAAATGCTCTACTACTAGTGCTTAATTGTAAATTTGCATCTATGATATCCAATTAAATTATAATTAGAATTTAGCCAGTCTTAAAATATGCTTCGACTATTTAGTCTAACCACTTATTTTTTTATTTTTTTGGCTGTGCCCTACTGTATTTTATATGCCAAAAATACAGTAGATTATGAGCCTTTTCTAAATAGAGAACCTATTTCTATACTCTAGTAGCTTTGAAGATTTCTGCTTCTGCAACATTTACTTTACTGCTTATGTAAGATGAGAGAATCTACTTCATTTACTATTTAATTTCAATTTGTAATAACTTAATTTATGTGATGTTCTTACTTTAATTTGTGATGTATTTACTTTCATTTTAAATTGCTTGGTTTGGATAGTGGATTGAATGTTTTTTCTACTTGCATATTGTTCTACTTGTACATTTTATTTATTTACTTTCACCCTCACAAAGATTTTTGGTGACATGGCACTCAATGTTGGATTAGTTTCTTTCTAATATAGTGTTAGGTGTTGTGGTAACGCCCTACAGATGGATTGGGTTCCTAATCCCATAATGGGGTTATTACAACTAGCACTCCCCAAGGAGACATGCTTAGCCACATTAGACCCTTCCCCAGCAATTCTTAGAGTTTCTTATTTAATTATTGCAATTCCTTGGGCACCATGCGATAAGAAACTTTTGAAATAACTAAAGTTCTTGGAATAAGTTCAATAGTGAACTCCACCTTTTCTATTGGAGGAAGACCAAGCAGGTATTCAAGGAATACATTAGTAAATTCATTAGCTATGAGAGTTTCTCCAATAGGAATGTCTTCTTTGTTTGGTCCCAACATAGTCACAAATATGTGTCGCATACTCTTATAACTAACTTTTCTCTTTTTAGAGCATATATCAGATAATCTTGAGTACTAGGTTTTCCAATAAATGACTTTTCTTAACTTCTATTATCGAGCGTGATTTTCTTCTTTTGGCAGCTTATGGTGGTGTCATGTTTGCTCAGCCAATTCATTCCTTATATCATATCAAAGCTTACAATTAATAGCATGATTAGTTTGGCTTCAAAATATTAGTCACCAATAGGTATAACAAGGTCATAGAATTGGTGTGCTTGCATACGAGCAACAAAGGGTAGCCCTATGCTCAAGGACTTACAAATTGATACTAAGGTAGCTCTATTAATTTTGCTTAATTTTTAGATACAAATTAATGACTTGCTACAATGTTCAATAAATTGTTGCATGTTTTGCCATTAATGTCTATAGTGCATAAATGTATGATTCCAAAGTTTACTTGTAATAATAGAAAGAAAATCAGTTGAACGCGTATGCAAATTGAAATCTAAAACATACCTGTAACAACTTCATTTTCTACAGAGGCAACTGTTGGAGTGAGCATATATAATCTAACAGAAGCAGAGGGTTTATGGTTTTGATTCGCTTGCTCTGTTTATTTTGTGCAGGGGTAGGAGTAGTCTTCTTTCTCAATGCTTGAGCAAGAGCATGTGGTGGCATTATTACATATACAAGGGCTCCATTATTTAAGAGTAGGTGACAAAAGAGTTGAATTTTATTGGAACGAGAGATAATAGCTCCATCAATACTCTTCTCAAAGGTGCATCTGTTTACGATAGATTAAGGGTAATCTTAAATTTTCTTGGTTCAATATTTACTGCCCTTTCCACTATTCTTGACTCTTTTCCTAATATGGTTATAAAAATTTTAGTTTGGGGGAATTTCAGGTTCTAAATTAAGTGTATTGAATGGTGATGTCCTTAGAATTTTATCTTAAGCCATTTGTGCTTCTTCGTATAAATGTAATGCATACTCACCATAGGGAGAGATATTTTTTTTCATCCCTTCATTTTTTTCATTATTTTATTGGAGAGATGTTTTTCTTCATCCCATTTCTTTTTTTTTTCTTTTCAATGTTCCATGGGAGAGAAATATTTCTTCATCCCATTATCATGCATTATATTCATGAAGTCCTATAGAAGCCTAGCATATTCTCAATTTTATCTATCATTTAGTTTCCTAATATGAATCTTGTTCTTCCCACACTTAATTTCCTTGCATCATATGACTTGATAAAGGAGTTAAATTAGGGGTCAAATAGTTTTTGTTAAAACCTTAATGCCTTGTGGTTGCTTACTCTCTTAATCACTCACATGTCAAACTCAATAAATTCAAAAAGATTTTCTAACTTGCTAGTCAATGTTTCAAACTTAATTGTAAAAATGTGTATCCTTCGAACAAGTGATGAAACTAATTTTATTGAGTAAAGAAATTACATGGGGAATGGATAACTCAAAAATATAAGTAAGATGAAAAAATAAGCAAATAATAAGAAAAATTTCAACCTGATTATTTAATGCTCATCATCATCATCTTCTTCTTCTTCCTCAGCAAATTCAAGCCAAGGGATGGTTGGAGGAGGTTCAAGTGTTGGTGGGGGTTGAAAACTGCTTCACCTAAACCACTGTTTAAATTCCAATTTGCAAACACACTCCCATGAGCAGTGTTAAAGTCCTGGTTATATTTTCATTATTGCTACACTATTTTTTTGCAATAACTAAGGTCTACTTCCACACGTTTACTAGCTTTCCCATGATACACCTCCAACCTATTAATTCACCTTTAAAAGTTTATAAACTAGGAGTTTTCGCTTGTTAAGGTCAAAGTTAATTCCTCTTCTTCTTGCTGCCTCCTCATCTTACTTCTTCCCCCCCAAAGTAGTGAGGATGCATGTTCCTATAAGTAAGAGGTGCTCAGGGAGGAAATAGGGGTTCATCACTATATTTTCTTACCCCCTACTTGAGGCATATTCTAGTAATGAGAGACCCATAGGCAAGAGCTACGCATGTCTTACAAAGGGCTTGCCAAAGGTTCTCAAATATGATTCAGGAAACATTGATATTTCTCAGACATTAAATTATATAGATAAGTATGGCTCTTGACCTGGTCTCCTCACTTAAATGCCCAGGTGGAATTATTCTACTGCGGATGAGAATGTGATAAGCATTGTTTTCTACAGTTATCAAGGCCCTTGGAATGTTGGCAACATTCCCACACTAATTGACATTATGCCAGTGAGTGAGTGCATGACTTTTGTGGGATCAAAATAAAACTCAAATACTTAATGTAAGCATAGGTGCCTACAAATTGTATACCTTAAAATTTTCCAATTTCCAAGAGTTTAAACTTGAGAGCTTTTGTTCGAACAAAAATACTCTGCCATCGAGAGTTGATAACAATGGCATAAACTTCTAAAATGAGGATTATATGTGTCACTTCTTGTTGCCCTCAAAGTTCACCCATCCACGAATGATGACGTGGGAAGGGATCACTAGGTAAGGTTCAGCAAATCCCCATACAGGGATCAACTTCTTTTTTGAGGTGATATGTTGAAATCTTTGTTCTACTTCAAAAGAGGCAAACCATATGCCATCAAAGCACCCTCCTGAAGAAAAGGTTGTTGCTACCTTGCCTGTAGTTGTTTTCTTGCTGAAGGTCATCTCTACTACATGTTTAAGGTTCTAAGGATTCAAGAAGTAGAGAAAATTCTTAGGTGTGCAAGTAAGCAGCCCTCCTTACCATTCTATTTTAAGGGCATTACTAAAACATAATTCTACACCTACATTCCACATGTACTCTTCCTAATGGTTGGTTCAAAAGTTACTATTAAGACCCATAAGTATGAATTAGTGTTCAGCTTTTGGTAAACCAAAAGATAGCCTTTTAGAAGTTATTTGATTAATTTCATTGAACATAATGCGCTACAACAGTTTTAACCCACTGGACATGTGCCCAAATTTAACTACACAGTTGTTCAGCTTTTTATACCGTGCGCTACAATGCACTGTGGAGCGTTGTAGCGTTTGATTGCATAATTCAAGCCTGCAGTAATGGAGGTGCATTGTAGCACGCCGAAGCATGCTATGATTTGCTATTTTTAGAGAATTTTAATCTTCTCAATTCATTCAGTTCTTATATCAGGTTGCAAAAATTTTGTTTGACTAATTATCAACTAACTTACTGACCAAATAAACTAAACTAATCAAAATTTTGGGCTACCTCCTAAAAATGTTCTTAGTTTAAAACCATAACCCGATCAATCTAAGTTACATTACCCCTTACTTTTCTTAGTACTTCCTTTCAGATTTTTGAAGAGCTTTGACAAATAAACAAATTTTTTTTCTACTGTGCTCAGTCTAAATCTATCCATATTATTTATCAAGGTATCATTTCATTTATTTTTGAGTTTATATTTAACCTTTTTCTTCCTTTTCCCCCTCTGATTTTTTCTCTTCACCATAGTTTCTTTAAAATCCTCAACCATTTGTCTCCCAGATTCAAACTCACGAGAAAATTCTTCTTCGGTTTTATTCTCAACAGGCTTTAGTTTTTCCCTTTCTCACTTTACATTTTAAATACAAATTTTTCTCCCTGTTAACAATTGACAGTAAATCAACATGTTGTTCCTTCCCATTTATTTTGGCTTTCATTATGCCACTTTCCACATTAATTAATGCACAAGTTGTGGCAAAGAATGGTCTTCTAAGAATTTCGCTAGTTCTGGTCACGTTATTAACATCCTTTTTTATTACAGTTAAGCCGCTCAGTCGGCCATTAGTAAGTATTGTTTGCCTTTTTCTGTAATAGGTCATAAGCATTTTGTTGGGTTTTCTACTCAAAGAACCTCCGGTAGCTACATTTATCATGGTCTAAGTGAGTGCATTCAGTCCATTATAGAATGTCTGAACTTGCATCCATTGAGGGAATCTATGATAAGGGCAATGCCTAAGGCACTCCTTAAAGCATTCCCATATTGCTAGAAGTAATTTAATATCTCATTTCTCAACTTGGCAGTTTTAGCTAGTGGGAAGTATTTAGCTAGGAATTTTCTAACTAAGTCATCCCATGTGCGAATTAAATCGCCAGGAAGTAAACTGAGCCAGCTTTTAGCTTTATCTCTCTGTGAGAAAGGGAATAATCTTAGCCTAATAGCATCATTAGTAATGTCATTATATCTAAATGTATCACATATCCCTAAAAAGTTTGAGATATGTGAAATGGGGTCTTTAGATGCTTGCCCACTAAAATGATTGTTTTGCCCCATTTGTATGGTGGGCAACTTAATTTCAAAGTTGTTCACCACTATATTTGGTCGAACAATAATGTGTGTGATTCCCCTTACTATGGGCAAAGCATAATCTTTTAATGGTCTCCCTCTGTTCTGCTCATGAACCTCTCCTAAAATGTCTCCAAAATTCTCCATTTAAGGTGGTATTAAGGTAGTTCAAAGTTGTTGTTTTCTTAATCTTAACAGAGTTTGTTCAATCTCAGGATCGAACAAATAATTTCCAATATTTTGTCTTTGCATACAAAACAGAGAAGCAACCAAGAACTATGCATGAATTAAGGAAAAATAGAAAGTGCAACAGAAAAATAACTACATAAAATTATAGAACAATTAATCATGGAAATTAAAAATATGTATGAACAAAAATCTTTAGTCACTATGTAGTTTTAGTGTATCTCTAATACAAATATGATTAACTATTCCTCGGAAATAGTGCCAAGACTTAACGCACCTAAAATACGTATGTCTGCGTTCTCACGCAAGTGTACGTGATCCGAAATAATATGCAATGGTAAGATCCTGAGATTTATCTTCTATGAGAATGATGTTTTGATTTGTTACTATAGTGTTCCTAATTTCAATAATGCTTAAGAGGTCAATTTTGTTGGTTTTGGTTTCCTAATTTATGATTCCAAACTTACTTTGGTTTTAGAATATTGTTGGAAAAAGGGGTAGAGTTGAGGTCAAACATGTAGCTGTTATGGTTCATGCAAGTTACACTTTTCTAAATTATATGTCGATTAATTTGTTATCATAATCAAGAAATTTAGCCTTCTTTAAATAATTCATTTAATGTGATAAATCTTATTTAGTGCTCTTAGATGAACATAATGAGGTTCAATTTAGGCACATAGACTACAATGTGAACTTTAGTACATGAAATTATCCCCATGTCTAAGTGATAAAATTTTCAATTTTTAGTTAAGTATCACATGGTCTCTATTCCACCAATGGCTCTCATGCATTTATACTTAATTTAGCTAAGCAGATGAGCTGTGAAGCAAAAGGGGTTTATGTCACATCACTCATAGCTTAAAATGCTCAAAAACCTTGCATAAATGAAGAATGAATTGTGGAGCTTTAAAGGTGGTTCTCAGCTCACATGTATTAAATTTCTACCTCAAATGATATGATTTGTCCAATGGAGCTCAAAGAATATTAAGTTACATTTTCTCATTGCTGAAATGCTCAAACTCTTGCCCCAAGCTGTGCACAAGCTATTTTTGCACAATGAACATTGTCACGGCCATTTGCGACGCTAAAGCTCGAGATTGCTTAGCTTTTTGTGCAAAAGAGTTCATCATGCTCAATGAGGAATTCATTTACATATATCGTAAAGGATTTGTATATAGTAAGATTTAATATTTTCCAACAAGCTCACACAAAAAAAATTCAATCACTGTTTTGATCTAAATGACAATTCATTGATAGAAGAGTTATAATACATTACATTATGAGTCCTACATGCTCTTGTCTGACCCTCCCCTAGGGGCATTTAGGTTGACATTCAAAATGATAAACAAAAGGAGCTACAAGAGATGATGAGCTTTGACATTGATCTTATAAAAAAATAATCAATGAAGATAAGTTAGGAATGCAATACTCAGGAACAGCCATTAGCGTTCTTTGTGTTCTTCTTCTTCAACTCAGTTTCCTTAGTTGCTCCTTGCTCCCAGTGCTAGACCTTCTTCTTAATGGCTACATTTTTTTTTCCTTCATGGGGTGGGAAGCTCTCTTCAATATTTTTACTCACAAAACATAAATCAAAACAAAAATTTGGAACCACTCTTTAGCCTTTAAACCTTGCTTTTATAATCCACCTTCAGCCCTTTCCTCTCCCCCAACCTGCCATTATACTTCATATTGAAACTAAGATTTGTAATCAATAATATTCTTATTATTCTCTTTGTAATAAAAGGTTTTAACACTTGCCAACAATCATTACTGTGGAGAATTCAAGAGACTTAATCTTATAAAGAAATAATCAATGAAGATAAGTTAGGAATGCAATACTCAGGAACAGCCATTAGTGTTCTTTGTGTTCTTCTTCTTCAACTCAGTTTCCTTAGTTGCTCCTTGCTCCCAGTGCTAGACCTTCTTCTTAATGGCTACATTTTTTTTTTTCCTTCATGGGGTGGGAATCTCTCTTCAATATTTCTACTCACAAAACATTAATCAAAACCAAAATTTGGAACCACTCTTTAGCCTTTAAACCTTGCTTTTATAATCCACCTTCAGCCCTTTCCTCTCCCCAAGCCTGCCATTATTCTTCATATTGAAACTAAGATTTGCAATCAATAATATTCCTATTATTCTGTTTGTAATAAAAGGTTTTAACGCTTTCCAATAATCATTACTGTGGAGAATTGACGAGAATTATGTATTTTGGTTTTCCCAATGCTGACTAGGAGCTTGTTCCCAAGATAACTTGATGGCGAGCGCTATTGCTTGCGTAGCGCCTTGCTTTCTGTTTGACAGGCACTACGACGTGCTGTAGCGCCAAGCTTACGAAAATTTGTCTACTACTGCATGCTGTAGCGCATGGAACTTGTAATTTTGATCACCACAACGCATTGTAGCGCCTAGATTTCTAGAATTTTGCCATTATGGCGAGCAGTAGTGCTCTGTTCTGGAGAATTTAGCCGCTACGGTGGGCTATAGGCCTTGGCTCTATAGAGCTTGTCCGATAAGGCGCGCTGTAGTGCCTAGGTTTTGAGAATTTGTTCACTACAGTGCATTGTAGCACCTAGCTCTTGAAATTTTCTTTACTACCATGCGTTGTAGCACTTGGCTCTCACAAATTTGGACACTACAATGTGCGGCAGCGCTTGGCTCTCAAGGCCACCACTACATGCTGTAGCGCCTGGCTTTCGGTATCGTGGGCACTATGAGGCACTATGGTGCATGATAGCGCACTGCAGTGCCATCTTCCTTCAAATTTATTTTCCATCTCAAATTGAGTACTCCTTTTCTGTGGCACTATGAGTGTAACTCTACAAAATTACACTCAAACTACAACTAATCCTAAAGAAACAAAAAATTCTAACACATAATTCTTTATATTTATTTGGTTCATTAGTAACAGTACCCTATTATGTTCTTATAATTAGATTGATCCATTGATATAATGCTTAGATGCTACTAGACACAGCGCGTCGTTCCTCGGCATGCCAATCTGGCAGATGAAAAGGCGCTACGACACAGATCGCATGGGATCGTTATCCCGTGTTTAGATCTGCGTAGCGAATTTTCGCCTTTTTTGAATTTAGGGGTTAAACGACTACTAGAGTTAAGAATAAAAAAATTTATTATTAATTACTTTAATTAATTATATTATCTTAATAATTAAAATTAAGCTATCAAATGAGTTCTGAAAAATCCCTAAAATTCACCCAAGCAATTTTGGGGGAGAGAAACTCAAAAATGAAGTAGATTTTTAATAAGGTCAATTTAATTTTATTAATTTTCAAGTTAATTAAATGGCTCAAATTCATCAAAAATGAACGATCTCCAAATCGCACCAAAATTCAGCGGTTGGCTCCTAAAGTTATTAGGAGTCTAATGGAGTTGATTTTAAGCTAATTGGACTACCTAATAATGTGTAACAACATTATGGTTGTTACAGATTCCCCATCTTTATAAAGATGTCATCCACAATGCCCTAAATATTCATTATGAATCAAGCAAATTTGAAAATAAAAGATTGCGAAATACCTGATTAAAATAAATATTCTAAAAGTTTCTTCTACATATCCACTTCTTTTTCTCACATGGCTTCTTCTATAGAATGATTTTACCAGTGGACTTTGACCATAGGGATACTGTCATTCCTCGATTGCTTAAGATCTCATCCCATAATTGCTATAGGTTTGACAATGAAAGTTAATTTAGGCTATAATTCAACTGCAGGAATTTGAAGTTATGATTAAGATTAAGAAAACACCTTGTCAATGATGAGACATGGAAAACATTGTATACAGCTAAGAAATCTTCGGGTAGATCCAACTTGAACACTGACATTCCCACTTTATCAATCACCTCAAAGGGTCCCAAATATCTCAGACTCAATTTTCATGCATAGGATTAACTTTTAGATAAGC
This sequence comes from Gastrodia elata, assembly GCA_016760335.1. Lineage (NCBI taxonomy): Eukaryota > Viridiplantae > Streptophyta > Magnoliopsida > Asparagales > Orchidaceae > Gastrodia > Gastrodia elata. The sequence goes on along the minus strand of CM028678.1, from coordinate 27,434,285 downwards.
TCTTCCCCAATCTGAACACTAAGGGTTGGTGGCGAGAGTCTTGACATTTCTTTTGTGGATACTGCACTGCCAACATATTACACTTGATCTGATGAACTTTCATGTTAGTCTCTTTGACCAATTCTAAGCAATATAGCTAAGTGTTACCCACCTCGGTCCAGGCTGCAAAAGTGTTGCATCTCCTTTCATAAAGCAATTCATAAGTAGCCATACCGATATTGGAATGACTACTGTTATTGTAGGCAAACTCAACTAGGCCAAATTGGTCTTCCCATAATCCACCAAAATATAATACACAAAAATGTAAGAGATTTTCCAGAATTTAGTTTACATGTTCAGTTTAAACATCTGTCTCGGGATGAAAGGCAATGCTCAAAGCTAAATATGTCCCTAGGTTTTACTGAACAACTTATCAAAATTGAGAGGTAAACTTACTCTCTTGATTAGAAATGGTGCAGTTCGGTATTCCATGTACACAGATGATCTTCTTAATATAAAGCTTGGCCAACCTTTCTACTGAGTCAATTTGGTGAATTGGAATAAATAGGACTGAGTTTGTGAATCTATCAACAATACCCAAACCGCATCGACTCTGGATTTACCCTTTGGTAAACCTATTATATATCCGTGGAAATATCAAACCATTTACCTTCAAGAATTTCTAATGGCTTAAGAAGTTTTCTAGGCTTTTGGTGTTTAGCCTTTACTAATGAGAAAGAGTGGTTTTTAGAGATGAATACAACAATGTCTCTTTTAATGCTTGACTACCAGAAAGACTTCTTCAGACCTTGCTACATTTTATAGCTACTGCGGTGAACATTGTAACCTGAGTTTTGGGCTTCTGAAAAAATTTCCTATTGCAGACTTTTAGGAACCCATTACTTTTATTTCTGAAAGAAATCTAGTTTCTTTCCTTCCTCATGATCAGACTTAAACATAGAATAACCTTCATCTTTCATTTGGGATTAAATAATCCTTGATCACAATGAGAATTCTGACTAATAAGCAAATAAAAGTTTGCTCAAGTCTGCTAATTTGATTGGCTCGAGATTCAGCCTTTTCAATTCTCTAGCCAAGGCATTATTGCAGTAAAGTGAAGAAAATGTTGTTTTATGGGTTAGGGCATTAGCTATCACGTTAGCTTTAGCCGGATGATATTGAATTTCTAGATCATAGTCATAATTTCAGCCATCTACATTGTCTACAATTAAGCCCCTTCTGTGTGAAAATATATTAGACTCTAGTCATCTGTAAAGATCTAACACTTTACTCCATACAGGTAGTGTCTCTAAATTTTTAGCATGAAAGCTGTTGCTGCTAGTTCTAAATCATAAATGGTGTAGTTTCTTTCATTAGGCTTTAGCTATCTAAAGGCAAAGGCTATCACTCTTCCATTTTGCATCAAAACACATCCAAGTCCTACCATAGAGGCATTAGTGAAAACCTAAGAATTTTTTCCATCCTGAGGTAACATTAGTATTGTTGTAGAGGTTAACATATGCTTCAGCTTCTAAAGATCATCTATACATTCTGAATTTTAGATGAATAGAACTTCTTTCTTGGTCAACTGACTTAATGTCACAACTATTTCAGAAAACCCTAGAGCAAATCTTCTATAGTAGCCAGCGAGTCCTAGGAAACATTAAATTTCAATCATGGACTTGGGTTGCACCCGCTGATGTACAACACAAATATTCTCTTGGTCAACCCTTATCCCTTCGGCATCAATTACAAGACCTAGAAATTCCACAAAGTTGAACTAAAACTCACACTTTGAAAATTTGGTAAAAATCATATTGCTTTTGAGCAGCTCCAAAGTAGCATAAAGGTGCTTCTCATGGTCAGCTTCTGACTTGGAATAAATTAGGATATCTTCAATGAGCACAATGACAGAATCATCAAGGCTGGGTTTTGAAATGCACTACGTCAGATCCATGAAATTGGATGGACCATGAGTCAGTCCAAAGGACATGACTAAGAATTCATAGTGGCCATATTGCATTCTAAACATAGTTTTAGAGATTTTTTCATTCTTAACCCAAATCTTATAGTAACCTGATTACAAGTCTAATATAGAGAAGTTTCCTCCCGCTAGTTGGTTGAATAAGTCTTCAATTCTTTGTAGAGGATACTTAATCTTTACGGTCACTTTATTTAACTCGTAGTAGTCTAATCACATCCACATCAAACTTCCTTCTTATTTACAAACAAAATAAGAGCTCCCTAAGGCAGCATACTTGGGGAATGAAGCCTTTTTCTAATAATTCTTGTAGTTGCTCTCACAATTTTGTAGTTCTTTGGGAGCCATTCAATATTAGGCTTTCTATTTTGGTTGCATCCCTGGAATCAACTTGATGGAAAATTCTTCCTCCCTCAAAGGATGTAGTCCTGGCAAATCTGCTGGAACACATCCACCTAACCACTCACTTGTTCATAGAGTAGGCATAATATTGGTAGGATAACGAGCAGAAATCCCATTTTGCAGAAGTAAATATTGAAGAGATTTCTTGGGATGAATTTGAATTAGTCTTAAGAGAAGAGTTCTTTCCTCCTTTTTCTCTGACGGTAATAGAAGATGATTTGATCCAATTAACTCAAGGTGATAAGACAGTCCTAACCAATGAAATGGAATTCATGAAGCTATCTAGATTTTCTCTTGCTTTGGTTCAGACTGAAGAAGCTAGATGTAGTTCTTTCTTTAAAGGCTTGAAAAACTTGATTAAGGATCATCTTGTATCCCATCACCATGGCATTTTCTCAAAGCTATTGGAATGTGCAAGATTGATAGAACACCATCAAGTGTAGAAAAAAGCAAAGGAAGAGATCCTTATCTTCCTTATAGAATTTTGAAGAAGCTCAGAAGATTAGAACTCAGCCACCTCAAGCTTACCAAATGACTGATCCACCTTAACAACAAGTGAAGCAAGCACCCAAGTGCTTAAAACCTCATTTTTATGGTAAGCGTTACCATCCAAGCCATAGGTGCTATACCTACGGAAGGTCGGGTCATGTGTATTGGATTTTCCATGCTCATTGAACTATGGATAAAGTGAAGAAAATTCATCATCCATCAAGCCAAATTACATTACCTATTAGATCTCATGAATCTGCTCTTGCAATTAGCCTCCCCCAAAGGCAGAATCTGTTCACACTCCAAGGTCAAATTAGAAAGGAAAAGCAGACAATCCACTTGCTGCAATACCAAAGATGTATGCCTTAGCTCCCGTCATCTCCAATGATGATGACAATATTGCATAGGGTAGGTATTCTTGCAATTTTAATCTCTTAAAGTTTTTGTTCATTCCTATCTTAGCTTATTGAAATTTCTTATTCTTTGTCGTGGAGCATTAGGAATTAAGTTAGTTTCTTAATTAAGAGTTAGATAGATAACTTGTTAATTTTTCTGCTTCCATAGAACTATAAGTAGATGCCATAGTAATTTGGCAGACTTTGTTGGAATTAAGTTAGTTAGCTCAATTTTTGTTTAAGATAATTGATACAACTTTAGTCTTTCTATGATTAGAATCCTAAGTTAAGAGACTTGAACATCATATTTTGAGTTTGATGTCATGACTCCATATTTTGATAGATTATATCAAGGTTGAATTGTAGTGTAACAATAGGATGATTAATTTAATCCATTTAACTTTATTAGGAGAGACTGGTTGATTTAAGTTAGAACTTGATGAGTTCTAATGCTTTGACTTTAATAGGACCATATAACTAAGTTTGTACTAGATAGTATGTTCTTGTGGATTCCAAACATGTGTATTTTCAGTTATATTATAACAATTAAATTTAGAATAATAGTATCACAAATAATAGAAAAGTCAATGGTGAAAATAGATTCATTAAATTCGGCTGCATATGAGCTTACAGAAATTGCATTTTTTGTTTGTTCCTTCAGAATTATTGGGTGGCAGTTGGATGTATCAGTTTTTAATGAAGTTGTTCTGGTGGCTGGGCATTAAAAGAGACATTGCTATCTTTATCTCTAAGGGCCAATCATGTTCGTTGGTAAGGGATGAACGCTGGAAGCCTGGCAAAATTCTTAAACCGTTAGATAGCCTTGAATGGAAATTGTTTGACATTTACATGGTTGTACTTATAGGTTTACTGATGGGTAAATCGGGAGGCGATGTGATTTGAGTGATTTTCGATAGACCGCTAAATCACCTCATTTTCATTCCAATTTGGCAAACTCATTCTATATAATGGTTAGCCAAGCACTATTTTAAAGAGATCATCCGTCTAAACAGAACACCGAATCACATAAATTTAGATAGAGATGGCTGATTTACTACTAGATTTTTGGTCAACTGTTCAGCAAGACCTAGGGACCAACATAGCTATCAGTATAGGCTTACATCCTCCAATTGATTGTCAAATAGAATGATTAAATCAAATTCAAAAAGATTTCTTGCATTCTTATGTTTTAGATTTTCGTGGATCTTGTGAAGATCACGTCACCTTAGTCGAGTTTGCCTACAATTATAGTAATCAGTCTTACATCAATATTGTTCCATATGAAGCTCTCTATGATAGGAGGTGCAATACCCCTGTACCTTGAACTAAACTGAGTGACACTCAGCTATGTGGATTATGAGTTGGTCAAAGAGACTAACCAAAAATGTTCTTGTGATCAAGCATTTTTTGTTGGCAGTACATAATAGACAAAGGAAATATTGTAGTGCTCTCTACCAACCCATGGAGTTTCAAATTGGGTAGTTTAATCGATTTGAATTTTGATCTGCACAAATTGAGTAGTTTCAAATTAGGTCAAATCAGAGATATTTCTCTATGATCTAATTAATATAATTAATTAATTATTAGGGCATCAAGGACGATACCAATTTTAAGAGCGGAATTCTGTAACAACCAATTTTCTATTACCTTGCTTTAAGCATCCGAGGTAGGGTCTTGCACTTGAAATTTCTTGCGATTTGGAAACCATTCATTTTTGGCAAATATTTTGAGCAATTTGAATAACCTAGAAATTACATAAATAAATTTGAACTCCAAATCAAAATCAACGTTCTCCATTGAACTCCTTACCTCCAAATTCAGAAGGAGTTAAATTTTGGGTTCCTCACCCATGATTTAGCTAAGGGTAAATTTTTTGAATTTTTTTCGTGCTCATTTATTTACCTAATTTTATTTAATTAAAATTATGTTAATTATTAAACATTTATGATAAATTTATTATTTAATTATCCTAAATCTATCCTAATGGTGCAAACCACCTGAATTATGCTCAATTGGTTCGTCCGATCGAGTCATTTGGGAGAAGTATTACTTTACCTCTTCCCCACTCTCGATGCAGAGGATCGCAAGCCATACCTTATGGATGCTCTAGCTCCATTTTTGGGCAGCTTGGCTCTTAATCCTACTATTATTGACAAATGCTAGCTGCTAGGGTCCTGTAGAAGGGTTGAGAGCTGCATTTGGCGACGGTATCCCGATCCTGAAATTAGCAAATATAAGGCATCAGGTACTTCTGTTCTCCTTTAATTCACTTTGCATTTCTCCTAACTACACTTCTGTTTAGCTCTTTTACAACTCTACCATGAATTGTAGAGCTCCAACTGAACTCAATCGAGCTATGTTGGAGTATGATACAATGATCGACATATTAATCAACGATATTGTCGCTTATGTCTGCCACTAGAGACCTAGGGCTTTATTTTTTAAGCAATAGAGGAGGCATCTGGCAGTGGTTCATGTGTCGTTTGAAAAGTATCTTCGAAACTTTATCGATGGCATGTGGGTTAGCCTCCGACGGTCACCGAAGCTAGGGCGATTTTGATGCCATAGCTCTGGATGTGCTGCCTGAACCGTGTTAGGCTGAGACTAGAGTTGACCTACCTGAGTGACTCGGTCAGCATTCGTGACCCTGCCCACGTGCGCATGCTGACAATCCGAATGCGTACGTGCCTTATGAACTGTAACTTGCATAAATATATATTTAAATAATTAAATGCAAAATATTTAATGTCTCATAATTTTAAAAATACGCTTCCCAATATATTGATATTATATCTCAAAGTGATCAGAAAATATGTTGATCAATATTATGACATTAGATTTTTTGTTTGAGGATTAAATTCACTAATCAAGATTTTATTAATTAATAAATTTAATATTTAGGCTAATTTTGAAAAATGCTATAACTTAGCCAATTTCATCCAAATTTGATGATCTAATAGTCCAATTTGATCTCAAAAATTTGTAGGACAATAATATGATATTAATCTCTCAATTTGACAACTAATTTTGCTAATGACCTTTTAAGTGTCATTAATAGTCACTAGTACCCAAATTCGCCATTTGATGTCCGATTTGACATTACTTAGTGTCGTTGTACTTATTATGCTATAAGAAAGTTATAGCCCTCGTGTTTACATGATTTGAATATCAAATGGAAATTGTGAGTTTTTGACCTTTGAATAAAATAATATTTATTCATCAAAATTAAGGTTTTGCATATTTAGTTATCCTAAATGTTAGGACACCCTAAAAAACTTACAACATGACCTAATTTAACATTTTATGATATTTTGAGTATGAAAATAATAATAATAACCTACACTTAGCTTAGTACTAGTTTACTCCTAAGGCTAGATTTTAGTGCTTTAGGATTACTGTAGTCCTAAGATCCTAGGATGGAAATGAATTTAGTCTGACTCTCTAAGTTTATGAGATTCATTAGGAGGAATTTCAAGCGGTTAACTAGAGCCTAATATAGTACCCTACATTCTCTAAGTGTAAGTTTGACCCTAGTAATTCTATTATATAACTTAGTCACATTTACTCATTTTAGTAGCATAATCACTTAGCTAAACTCTTGGATCGTATTGCTTAATGTAAATCTAGAAGTTATGAAATGAATGCCTTCACTTAGAACTTCACTCACTAGAAATACGTTAGTTGGTAACTAGTCATTTAATGAAATTATTGATTAGGATCTCCCAAGCCTAAGAATCCCTTACTAAAATTAAGGTTAGAAGAACTCTTATGCCAACCTTCTAGTTAGTGATCTATTGGTGCCAATCTAAGCCTAGTAACTTGATAATAAAAAGTTGATTAATTGTAAGTTCAGCATTGATCAATTCTTACCCATTAAGTGCCATTTAGGAAACTTGAGGTAAATCCTAGAGCTAGTGAATTTCTGGAGTAGTACTAGTAATCCTTAGTGTATCACTAGCAACTAAGAGAGCATATAGAAGATGATTATAATAGAAATATTTTAGGAAGATTAGTACGTTCCACTTGAAACTTAGTAAATAACCTATCTGACTAAGTGCTACCTGCTTAGAAGTGCATGAGTACAAATAACATGCTAAGTATATAACTTAGAGTTTAATCCATGTACTCGAATGAAATCTTCTTAGTGTGGTTTAGTTAGTCATCTTATTATAAGTTTGATGCTTAGGATTTTTTAGAAATATTGAAATAATAAGTTAAGACTAGAAGTAAGCTTAGATAATGAAGAGGATTAGAACCTTAAGACTTGATTAGGTAGTTTACATCTAAAGCTTACAATCCTTTCGGTGTTAACCACTATATTAGAACTAGGACTTAATGTCTATATCAGTTAGAATTAGAATCATTTTGAACAGTTTAGTGATTAAGCTATGACTAGATATTGCATTAAGTGTTAAGAGGCTTAAAAATCCTATAAGTGCTAGCATTGAAATTATTTTTGGATCTTAGTGATTGTAGTACTAAGGCTTAGAACCTTATAATTAAGAAAAGAACCATAATGTTAGATTAGTAACTTATTTGAAGTTTAAATTTGATAATAATAACCTAAGTAATATGACCCTTAAGTCTTACTATATTTGACTTGTAGTCTTATAAAACCCCTAAGTCTAAGATTAAATAATAATATATCCTACTAGTAACATATCTAAGACTAGGACAATGTAAGTAGTTAATGATGGAACATTTTATTGTCAATCAAATAGGATGCTTAGAGATATTTGAGAAGTACAAATCATAGATTTCTTACAACCATTGCAGTGAGACATTTAGATTGGAAGTTAGAGAGCCTTTAACCTTCTAGTAATCTAAGTTATGGGAGTCTAGTAACTTAAGTAGTGTAATAATGTAATATTTAGTATCTAAGCTAGAGTGTTCCTATGAGTAAAAGTGTTAGTTAATAGTTTAGACAAGTGTAGTGTTAGTAAAACGATAGGATGTTGTTTGTAAATTTATAATTATATATACACATTATTTTGTCACATCAATAAGATTTAAATTAAATTTTTATTTTTAAAACCCCATCTAATAATATATAATGCCTAAGTCAATTGGGGAGTTTGATTAGCTCCAATTATAGGATAGATAACGAAATTAGATATAATGAATATTATACAGTTTATAATTAGCTTTGAACATCCTTGAATGCTGCAGTACATTGAGACTAAATATGGCACTCCACTCCCACCATGGTCTTGTTAAGTTAACAAAATTTCAATGAAGTGGTCACCAAATGACACGTTCCCTAATCCAATATAATTAAGGAATTTGTCATTTACAAGAGCCTTTCACTAATTGATAAATACAAGAAATATTTAGAGTGTGGAAGAAAAATGTAAACATCCTTTCCATCATAATATGATAAGTAAAACATACAACTCAAAATAAGTACAATAACAAAAAATACAATTTAAACATGTATTATTACAAACATTAAAGAGTTTTGCTGAAACTGAAATAAAATTACTCAGGCTCAAATAACTCAGAGTAAAGCTAACAATCAAAGAATCTTCAGTAGTACACTCCTTCCCCTGATGCAGATCCTCAAACGGTTCCACAACCTCAAATAACTCGAAATCTATCATTGTTTGTTTCACAAAGATAGGGCCCCAACCAAAAAAGAGAAAAAAAGCTTGTGAGACATATTGCCTTAGTACAGTTTAGGCTAATTAAATTTTAAATTCTCTTAGATATCACCATTACTTAATAACTATACAAACACATAGCTGCAGAAAATCATAAGAAATGAAAAGAAAGCTATAATCCAAAAGTTTGTAACTTAACCAAAAAGGAAGTAAGCAAATACCTCCAAATCAATGCTGCAACATGGTTAGGTACTAAAAGAAAGAATAATTATAAATAACTGAAAGGAAACTCATCCTAAATACACTTATGATCAATGTAAACTTATGCTGATTAACATAATATAAACAAACATGCAATATATTTAAATAATTTAAAAGCAAGTCTAGCATCATATATATATATATATATAATCAAATACACAAGTCTAGTATCTTATGTATAAATAAGCAAGCAAGACTAGCACCTTATGTATATAAAGAAATAAGAAAGACTAACATCCAATATATAAATAAGAAAGGCTAGTATCCTACACATGAACATATGAATAAATTAGCATCTCAAATATGAATAATTGAATAAAAATTAACATTTTATTTATACACATATAAGTAAAGCTATTATCTAAGCACATAAGCAAGTAAACAGGCTAACATCCTAGCACAAGAATAAGCTAAAGATCAAATACATATTAAGTAAGAAAGTACTAAAATACAACAAAAATGAACTAAAAATAGTAAATAGAGAACTGAAAAAATTTCTCTGGCCACACAAGCCACTCGAACTGAAAGCATCCATAATCTCACTTAGCTTGCTAGGCTAAGGCAGAAAAACTAAATTGAAGAGTAGAAGTGCGCCTACAACTAGTGCTGCCATATCAGAGAACTGGCTATACAATCCATGAAACCAAAAAGTCTAGCACATACCATCCTAGGCAACCATATAAGGCTAGGCTTGGTTAGACATACAAAAATAGACAAACTAGCAGCAGCATTGGTAGGCTTGACCGAATAGAAGAGGCAGCCTAATTAGGTCACACTCTATTTAATCAAAAATTAGTAAACCTGAAAGCATTGACAACAATGCAAATGATATTTATGCAATTCAAATTTGGCATATGATACTCATCAAATATCCTATGTCCACCACATATGCCCAAGGTATAATGCTCAAATTATAAGGTAAGCAAAGCATCAAAGTTCAATGTAAGTAAGAGACTCTACTAATCACAGGTGATATCCATTGTTGTCTAATTTATCCGTTCTATCTATTCCAAGTTACACAAGTTCTGGATCTCCAATTTTTACTATCAAGTGTAACTTACACTCAAGGCCTTATAAGTTAAAAGTAGTTAGAATAGATCAGGTTCTAATATTATTAAATCTGTGTCGACTACATAAGTTAAACAAGTAATCAATCAACCTATTTTAATAATTTAAGCAACCCAAACCCATCTTGATCAAGATAAATCAAGATGGAAGGATTAAGAATTAAATCCCAAATATTGGAGCTAAGGCTTAAAACCCAAACCTCACAGACTAAGGATTAAGGCAATCTTATTATGCAAAATTAGACTTAATAAGATGGATATCCTAATTTTAAGTCTAAGGTTAAAAGATCAAATAATCATAAATAAACTATGAAAATCTATACACTAATAAAACTAAGGTTTTATTCATTTAGTAACCCAATTTACCCAGTAAATGAATTCTAACCTAAGTCCTTTTCCTAACACCTAAGGAAGAACATCTTAAGGAGGAAAGATAAACACCCAAGCACTAAATCTAACTGATCTTATTATACTAAATAGATACATTAGAAGACTTAAGGAAAAAAATAAGTAAGGTGAGCTAGTTTCACCTTATGATGCTTAAATTAGGACTTAGGGATTCTTATGGTGAGTTTTAGAGTTTTGATTAAACACTTAATTAATAAGCCTAAAAATCAATGTAATTGATTCTAAATTATTTTAATTACTAATTTTAATGATTTAATTAAGATTCTAAGGCTTAAGAATGCTTAAACCTAACTTTTGGCAAAATGACCATTAGCTCAATTGTAATACTTAAGCCTAGATTGAGGTAGGAGACACTCAATTGTATAGCTCTGAGTTCATCGAGGAGACTAGCAGAAAGGCACATGCTCATCATCTTCCTTTAGAATTCCCCACCCCAAATTAGCTATGGGTGAATTTTTGGGAATTTTTGGAGGTCATTTAGGCCTATTTTGGATTTAATTCAAGTTGGTTCAATTGCAATTTAGGGTTTAAAACAATCCCTAATTACAAATCTATCCTTCCTCAATGGTCAGCTGATTTCAAATCGCGGGTGCCATCTAGATCATTGATCTTGCGGATCTGATCCAATGGCTCGTGCCTTCAATTGGATCCATCTCATCTTGACCGTTCTGCGATTCTGAGATTTGATCCGACAGCATCTAGCTCTCCATCTTAAGTGACCCTGATCTTCGTAAAAACTCTCGATCTAATCCAATGGCTAATCCAGCATCCTTGCTTGGTCGTTAGATGTTGAGAGATCAGAGCTGTTCTATGTCAGCTGAAGATCAATAAGATAGCTCTAGTGTCCCCCACGACTGTGGATCATCTTCCTCCTTAGCTCATGCCCGACAGCTGAATCCCATCATATAGCCACGTCCTCAAGCTGGTCAGCCACTCCTATGCCACATCAGGGAAGCCATTGTGACCTTGCCCTCACCTCGCAAGCATTCCTAGTTAAGCTTGCAGCCCGGTCCACTCTAATTAGGGAAAATGGATGGAACCTTGGGCCTAGTTTGGACCATGACTTTGGGGATACCACAGTGAGTCCATTTACTTACTGTGATCCCCCAATTTCCTAGATGAAGCTTCTTGAGCTCCTATCACTCTCAGTGATTCTCTGTAATTGCAAACTACTGATAGAGGGCTAGGTCTAGTGTACAGACTCCTAGTGCATCCCGTTGAGTTATATGGAACCTTCTGCTCGCCTCAATTCCTTTCTCGTCGCCTCTGTTGTTACAGTTTGATATTTGGGTTAGGTTAATTCTTTATTTTGGAATTATTTTTCTTCTGTTAAATAATTGATAAATAAATTTAATTAAATATCCTATGAATTGATTAATAAAAGATATTCAGAATGAATTAATGAAAACTTTAATCAATACTTATCCAAATGGCATGATCCAATATACCATATGAATCAGAAAATCATAAAGAATGATAATATGCAATAAAATTTATGATCCAATGGTTAGATTTATAAATTAGCCAAATCTTTCTCTGAACTTAAGTAATTTATAATTAATTTAATTAATGTCCAAAAATTATGATTTAAGTCTCTCATTGCTCATGAGACTGTGGAGAACCTATTTAAGACATTAGAAATAATTTTGGAGTTTTGAATTTGCTAATCACCTCTTAATCACCCTAACCTTGATTAGTAAATTTAGCTTTAGTTAAACCTTTGATTTTGGAGATTTAGGTTTCAGTCACCTTCTTAAGTGCAGTGGAGTTTATAATGATGCTTGGATCATCTTAATGTACCCTAATTTTCTTAATCACTTTATTTGGCCTTAAAAGCTGATAATTGCTAATTAGGCTATTTATGATATTAAATCTTGAGTTAAGAGCTTCATTTACCTCTCTAGTCAATATTAAGTCCATTAAAACTAAACTAAAGCAATTTGAAAGCTGAAACCCTAAAATCCCAAACTTAGTCTTAAGAAAGGTATTTTGGTCATTTTGACAAAAATATTGTCTAAGCACTCTTAAACCCATAGAACATTTAGCAATATGCTTATAATCATTAATGAATTGTTTTAGTACCAATCATGTAACTTCTAGGCCTAATGGATAAATACTAAATGCATGAGTCTTTAAATGCTTTTAACATTTCTTAAGGAAGTTCTTAGATTTGAAGAACGATCTAAGACTCCTCATTACAGAATAACTTAAGTAATGCTAGAACTCAAATTTCTAATTTTAATTGCCTTATCAAGATCCTTCATGAACCATTACCTTCAAGAAAATATTCATGAGAATCCTAAGCTTAAATTGAAATTTAAATCTTAAGTGATCAAACCTTAAATTTTAGATATTCGATCCTTTGATCATCTGATTGAATTATACCATCTCATTTGGAATTCCCTAGTTGATTAATTGTCTAATTCCTTATGAAACCTCCTTGTGGGTATAGAATTCATTCAACCTATAAAGTAATGTGATTATCCAATAAATTGAATATAGATCTTAGATTCATATGCTCTTGATTTATTATTTTGTCTTATGATAATAGAATGACCTTTCATTAAGATTTTAGTTTCTTATTCTTTCAACTCATAAAATTCTTTATCTTTAGACTAAGGTTGGGTGTAAACCTTAGATTCTTGCATTGGATAGTACCTTGGATTCAGGTTTTGAACCCCAAGTATGGAGTTTAAGTCTAGAATCTATAATCTTAATTAGTATAATTAAGATTTGGGTTGAGTGAGTAAAATATAAGAATTAAGTTGTTGAATTTCTTACTTTGATCCATTACAGTTGTCACTTGATTTTGGATTAGAACATGTTAAGTTCTAATGTTAACATTAAGGTCGTTAATCTAGTATTATACTTGATAGATGTATATTAAAGAACCTAAACTTGTATTTTCTCAGAATAGTTGTAACAAATTCATTTAGGACAACAATAGATATCACGTCAATCTAGTTGAGTCTCTTGCTTACTTTGACTACTGTTGCCTAGCACACCTTGTATATTGAGCCTCTTTCCCTGAACATAATAGGTGAAATCAAGATATTGAGGATGTATACTAAGATAGTATTTGATTAGCATAAACATTAATTAGTTCATTTAGTACTTCCAGTTCAGTAGAGTGTGTCTTAGCTTAGTCTACCTCCTTCATACCATTTCTATTATAAAATAGACTCGGACCTAGCCCTTTGCTTGGCTAGGATGGATATATGTCTTATTCTTTGAGTTCAACTTGGATCTAGCTCTGATGATGCCTAGGATGGATACATGTTAAACTTTTTATCCATAAGTCCTGTATGACCTAATCCAGTTATGGTAGTACTATGTTTAGGCTTGCTATTACTTTCAGTGTTTAGGTTTCTTTTGCCACATGCTTTATTGGTTTTACTTTTATTTCAGTCCAGTGTTTTGGCCTATTTTGCCACATGCTTCAGTGGCTTTACCTTTATTTCAGTCCAGTGTTTTGACTTGCTTTGACAAATACTTCAGAGGCTTTTACTTATTAGCTCTGCATATTTATATATTTATTCCAGTTCAGTACTTATTCACCAATTACACGCTTAGGACGCTAGAATTGCATATTTCATTACACACCATTTTCATTCGTGTAACCAGCATGTATTCATGTAATCATAATCCTGTTATGATGAGTTTTACTTTCAGTACTTTGTAGTTAATTATGCATTAGAGCCTCACCTTGTTCAGCTTCATGTATGGTATGTTATTTTGCATCCTTTGTTGTTTTGTTATAAATGTTATTTTATAACTATCCTATTCATTATAGCTTATTGCACCTTAATTTACATGCAGGCTTACTGTAATAATGTGATGTCTTTAAATGTTTAGTTCACTTAATTAGCCTGAGATGTACTTAGAAAATTTGTCAAATTGCAACCATTTTCTTTTGTTGGCTGGGGCCTTGGCATTTATGATACTGACAAATGTCAGATTCAGAGCTGTTCATTGGTGGTGGCAGGAGGAGGATCTTCCTATTGGTGTTTAGTTAGATTTCATTTTCTGTTATGAGGATGAGAGATCTTTCCTTTTAATTTTAAATATTCAGTCTATAATAATTCTTAATCTGGATGTCCTTACTTTCTATACTTTGAGCTGAGTTACTATTGCAATTTCCCTTTTATACTATACTTTGATGTGAATATTATAACATACTATTTTCTGCTTCTGCTACTTTGATATATTGATATATGTTCTTAATTTCTGGTGAGAATTCTTCTGCTTACGATAGGATGGGTAATACTTGACTCTACATAAGTTAAGGATTTGCCATAGTTGAAGACCATACTCCTCATGATTATGCTAATATCAGTATTAGCATGGTCAAGAAGGGTATGGGGCCCGACATTTGGTATCAGAGAACACCATAAGATGTCAAAATGGGATTTGTGATTTCTTTCTACCTAATGGACCATTTTTTTGAAGTACTAACATCAAAATATAACATCCATAGCATAGTACCATCGGTAACACATGCAAAATGTAGGATGAAAATACTTATACTAGATGACTTTGTCACTCCTAATTTAACTAAAAGAAATTTATAAATTCTTCCAATAGAGCAAAATGAATTATGAGGAATCCAACCTGGGCTATTATCTTAGTACCTTCGAGTTAGCTTGGAGCTATAGTTTCAAATAGAGGTAAGAATATCCATATCATATTAAATGAGTTTCAGCATAAGGAGTCCAAGTCCTAGATAAACTTATTTACCAATCAGCAAACTGAGGGCTTGACTTCCCAATCTATGCAAAGAAGTGGTTGAGCCGAGTAGAATCAGTTCTAAAGCACATAGAGTATCCAGATTCCATCTGCGTCGACATTATGACGTTTCAACTGCTGGACTATGTGGGAAAATGGTGGTCTGATACCATTAAGAAGCTCTATAGGAAGCACAATAGAAAGCGGCGGGAATTAACTTTCGAGGACTTTCATATTGCATTTAGCATTGAGTATATTAAGAGTACTTAACTATTAGTTAGCTTGATTTTCATTCCTTGTTTCTTTTTTATTTCTGTAGTATCATGATTTTTGCATCTTATCTTCATCTTATGTAAGTCTTCATATTAATGAGAATTTCATGTCTGTTAATGGCATATTTAAAGCATTGATTTATTATCCTTCTTAAAGGAATTCTAAAATTTAGATGTATATTGCTTGATCAGAATGAATTCTGGATCTTTTCCTTCGGCTACGCCCATTAAAACTGCTGCCACTTCAAGTAGTTCTTTTGACGATCTAACCCACCTTCGGGGAATGGTGGAGGCAATGTTAGAAAACTAAGCTCATCAAGCTCTGGTTATGCAGAAACTAATTATTGATCGGCCAACACCGACTATTAATGCTGCTCCAGCTGTTCCTATTCACCAAAACTCTTTCCCTTCCCATCATTTTACAGATAATCTTCTCCATAGCATTTTAAGGTTAAGGCCTTCAACTTATGTGGGAACTTGTCGCCTACGGACACAGCCGACGTGCTGTTAGCAATCGAGAAGGACTTGATCAGTTTTAAAATCCCTAATTCTAAAGTTGTCCGTCTCATGGCGCATTTGCTTCATGCTGAAGATGAGTACTAGTGGGATAATGTTTGAAATGATAGATTCATCAACTACGAACTCGGAGACATTCCTTGTGATGAATTTGTAGAATCGTTCAAGGCTGAGCTCATTCCTTCGTCCACACAGAATATTACAGCAAATACGATCTTAAGGCTGACGCAAGGAAGTCATTCTTTTTCTAATTATGAAAGCAAATTTTGCAGGTTAATTCTCTTTGTTCTAGAATTAATCCAATCTGAATCAGCAAAATACCATCGATTCCTTAAAAGATCTTATCGAACCACTCCATTAGACTAGTTTCCATGAACTAGTGGAAACAGCAAAGGTGCTTGAGCACCATTATTCTGAGAGAGATCACAAGCGCAAGCTGCAATCAGTTCCCCACCGTCATGAAGCTTTCAAAAGGTATAGACCTCAATCTGCAAAAGTCTATCAGATTGAAGCTGCGCCATTTCCTGAACTGATTGAAGGCTGTAACTTGCCTAAACCCTATAGCAATTAGTATCATTTTGTCCCTAAGTGATACACATGTGGATGTCTAGGCCATCTGTTGTATCACTGCACTTACACAGAAATAGTGGATGGAGTCCAAATCAAGCAATCGTAGAGGAACCAAGTTTTCATAGTGAAACCATTAAATAAAAAGGATTATGGTTCTGCAATAATGCCAGCCACTGCCTCTGAAGCTGCTCTGGAGCAACCTTTTGCTCCAACATTTCAGAAGAATCCCAGGAAGCAGATGAATAATTGTCCTGTTGGTCCTTCTCGAGTTTATGCCTTAACGCTGCTTGATGCTACAAGGATAGTGTAACAACCCAGGTTGTTACCTAGGTCAATTAGGACTAATCTCAGTCTTAAGACTAATCATAAGTGTTGATTAGGTCAATTGGAGTCAGCCACTAATACCTAGTCCAAATCAGGAGTCAAATGGATCGAATCCTGATTTCTAGAAATTTCAGAAACCCTTAAATTTGACCTATTTAAATTGACCTCAGATTGGAAAACAGACACTGCCATTGCGTTCATTGACCCCAATTTAGCTTGGGTGAAGTTTTCATGTCAATCGGAAGTCGTCGAAATTTCGACGAATATTTTAATAATAATTTTAATACCCCGAAAATTGAGGAATCAAAATACTCGTCGGATCAAAAATTCGACCCCGCCATTGCGTTCCTCGCCTCTCAAATAGCTAGGAAAAACATATTTGAAATTTTGAAATTAAAAAAAAAAATTATTATTTAATTAATTACTTAACGGCGTTGTTAATTTCTTAACCCTGCCGTCAAGTGTAGCCGACGGCGCCGTCTGATCAGACGGCGCCTTCGCAGCCGTTGGACCTGATCCTATGGCTACTGAGCCTTCATCCTCAGCTTCTCCATCCCCGATGCCACACGGCGCTCCGTTACCTCGCCTGGCCAACCGGCGGCCTCCCCCGAACTCGGTGAGGTCGCCTGAGCCCCTATAAGACCTTGGCCAGCCTCTGCGCTCCGCGTTTTGCAACACCGGAGTCCCGACCGACCCCCACCCCCCCGTCATTCGTTCGTGAGCCGTTCATTCAGGAACCCCCTGAACTCCCCCGATTTACATCCAATTGCTTCCATTTCAGTTCGCAACATTATTGCATGCTTAGGATTAGGGATCGACCAGTTTCGATCGGGGCTAGCCCGACCGGATCGACGGATTTTTATGCCGGATCCACAGTGGATTCCGTTAAACCCATGTAACCCGTAGCCTAGGACCTAGGGTTAGGTTTTTCCGGCGATCCCGGCCATCTATGGCGAAGGTCCGCCCACCGAAGTGTAGGCCTCATCGAGGGCTACCGTCGGCCGTGCGGGCTGAGGTGGTCCGGCGCCTGGAAGGCATTCATAAGCCGTGCCCTAGGACGGCGCCCTCGAGATGCTTCGCGAGGAAGAGGAAGTCCGGGCCGGGCTGGGTCGACTCGAGCCCGGCCCGATCTGAGCTGGGTCCGCGTAAGCCCAATGGGGCCCACAGCGCCAAATGGCGCCATACCGGCGCGCCACGTGTAAGGTGGGGCCCACAGCCCGAGCCCGCGGCTCTTCGGCTTCGACCGTGGGTCCCACGGCACCACGTGGCAACCTCTCGCAGTGCCACGTATCAGGTGGGGCTCACTGCCCGGTTACCCGAGCCTCTTTGGCTTTCCTGTGGGGCCCACAGTTCCATGTGGCAGCCTTTGGCAGTGCCACGTGTCATAGGTGGGGCCCACTATCTGTTAATTAAAGTAAATTAGTTACTGTTAGCTTAATTAATTACAGTTAGTGGCTAATTAATTAGGATTTATGTTAATGACTTTTGAACAATAATTTTATAATTAATTAACTGCAATTAGTAATAAGAGATTAATTAGGATTATTTTAATGTTAATTAAATCTTAACATTAATTATAATAATTAATTACTATTAAATAATAATTGTAATTAATTAGTCTTAACTAGATAATTAGTATATAATTAAGACTAAGTAAATAGTAATTAATAATTAATTACTTTTCTACAATAAAAATAAAAATAATATTTATAATTAGATTAATTAATTGATTAATTAATGTTAATTAATAATTAAGCTCTAATTAATGATAGATTAATTAATTATTAATAATTTCAGAAATATATATATATATATATATATATATATAACTTTAGGAATGAATATTAAATTAATTTAATTTGAATAAATAAAAAATAAATTAATACAAATTGTATTTTTGAATAGTAAAACTTAAAAGTTTAATAACTTTTTATAGGATAATCCAAACATAGCAAATATAGGTCTCAAAATACTCAGAAAAATAAATAGAATCAAATGGCATAATATAAAAATTAATTTCGAGGTATGCATAACGAGGTAGTATTTTAGGACCTCTTTAGGACCTCAAAACTTCTTACTGAGTTATCAAATCATAGTCAATATGGGTCTTTAAATGCTTAGGAGAGCGGCCCCATCACTGTAGTAATATTAGTTTTCTCATTTGAGCATCAGGACAAAAAGTCAACCCTAGAACTCTTAGTGAAAAATAATCAAAATACCCTTGGAATTCAAATGACCGTAACTTGGTCAAATCAACTCCAAATTTAAAAATTCAAGATGCTAACTAACTTAGAATTTCAATGTGATCAATAAACCGAAATTATATTTAGGATCTGAACCCAAGAAATTTAGGTAAAAGACCAAACTACCCCTGACCTCATTTTGGTCATAACTTGACCGTTTGGAGTCCAATTTGGACGTACTTACTGTCTATCTTCAAGTTTGACAGTAAGGAATCAGTTAGAACTAAGAGAATTCACTTCTAACCTATGAGCCAAAAGTTGACTTTTTAACCCTTAAAGTAGGGGTAAAATAGTCAAGGCAAAATAGTCATTTTGCCCTAAAGATTGGGCTATGTACTCTTAACCTCTAGTTTACATTTCAAAATTAATACGATAATGTATTAAAGATCTTAGTGACATCTAAGTGAGTGAAACCAACCATTAGGTTAGATTCCAGAAATCTCTCTAAGTTTTAAACACTACACCTTTAGGACCTTTCCTAAGAGTAGGACTAAATCTTAGGTTAGAGTTCATTCATTGTGTAAATTGGGTTACCAAATGGGTAAAACCATGGTTATATTGGTTACTAGACTTTTTCTTTATCTTACAATTTGTTCTAATTGTTTTGTCTTTTAACTTTAGTTTTAGGATAGGAGATTCATCCTATTAAGTTTGATTACTTAATAGGATTACCATAACTAGTAGATCACTTATAGAATAAAACTTAGAACATAGGTCTTATCCTTTTTGGATTATATGATTAAACCTAAGCCTCATAGTGTTTAATCCATAACCTATAGACTTAGAAGATCTTGATCAAATCTTAGATAGAACATCTAAATTCACCAAAATTAGGACGAATGATTTATTGATTTAACTCATAGTCATCTATCTGATTGAACTAAATTAGAACCTGATCAGTTCTAATCCTTTTTAACTTATAAGGATGAATTTCTAAGTTACACTCGATAGTAAGAAAATGGTGATCCTGAACTTATGTAACTTGGAATAGTTAGAATGGTTAAGTAGAAAACAAATGATATCACCATGTTTAGAAGAGTCCCTTACTTCTTTTGATATTTTGTTGCTACGCATTCCTTGATTTTTGTGCCATATTTTCTTAAGCATGTCATATAAGATTTTTGATGCATGAATAAAATGTTAGGAAAATATAAAGACTCCTTAGATTCCTTATGAAAATATTAATGTGATTAATGAAAAGATAATAGTTATATGAGCTGCCTCTCAAATATGTCCTTATTGCCTAGTCTCCTTATGTCAATAGGGGAAGGACTTGTTTTGTTGTGTGCCTTGTTGCATAGCCTCCTTATGTCGCTAGGGGTACACCGTTGGTGCCTTAGCCGTACTGGTGCTAAGATACTTCGATTACTTTTGTGTGCTTAGTTGCTTAGCCTCCTTATGTTGCTAAGGGTACACAGTTTGTGATTTAGCCATGATGGTGCTAAGATCTTTCAATATTCGATGGGCTAGATTCGCTCTGTTCTGTATGGCAGTTGGTGCATGGACATTTATATTTATGCAGTTATGATGTTTTGTTTGCTTTTCAGCATTTTTATTCTGTCAGTTATTTCTTGTACTTCTTGTATATTTTAGGATGTTAGAGCCTTGCTGCTATTTATATGTATCACTGCTGAGTTATTTTATTTTATTGGCATATTCCTTTTTGATCACCAGCATGTTTAGGATGTAGCATTTTTCTTACAATACTTATTTGATTATCTACATTTATGCCTTACCTTGTTTAGCTTGTATTTGAGGCGTGTGTTAGCCTCTCTTTTTGCTTAAGTTATAAATGATGGTTTATAGCTTTTCCTTCCTTTCGTATTGCTTGTCTCTCTCTTATATATTGTTGCTTAGAAATTGTAAAATGGTGATATTACATAACCCATATCAAACTTATCATCTTAAATTGTACTTAGACAATTGTCTAACACAAGATTTTACTTTTTTTGGTTGGGGCCTTACATTGTGAAACCAACAATGGCAGATCCTCTTCAGTTGGACGATCAGGATCTTGGTGTGGAGCCATATCCGGAGGAGGAGCTTGTGGAAGAAGCAGCTATTTAGTACTTCCATTATAAGTGAGGATGAGTGCACTTTTATTTTTATTATTTGGAACATAAATTGATGTAATAATACAGGTACTTATGACTGCGTATTTGGATTCTATGCTTATGTTTTGAGATGTATTTCCTTATATATATGTTATGATGCTTAGATGTTTTATATTGTAAATTGCTTTCGCACTCTGTATGTTTACTTAGATAGTGACTGAATGTTTGATTCTATGTTCACTCCTTCCCTTATTAGGTGGATTCTGGATTTCATCCTAATCCAACTATAAGTGAAGGGTTAGCTAGAGTGACACACCACCCCTTAACTTAATTCTTATGGATTAAGGGGTGGGGCGCCACAGATAATAACATGGTTTTAGGTACACATTTATGAACCTCCAAATCGCATTTTTGCACTTTAATTATTATAATTAGTTAATACAAGTTGTATGAATTATTTTAGGCACACTATATTTTAATGATTAGCCCTACAATGTGTTATTTAACACTAGTGCTAATCATTCTCCTATCTCTGAAAGTTTTGTCAATATTCTTAAGCCGTACCCGTACAAATTAGCAAAGTCTTTAAATGTTATACTACTATCTGGAGCCCAACTAAGTTCTCATAAGTCTTGCAATGTCAAAATTTCATTAAATAGTAAAGAGTTTGGCTCTAAGTTAATCGTTCTATCGTTAGCAAATTTTGATATTATCCTTGGAATTAATTGGCTTAGTGACCATATTGTTGTAATAAACTGCCTTAAGAAGAAGGTCACTCTTCATTCCTAGGGAAAATCTGAAACTTCATAAGAAAAGTCAGTACGCAACTTTTCTTATTTAATGCTATCAAAGCTGTGCAATTAATCAGTAAGGGCTACGATGTTTTCCTTGTCACTTTGATGGGTGAAGCAAAGGAAAGTATTCCCCTCTCTGATTGTAAAGTAGTTAAGGTATTTGCTTAAGTATTCCTAGAAAATTTGCCTGGTGTACCTCCGCTTAGAGAAGTAGAGTTCTCTATTGAATTGATCCCAGGTACCTAGCCCATATCTAAAGCTCCATACATAATGGCACATAAGGAACTTTAAGAGCTTAACGAACAGTTAAAAGAGCTCATGAATAAAGGCTTCATCAGTCCAAGCATGTCTCCTTGGGGAGCGCCCGCTTTGTTTGTAAAGAAGAAAGATGGATCTATGCGGATGTGCATAGATTAACGTGAGTTAAATAAAGTTACCATCAAGAATAAATATCCATTCCCTAGAATTGATGATTTGTTCGACTAGTTATCTGGAGTCGTTATATTCTCTAAGATTAACTTAAGTTCTGGATATCATCAATTGTGAGTAAAAGAAGCAGATGTAGGAAAGACCGCTTTTCGAACACATTATGGTCATTCCAAAATTTTAGTAATGTCTTTTGAACTCACTAATACACCATCAATCTTCATGGATTTGATGTAGCGAGTCCTTAAACCATATTTAGACAAATTTGTAATCATCTTTATCAATGATATTTTTATCTATTCTCGAACCTTAAAGGATCATGAAGATCATTTGAGGATAGTATTAGAAGCTTTGTGTGAACATTAACTCTATGCCAAGTTCCCCAAATGTAAATTTTGGATTAAATCTGTTGCATTCTTTTGGCATGTAGTCGATGCCCAGGGTATTTGCATAGATCAGAATAAAGTCAGTGCATTTCAAGTTTGGGTTTAGCCAAAGTCAGTTACTGACATCAAAAGCTTTTTGGGATTAGCTGAATTTTATAGAAAGCTTATCAAGGGCTTTTCCAAGATCGCATCTCCTTTGACTAAGCTAACTCAGAAAGCTGTTCCATTTGGTTGGAGTCTTGAATGTGAAGAAGCATTTCAAACCCTAAAGGATGCGCTCTCTACCGTTTCAGTACTTGTTTTGTCCAAGGAAGGTTCGAACTCTCAGGTATATATAGATGCCTATGAAATTGGTTTAGGTTGCTTGTTAATGCATGAGGGTAAGGTAATTGCTTACTCCTCTTGTTAGTGAAAACCCCATGAGAAAATTATTCGGTTCATGATCTTGAACTTGCCGCTGTAATTTTTGCCTTAAAGATTTGGCGACATTATTTATATGGAGTTCAATGTTCAATTTTCATCAATCATCAGAGTCTAAAGTATATCTTCACTCAAAGAGAATTGAACTGCCATCGAGAAGATGGCTAGAGCTCATTAGTGACTATAACTTGAGTATTCAGTATCACCCAGGTAAATCAAATGTGGTGACCAGTGCTCTTAGCCGTCATGCCACTCTATTTGCCATGATTGCTTCAAGTTCATTAGAGCAAGAGTTTTATAAGCTTGAAATTTCTCCAGTAAGTGGTGATATTTTAGGTTCTCTTCTGGTAAATATCAACGTGGAATCCATATTTCACAGAGATGTTTCTATCTCGCAGACCAAGGATGAAGATAATCTAAAATTCAAAGTCGATATTGAAGGTGGTCTTCGTCATGATTTGCAGATGCGTGACAACATAATTTATCAAGACAATCCTCTGTGGATTCCTAAATCCATATACCATGAAGTTCAGGTAGAATTCCATAATTTTGGGTATCACATTCATCCAAGCAGTACAAAAATGTACCAGATTTAAAGCAATCATTTTGGTGGTCCGGTATGAAGAAGAGCATAGCTGAATTCATAGCTAACTGCCATGCCTGCAACTTGGTAATGTCCGAGCACCAAAGGCCTGGTGGTCTTCTGCATCCATTAGAAATTCCTGAATGGAAATAATTTGATATCAATGGATTTCATCATGGGATTATCTCACGCAAAATCTCGCACTGATACAATCTAGGTTATCATAGATCCTTTAACTAAATAAGCGCACTTCCTTCCTATCCGTCAGACTGGCTCTGTAGAGAAGCTCGCAAGGCTCTTTATCAAAAAAATTTCAAGCTGCACAGTATTCCAAAGTTGATAGTATCTGACAGAGATTGCAGATTTACTTTTAAGTTTTGGCAAGCTATGCACCAAGATCTGGGGATTGCCCTAGCTATGAGTACAGCTTTTTATCCTCAATTGCATAGCTAGACTAAAAGAGTAAATCAGGTCCTGGAGGAATTTCTTAGGCTCTGAATTTTCAACTTTGCCAGTTCCTGGGAAGATCACATCCCGTTAGTGGAGTTTGCCTACAATAATAGCTATCAGGCCAGTATTGAAATGGCTCCTTATGTGAGGCATTGTATGGCAGAAAATGCAGCACTCCTCTAGCTTGGTCAAAAATAAGAAGCATTCAACTTTTTAGATCTAAGTCGGTTGAAGAAACTAAGAAGAAGATTCATCTAATTCAACAGAGAATTTGTTCTGCTCTAGATCGCTAGAGCAAGTATCATGATGCTCATCATCATCTTTTATAATTCAACATTAGAGATCCTACTTATTTGAAAGTCAGTCCAACAAAGGGTGTTTATAGATTTTATGTAGTAGGGAAACTCGGTCCCCGCTATGTTGGACCTTTTGAGATTTTGGCCAAAATAGGATCATTTGCCTATCAATTGAATATTTCTAATGACTTTACGGCCATTCACAATGTGTTCCATGTATCATCATTAAAGAGATGTATCAGAGACCCTTCTCATCTCATTCAGCTTCCAGCAGTAGAAATCCTGCCTGATCTTTCGTAGCTGAAAAGCCAGTTAAAATCTTAGCTGATGATCTGAAGCAACTAAGGAATCATTCCATTATAATATTTAAAATTCATTAGCAAAACTGATCGTTAGAAGAATCAAATTGGGAGAAAGAGATGGATATGCGTCATAAGTATCCCCAGCCCTTTGCAAACTCAGGTACTTTTCCTTCTTTCCAGTATTATTGTAATGTTTAATTTATAGCACTTTCTTCACTTGAGTGATGTTGGGGAAGACATCATTCTTAAGTGGGGGAGTCTGTAACAACCCTAATTATTACTCAAGCAAAATCCAAATTAATTAAGCAAAACTAAGCTTTGATTTTGATTCTATTAGACTCGATGGGTCATCTAAACCTAGTCCTAAAAGTTTGAAATTAATAAGAGCTCATTTGAGCATTTTAGCTATTTTGCTTATTTTAGGATCCTAAAAATTAGCTAAATTAAAATGATCTTCAAACTGAAATATGGTCATTTCAGAATTTCCCACCTCCAAATTAGCTATGGGTGAATTTTTGAGAATTTTTGGAGGTCATTTAGGCCTATTTTGGATTTAATTTGAATTGGTTCAATCGCAATATAGGGTTTTAAACAATCCCTAATTGTAAATCTATCCTTCCTCAATGGTCGGTTGATTCCAAACCGCAAGCGCCATCGAGACTATTGATCCCGCAGAACTGATTCAACGACCCGCGCTTTCACTCAATTCATCTCATCTCGACCGTTCCGCAGTTTTGAGATTTGATCCGAAGGCATCTAGCTATCCATCTTAAGTGACCCCGATCATCGTAGGATCTCTAAATCTAATCCAGCGGCTGATTGAGCATCCTCGCTCGGCCGTTTGATGTCGGGAGATCAGAGTCGTTCCGCATCAATTGTAGATTAATCAGATGGCTCTCGAGTTCCCCAATATTGTGGATCGTCTTCTTCCTCAGCTCACACCCGACAGCTGAATCCCTTCGTATAACCACATCCTCAAGCCGCTATGCCACTCTCGTGCAACATCAAGGAGGCTGTTGTGACCTTACCCTCTACTCCCAAGCATTCCCATCTAAGCTCACGGCCTGGTCCATTCCAATTAAGGAAAATGGATGGAATGCCTCAGGCTGAGCCTGAACCATGACTTCAGGGATATCACAGTGAGCCCCTTTGCTCACTGTGATCCCCTAATTGCCCAGCTGAAGCATTCTAAGCTTCTGTCACTCTTGACGATTCCTTACAATTGCGAACCGCTAATAGAGGGCTACGTCTGGTGTTCAGACTCCCTATGCTTCCCATTGTGCCATATGGAACCTTCTGCTCACCTCAATTCCTTCCTCATCACCTTTGTTGTCTGCATTTCTAGGTACAACCTCTTCCCTCTGAGCTGTGTAAGCTTAGCCATTGATTTAAGCTCCTAGATGTTGCCTCTGGATGTCATCTAGCTACCCTAGCTTTCTAGGAATCTAATTTGATTGCTCCCAGGGTTTGTGCTAGCTCTGATAGATCGTATTGATCGATCGAGCTAGCGATTGAGCCATTGCTGAGTTCGAATAAGTACCCAGCGATTGGTTGTACCCCAGGCAGCATACCCTTAGGGCTTTGATCCATCTCGCCACCAAAATGGTGTAGGGATCAAGCTCTGGCCAAATGGTGGTCTATGTGATGAAAATTTACCCCTTACTATAAACCCTAATTTCCTGATTTATGACATTTTGGTGGAGTAGTTATCCGGCATCCCAGTCTATCCTAGTTGGGGCTTCCAGGTTCAATTTACATGCTTTGACTTCTTGAGGGAGTGGCGATTGAATGTTGGCTGTAACGTGAAGTATCGGCAGTGAATTTGGCATTCCAAGGTACTGGCGCATCGGGGCGGGTTAGCCCAGGCCCACACGGTGCGACAATGCTAGCCCGCGCAGTTTGATATTTGGGTCAAGTTTAATAATTTATTTTGGAATTATTTTCCTTTTTTTAAATAACTGATAAATGGATTTAATTAAATATCATATGATTTGATTAATAAAAAAGATTCCAAATGAATTAATGAAATTATTTAATAAATATTTATCAAAATGGCATGATCCAACATACCATTTGAATCAAAAAATCAAAAGGAATAATAATATGCAATAAAATTTATTATCCAATGGTTAGTTTTTATAAATTAGCCTAATCTTTCTCTAAACTTAATTAATTCATAATTAATTCAATTAATGTCCAAAAATTATGATTTAAGTTTCTGATTGCTTGTGTGACTGTGAAGAACCTATTCAAGTCATTTGAAATAATTTAGGATTCTTAAATTTGCTAATCACCTATTAATCACTCTAATCATTGCTTAGTGAATTTAGCTTTAGTTAAATCTTTGATTTTGAGAATTAAGTTTAAATCACCGTCTTAAGCGCAATAGAGCTTATAATGATGCTTGGATCATCTTAATGTACCCTAATTTTCTTAAGCACCATATTTGATCTTAAAATGTGATTAGTGCTAATTAGGCTATTTATGATATCAAATCTTGAGTTGAGAGCTTCATTTACCTCACTAGTTAATATTAAGTATGTTAAAACTAAACTAAAGCAATTTAAAAGCTTAGACCCTAAGATCCCAAATTCAGTCTTAAGAAGGGTATTTTGGTCATTTTGACCAAAATATTATCTAAGCACTCTTATACCCATAGAAACTTCTGCAATATAATTGTAATCAATAATGAGTTGTATTAGTGCCAATCATGTAACAACCTTAAATCCGATTAAGTTTTCTTAAGGATAGTCTTAGTTCTTAAGAATGATCCAAGACTACTCATTATTGAATAACTTAAATAATGCTAGAACTCAAAATTCTAATTTTAATTACCTTATTAAAATCCTTCATGAACTATAACCTTAAAGAAAATATTCATGATAATGCTAAGCTTAAATTGTTGTTTAAATCCTAAGTGATCAAACCTTAAATCTTAGATATTAGATCCTTTGATTATCTGATTGAATTATACCATCTCATTTGGAATTTCCTACTTGATTAATTGTCTAATTATTTATGAAACCTCCTTGGGGGTATAGAATTCATTCAACTTATAGAATAATGTGATTATTCTATAGATTGAATATAGATCTTAGATTTATATGTTCTTGATTGATTATTCTGTCTTATGACAATAGAATGACCTTTTATTAAGATATTAGTTTCTTAATCTTTCAACTCATAAAATTCTTTATCTTTAGTCTAAGGTTGGGTGTAACCCTTAGATTCTTACTTTGGATAGTACCTTGGATTCAAGTTTTAAACCCCAAGTATGGAGTTTAAGTTCAAAATTTATAATCTTGATTAGTATAATTAAGATATGGGTTAAGTGAGCAAAATATAAGAATTAAGTCATTGAATTATTTTCTTTGATACTTTTCAGTCGTCTTCTAATTTTGGATTAGAACTTGTTAAGTTCTAATGCTAACATTAAAGTCATGATTCTGGGGTTATACTCGATAGCTGGATATTGGAGATCCTAAACTTGTATTTTCTCATAATAGATAGAACGAATTAAATTAAGATAACAACAGATATCACGTCAGTCTAGTTAAGTCTCTTGCTTACTTTGACTATTGTTGCCCAGCGCACCTAGTATATTGAGCCTTTTCCCTAGACATAATGGGTGAACTCAAGATATTGAGGATGTATACTAAGATAGTATTTGAACAACATAAACATTAATTAGTTCATTTAGTACATTTAGTTTAGTTGAGTATGTCCTAAATTAGTCTGCATCCTCAGTACCAGTTCTATTATATGATGGACTCAGACCTAGCCCTATGCTTGGCTAAGATGGATACATGTCTTATTCTATGAGTTCAACTCGGTTAGCTCTGATGATGCCTAGAGTGAATACATGTTAAACTTTTTGTCCATAGGTCCTGTATGACCTAATTCTATTATGGCAGTACTATGTTTAGGCATGCTAATACTTTTAGTGTTTCAGTTTGTTTTGCCACATGCTTCAGTGGCTTTATTATTATTTAAGTCCAATGTTTTGGCTCATTTTGCCACATGCTTCAGTGGCCTTACTTTTATTTTAGTCCAGTGTTTTAGCTTGCTTTGCCACATGCTTCAGTGGCTTTTACTTATTAGCTCTACATACTTGTATATTTATTCCAGCTTAGTACTTAATCAGCATTACATGCTTAGGATGCTAAAATTGTATATTTCATTACACACAATTTTCCTTCATATAACTAGCATGTATTCGTATGATCATAATCATATTAGGATCAGTTTTACTCTTAGTACTTTACAGTTAGTTATACATTATACCCTCACCTTGTTCAGCTTCATGTATGGTATGTCAATTTGCATACTTTGTGGTTTAGTTATAAATGTTATTTTATAACTATCATGTTCATTGTAGCTTGTTGCACCTTAATTTACTTGCATGCTTACAATAATAATGTGATATCCTTAAATGTTTAGTTCACTTAATCAACCTAAAATATACTTAGATAATTTGCTAACTGTAACCTTTTTTTTTTGTTGGCTGGGGCCCTAGCATTTGTGATACCTATAAATGTCACATTAGGAGCTGTTTGTTGGTGGTTCTTTTAGAGAGGAGCTTGGATAGGAGGAGAATCTTCCTGTTGCTGCTCAGTTAGATTTCATTTTCTACTGTGAGGATGAGAGCTCTTTCCTTTTCATTTAAATATTCAGTCTGTAATATTTCTTAATCTGGATGTCTTTACTTTCTGCACTTTGAGCTGTGTTACTATTGCATTTGCCCTTTTATGCAATGCTTTGATGTGGATGTTATATCATACTATTTTCTGCTTTCGCTACTTTGATATGTTGATGTATGTTCTCAGTTTCAGGTGACAAGTCTTTAGCTTAAGGCGGGTTGGGTTATACCTGACTCTACTTAAGTTGGGGATTTGCCATAGTTGGAGACCGTACTCCTCGTAATTATGCTAATATTAGTATTAGAATGGCCGTGGAGGGTACGGGGCCCCACAGTTCCTTACCCCCAAATTAGCTAAGGGTGAATTTTTAGAATGTTGTTGGAACTCATATGATAGTGCAATTTTAATTAAATAAATTGATATTAATTAATAGTGAATTAAATAATTTAATTAAATAGAAATAAAAATCCATCCAATTGTAAAAATTGTAAGTCACGGCATCGTGTGCAGGCAACAGAGCACAAAACAGCCATATCTTAAGAAATGAGCAGAGGCGAGATTCGAATCGCCAGATCTAATCTAAAGGCAAAGAGTGATAGGAGCATTATGCTCCTATCATCATCTCCATCTCATCCATGTGTGGCCTAGCCAGTGTGGTACGGTGGTAATGACCTAAAATAGCCCTAGGTTGTTACAATGCTCAATCTTCACTAAACCAAGTCCTAATTCTTTTTCCATTAGGTGCTAATTTTTATTTGGACCTAACCTTAAAATTTTGGGCTCCCACAAAACTCGATTGATCATTTAATCAACTTAATGACTTATAAAATTAGCTATATTAATTTGATCTCTAAATCTAAATCTGATTACATTTTTGTATTCCTCACATCCAAATTAGCTAGTGATGAAATTTTGTGAATTTTTTGAGGTCATTAAAGCCTAAGTTGGATTTACTTTTAATTTGGGATTTTGTAAAATAGAGTTTTCCAAAATTATAAATTTAACAACTAATCCTCAAATGATCAGTCGATCATCCCAATCTACTATTGAACCACTAGCGATCTGTTGTGGGGCTTATCCCACGCGGCAGCTATTT
This sequence comes from Gastrodia elata, assembly GCA_016760335.1. NCBI lineage: Eukaryota > Viridiplantae > Streptophyta > Magnoliopsida > Asparagales > Orchidaceae > Gastrodia > Gastrodia elata. Next base: position 27,403,606 of record CM028678.1, on the reverse strand, counting down.
CTCGAGCAAAATTCAACCGTTCAACTCAATGATATTGGCAATGATTTAATCAAGCTGATCATGTTCCGAAATTATCAGGTCTTTCCAAGATTGGATGGCATTACTTTTTTGAGTCTTGTTCACTGTTGTAATGACCCCAATATTGGATCAGGAATTCAATACAACGATGGAGCGCTACCACATCACTTAACACCGAGTTGGAAGGAAACTAACCCAGAATTGAGTGATGTGTGGACAAGTATCTTAGTGAGAGTGTTAAGTTAAGAATTAAGGAAGTAAAAGCAGAAACATATGCAAGTAGAAATTGTATTCTATACATAATCCAAACCAAGCAATTTATATGAAAGTAATTTCAAAACAGAAAAAATAAAAACATTACAGAAATTTAATTATTACAAACTTGAAATTTAAAGAGTAAATAAAATAAAGTTTCTCTCTCAGATAAAAGCAGTAAAGTGGAAATGAAATGCAGCAGCAAAATTTTTGTAATGCAACTAGATTCCAAAACTATGTTCAGCTCTACTACCTTGGAATTGCTCAAGATCTACCGTAATTTTGGCTTATAAAATACAATAGGGCACAGCCAAAAAAAAGAAAACAAGTAGTTAGATAATAAAGTTTAAGTATATTTTATGATTAGCTAAATTTTAATTACAGTTTAGTTAGATATCACATATGCTAATATATAGTTATATTAAGCAGCAGAGCATGTAAAGCATCAAAGTAGGGGAAGAAAATATAACTGTAAAGAAGATTGTAGTAAAAACTATTTGATTTAGATAGAAGAGTTGGGTTTCTTCCATGTAAATCCATAAACATGTTGAATAACTTCTCAAGCACCTTTCATTCTTTCATAGTCATGCCAAAAAAAATCAAATGCACATTGTATTCCTTAAGGTTGACTTCTAATTTCTACAAGTTCAAATCTTGTGCCTAAAATGAACACACTAAGGTTCTATTTCAGCACAAAGATTCTCATGAGATCATAGTTAGAGCATCTTGTTTTTCCTATGTCTAGGTGTTCAAGATAGTAGTTTGTAATAAGCGATCTCACAAGCATTGATTCCATTAACGAGCGTCTCGCGTATCACACGTAGTTCAGATAAGGAAGTTATTTCATTGGGCCCCATGTACTATGTCACTTCATTCATGAGCTCTCAACAAATCATCTTCCCCCTTTCACGTATGCTGAGCAACGGAGCTCAGTTAGTGGGTCTTAGCTCACATGCATCGACCTCTTGATTGAGCTTAGAGCATGGTACAATTAGGCTCAAGAACTTCTCTCATTGTTCTAAGCACTAAAGTACACATGTCCAGATCTCAAACCAAGCTGTGATCTATGGAGCACAAAACATTTATTTTGATGTTCATATTTAAAATTATATTTTCTTAACATAATTTTTCATTCAGTTCATAACATGATTTTTGAGTGATTTCATTAAGTCATTCAAACACAGATTTTTTATTAACTACTTGAGGAAGTTCTCCAACATTCTTTAAGTGCCTTACAGTTCACAATGGACTCAGACCAACCCTCCCCTAGGGGGTCTAACCTTCCATTAGAACACAAATTCCCTTAAATAAAATAATTCAGAATTTTTGTTCATTCATAGCATTCATTCCAACAATTAAATATAAATGATAAAAACATTCATTCAGTGCATTTAAATAATGTCATCATACACCATTTATCCCTTACATATTCCTACAACTATATCTTAACCCTCTTCAAGAGGATTTTAGCCTTCCATTACTAAGTAAGCATAAGCATACAAATAAGGAAAAGTGAATCTTGCCATCAGTTGACAACAGAAATAAATTAAGGGAGTTTAGGAAGAAATATAAGGAATTACCCAGAGGTTTTTTTGGGTTCTCTTGGATTTTTCCTGCACTATCCACTTAAAGTTCCACCCTTTCTCCCTTACTCTCTTCCTTTTCTTCCTGTTCTTGGTCACCCTCTTTCCCTTGGAGAGTTCTCTTTTTTTCTCCTCACAGTAGCCTCTGCTTATTGGTCTTTTTAATATCAAAATTTGGAACACTTTCAAGGTCTGAGACTGGTGCTTAAATAGGGATGCAGTCAGCCTCAAAACTTTAAATGGTGTGGCTCTTCCTCTTTCTCAACTTTAATCTCATTCCTTTTTATGTTTTAGTCACTGAAATCTACTGGGATTCAGTAGAGATAAAGTCTTCTATTTTCAAGAGGCTGGGAAAGGACTAAGGTCACATTTTTGTGGCCTTCCCCATGATGCCTTAATTGATGTTCTGGAATTTCTGAACCGTCCGCTGTGGCATGCTGCGGCATGCTATGACGCACTGTGGAGCACTAGGGAGCGCTGCGATAGTAGCGTTCCATGTACTATTTCGCTGTGGAGCGCTGCGGCAACACCGTTCCAAACCCTGTTCCGATGCAATGCGTTATAGCAGTAGTGCTCCAAACGTTGTTCTTGCATGAAATTTAGTATCTTTTCTGCTTGGTCACTGTCGCATCCATTGTGGCATGCTGTGGCGCACTACAGCGGATAAACTTTTGGATTCACTATTTAATTAGTTCATCTATAGTCTTATAAAATAAAAATTTATCCACTGCGGCGCACTGCAGCCGAGAAATTTTTGTAATACTGTTTAATTTCTTGTTTATAAGATTTTAATAATTCCATGAGAAATGACACTTGTGGCGCGCTGCGGTGCACCGTGGCACGCAGCAGTGGACAGACTTTCAAAAATATTTCTATTACTCATTTGTATGGTTTTAATTTGACTTCAGCAGCATGACGATGTGGCGTGCTGTAGTGGTCTTTTGTCTAGGTCTGCAGTTCAGCTTCCAGGTGAATAATTTATAATGCGCCTCCATGGCGTACAGTGCGCCATGGCGCATTATGGTGATTTTGACCCAGAATTTGGTAATTCAGCCCATGCAATTTATTTTCTTCATTTTCCTGAAAAAACACCATTTTCTACTCAAAGTATTGGGATATATATGATTATATGAATGTTTAAGCATTATATTTTTACTATAAATTTTGGATATATCACACCCCCACACTTAATTTCTTGCTCGTCCTCGAGTAAACTCAAAAATGTGATTTTCTGAATTTTGTTTTTGCCTAAGAATTCAATGTAATATGCTAGTGTATAATGAATTTAGTTATCAAGTATGCTCTAATTAAAATTACTTCATGTGTCCAAGTTTCTACTACCCCTCTAGTCAAGTTTATATTTTTACATTTCATTTAGTTTTTATCAAAATGTCATGATTAATGTTTTACTATGGGGGGGATGATCCTAAAATTCAAACCTCAATGATGCAATTGGTGAGTGCTTTGAACATTGTGCCATGTGTGCCCCTTCTTATGATTCATAAGGAACATTTTAACAAATTAAGAGAGATATTTTTCTTCATCCTAAATGTTCAATTATTTTAGCTTGGGAGTGATATTTTTCATCATCCTTAGATAATTTTGTTTTTTCTCTTTTGGAGTTTGAAGGGAGAGCCATTTTTCTTCATCCCTTTTTGTAGTCCCTTGTGATCATTAAGTCCTACAGGAGCCTTGCACTTTAAATTCTCACTCACCTCTTACCATCTTAGTTTTAGTTCTCAGATTTCCCCCGCCCCCCCACACTTAAACTTCAGCACATTTCATTTTAAGTTCTGGAAACCAAGCTTAGTAGAGCCTTAAACATGAATACGGGGTGTCCGAATGAAATGCATTTTTCTCTTAAATTCAAACATACTTGAATCCTAAGTTCCACACCATTGATTTTTGACATTGAATCCAAAAATTAGACTCATTCAGAAAATTATTTTTCAAGTTTAATTTTAGCAAAAGTGAGGGTGTGCTAGATACTGAATTCATTTTATTAACTGAAATCAGAATTTCAAAAATAGAAAACATAAAGTAGAAAACTGTACAACGTTATTGAAGTGGGTTGCCTCCCATTGAGCACTTGTTTTTATGTCTCAGCCTAACACCAATTTAGCTCATCTACATGATTCCTTCACTTGGGATATCTTGCACTATCTATCCCTCTTTCTCTTGCAATTCAAATCCATTTAAGTAAGGTTTAGGATGGTTCCCATTTACCTTAATCGTCCTAGACGATGAAGTGATATCCACACTTCCATGGGTGTATATTATTTCGATTGTAAATGGGCCCGTTCATCTTGATTTCAGCTTTCCTGGAAAGAGCCTTAGTGTGGAATTAAATAACAATACCTTCATTCTCGGTTCTAGGTGTTTTGGCTTTATTAGCTTATCATGTCATTTCTTAGTTCTCTCCTTGTACAGCTTGGCACTCTCATATGCACCCAACTTGAATTCATCCAATTTGTGCAGTTGCAGAACTCTTTTCTCTCTTGCTAACTTGAAGTCAAAATTTTGCTTTTTAACTGCCCAAAATGCCCGATGTTCCAACTCTATCAGTAAATGACATGACTTCCCATAAACTAGCTTGTAAGGGGACATTTCTACAGGTGTTTTGAATGTTGTTCTACTAGCCCAAAGCGCATCATTTAATTTCATGGACAAGTTTTCCTAATTTTTGCTAATTGTTTTCTCTCGAAATTGCTTTAACTCTCGGTTTGATACTTCTACTTGCCCACTGGTTTGAGGGTGGAAGGTAGTACCTACCTTATGTTTCACCCCATACCCCTTCAAGAGAGTTTCTAATTGTCTATTGCAGAAATGTTTTCCACCATTACTTATTAGGACACGAGGTGTACCAAACCTAGCGAGGACATGATCTTTAATAAATTTGATCAAGTTTTGGCTTCATTATTTGCACAAGATACAGCTTCGACCCCTTTGGACACATATTCCACCCCCACTAATATGTAGTTACTCGAATTAGAGGTGGAGAATGGGCCCATAAAATCAATCCACCAAACATCAAAGAGTTTAACTTCAAGGATTTCATTTAGTGGCAACTCATCCCTTTTCCCTAAGTTCCCCATCCTCTGACACTGATCACAGCTCCATACAAAATCAGCAGTAACCTAAAATAAGTTTGGCCAATAAAATCTAGATTGCAACACCATTGCGGTTACTCGATCGATACCATGATGCCCTCCACAATGGGATGTGTGGCAATGATATAAGAAGTTGTTTTATTCAGTCTCTAGCACACATCTCCTTAGGATTTGATCGGGACAACATTTGTATAGTAAGGGATCATACCAAAAGTAATTCTTAACATCCACACAAAAAAATTTTCATTGTTGAAAGCTAAATTCTTTTGGGATCACCTTCCCTGCAAGATAGTTGGCAAAATCAGCAAACCAGGGAGGATAGAGTGCAACCATTGTATAGAGTTGTTCATTGGGAAAGGTCTCACAAATTGCTTCTCCTTTCTTATGATTTATATAAGTCAGTCTAGATAGGTGATCAGCCACCACGTTATCACACCCCTTCTTGTCACGGATTTCCAAGTCAAATTCTTATAGAACTAAAACCCAATGTATGAGTCATGGGTTTGCTTCTTTCTTTTGAAGAAGATATTTGATCGCCGCATGATCCGTGTACACAATTGTTTTTGATTCAATAAGATACAACCTAAATTTGTTGAAATCAAAAACAATTGCTAAGAGCTTTTTTCTAGTGCGATGTAATTTCTTTGGGCTTCATCCATTAACTTACTTGAGTAATAAATGGAATAAAAAAAAAATTTCTTTCGCTGTCCTAGAACTGCTCCCACAGCAAGATCACTAGCATCACACATGATTTCAAAGGGGTTCTCCTAGCTAGGTGTTGTAATTATAGGTGCTGAAATGAGGGCAAATTTTATTGCATTGAACCCCTTTGTGCAGTCTTCATCAAAGTTAAATTCAATGTCCTTTCCTAGAAGCTGGCACAAAGGTAGATTGATTTGAGAAAAATCTCTTATGAACCTTTTGTAAAACCCAACGTGACCAAGAAAACTCCTAACTCCCATTACATTGGTGGGTGGGTGCAATTTCTCAATGACATCAACTTTAGCTTTATCTACCTCAATTCCTTTTCTAGATACAAGGTGACCCAAGACAATACCCTCCTCCACCATGAAGTTACACTTTTCCCAATTCGAAATAAGACTAGTTTCTTCACATTTCCTTTAGAGCTTACTCAAGTTTATCAAACAGTCTTTGAAAGATTTGCCTACTACCGAAAAATCATCCATAAAGATCTTTAGGAAATCTCCTATCATTTTAGAAATGATGGCCATCATACATCCTTAAAACGTTGCGGGTGCATTGCACAGACCTAAGGGCATCCTTCTGAATGCAAACATTCCATAAGGGCACATGAAAGTTATTTTCTCTTGGTCTTTCGGGGCTATCAAAATTTGATTGTACCCCAAATAACCATCCAGAAAATAGAAGTAAGGGTTTTCAGCCAGCCTATCTAACATCTGATCAATGAAGGGGAAAGGATAGTGATATTTTCTTGTTGCCTTGTTTAATCTCCTATACTCTATACATTCTCTCCACCCCGTAACTTTCCTAATGGGAATTAATTCATTATTTTCATTCATACTCACAGTTATCCTACTCTTCATAGGGACCACATGAATAGGACTTACTCAAGGGTTGTCCGAAATTGGAAAAATGATCCCAACATCTAAAAGCTTTATGATCTCCTTATGCACCACTTCTTTTATATTTGGGTTTAATCTTTGTTGAGGTTCTATGGAAGGTTTGGAGTTATCTTCCAGCATGATGCGGTGCAAGCGTAAGGTAGGACTAATTCCCTTTAAATTGGCAATGCTCCATCCTACTGCCCTCCTATACTCTCTTAACAACTTACACAGCTTAGTCTCTTGAGTTGGGCTTAACAAAGTAGAAATAATCACTGATAGAGATGTACCTTCCCCTAGATAAATATATTTTAAGTGTTTGGGTAATGGTTTCAAGTTTAATTTAGAAGGGTAATCTATAGACAGCTACATTGTCTTCCTTTCCTGAATCAACTCATCAATTTTTTTTTCTTCCTCATCATTTTTAGCTCCTTCTTCTTCCTCTAAATCAAATTCCCCTATATCTCCCGAAATTATCTCCTCTTCTAATGAATTTTCTTCCCAACACTCCTCATTTGGTTTCATGGGGTGCCTCATTGAATTTTTTATGTTAAAACTCACCTCCTCCCCCTCACAACGAAGACTTAATTCACCCTTATCAACATTTATCATGGTATTGCCAGTAGCAAGGAATGGTCTCCCTAAAATTAGAGGAATCTCCTTATTTTTATCTTCAATTTCCAACACAATAAAATTGTCCGAGAAGATAATTTTATCAACTTTGACTAGAATATTTTCTAAGATTCCCATAGGAGTTTTTATGGACCTATTTGCTAGTTGGAGGAGGACTGAAGTAGGTTTTAAGGAATTAATTGCCAATTTTTTAAAAATGTAGAGTGGCATTAAATTTTTTGAAGCCCCCAAATCACATAAAGCCTTTTCAAAAGAGTGATTCCCTATAGTGCAAGAAATGGTATAATTCCCTAGGTCCTTCCTTTTAAGGGAATTTTTAACTGAAGAATGGCACTACATTCCTCAGTCAACGCAACCATTTCCTCCTCATTTATTTTTCTCTTCTTTGAAAGAATGTATTTCATAAACTTAGCATAACTGGGCATCTGTTCAAATGCTTCAGCGAAGGGAATGTTTATATGAAGAGTTTTAAATATTTTATAGAATTTTTGGAATTGGAGGTCTAACTTTTCCCTTGCCATTCTTTGCGGGTAGGGGATTTGAGTGGTGTAATCAGAAAGTTTAATCACTGGTGTGTTAGTTTTCTCATTCAACTCTTTCTCTCTGTCCTTATGAATTTATTGTTCTTCAATTGATCCCTCTCCCTAAACCTTAGGTGTATTTTTAGAATTTTTTAATACCATCGGTTCTATAAATTTTCCACTTCTCAAAGTTATGGAATTCCTTGATTCATTCCCATAGTCCCCTATAGCTCCTACCAGGATTGGTTGATTTATTTGCATAATAATTTGCTTTAATTTTAACTCAATTCTTTGAATAGCTTTTTCTTGATTCAAAAGGGTGTGTTCATGTTGATTTAATGTTGCATCAGTTTTGTTCATAAAATTGGTCGTGTCAGTTCTAAACTCTTTTATAGAATTCTCTATACCTCTTCCCTCCTTAGCTTGTTGACTTCTATAGTTTTTGATAGCATTTACATTTTTAGTTTCTCCATTATGACCTGGAACCAGTATCATACCCTCCAATCTTTGGGTTAATAGGACAATTTTATTTCTTAGTTCTGCTATCTGATTTGACTTATTCAAGTCATTCACTTCCATCTTATTTGAATTCAGCCACTCAGTCGGCCATTGGTATGCGTTGTTAGCCATTTCCTTGAGGAGATCAAAAGCCTCCTCAAGGGTTTTATTACTTAATGATCCTCCTACAGGTGCATCAATAAGGGTCCTTATGGGTGCATTTAATCTGTTGTAAAAAATCTGCATCTGCATCCACAAAGGATACTCATGATGCGAGAAACACCTTAAGCAGTCCTTAAAGCATTCCCATCCATCATATAAATTCTCACCATGCAGCTGAGAGAAGTTTGATATTTCTTTCCTGAACTTGGCTGTCTTGGCAGATAGGAAATACTTGGCTAGGAATTTCCTTGCCAAGTCGTCCCAAGTCCTAATAGACTCACTAGGTAGAGAACTGAGCCAAACTTTAGCTCTATCTCTCAGCGAAAACAGGAATAATCTTAATCTCAAAGCATCATTGGATACCTTGTTAAATAGAAAGGTATCACATATTTCCAAAATGTTTAAAATATGTGCATTTGGGTTATCCAATGCTAGCCCACTAAATTAACTATTTTGAATCATATTCAACATGGATGGTTTAATTTCAAAATTATTAGCTTGAATAGGAGGTCTAACAATGTCATTAGGAACTCCTTCTAATGTGGGAAGTGTATATTTCCTAAGGAGTCTCCTCCTAGCATTTACTATTGGTTCTACTAGGTTTACTTTAAAATCATCTATTTGTGTGTTTTGTTGATTAAGCAATACTTCTTCTCTCCTAGCCATGAGAATAGTCCTATCAATTTTCGGATCGTAAAAGAATTCAATAAGATTTCTCCTACTCTTATAGTTAAGGAACAACTAGCTAGAGCAAGTTACAACAATTTAAATTTCACCCACAAATGGCCAGTAGATAAAATTTTCAACAATGATAATAAGCAATGAGTAATACTTTCAGCACTAGGTCTTTTTAGAAATTTTTTCTAATTGTTCTCAAAAGTAAGAAAATAAAGAAATTAATTACAACTATGTAAGAATATATGTACAAATTAATTAGTTCTAAATCACTAGTTACTTGAAAATTGTACTTAATACAAAATAAAACTGTTCCCCGACAACGGTGCCAAAAACTTGACAGATGGAAATACACATCTGCGTTTGCACGCAAGTGTACGCGGTCTGAAGTAATAAGTGGAAAGTGTTAATTTCCATTATTTTATGATTTTCAGGGAGCGGTGGTTCTGTTACCAAGTTATATTTTCTTTTACTAATGTTTAGATGTCAAATTTTGGTTTCTTTTTGGTTCCTAGTTTAGCGATACAAATGACCTTAAGTTAAGATATGATTTCATTAAAAAGGGGAGAGTTGAGATTTCGTTATAATAGTTGCAAGGGTTGGTGGTATAGATTCATTGTTGAATGTGTACTTTCATTTTACTATTAAATCAAGTGAACACCATTGGAATCAGAGTACCCTCTAAATACATTAGGTTCAAGTTTAGTGCACATAGAGAAACTCCTTATGGGTTCTTCCTTAGCCAATAAACTCTCATGAGATCATGATCCATTAATTTAGATGTTGATTCCCTACATCTAGGTTACAAATAGATATCTTTTAATTTCGATGCTCTCACAAGCAAGACTTCAATTAACTATGCATTATGAGCTTCACACGCAGTTTAGATAGATGGGAAGATGCGTTGGGTCAATAAATTATGTCACATAATCCATTGAAGTTCCCAACATCTTCTCATCCCTACTACTTTGCCGAGCAGTAGAGCAAGGTTAATGAAGAAAATGATTTACAAGCATAAATCTCTTGGTAGAGCTTTTAAGGATGGGTGCAAGTGAGCTTGAGAATTTTGTCACATAATTCACCGCTCTACTTGCACTATCTTCCTTGGTCCTACCTAATTGATGAGCATCGGAACACAAATTTTTTTAAATAAAATAACTTAGAATTTTTGTTCATTCACAGTGTTCATTCCAACAATTAAAAATAAATTATAAAGACATTCATTTATTACATTCAAATAATATCATTATATACAATTTATCTCTTACATATTCTTACAACTACTAGGAATCACCCAGAGGTTCTCTAGGGTTCTCTTAGATTTCTTTTGTGCTGCCCTCTGGAAGCTCCACCCTTTGTCCCTTTTTTTCTTCATTTTCTTCCTATTCTTAGTCATCCTCTTTCCCTTGGAGAGTTCTCCTTTTTTCTCCTCATAGCAGCCTCTCCTTATTGGTCTTTTTAATATCAAAAGTTGGAACCCTTTCAAGGTCTGAGATTAGCCCTTAAATAGGGATGCACTCAACCTCAAAACTTTAAATGGTGTGGCTCTTCCTCTTCCTTGAATTTAATCCTATCCCTTTTTATATTCCATTCATTAAAATCTATTGGGATTCAGTAAAGATAAAGTCTTCTTTTTTCAAGAGGCTGGGAAGGCCAAAGGTCACATTTTTGTGGCTTTCCCCATGCTGATTTAATTGTTGTACTAGAATTTTTGGACAATTTGTTGTGGCGCGCTGCAGAAACAATGTTTCATATACTATTCCGCTGTGGCAATAGCATTCCAAACCCTGTTCCACTACAGCACGCTGTAGCAGTAGTGCACCAAACAATGTTCCTGCATGATATTTAGTATCATTTTCGCTTGGTCGAAACAACGTCCACTGTGGCGTTCTGCGGCGCATTACAGTGGATAAACTCTTGGATTCACTGTTCAATTAGTTCATCTATAGTCTTATAAAATGAAAAATTACCCGCTGCGGCGCGTTGTAGTGGAGAATGTTTCGTAATACTGTTCAATTTTTCATTTATAAAGTTTTAATAATTCCTCGAGAAATGACATTGTGGCGCACACCAGTAGATAGACTTTTAAAAATTCTTCTATTACTCATCTGTATGGTTTTAATTTAACTTTAGTAACATGATGCTCTGGCGCTACAACGGTCTTTCAACTAGGTCTGTAGTTCAGCTTCCAGTTGAAGAATTTTTAATGAGCCTCCATGGTACGCTGTGGCGCGTGATGGCGTGCTGTGGCGGGCCATGGTGCACTGTGGCAGTTTTGACCCATAGTTTGGTAATTCAGCCCATGCAATTTATTTTCTTCATTTTCTGAAAAAATACAATTTTTTACTCAAAGTAAAGGAATATATATGATGATAAGAATATTTAAGCACTATATTTTTGCTATAAATTCATGATAAATCATAGGTCTTCTTCTTCTTCAATGGAGCCCCTTAAAATCTAGAATTTGGGAGTGAAAATGGGAACCCTTCTCTTGTGAAGAGACACTGCATTATAAAGGAGTCAAACTCCTATCTTTGCATTCAAATTCTGCCTTTTTTCCCTATTTCTGTTGTCATGAGTGCACAGCCCACTTGAGACATGAAATGAGATCTCCTTTTTCATTTTTAAATCTCATAATCATTTCAAAACCTTCATTTTCCTCTAAAAAAAAATCTATCGCAGAAGATATGACAGCTGGGAGACAAGCTGCTGGCCCAGAGAAGATATAAATTCGGCTCCCACTGTAGCGCGATGTGGCACGCTGCTACAGTTTTAGTTCATATCTCCATCCACGGTAGCGCACTGTAGCATCTTTATCTTTCAAACTCGATCTATGGTAGCATCATGCAACGCGCTGTAGCGCATTGGAGCGAGTTAAGTTCGAAAACTTAAGCACGGTAGCGCACTACAGCAGCTCAGTTTTGAAGTTTAAGTCCAGTGAGCTTATAAGCTTTCATCAGTGGTAGCACGCCGTGGTGCGGTGTAGTGAATATAGTTCGAAAACTTACCCGTGGTAGCGCACTCTAGCGAGTCAAGTTCGAAAATTTACCCGCTGTAGCGGGATGTAGTGCGTCAAGTTCGAATACTTACCCACTGTAGCGCATTGTAGCCATTTAAGTTCATAAAATATTCTGCTATGGCGCATTGTAGCGAGTCAAGTATGAAAACTTACCTGTTGTAGCGCGTTGTAGCTATTTAAGTTCATAACATCTTCTGCTATGGCATGCTGTAGAGAAGTTAGTTCGATTCTTCCTCCGCGGTAGCGCGCTAGGGCGCGTAGGGGTGCGTTGTAGCGGAATCATTCCAGATTTCAAAAATCCCCTTAGATTAGTACTTTCTGCTTGCTAGTAGCCAAAGCGCGCTGTGGCGTGCTGCAGCAATTTTCTTCCTGAAATTGCAAAAATGCTTCAAATTCTCCCAGAATTTACTGGGCCCTCATTTTTCTGAAAATTAAAAGAATTTTATCAAAGTGGGCTGTTCTAATATGGACTTTGAATGAGATTTTCCCTTAATTTTGGTATAAACTATGGATTCATCATGCTTAAACCCTTATCCTCATTTTTCCCTTCAGAAATTTCAATGCCTCCGCACTCAGGGTTGGAAGAAATTTTCTTATTTTTCTTTCCCCTCCTGGTTTTCTTCTTCTTCATCCTCTCCATATTCTCACTTTTAGATGAAGTGCGAGTGCTAGCTTCTGGGTTCCCGTCTCTTAGGGTTAAATTTTGCAAGTTAAGAGTTTCATGATGTTGCTCCACTCTAGCTTTCTTTTTCAATTCTAATTCCATAACCTTTGGTTTGAAAAGGGTAGGCTTAAGATCTATCAATTCTGACCTACCCCGGATTGTTATGCTCATTATCCCCTAGCACACATCTATGATGGCCCTGGTGCTCATGAGGAAAGGTCTTTCGAAGATAATGGTGGAGTTTTCATTCCACCTATCACATTCACAAATGACAAAATCAGTGGGAATAATGAAGCTTCCTAACCATACAGGAACATTTCTCATAATACCCAAAGAAGTTAACGATTCCAAATTATCAAATTCTAAAATTATAGAGGTGTACTCCATCCCTTTTACCTTGAGATGCTCACAAATGTGGTATGGCATGATATTAACAGCAGCACTAAGATCACACAAGGGATCTAAGAGTACCTCATTCTTAATTATGCAAGGGATGCATAACCTCCCAGGATCTTCTCACATAAGGGCAGTGAGCTTCTCATAATTAGTAATCCTACCCCTTTCTCTAGCCTCTATCTCCTTTTCAATAGTATTAATACTTTCAATTTGGTCATCACCTTCCATCCCTTCAAAATGGATAACACTCATCAGTTCCTGTGAACTAGGCAAGGCTCTTTGCTACTGAGTGGTCAGCTTCTTAGAGATCTGTCGTAGTTGTAATTCATTGTTTCTGAGGGATGCCTCTATCCCTTGGATTAAGGCATCATGATGGGTGATAGTCGCTTCCGTCCTACGCATAAATTGGATGGTTTCTGCCTTAAAAGTGTTAAAGGCTCCTTCTAAATTTGTTGGTTGATGACTGAAATTGTTCCATTGTTAAAAATTTGCTTGTTCAATGAACTACCCGCATTAGGATTCCCATTATTATTATTATTATTACACAAAAAATTAGGTGATTTTCCACGCTGGGTTATACGTGTTGGAGTAAGGATTGTTCATAGCATTGTTATTCCTCAGATAGTTAACTTGCTCAGGGTTTGATTGCACGAAAGGATTGTTTCAATTACAGTTTTCACTTGCATCTTTTCCCTCGCATAACTCACTATAGGTTTCTTGAACAAAATTATCATTCACGTATTATTGATTTAATGCTAGGATTTCATTTTGAAGAGCTAAAATTTGGTTTGTTTCAGTTATCTGGATTGATTCCATTTTAAGCTGTTCAGAAGACCATTGATACGCATTGTTTGCCATTTCTTCTAGGAGGTCATAAGCCTCCTCTTGGGTTTTACTGCTAATTAAGCCTCCGGCGGCTGCATCTATGAGTGTCTTTGTTGGAGCATTCAAACTATTGTAAAAGGTTTGAACTATCATCCATAAAGGGAATTAATGATGCATGCATCACGTTAAACATTCCTTAAACCGATCCCAACCATCATACAATGTCTCACCCTCAAACTGATTGAAGTTGGTTATCTCAATTCTCAGACGAGCAGTCTTCGCCAGAGGAAAATATTTGGCTAGAAATTTTCTAGCCAAATCGTCTCAAGTACAGATAAAATCGCTCGAGAGAGAGCTGAGCCATCTTTTGGCTCTGTCTCTTAAGGAGAAAGGGAAAACCCTGAGTTGAATGGCATCTTCAAAAATGCCATTGAACCTAAAGTTATCACAAATCTCAAGGAAATTTGAGATGTGCATTTTGGGTCCTCAATGGCTGACCTACCAAATTGATTATTTTGAACCATACTCAGTGTTGAAGGTTTGATCTCAAAATTATTGGCTTTTATATTGGGCCTAACAATTGCATGGGGGATGCCCCTAATAGTGGGTAAGGCATCGAAGTTTTCCATAACAACTTGTTGATTATTTAAAATGGCTTGTTCTCTTCAAGCTTGTAGATAGTTTCTTTCAATTTTTGGATCAAAAAGATATTCAGTATCAGAAATTAAGCTATCAAGAATAAGTATAGCAATAATGTTTAAAAGTTTAGTAAATGAAAGAAAAGAGAAATAGTCAGTCTAAGCTATAAATTAGTGCATAATTAAATACAAGAACAAAATAAAACTATATGTAAAGAGATTTGATTATATCACTATTTACTAGTTGATTATCCTTAATACAAAACAATTACCGATCCTTGGTAACGGCGCCAAAAAACTTGACCGATTGTAAAATACACGTCTACACTTGCACGCAAGTGTACGTGGCATAAAGTAATAATTTGGAAGGTAAGTTCTAATAATTATCATCCTCATGGAATGGTGTGTCTTATTACTAAGGTATATCTATATTCAATAATATTTAAACAGTATGATTTCAGTTTTTTTAATGTGGTTCCATTAACAAAACAAAATTCAGACTTAGGAAACTATTTGATTTAGAGAGGAGAGTTTGGTTTCATCCATGTGAATCAATAAAGACTCATGTTGAATTACTTTTCAAGCACCTTTCATTCTTTCATAGTCATGCCAAAAAAAATCAAATGCATATCATTTTCTTTAGTGTTGACCACTAATTTCTACAAGTTCAAATCTTGTGCCTGAAATGAACACACTAGGGTTCTATTTTAGCACAAAGATTCTCATGAGATCACAATTAGAGAATCTTAATTTTCCTACATCTAAGTGTTCAAGATAATTTTTTTAATTAAGTGATCTCACGAGAATTGATTCCACTATCGAGCATCTCGCACATCACGCACAGTTCAGATACGAAAGAAATTTCATTGGGCTCCATGGACTATGTCACTTCATCCATGAGCTCTCAATGAATCCTCTTCCTCCTTTCATGTATGCTGATCAACGAAGCTCAGTTAGTGGGTCTTAGCTCACATGTGTCGACCTCTTGATTGAGCCTAGAGCATTGTGTAGTTAGGCTCAAGAACTTCTCACATAGTTCTAAGCACTAAAGTACACATGTCCAACTCTCAAACCAAGTTGAGCTATGGAGCACTAAAACTTTATTTTGATGTATATATTTATAATTATATTTTCTTAACATAATATTTCATTCAGCCCATAGTATGATTTTTGAGTGTTTCATTAAGTCATTTAAACATAGATTTTTTATTAACTGCTTGAAGAAGATCTCCAACATTCATTAAGTCCCTTACATTTCACAATGAACTCAGCCCAACCCCACCCAAGGGGTCTAGCCTTCCATTACAGCTGAGATAAAAAAAAATATACAAGAATGAAGACCCTTTCATGATCCACTAAAAAGAAATCAAATGAAAGCTTAATAGTTTACTAGGAAAAACCCTTAATGGGATTCTCTGGATCTTCTCTCTTCTTCCTCACTTCCTTTCCTTTAGCTCCTTAATGCAACTTTTACTTCCTTCTACTCTAGTAATGGTTTCTTCGACCTCCCTTGAAGAGGTCTCCTTCTTCTTCTATGCAGCACAAAAAATCTAGAATTTTGGATTGAAAATGGGAACCTTTCTCTTGTGAAGAGAGACTGCATTTATTGTGGGACCCCGTACTTTTTGCGGCCATGCTAATACTGATATTAGCATAATCATATGGAGTACGGTGCTCCATTTCAGGTGGTTGCAAATCCTCAACTCAAGTACGGTCAGGTAGGATCAAACTCTCCTTAAGCCATGGACTTGTCACCCTACTATGGGAGAACTGTAAACATACATCAATACAAATAAAAGTGGCAGAAGCAAGAAATAGAATAGTATAACATCCACAGGCATAACATAGTATAAAAGAGTAAAAGAAATAGTAACTCAAATCAAATGTAGAAAAGTAAATACATCCAGAATTTAATTATCACAAATTGAATTTAATATAAATAGAGATCTCTCAATCTCACTGCAAAAAGAGAAAAAGCTATCTAAGCAGCAGTAGGAAGATCCTCCTCCTACACCGGCTCCGATCTCGCAGCACTACCGATGAACAACTCTGAATCTGACATTTGTCGGTATCACAAATGCCAGGGCCCCAACCAATAAAATAAAAAGGTTTCAGTTAGACAATTGTTTAAGTACATTTTAGGCTAGTTAAGTGAACTGAATGTTTGAGATATCACATTTAAAGGTTTTAAACATGCAGCATTAAAAAGGTACAATAATCTACAAGAACGAGTTAGCTATAAACTAATTATTTATAGCTAATCCACATGTATGTAAAATAATATACAAAAACATTAACTAAACATGGTGAGGCTAAAAGCAAAAATTACTGCAACTACTGAAATAAATCTGATCCTAACATGCTTATGATCACATGAAGACATGCTGAGAATAATAAGAAAACAAGTATTGAAAATAAACATACACTTCTAGCATCCTAAACGTGCCAATATCTTAGTATTAATCAATGAGAGCGTATATACAAGCATGCAGATTGACATGAAAAAAAGGCCACTATAACATGTGGCAAAAGTAAACTATGTACATGCATGAGCAAGAGTAAAGCCATTAAGACATGTGGCAAAGCAAGTCAAGCACTAAAAGAAAGGCCACTGAAGCATGTGGCAAAGTAAACCAAATACTGACAACTGAACTAAGGTAGGAGTAAGCCTTAGACATAGTGCGGCCATAATAGAACAGTCTATACATAGCCTCTGAACTGAAAGTTCAACATGTATCCATCCTAGGCATCCGCAAAGCTTGGTTCGAGTTAAACTTATAGAATAAGACATGTATCCATTCTAGACATCCATCGATCTAGGGTCGAGTCTATTCTATAACAAAACTAGAACTGAAGAGGCAAACTAAGTTAGGACATACTCTACTAATTGAAAGCATTAAAATAACTAAATGAATGCTATGCTTTTCAAATACTAACTTAGGATGTATCTTCCATATCCTAAGTTTACCTACTATGCTCAAGGAACAAGGCCCAATATTCAAGGGGTGTAGAGCTATCAAGTTAACTAAGCAAGAGACTCGATCTAGACTTATGTGATATCCGTTGTTGTCTACTTTATCCAGATCTAACTATTCTGAGAAGATTTAAGTTTAGGATCTCCAACATCTAGCTATTGAGGAAGATCTCAGATTTATGACCTTAAGGTAAATATTAGAACTTAATAAGTTCTAATTCATAATCATATAACAACAATAAATATTTAAAGTAAATGAATCAATGACTTAATTATTATTATTTTCCTCTCTTAACCCAAATCTTGATTAAATAAATCAATACTTAAGGATTCTAGATCCAAACTCCACTTGGTGTTCAAATCCTGAATCCAAGGTAGTATCCTAATAAGGAACTTAGGTTCACACTAAAAATCTAAATTAAAGGTAAGGAATACTATAAGATGAGGGATTCAGAAACTATGATCCAAATGAAAGGTTACTATACTAGTTATAAGATAAAATAATCAGCAAGAATTAAGAATTTAAGATCTATATTCAATTTTTTAAGATAATTACCTTATCCTATAGATTGAATCACTCCTATACCCATATGGCAGGCTTCAAAAGGATTAAACAATAAATCACTTAAGGAATTTTATATGGAGGAAGTTCAATTCAGTTAGAAGATCCAAAGTCTAAGAACTAAGATTTGATCACTTTAGACTTAAGCTAGGTTTGGATTTAGAATTCTACCCAGGTGTTTCTCTTAGGATCCAAGCCTATGGATCAACTTAATTAAGTCATTAAATAAGGATTTAACATTTTAAGGTAGTTTAGACTTAATTCTTAAGACGACGTGACTTTTGAGTACTCTTTAGATCTTAAGATCATAAGAAGAACTAACTTAAGATTTCTTTAATTAATAATCATATTATTACATGAGATTTTAGAAAGATGCTAATATTCTAATTAGAAATATTTTACAAAAATTTTAAGACTTAAGGAGTGCTTAAATACATTTTGGTCAAAATGACCAAAATAACTCTCTTAAGGCTAAGAATGGGATTTTAGGATTTAATTATCCAAATTGATTCTAATCTATTTTAATGAGTTCCATAACAGTTAATGAAGTGGGAAATACACTTATCTTACGTTTTGGCAACCTAATTAGCCTAATTAACACTAATCACATATTTAAGTCAATTAAGGTGATTAGGGATTTTAGGGCATTCTAGCGTGATCCATTTGCATTTATAGGCTCCACTGTCCTTAATGAAGCGTTAGGAACTTAGCTCACCAAAATCAGAGGCTTAATCATGGTTTAATTTATTAATCCTTAATTAGGGTAGTTAAGGGTTGATTAACAAAATTAGGGTTCTTAAATTACTTTTAATTGTTTATATAGGTTTCTTAGGGTTTGATGAGCAATCAAAGCCCTTAATCAACAATTTTGGATATTTATTGAATTTAGTATGATTTAAATATGAACAGAAAAGGATTGGTCAATCATTAAAAATCCAACCATTAGGTCTGAAATTTTATTGTATATTCAGATTCCTTGCATTTTTCAGATTCAAATAGTATATTGGATCATACCATTTGAATAAGTATAACTAAAGTTATTTAATTAATTTAATTTATATTTTTATTTAAATATAAATCATAGGATGGATTTTCTTAATTAATTTCCATAAGGAAATTAATTCAGAAATCCTTTTAATTTCTCTGTCTTGCAAAAGGCACTGCTCACGGGTCGGCTAGACCCGTGACTTCGTCTCCTTCCTTTCGATGACACCCGACGCCTGAACCCTAGGGCAATCTTCCATTGCCAAATTCTCCACGCTCCGGCCACGCCATGCCTAGCTCTCGACGACTACACCTTCAGGGCCTGAAGACGCGTTGATTGGACCAAGAAGCCCTGTTTGGGAGGTGCCGGATCGCTGGAGTGCTACTCGGTCGAAGGTGTCTCCCGGGTGGACCTTCAAGAGGTGAATTCTCCATATGGAGCCAATGCCATGCACTAAAAGTTAAGTCTACATGCTCAAAGACCTAAGGGGACTCAAATGGACAGCTCGACTAGCCCTGAGAGTGGCAAGATCCCTGGAGTGCTACTCGCTGCATTGCCAGACCCGAGCTCGCACTGAGTCAATCGATTTCTGATCGAATCGATCGATCAAGTCGAGTCAGTGATTGCCACCAATCAGTAATCACTCGGGAAGGGATTGGGACTCTTGATAAGGACCCAATAACTCAATGAATTTTTACGATTCAACGATTGAGGGGCTGACTGCCAGTGCCTCTCCAAATGACGATCACGCCAACTCATTCATTACCAGTCCTCCCCAATACTTTAGCAAGCAGGCCAGACACTGGGGTATGATCCTATCACAGCACCTAGAGTTCAAGTGAGGGAGAGCTGAGCTGAAACTAACTCGACAGAAGAGAGGACAGAGGCTGTACCTTGGTTTGAAGAATTACAGCTACAGAGAGGAATCAAATTGCTCCTAAGCTCACTAGACCAGCAACATAGGTTCACATGGGGTCTAAACACCAGACTGGCCCTCTATCAGCGGAGCGCAGCCCTGGGATTGCCTGTAACAGCAAGCATCTCCAATGGAGATTGGCCGAGAGGAAGAGGAGAGGTTGAGGGAATTACAGTGAACAAAAGAGTTTACTAAGATGGGGGATGGCTATTTATAGGCCGAGCAAGGTTTGGGGAGTGGAAGCCATGGCTGAGGTTTGAAGTTTGGCTCAGACCGAGAAGCTCAATCGCTATTCTCCATTTGGATTGGCCCTGCCATCTCGACCTGCCCTTAGGGTTTGGCCACTAATGGGGAAGGTGCTAACAGCATACAGAATCATGCAAAGGAGTGGCAGACAGGATTGACGTGGCAAATATTTGCAAAATCTTATCTGTCAAGCCTGCGATCGAGCGAAGACGATGATACACAGTGGCGGGTCTCTCTCCAGCGTCTGATTGAGAGGCCGTTGAGGATAGATGGTCTGATGCAGCATCCCAATTAACAGAATTGTGGATTAAATCTCAAGCGTCGGATGATAGATGCCGATCAGGCAGATAGGATTACATCACGACGCATGGTTTACAGACCATTAGATGGAGATGCGGAGATGCATGCTAATGCATCCGGTGGCTTACCTCGGTGCACCGCTGTCGGGAACCCACAACGGATCTGCCGCGGTCCCGACAGCAAATCCCGCCATTTATTTTAATTAATAATTTTAATTTAAAATATAATAAATCAATTAAATAATATACAATTAATCCTAATTATTCTAAATCCAATTTAGGATTAAATGAGCTCCAAAATTTTCTAAAAATTCACCCTTAGCTAATTAAGGTATGAGGAATTCAAAAATGAGATCAAATTTTAATTTGGAGATCAATTTAATTTATGTATTTTTAGGGCTTAAAAATAAGCAAAATTATCAAAATTCTCAATTTAGCTCCGATTGATTCTAAACTTCTAGGATTATGTTTGAGTGACCCATTGAGTCTAATGGAATCAAAATCAAAGCTTGGTTTAGCTTAATTAATCTAGTTTTAGCTAGGGTAATAACTAGGGTTATTAAAAACTCCCCCACTTAAAGAACGATGTCATCACTGACATCACTTAGTCAAGAAAGTATTGTTGGAACTAAAAATGTAAATGAAACAGATGGAAAAGAAAAGAACAGTACCTGGATTTACAAAGAGCTGTGGATATTTATTGTGGATATCGACCTCTTTTTCCCAAGTAGATCCTTCTAAGGATCGATTCTTGCACTGGATTTTGACATGGGAATTGAGTGATTCCTTAGCTGCTTCTGATCACGAGCCAAGATTCTGATTGGTTCTTTAGCATAAGAAAGATCAGGTTGGATTTTTACTGATGGAAGTTGAACGAGCTGAGCAGGGTCTCTGAGACATCTTCTTAATGATGATACATGAAACACGTTATGGACAGCTGCAAAGTCATCGGGAAGATTTAACCTGTAGGAAGACGATCCTACTTTGGCCAAAATCTCAAAAGGTCCAACATAGCGGTGGCTAAGTTTCCCTGCTACACCAAATTTGTAGACACCCTTCATTGGACTAACTTTCAAATAGGCAGAATCTCCCACATTAAATTCTAGAAGATGATGATGAGTATCATGATACTTGCTCTGACGATCTTGTGCTGAACAAATTTTCCACTGAATTAACTGGATCTTCTTATTAGTTTCCTCAACTAACTCTGATCCAAATAGTTGAACGCTTCCAGTCTCTAACCAGGCTAGCGGAGTACTGCATTTTCTACCTACAATGTCTCATAAGGAGCCATTTTAATACTGGCTTGAAAACTATTATTGTAGGCAAACTTCATTAACAAATATGATCTTCCCAAGAACTGGCAAAATCAAGAACACACTGCCTAAGAAAATATTGGATACTGAGGTCATAATCACTGATGAGTTCTAACCTTCTTCTTTGAAGATAATTCAGTTCTCTTTGAGTGAAGATATACTTCAAGCTTTGATGATCAGTGAAAATCGAACACTGCACTCCATACAAATAGTGGCGCCAATTTTTAAGGCAAAGATCATAGCGGCAAGTTTGAGATCATGAACTGGATAATTTCTTTCATGTGGTTTTAATTGACAAGAGGTGTAAGCGATTACCTTTCCCTCTTGACTTAATACACAACCTATATTGATTCCAGAGGCATCGGTGTATACCTGATAGTCCAAGCCATCTTTGGGCAGGATGAGAACTGGAGCGATAGATAGTGCATCCTTCAGAGTTTAAAATGCTTCCTTGCATTTAGTACTCCAAATGAACGGAATGGATTTCTGGGTTAACTTAGTCAAAGGTGAAGCGATCTGAAAAAAGCTTTTAACAAACTTTCTGTAATATCTGGCAAATCCCAAGAAACTTCTAATATCGGTGAGCATTTTAGGTTGAACCTAATCCTGAATAGCACTTACTTTGTTTTGATCTACATGAATACCCTGGGCATCAACTACGTGTCCCAAAAATGGAATGGATTTAAGCCAAAACTCATACTTGGAGAACTTGGCATACAACTGATGTTCATGCAAAGTTTCCAATACTAATCTCAAGTGCTCTACATGATCTGCTAAGGTACGAGAATAAATGAGGATATCGCTGGTAAAGACGATTACGAATTTGTCTAAGTATGGTTTGAGAACTCACTGCATCAAATCCATGAAGATTGATGTCACATTAATGAGTCCAAAAGACATCACTAGGAATTTAAAATGACCATAACGAGTACAAAAGCGGTCTTCCCTACTTCATCTTCTCTTACCCGCAATTGATGATATCTTGACCTTAAGTCAATCTTAGAGAAAATGACAGCTCCAGATAACTGGTCAAATAAATATTCAATTCTAGGTAATGAGTACTTATTTTTTATGGTAACATTATTTAGTTCATGATAATATATGCACATTCGCATCGATCCATCTTTTTTCTTTACAAACAGAACAGGTGCTCCCCAAGGTGACATACTTGGACTAATAAAGCTCTTATTCAAGAGCTCTTGCAATTGCTCGTTGAGTTCTTGAAGTTCCTTAGGTGCCATTCTGTATGGTGCTTTAGATATAAGCTGGGTACCCAGAGTTAGTTCAATAGCAAACTCGACATCTCTAGGAGGAGGTACACCAGTAGATCTTCTGGGAATACGTCGGCAAAATCCTTAACTGCTTTACAATCGGAGAGGGGGATACTTTCTCTTACTTTACCCAACATAGTGACTAGATAAGCATCACAACCCTTACTGATCAATTTCTCAGCTTTGATAGCGTTTATTAATAATAATTGTGTGCTAGACTTTCTTGTAAAAGTCTTAGACTTGCCCTGGGAATGAAGAGTGACTTTCTTTTTCAAACAATTTATCAAGGCATTATGGTCATTGAGCCAGTTCATTCCAAGGATGGTATCAAAGTTTGCTAATGACAGGATGATCAATTTGGAGTTAAACTTCTGACTGTTTAATGGAATTTTGATGTTACAAAACTTATTGGCACTTAGTTGGGCTCCAGATGGAAGTCCAATGCCTAAGGATTTTACTAAGTCGCACATTTGTGGTTTAAGGATGTTGACAAATTATTCAGAAATAAATGAATGAATAGCACCAGTGTCAAACAACACATTGCAGGGCTGGTCATTAAAGTAAAGTGTGCCTAAATTATTCATACAAATTACATTATCAAATTGTCACAATTAAAGTACAGGAATGCAATTAACAAAGGGGAAGTTCAGAAATGTGCACTTGCAACCACATTGTTGTCCTCCGCGGCTTTAAGAGGTGTTAAAGCATAGACTTGCACAGGACCAGCAGGATGGTTGTTTGTCTGCCTTCTGGAGTTATTCTGGGAATTAGGAGTAGACGGCTGCGCTGGAGCCGCTTCAGGTGCGGGAGCTAGCATAATGGCTAGATTTGGCTCTCTCCTATTTAGTGGAGTCGCCCTGAAAACCTGGTTCTTCTGATATGGTTTCATTAGAACTCCATCCACTATTCTTGTGTGAGTATAGTGGTAGAACCTGTGGCCTGTATGACCATAATTATAGCATTTATGGCCAAAGTGATAACACTTGCCATATGGATGAGGCCTATTGCAGCCTTGAATGGGTTCAGTAGTTGGTGCAGCTTTTAGTTGATAGACTTTTGCAGAGTTAGGCATGCACCTCTTGAAGGCCTCATGCTGGCTAGAAGTTGGTTGTTCCTTTCACTTGAGATCATTTTCTGATTGGTGATGCTCAATCACCTTTGATGTCTCTACTAGCTCAAAGAAGATTATTAGGCGGATTGGAACAATCAAATCCTTCAGTGAATCCTGGAGTCCACAGAAAAAGCGGTGGCACTTAGCTAGTTCAGAATGAGTAACTTCTGGAGCAAAGCGAATCAACCTATGAAGTTTCCTTTCGTAGTCGGCAACGGAAAGACTCCCTTGAGTCAATCTTATAATTGTGTCTGCAATGATGTTTTGTGTAGACGGGGGAATGAATTCAATCTTGAATGCTTTAACGAACTCGTCCCAAGGGATGTCCTCCTATTCATAGTCAACAAACTTGGTATTCCTGACCTCCTCCCACCAATACTCTTCTTCCGCATGAAATAGATGTGTGGTGAGATGGACAGCTTCAGAGTTTGGGATCTTTAGACTAATAAGATCCTTTTCTACAGCCTTCAGCCAGTCAACTGTGACCATTGGTGATAGGTTTCCACCGAAGGTGGAAGGCCTAAATCTTAAGAAATTGTGGAGAAGACTATCCATCGAGTGATGGGAAGGGAATGTATGTTGCTGAATTGGGACAGCAGGAACAGTAACAGCGGCTGGAACAGAACAATCACTCAGCATCTTCTGCATAACGATCGCTTGTTAAGCTTGGTTTTCCAGCAAGGTTGCTACCATTGCTCGCAAATGAGCCACATCATCAGTAAAACTACTAGATGTGACAGTAATCTTGATAGGAGTGATAGCAGGTCATGTTCTAGGATTCATTCTAATTAAACAATGCAAATCGTATTTTAGAATTTGCTTAAATGAAGACAGTCGATGGATATCAAAAAATTTCATTACATGCTTAAATATGGGATTACATATAATTTAGAAAATGCCAAAAAGCATGATTCTACAAGAATCATGTAAGTCAAAAGATGACAATTGCTCTAACTAATGCTCAGACATCTTTAATATACTCAGCCCTAAAGGCTACACAAAAGTCCTCGAATGTCACTTCCTGATGCTTCCTCTTACGCCTCCTTTCGAGCTTTGCAATGGTGTCGTACCACCAGACTCCTGCGTAATCCAGCATCAGATTCGTCACAATGTCCACGTAGAGTGACTCGGGAGACTCTATATGTCTCAAGATTGACTCCACTCGGCTCAACCATTCCTTTGCGTATATTGGAAAGTCAAGCCCTTGGTACACTGCTTGATGTAGAAGTTTGTCTAAGACTAAAGTCCCTCTTGTTGAAACTTCTTCAATCTGCCAGTTACTCTCTTGTCTCCATTTGAAACTATAGCTCCAAGCCTACCTAAAGGTGTGCAGATAATAGTCCACGTCAAATTCTCTAGAATCCATTTGACACTAAGAGGAGAAGTTACTAAGTTTTGTTAAACTAGAGATAATGAGATTTTTAAGATATGAGTATATTTTATTCTACAATTATTCAAGGAGTAACTGATAATACTATGTTATGGATGTTACATATTGATGTTTGCATTTCAGTAGAACGGTCCATTAGGTAGAAAGGAATCATAGATTCCATTCTGGCAGCTTATGGTATTCTCTGATACCAAATGTGGGACCCCGTACATTCCGCAGCCATGCTAATACTGATCTTATCATAATTGTAGGGAGTATGGTGCTCCATTTCAGGTGGTGGCAAATCCCCAACTCAAGTAGAGTCAGGTAGGACCCAACTCACCTTAAGCCAAGGACTTGTCACTCTATTGTGGGAGAACTGTAAACATACATCAATACAAATCAAAGTAGCAAAAGCAAGAAACAGAACAGTATAACATCCACAGGCATAACATAGTATAAGAGAGTAAAATAAATAGTAACTCAAATCAAATGCAGAAAAGTAAATACATCCAGAATTCAATTATTACAAACTGAATTTAATAGAAATAAAGGTCTCTCAATCTCACTACAAAAAGAGAAAAAGCTATCTAAGCAGCGGTAGGAAGATCCTCCTCCTGCATCGGCTCCGATCTCACAGAACTGTCGATGAACAACTCTGAATCTGATATTTGTTGGTATCACAAATGCCAGGGCCACAGCCAACAAAAGAAAAAGGTTACAGTTAGACAATTGTCTAAGTACATTTTAGGCTATTTAAGTGAACTGAATGTTTGAGATATCACATTTAAAGGTTTTAAACATGTAGCATTAAAAAGGTGCAATAAGCTAGAAGAATAGGGTAGCTATATACTAATCATTTATAGCTAATCAATAGGTATGTAAGATAATATATAAAAAGATCAACTAAATATGGTGAGGCTAATAGTAAAAGTAATTGCAACTACTAAAATAAATCTGATCCTAACATACTTATGATCACATGGAGACATGCTGAGAACAATAAGAACACAAGTACTGAAAATAAACATACAATTCTAGCATCCAAAACATGCCAATATCTAAGTATTAATCAATGAGAGCGTATATACAAGCATGCAGATTGACATGAAAAAAAGGCCATTGTTACATGTGGCAAAAGTAAACTATGTACATGCATGAGCAAGAGTAAAGCCATTAAGACATGTGGCAAAGCAAGTCAAGCACTAAAAGAAAGGCCACTGAAGCATGTGGCAAAGTAAAACAAATACTGACAACTGAACTAAGGTAGGAGTAAGCCTAAGACATAGTGCGGCCATAATAGAACAGTCTATACATGGCCTCTGAACTGAAAGTTCAATATGTATCCATCCTAGGCATCCGCAAAGCTTGGTTCGAGTTAAACTTATAGAATAAGACATGTATCCATTCTAGACATCCATCGAGCTAGGGTCGAGTCTATTCTATAACAAAACTAGAACTGAAGAGGCAGACTAAGTTAGGACATACTCTACTAATTGAAAGCATTGAAATAACTAAATGAATGATATGCTTTTCAAATACTAACTTAGGATGTATCTTCCATATCCTAAGTTTACCTACTATGCTCAAGGAATAAGGCCCAATATTCAAGGGGTGTAGAGCAATCAAGTCAACTAAGCAAGAGACTCGATCTAGACTTATGTGATATTTGTTGTTATCTACTTTATCCAAATTTAACTATTCTGAGAAGATACAAGTTTAGAATCTCCAACATCTAGCTATCGAGTAAGATCTCAAATTTACAACCTTAAGGTTAATATTAGAACTTAACAAGTTCTAATTCATAATCATGTGGTGACTATTAAGATTTAAAGTAAATGAATCAATGACTTAATTATTATTATTTTCATCTCTTAACCCAAATATTAATTAAATAAATCAAGACTTAAGTATTCTGGATCCAAACTCCACTTGGTGTTCAAATCCTGAATCTAATGAAGTATCTTAATAAGGAACTAGAGTTTACAGTAAAAATCCAAATTAAAGATAAGGAATCCTATAAGCTGAGGGATTCAGAAACTATAATCCTAATGAAAGGTTACTATACTTGTTATAAGATAAAATAATCAGCAAGAATTAAGAATCTAGGATCTATATTAAATCTTTTAGGATAACTACCTTATCCTATAGATTGAATCACTCCTATACCCACATGGCAGGCTTCAAAAGGATTAAACAATAAATCACTTAAGGAATTTCGAATAGAGGTAGTTCAATTTAATTAGAAGATCCAAAGTCTAAGATCTAAGATTTGATCACTTTAGACTTGTTAGAATTGTAACAAGGTGTTTCTTTTAGGAACCAAGACTACGGATCAAGTTAATTAAGTCATTAAATAAGGATAATATTTTAACATAGTTTAGACTTAATTCTTAAGATGAGGTAATTTTTTAGTACTCTTAAGATCTTAAGATCTTAATAAAAACTAACTTAGGATTTCTTTAATTAACAACCATATTATTACATGAGATTTCAGAAAGATGCTAATATTCTAGTTAGAAATATTTTACTGAAACTTTAAGACTTAAGGGGTGCTTAAACACATTTTGGTCAAAATGACCAAAATACCCCTCTTAAGGCTAAAAATGGGATTTTAGGATTTAATTATCCATATTGATTCTAATCTATTTTAATAAGTTCCATAATGGTTAATGAAGTGGGAAGTACACTTATCTTAGGTTTTGGCAACTTAATTAGCCTAATTAACACTAATCACATATTTAAGCCAATTAAGGTGATTAAGGAATTTAGGGCATTCTAGGGTGATCCATTTGCATTTATAGTCTCCATTATCCTGAATGAGACATTAGGAACTTACCTAACAAAAGTTAGAGGCTTAATCATGGTTTAATTAATTAATCCATAATTAGGGTAGCTAAGGGTTGATTAACAAAATTAGGGTTCTTAAATTACTTTTAATGGTTTACATAGGTTCCTCAGGGTTTGATGAGCAATCAGAGCCCTTAATCAACAATTTAGGATATTTATTGAATTTAACATGATTTAAATAAGAACAGAAAAGGATTGGTCAAATATTAAAAATCCAACCATTGGATCTGAAATTTTGTTATATATTCAGATTCAATGCATTTTTCTGATTTAAATGGTATATTAGATCATACCATTTGGATAAGTATAACTAAAGTTATTTAAACAATTTAATTTATATTTTTATTTAAAAAAAAATCATAGGATTGATTTTCTGAATTAATTTCCTTAAGGAAATTAATTTAGAAATCCTTGTAATTTCTTTGTCGGCCCAATTGCAAAAGGCACAGGTCACGGGTCGGCCCGACCCGTGGCTTCGTCTCCTTCCTCTCGATGACACCCGACACCCGACGCCCGAACCCTAGGGCAATCTTCCATCGCTGAATTCTCCACACTCTGGCCACTCCACGCCTAGCTCTCGATGGCCACCTTCAGGGCCTGAAGACGCGTCGATTGTACCAAGAAGCCTTGTTTGGGAGGCACCGGATCGCTAGAGTGCTACTCGGCTGAAGGTGTATCCCAAGCGGACCTTTGAGAGGTGAATTCTCTTTATGGAGCTAATGCCATGCGCTAGAAGTTAAGTCTACATGCTCAAAGATCTAAGGGGACTCAATTGGACAGCTCGACTAGCCCTGAGAGTAGTGAGATCTCTGTAGTGCTACTCACTGCATTACCAGACCCGAGCTCACACTGAGTCGATCAATTCTGATCGAATCAATTGATTTGGTCGAGCCTAGTGATTACCACCAATTAGCGATCACTCGGGAACGAATTGGGACTCTATACAAGGACCCAATACCTCAATGAATTGTCGAGATTCAACGGTTGAGGGGATGACTGCCAGTGCCTCTCCAGATGACAATCACGCTATTTGGCTCACTGCCAGTCCTCCCTAATACTTCAGCAAGCAGGCCAGACACTGGGGTATGATCCTATCATAGCACTTAGAGTTCAAGTGAGAGAGAGTCTAGCCAAAACCAGCTCCACAAAAGATGGGACAGAGGCTGTACCTTGGTTTGAAGAATTGCAGTGACAGAGAGGAATTGAATTGCTCCTAAGCTCACTAGACCAGCAATGCAGATTCACAGGGGGTCTGAACACCAAACGGCCCCTCTATCAACGGAGCGCAGCCTTGGGATTGCTTGGAATAGCAAGCACCTCCAATGGAGATTGGCCGAGAGAAATAGGAGAGGTCGAGGGAATTATAGTCAGCAAAGGAGTTTACTAAGATGGGGGATGCCTATTTATAGGCTGAGGAAGGCTTGGGGGGTGAAAGCCATGGCTGAGGTTCGAAGTTTGGCTCGGACCGAAAGGCTCACTCGCCATTCTCTATTTGGATTGGCCCGGCCATCCTGACCCACCCTTAGGGTTCGGCCACTAATGGGGAAGGGGCTAACGGATTATAGAATTGGGCAGAGTAGTGGCAGACAGGATCGACATGGTGAATATTTGCAAAATCTTCTCTGTTGGGCGTGCGATCGAGCAAAGATGATGATCCACGGTGGCGGGGTCCGTCTGCGTCATCTAATTGCGAGGCCGTTGTAGATAGATGGTCTGATGCGACATCACGATTAATAGAATTGCAGATTAAATCTCGAGTCTCAGATGATAGATGTCGATCGGGCGGATAGGATTACATCACGACGCACGGGTTATAGACCATTAGATGGAGATGCGGTGATGCATGCTAATGCATCCGGTGGCTGAACTCGGTGCACCGCTGTCGGGACCCCGCAGCAGATCTGCCGCGGTCCCGACAGCAAATCCCGCCATTTATTTTAATTAATAACTTTAATTTAAAAAATAATAAAATCAATTGAATAATGTACAATTAATCCTAATTATTCTAAATCCAATTTAGGATTTAATGAGGTCCAAAAATTTCCAAAAATTCACCCTTAGGGTATGAGGAATTCAAAAATGAAATTAGATTTTAATTTGGAGATCTATTTAATTTAGGTATTTTCAGGGCTTAAAAATAGGCAAAAATACTAAAATTCTCTATTTAGCTCCGATTGATTCCAAACTTCTAGGGTTAGATTTAAGTGACCCATTAAATCTAATTGAATCAAAATCAAAGCTTGGTTTAACTTAATTAATCTAGTTTTAGCTAGGGTAACAACTAGGATTGTTACATTTATAGAGGAGTCAATCCCCTCTCTTTGCTTTTAAATTCTACCATTTTCCCTCCACATTTCTGCTGTCAGTAGTGCACAGCCCACTTGAGGCATGAAATGACATCTCCTTTTCCATTTTTAAGTCTTATAATCATTTCAAAGCCTTCCTTTTTCTCTTAAAAAAATTCTGTTGCAGAAGATATGGTAGCTGGGAGACAAGTTGCTGGCTGGGGCGGTATTATCTCAGATGCAATTAATGCCCTGAGAAGACAAAAATTTGGCCCCCACTGGAGCGCGCTACAGCGGTTTAAGTTCGTAACTTCATCGGCGGTGTCACGCTGTAGCATCTTTATCATTCGAACTTGATCTGCAGTAGCGCGCTTTAGCGAGTCAAGTTTGAAAATTTACTTGCTGTAGTGCACTGCAGCGCGCTGTAGCAAGTTGGTTGCGATGTTTGAGTCCGCA
The DNA here is from genome assembly GCA_016760335.1 of Gastrodia elata. Lineage (NCBI taxonomy): Eukaryota > Viridiplantae > Streptophyta > Magnoliopsida > Asparagales > Orchidaceae > Gastrodia > Gastrodia elata. The sequence goes on along the minus strand of CM028678.1, from coordinate 27,372,386 downwards.
GAGCCAAGAAGGTTTCATCTGCAGTAGCGCGCTGCATCGCCGGGGCATGCTGTAGCGAATAAAGTTTAAAAACATACCGGCGGTAGTGAGCTGTAGCGCGTCAAGTTCAACAACTTACCCGCTATAGCGAGTCAAGTTCAAAAACTTACCCCCTATAGCGGGTCAAGTTCAAAAACTTACCCATTGGAGTGTGCTGTAGCGGTTTAAGTTCGTAAGATCTTCCGCTATGGCGCACTACAGTGATGAAAGTTCGATTCTTCCCCCGCGCTAGCGCGCTATGGCGCGCTGTAGCGGAATCGCTCCAGATTTTGGTAATACCCTTAGATTAGTAATTTCTACTTGCTGATGAATCCATAATTTATATCATAAATAAAGGAAAAATCTCATTCATATCCTTATTAGAAATAGCCCTCCTTTATTAAATTTTGCTTATTTTCACGTAAAAAGTGAGTTCAGCAATTTCTAGGCAATTCTGGAGTATTTCTGCAATTTTTGGGACAAAATCGCTACGTCGCGCTATACAACGCATTGCAATGTGCCACAACGCACTCCGGCTACTGGCATGCAGAAGGCACTAATTTAAGGGGAATCCTGAAATATGGAGCAATTTCGCTATGGTGCGCCACAGCACGCCTTAAACCGCTGCAGCGAGACAGTTTTCATAACTCAATCACTGCAGCATGCCGCAGTGGGTGAGTTTTCGTAACTCAATCACTCTAGCATGCCGCAGCGGGCGAGAATTCAAAACTCAATTGCTTTAGCATGCTACAGTGAGATAGTTTTTGAAACTCAATCGCTACAGCATGCCGCATTGGGTGTGTTTTCAAAACTCAATCGTTTCAGTGCACTGCAACGAGACAGTTTTTAAAACTCAATCACTATAGCACGCTGCAACGGGTGAGTTTACAAAACTCAATCGCTCAAGCACGTTGCAGCGGATGAGTTTTCAAAACTCCATTGCTACAGCGCACTGCAGCGGGAGAGTTTTAGAAACTCAATCACTCCAGTACGCTACAGTAGATGAGTTTTTGAAACTCCATCACTACAGCACGGTGCAGCAGGCAATTTTCAAAACTTAAAATTGCTATAGCGCACTACAGCAAAATGGTTTGAAAACTCAATCACTGCAGCGCGCTTTAGCGGCGCGCCGCATTCCTGTCTTCTCAGAGCATTAATTGTGGCTGAGCCAAGACCCACCAGCCAGCTCCTTGTCTCCTAGCCACCATATCTTTTGCAGCAGAATATGTTTTTTAAGGAAAAATGATTTTAAAGTGATTTGGTGATTAAAGAATGGAAACGGGGACGTCGTGTCATGCCTCAAGTGGGCTAAGTACTCATTGTTGCAGCAATTTGGAGGGAAGAAGCTAGAATTTGAAAGCGTAGAAGGAGATTTACTCCCATATATATGCAGCTCTTCTTCACAAAAGAGGGGTTCCCAATTTTCATCCAACAATTTAGTATTTAGGGGCTACATAAAAGAAGAAGGAACCCTCTCCAAGGGAGGTGGAAAGGATCATTACTAGAGGAGAAAGATCCAAAAGCTACACTAGGGAGCTAAAGGAAAGGAGAAGAGGAAGAAGAGGAGAGATTCAGAAAACCCCATTAAGGGCTATCCTAATAAACTCTTAATCTTGCTTTTGATTTCTTTTAGTGGATCATGAAAGGGTCATTATCCTTATATGTTTTTCTTCTTTTCTTCGCTATTATAGAAGGCTAAACCCCCTTGGGGAGGGTTGGACTGAACCCATTGTGAAATGTAAAGGACTAAATGAATGATGTGAAACTTCCTCAAGCATTGAAATAAAAATCTATTTTTGAATGGTTCAATGAATTCATCTTAAGATCAAGTTGTGGACTAAATGAAAAACTTATGTGAAGAAAATATAATTATAAATACGAACAATAAAAAAAAATTGAAAATCTTGTGCTCCATAGCTCATTGCTTAGTTAAAAGTGGGATGTGCGTGCATGGGGTGCTTAGAACAAAGTGAGAAGTCCTTGAGCCTAATTGCACCATATTTTACACTCAACTATGGAGTCAAAGCGTGTGAGCTAAAACCCACTAATGGACCTCCGTTGCTCAGCACACATGAAAGGAGGAAGTGGCTTTTTTGAGAGCTCATGTATGATGTGACATAGTTCATAGAGCCCAGTGAGATCACTTTCATATCTGATCTACACATGATGCACATTATACTCATTAGTGGAATCAATGCTCTTAAGACCGCCTAATTAAAACTATTATTTTGGCAACCTAGACGTAGAAAAACTAAGATGTTTTAATTGCGATCTCATGGGAATCTTTGTGCCGAATTTTAACCTTAGTTTGTTCATCTTTTGCACAAGATTTGCACTTGAAGGATTTAGAGGACAACTCTAAGGAATACAATATGTGCCTGATTAATTGGCATAATGATAACAAATGAAAAGTTATTGAGAAATAATACAACATGAGGTCTCTATCATTTCACATGGAAGAAGCCCAACTCTCCTCTCTAATTTAAATAATTTCTTAACTCTAAATTATTGCTTTGTTAATAAAACAAAATCAAGGTGAAATCATACCGCTTAACTATTATTGAACATAGATATACCTTAGTAACAAAATGCACTGTTCCCTGAGGATGATAAATCTCAGAACTTACCTACTAAATTATTACTTCAGACCACCTACACTTGCGTACAATCGCAGACGTGTTTTCTACAGTCTATCACTTGCGAGTAGCTGGAGCGCGCTGTGGCGCTCTGCAGCAGTTTTCTCCTAGAAATTTGCAGATATGCTTCTAATTCTCCCAGAATTTGGTGTGCCCTCATTTTTCCAAAAAATGAATAGAATTTTATCAAAGTGGGTTGTTCTGATATGGACTTTGAATGAGATTTTCCTTTAATTTTGGTATAAATTATGGATAGATCAATTTTAATAGTGGCTAAATTTTAATTATAATTTAGTTGGGCATCATATATGCTAATTTACAATTAAATTATATAATGGACCATGTAAAGCATCAATGCTAGGGAAAAAATATAACTATAAAGAAGATAGTAATAAGGAAATGAATAAAAACTCACATGTTGGCTTTCTCTAGTCTGGTACAACAAGTAAGGGAAAAAACATTCTAATAAGGCCAATAACTTCAAGTGTGCAAATGAAGTATAAAGTTAAAACATGTATATCTGCAATGTATACTTGATTATTTGTCATGACCATGAAAGAATGACAAGTGCTTGAGAAGTAATTCAACATGAGTCCCCATCAATTCGCATGGAGGAAACCAAACTCTCCTCTGTAAATCTAACAGTTTCTTAAATCATAATTTTTGCTTTGTTAACGGAAGCAACTCAAAACTAAATTCATACTCCTTAAACATTATTGAACATAGATATACCTTAGTAACAAAATACACAGTTCCCTGAGGACAATAAATCTCAGAACTTACCTTCCAAATTATTACTTCTAACCGCGTACACTTGCATGCAAGCACAGACGTGTATTCTACAATCTGTCAAGTTTTTGGCATTGTTGCCGGGGAATGCTAGTTGTTTTGTATTAAGGAGAATCTACTAGTAAATTGTGATTTAAATAAATCTCTTTGCATATAGTTTTAAATTTTATTCTTGTAGTTATTTTTGCTAACCATTTAGTTTTCTTTCATTTACTTTTCTTTCATTTGCTGAATTATGGAATGATATTGCTATATTTGTTCTACATAGCTTAATTTCTAAATCTGTATGAGTAGAATAATCTGTACTGAATATCTTTTCGATCTAAAAATTGAAAGAACCCTTTTACAAGCTAGAAAAAAACAAGCAATCTTAAATAACCAACAAGCTGTTATGAAAAACTTTAATGAAATTCCTAGAGAGCCTTTAGGAGAACCACGGGGTAGAGCACTTAGAGATTATGCCTTGCCCACTATTAGGGGCATTCCTCACGTAATTGTTAGGCCAAACATAAAAGCTAACAATTTTGAGATCAAACCTTCTACACTTAGTATGGTTTAAAATAATCAATTTGGTAGATTAGCCATAGAGGACCCTAATTCACACATTTCAAACTTTCTTAAAATATATGATACCTTTAGGTTTAATGGTGCTTTTGAAGATGCCATTAAACTTAAGCTTTTCCCTTTTTCCCTATGAGATAGAGCCAAGAGTTGGCTCAGCTCTCTCTCGAGTGATTCCATCCGTACACGGGATGATCTCGCTAGGAAATTCTTAGCAAAATATTTCCCTCTGGTGAAAATTGTTCGACTGAGAATTGAGATAACCAACTTTAATCAGTCTAAAGTGGAGACTTTATATGATGGGAGGGATCGCTTTAAGGAATGCCTAAGGCGATTCCCCTTATAGATGCAAGTGCAAACCTTTTATGATAGTTTGAACGCTCCAACAAGAACACTCATTGATGCGGTTGTTGGAGGATCAATTAGTAGCAAAACCTAAGAAGAGGCTTATGACCTTTTAGAAGAAATGGAAAACAATGCCTATCAATGGCCTCTCCAAGGAAATGAACATATGGATAAAAATGAATGTAACTCTTTTGAAAACTCATAACAAATTTGTGAACTCCAGAATCAAATATCTCAATTCAATAAAAAGTTAGAATGTGAGCAATTAAAATGTTGTTAAGAGGGAGATTGTGAGTTAAGGAATTTCAATATAATTATGAATCATGGCGGAAGTAGAGAAAGGTTGGAGAACTCCTTTATTGAATTCAGAACATCCAAAATTGAATTTTTGAATAAAACTGATGCCATGCTAAATAGGCACGAACATACTCTTTTAAGGCAAGAGGAGTCAGTAAAAAGAATTGAACAAAAACTAAAAGAAATCATGAGACAATTAGAGAAATCGGCTTTTATAGGAGTCATTGGTGAGTATGAAAATGACTCAAGAAACTCTATAACCCTCAGAAGTGGGTAAATAACAAAGCCAGTTGTGAATAATGAGGATAAAAAAACATTATAATAACTAGAGAGGGACAAGGGGAGGAAGAAGTAGTGATTAGAAATGATAGGAAAGAAGTAAGGGATTCGAAGAAGGTTCAACCTAGTGGCAAACCTAAAATCACCCCTAACATCCCATACCCTCAGCAAATGGCTAAGGAGAAACTTGATGCCCAATTTCACAAATTTTTTATTCTTTTATAACTCTTCACATAAACATTTATTTTCATGGAAGCATTAGAGCAAATGTCGAGTTATGCAAAGATTATGAAAGATATCCTATGAAAGAAATTAAGGATTGATGAGAAGGAGACCGTGGCATTAATAGAAAAATATAGTGCAATCCTTCAGAGAAAGATCCCCATTAAGAAAAAGGATCCTGGTAGCTTCACTATCCCTTGCACTATTGGAAAGTAATCTCTCCAAAAGGCTCTTTGTGATCTAGGTGCATCCATAAATCTAATGCCATTTTACATATTCAAGAAGTTAGAAATTGATCATTTGCAGCCTACCTCTGTTCTCCCCAAATTCGTTGATAGATCTATATGAACCCCTTTAGGAATCGTGGAAAATGTGCTTGTAAAGGTCGATAAATTCATCTTCCTAGCTGATTTCATAATCTTAGACATGGAAGATAAAAACCAAGAAATCCCCATCATCTTGGGTAGACCATTTTTGGCTACCAGAAGAACATTGATTGATGTTGATAAAAGGGGAATTGAGATTGCGATATGGAGATTAGGAGGTGAAATTTCATGTAAATGATTCTATGAGGCAGCCATCTAAGCCCAATGAGGTTTGCTGGGGGATCAATTTAATTGAAGAAGCTTTGATATTGTGAGATATGGAAGAAGAGGAGATGTTAGTGAATGAGGATGATGAGGATCTCACTGAAGATGGAGTGATTGAGGAATTGATTAAAGAGAGAAAAATAATTCAACCTATTATAGATTGCCCTCTATAATTTGAATTAAAACCTCTTTCTTCTAACTTAAAGTATACTTATCTAGGGGAGGAGACATCTCTTGCTATAATAATTTCTGCCTTATTAACTCAGCATCAAGAGAGGCTTTTATGTAAGGTTTTAAAAGACCACAAGAAAATAATTGGATGGAGTATAGCACATCTGAAAGGAATTAGCCCAACTCCTTGTATGCACCGTATCTTTTTGGAGGATAACTCTACTCCATCAATTGAACCTCAAAGGTTCTTAAACCTAACATAAAGGAAGTAGTTCACAAAGAAATTATTAAACTCTTAGATATTGGAATCAGATTCCCCAAATCTAATAGTTGTTGGGTGAGCCCTATCCATGTGGTCCCAAAAATGAGTGGGATGACCGTTGTGCTTAATGATAACAATTAATTGATCCCCACTAGAATGGTGACCGGATGGAGAGTGCATATTGATTATAGGAGACTAAATAAAGCTACTCGGAAAGATCATTAGCCTTTCCCATTCATAGACCAAATGCTCGATAGGTTGGCAGGAAATCCCTACTTTTATTTTCTTGATGGGTATTTAGGATATAGTCAAATCTTTATTGCACCTGAAGACCAAGAGAAAACATCCTTCACTTGTCCCTCTAGGACTTTTGCCTTTAGAAGAATGCCCATTGGATTGTGCAATGCTCCGGCTACTTATCAACATTGAATATTGGCGATTTTCTCTGATATGATAAGCGAATTTTTGGAAATCTATATGGATGATTTCTCTGTTGTCAAAAGTCTTTTGACCAATTTCTCGTCAAATTGGGAAAGGTTCTAAAAAGGTGTGAAGAATCAAACTTGATCTTAAATTGGGAAAAATCTCATTTTATGGTCGAAGAAGGTATTGTCCTTGGTCATTTGATCTCTAGGAGGGGAATCACAGTTGATAAAGCTAAAGTTGAGGTAATTGAAAAACTTTCCCTTCTTGCAAATGTAAAAAGAATAAGAAGTTTCCTTGGGAATGCAGGATTTTATATAAATTAATTAAGGGTTTCTCCAACATTAGCTTGCCGCTCTGTAGATTACTAGGAAAAGATGTCAAATTCAAATTTGACAAAAATTGTTTAAGAGGTTTCAATGCTATTAAAATTGCCCTGATCTCTATTCTAATAATTTCTACTCTAAATTGGGACAACCATTTTGAGATTATGTGTGATGCGAGTTACCTTGCACTTGGTGCGGTCCTTGGGCAGCGAAAGGAACAAACCATCTATTCAATTTACTATGCTAGTAAGCTCCTTGACAATGCCCAAAGAAACTACACTACCACAGAGAAAGAACTCTTAGCTGTCATTTTTGCATTCACTAAATACAGGTCTTTTCTTATTGGGTCTAAGACTATTGGTTACATTGACGATGCAACCATTAAGTATCTCCTTCAAAAGAAAAAAGCAAAACCTCGCTTAATACGTTGGGTGCTGCTCTTGCAAGAATTTGATCTATAAATCTAGGATAAAAAGGAGTGTGAGAATGTAGTAGTTGACCATCTATCTAGATTGACCATCTCAAAAGTGATAATTTGATCAAAATTAGTAAATCGTTACCCGATGAAAAGATGTACACTATTTCATTTACAAAGACTCCTTGGTTTGCTAACTTTGCAAATTATCTTGCAGGAGGAGTTATACCAAAAGGCCTGAACTTTCAACAAATAAAAAAGTTCTTTGCTGACATAAAAAATTACTTTTGGTATGATCCCTTCCTCAATAAATGTTACAATGATCAACTCCTAAGGATATGTGTGCCAGATTCGAAAATCAAGAACATTCTCTACCATTGCCACACATCCCCTTATGGATGGCACAATGGAATTGATCAAACAGCTGCTAAGGTTCTTGAATTTGAGTTTTTTTGGCCTCATCTATTCAAAAATGCTGCTGATTTTTTGAAAAGTTGTGATAAATGCCAAAGAACTGGAAACCTTAACAAAAGGGATGAGCTTCCTTTGAATGGAATCTTTGAAATGAGCTATTTGGTGTTTGGGGAGTTGATTTCATGGGCCCATTTCTTTTATCCCATACTAACATGCTTTTTTTGGTTGCTGTTGAATATGTTTCAAAATGAGTAGATGCGCATGCATGTGTGAACAAAGATGCAAAAACTGTTGTCAAATTTTTTTAATCGATAGCTTAAGAGTTTGCTGAGAAGCTATGGAGTAAAACATAAGCAGGGAACTGCTTATCACCCTCAAACTAGTCGATAAGTCAAAGTCTTAAATAGGGAACTAAAGCAAATCTTGGAGAAGATAGTAAATCAAAATAGAAAAGATTGGACTACAAAACTCCAAGATTCCCTTTGGGCATATAGAACTACTTTTAAAACTCCCTTAGGAATGCCCCCCTACAGGCTTGTGTATGGTAAATCTTGCTATTTACCCGTGGAGTTGGAGCACCATGCCTTTTGGGCCATCAAAAAATTGAGCTTTGATTTTCAGCATGCTGGAGCAAGAAGAATGCAGCAATTGAATGAGCTTGTGAATTCAAATTGAACACTTATGAAAGTGCTAAAATCTACAAAGAAAAGACAAAAAATGGCATGATAAATTGATTAAACCAAAGCATTTTCAACCAGGAATGAAAGTACTATTTTTTAATTCAAGATTGAGGTTAATTCCAGGGAAATTAAAGTTAAGGTGGATGGGCCCATTTACAGTTATAAAGGTCTATCCTCGTGGAACCATAGATGTTACTTCAAGTGAAGGAACCTATAAGGTAAATGGGAATCGATTGAAGCCTTATTTGGAAGATAGTAACCTACAGGAGAAAGGAGGATGGACCTTACCTATGGAAGGAATCACGTAGAAGATTTTACTCGTGTCAAGTTGAGACGTTAAAACAAGCGCTTGGGTGGAGGCAACCCACGCTTAAAATCGGTTGTATTTTTCTTTATTTTCATTTCTAGTTTTTCTTTTTTTTTTGTGTTTTATTTTTCTTTAAGGAAATAAATTATGGATCCTTATATTTTCAAATTCTTTCTATGATTCGCAAATGACATATTTTTTTGAATTTTTCAAGACAATGAAAGTTACAAGAATGCCAATGAAAAAATTGATTGTCAACCACAATTTGCTTAACAAAAAAATGACTAAACTCATTGACAGCATTAAATAATCTAAATAAGGAAATGATCTCAGGTTGTATCTAGTCTCCTAAAATTTAACAAAGTTAATGCTAAGGTCTAAGTGTGGGGGAAAGCATAGAAATCAAAACTAGTGATTAAATTAAGTAAGCTAAAAGAGTGTGCTAGGCTCTTGTAGGACTTCATGATCATAAAGAATTTGAATGGGGATGAAGAAAAATATCTCTCCCTAAGGCTGAAAAAGAAATCAAAAATAGGGATGAAGATCTCTCGCAATAAAAAAATAAAATAGGATGATCAAAAATATATCTCCTAAATTTTTAAATATTTTGGTGATTCATAAGAATGAGCGCATATGGCACAAAACTCTTGGTTACTCACTACCTTACTAGTTTGGTGAATTCAGAAGAATCTCTCCCATTATGTAGCATCAAACATTATAAAACTTAAAAATGGAGACTAGTTAATCAACCATGATTCATAACCAGAGTTAGAAAGGTTTAATGGTAGAAAATTTTGATAATCATTTCAGTTAAGCAAAAGATTTGAACTGCCATCAAATTGCACATTGACATTTCATATTGACTCTCATACCTTAAAAATAAAAAAATCATTTCTTGAGCTTACTCGAGGACGAGCAAGAATCTAAGTGTGGGGTGTGATGAATCCATAGTTTATATCTTAAATAATTAAAAAATTTCATTCATATCCTTAATTGAAACAACCCTCCATGATCAAATTCTAACTATTTTTAGGTAAGAAGTGAGCTCAACATAATCTGGGAAATTCAGGAGTATTTCTGTAATTTCTGGGAGAAACCCGCTATGGCGCGCTGCAGTGCACCACAGCACACTCCAGCTATTGGCATGCAAAAAGCACTAATCAAAGAGGATTTTTGAAATCTAGAGAGATTTCGCTATGGCACGCCACAGCACGCCCTAGCGCGCTGCGGCGAGACAGTTTTCGTAACTCAATCGCTACAGCATGACGCATCGGGTGAGTTTTTGAAACTCAATTGCTACAGCGAGCCGCAGCGGGTGAGTTTTCAAAACTCAATCTCTTTAGCATACTACAGCGATTGAGTTTTTGAATCTCGATCGCTCCAGCGCACTGCAGCGGATGAGTTTTCAAAACTCAATCACTACATCGTGCTATATATGGCATGTTTTGAAAACTTAAAACCACTCCAGCGCACTGCAGCAAAAGAGTTTTGAAACATAATCGCTCCAACGCGCAGTGCGCTACAGTGGTGATCCAAATTCTAGTCTTCCCAGGGCATTAATTGCGGCTACGACAAGACCCCCCAGCTTACTCCTTCTATCCCAGCTGCCATATCTTTTGCAGCAGAATATATTTTTAAGGAATCTAAGTGATTTGGTGATTAAAGAATGGAAATTAGGATGTCTTGTCATGCCTCAAAAGGGTTAAGAACTCATTGCTGTAGAAATTTGGAGGGAAGATGCGTTAATTTGAAAGCATAGAAGGAGATTTTCTCCTCTATATATGCAGCTCTTCTTTATAAAAGAGGGGTTCCCAATTTTCATCAAAAAATTTAGTTTTTAGGAGCTACATAAAAGTAGATGGCTGTACTAGGGAGTTAAGGGAAAGGAGAAGAGGAAGAAGAGGAGAGATCTAGAGAACACCGTTAAGGGCTGTTCCTAATAAACTCTTAATCTTGTTTTTGATTTCTTTTAGTGGATCATGAAATGGTCTTCATCCTTGTATATTTTTCTTCTATTCTCAACTAAAATGGAAGGCTAAACCCCCTTAAGGAGGGTTGGGCTGAACCCATTGTAAAATGTAAGGGTCTTAATGAATGATGTAGAACTTCCTCAAGCATTGAAATAAAAATCTATTTTTGAATGGTTCAATGAATTCATCTTAAAATCAAGTTGTGGACTAAATGAAAACTTATGTTAAGAAAATATAATTTCAAATATGAACAATCAAAAATGAAAATCTTGTGCTCCATAGCACATTGCATAGTTAATAGCGGTATGTGCGTGCATGGGGTGCTTAGAACTAAGTGAGATATTCTTGAGTCTAATTGCACCATATTTTACACTCTACTATGGAGTCAAAGTGTGTGAGCTAAGACCCACTAATGGAGCTCTATTGCTCAGCACATGTGAAATGAGGAAGTGGTTTCCTTGAGAGCTCATGAATGATGTGACATAGTTCATAGAGCCCAATGAAACCACTTCCTTAACTGATCTGCGCATGATGCACATGATGCTCATTGGTGGAATCAATGCTCTTAAGACTGCCTAATTAAGACTGCTATTTTGGCAACCTAAATGAAGGAAACTAAGATGCTTTAATTGCAATCTCATGGGAATCTTTGTATAGAAATTGAACCCTAGTGTGTTCATCCCTCGCACAAGATTTGCACTTGAAGGATTTATAGGTCAACTCTAAGGAATACAATGTGCACTTGATTAATTGGCATAATGATAAACAACGAAAAGTGCTTGAGAAGTAATACAACATGAGATATCCATCATTTCACATGGAAGAAGCCTAACTCTCCTCTCTAATTTAAATAGTTTATTAACTCTGAATTATTGCTTTGATAACAGAACTAAATCAAGGTGAAATCATACCATTTAAATATTATTGAACATAGATATACCTTAGTAATAAAACACACCGTTCCTTGAGGATGATAAATCTCAGAACTTACCTTCCAAATTATTACTTCAAACCACGTGCACTTGCGTGCAAGCGCAGATGTGTATTCTACAATCTGTCCCTTGCTAGTAGCTGGAGCGCGCTGTGGTGCTTTGCAGCACTTTACTCCCAAAAATTTGTAGAAATGCTTCTGATTCTCCCAGAATTTGTTGTTCCCTAATTTTTCTTAAAAATGAATAGAATTTTATTAAAGTAGGTTGTTCTAAAATGGACTTTGAATGAGATTTTCCAATAGTCATGGTATAAATTATGGATTGATCAATTCTTATATTGGCTAAATTTTAACTATAGTTTAGTTGGGTATCACATATGCTAATTTACATTTAAATTCTATAATGGACCATGTAAAGCATTAGAACTGGGGAAAAAAATTTAAGTGTAAAGAAGATAGTAGTTAGGAAAGGAGTAAGAACTCACATGTTGGCTTTCTCTAGCTTAGAATAACAAGGGAAAAAACATCCCAATAAGGCCAAGAACTACTAGTGTGCAATGAAATATAAAAATTATGCTAAGTAAAGGAAACCAAAGCAATGAAGCTTAAAATAAAATTAAAGCAACATACACTGCATAAATATAAAATTGTAAGTAAGTAAAGAACAGTACATCAAATGAAAGTGCAAAGTGAATAAAATAGGATGAACCTTAGCCTCTTGAGCTAAGAAGAAATAGTCAAAGACTATGTTAAGTAAGCGTAGCTCGAGAGCTATTACAAGTTCTCATAATCAATAAGATTGTGATGACCTAATTATTTAATTTGCTAATGTTATTTTATGTTTTTCTATTGTATGGGCGAAGTTAATGAACTAGAGAGTTGTTAAGCATGTCTGCCTAACTAGAAAGGAAAGCTAGGTCTCATATAAAATAAACACTCACATTCATCCTCTAAGATATGTTAGGTATCCTTATATCCCTTCTAAGCCTACCCTGGCCATCAACAAGAAACCCCAATGATTTTTTATGAATATTTTATTTTTGCACAATGTCTTATATGTGTCTTCAAGGTTGTAGTCTCAAAGTAATGCAAGCATTGAAGGAAATTAAGTAATTGTAAATAATGTGATATCTAAAATTAACTAATATTTAGTTATCTAATTTAATGATTGGAGCTAATTAAGATCCCAATAGACTTATTGATATTAATCTCTATGCCAATTTGTATGTAATACTATAAGTAGTTTTTGTTTGGGAAAATAGTAAATTGATTTAAGTTTATGAAATGACTAAATAATTTATAAGTATATTTCTGCAAAATGAGATTAGCCCTACACTGATCCTAAACCATAAAAATTAGTATTGGTTCATAGATTCAGGGTCTAGAGAACTAGTGGAGGAAGGTAAAGCTAAGGAATTACTATACGTAAAGAGATGAAGGTTAAAGATCATTTACTAATGTTCATCTAAACTAACTTGCTACTGAAAGGACTTAGCCTAATCTAGCAATAAACTACTTAGGAATGTCATTATAAAATGTCTAATTATACGGGAGAGGAAGGATCCAAGTTGCTAGCTCTAGTACACTAAAGATTGAAGGTTAATGAGGCTTACAGGATGTCTAAATCATAATAGGGAGCTAAGGGACATTATAATTCAAATACTAGAGAATTTAGTTCTCGATTAGGAGCTAAAGGAATTGATTACTAATGTCAAAATCTGTGTTTGAAGCTAATTCTAATAGGTTCACATCCTATAAATAAACATGTGCTAAGGTTAACTACACTAATTAGGAGTATTATAAAACTCTTTAGATCACAAGCAACTTGAGGTTAATAAACTAATTCTATGATATCTCACTAAATTTCATGTTTGTAATAATAATATTTCTGTAATAAATTTACTTTATTGTATTATGAATTTACTTTAATCTAAAATGCTTAGTTTGGATAGTGAAAAGAATATTGTTTCTACTTAAATAGTTTCCTACTCTTACATCCTCATTTCTTAACTTAACACCCTCAAAATGATACTTGGCGACACAACACTCAACATTGGGTTGGTTTCCTTGCAACCCAGTGTTAAGTATTGTGGTAGTGCTCTATCATTAGATTGGATTCCCAATTTGATATTGGGGTCATTACAAATGTCATCCCCAAATATGCCCATATATGGTCGATAGCTCCAACAGAATTCCGTTGTGGCAATATGGGTATTCTTCTTATCTCCCAATACTCTCTGAGCCCCAACAGTCTAAACAGATGACACTCAACACAAGATAGAGCCACTATAGCGCACCTCAATGGTCAGAATATAGAGAAGCAGCGCTTTAGCATGCCGCAGTGGAAATAGGCACTGCAGCATACCGTAGTGAAAATTGGTGCTGCAGCGCGCAGCAGATCCATCCCAAGATGCAAGCTATTCAAAAGGCGGGTGCTACCACGAGCCGCACCATGTTCCATACCGAAAGCAAGTTCCATCCTGAGATGCTGGCACTACTGTATGCCACAGCGGTAGGCCATTTCGAATACGGGCTCTACGGTGAGCCGTAGTGCCTGGAGGAGTGCTGCTCCTGCATATGTTACTCCCTAAGTAAATTGGAGGGCATTTTGGACTTTTGAGGGTTTAAAATTGAGCTAGGTGATAGATTATTTTTGTACGTTTGCACTTACAAAAAAGTGCATATAGTCTGAAGTAATATTTGGGATGGTGTGATCTCGAGATTTTATCATCCTCTGGGAATAGTATTGGTTTTGTTACTAAAGTTTACTAGAATTTAGTAATTTTTAAATGATGATTATCATTTTGTTGAGGATTTGGTCCAAATCTTAGCAAGCAAATTTATGTTTAACTACTTTTTGAGAAAATAAGGAGAGTTAGGTTTCATCATGCAAGTTATCAAAAATTCATGCAAGTACTCTCTCAATATCGATTTAGTGTTAAATGAAATGAACTGTCCATTCTAATCGAGAGAGATAATCTCCTCTGGGGTGTCCCCCCAATTGACTAAGTCTAACCTAGTGCACAAATATGAGCATGTAAACACTCAATCACAGCACTTATATTTCATGTGATCTTTAGTAATTTAACTCAACACTTACATCTAAGTTATTAAATTTACAATGGAGTTTTTCAATAACATTAACTCAATTCCACTAATGGCTCACATGCAATCAATTTTAGGTTTAGCCAAAGAGATGATTAATTAGGCTACATGGGCTATATCACATCACATTGAGCACTGAATGTATCTTACTCTTTGCTTAAACCTATAATGAGCTATGGAGCTCAACTAGCAGTTCTCAACATCACATGCATCAACTTCTCAGCTCAGCAGGACATCGTGTAGTAACTATCGTTATGCACCAACTTCTCACATAAGCTGATGGTGAGCCATGGAGCTCAAAGATTATTTAATATTCATGGCTCAATTAATCCAATTAGAACTAAGGGGTTGCACTAGCCATTATCGCACAGCTAATGTTGTCACTGACATTAGCAGTGATGTCACTCAACATGTAAACCCTTGGCTCTCAGTGAATTAAGAGCTAATGATTTACACACAACTAAATCCAGTCATTTCTCGAGATATTTTCATATTAATATTTATTAATCCAATTCATTCATCACAACATTTAAATCAAAGATAAAAATACATTCATTGATAAAGATAAGTTATAAGGAGATACAATACAGGGAATTATTGTCATGCTCATCAGCTTGTCCTCCCTTCTCACATCTCGTCTTCCTTGCATCCAGTACTTTGTCTTCTCTCCTACAAAGCATAGCTTTCTCTTTCCTTGGTTAAATTCCAATAGGGGTTGCTAAGAACTCTTAGCTCTATCTCTCAATGAGAATGGAAAAAGTCTTAACCAAATTGTGTCATCAGTAATGTCATTATATCAAAATGTATCACATTTATTTATGAATGGTTTTAGATATGCAAAATTGGGTCTTTGGTTGCCTGTCCACTAAACTGACTATTTTGGACCATATGTAGGGTTGACAATTTTTTTTCAAAGTTGTTAACTTCTATGTTAGGTTAGACAACTGTGTGTGGAATTCCCTTAAGCAATGGGCAGAGCATAAACTCTTAATGCTTTTCCCCTATTTTGCTTATGAAATTCTCATAAGTAATCTCTTAAATTATCCATTTCTGAAAATGTAGTTGAATTTATTCTAAGTTGTTGTCTTCTTAATATTAATAGTGGCCTTTCAATTTTAAGGTCAAAAAGGAATTACTAGTATTACTTCTATGCATGCATAAGTTAAAATCAAACAAGAACTAGGTAAAATTCAGAAGTAAAGATTATAATAAAAATAAAATAGTAACTACAAAAATTTAAAGAAGTGTAATTTGCAGAAATTGAAAATATATTCACAAAAAACTTAAGGTTATCTCTTATACAAACAAAATAAACCGTTCCCTGGCAATGGCATAAGTAACCTTAACATACCCAAATTACGTATGTCTGCGTTTGCATGCAAGTGTACATGATTAAAAGTAATATGGGATGGTGAGATTTTGAGATATATTGTCCTATGGGAATAATGTTAAATTTGTTACTAGATTGTACCCAATTTTACTAATCTTTAAGAAATCAAATTGGTTTTAGTTTAGTTCATAAATTATGATTTCTAAATTACTCTTGGTTTTGAATCAATTTTGGAAAATTGGGGAGAGTTGAAGTTAAACTTGCAATTCATCATTGGTTAATGCATAGTTAATCTTCTTCTTAATCCATGCCAAGTAAGTTGAATTAATCTTAATTTCATTATATTGAGATTTAGTATTTTTTATGGGAAATACTAAATGTACTAAATCTTATCTGGTGCTCAGAGATGAATACTACAAGGTTCAATCTCGGTATTTATATAATCATGCGATCTCTTAGTTAATGAAATCATCTCTTACGTCTAAGTAATAAATTATACAATTTTAGTTAAGTATCACGTGATCTTGATTCCACCTATGGCTCACACACGTTTACACTTAAATTAGTTAACTAAATGAGATGCGAAGCTAAGAGATCTTATGTCACATCACTCATAGCTTGATGATGCATGAATTTCTTGTGTTAATTATGAGTGAGCAAATGGAGCTCTATAGGTGGTTCTCAGCTAACATGCATTTAGTTCATACCTTGAGGTGTTATGAACTAACTTATGGGGCTCACAGAATTTTATGTTATAGTTCCTCATGGCTCAAATCATCTAGCTCTTGTCCAAAGTTATGCACAAGCAATTTTTGCACAACGAATGTTGTCACGATCATTCGCAACATTAATGTTGGAAAGTAAACAGCTTTTAGGATAAGGCATCATCATCAAGCTCTATGAAATCACATTTAGATATAGAGTAATGATTCATATTAATAAATTTTTATTAATCTTTCAAATTGTCACAAATAAAATATGAAAATAGTTTTTTGCTCTACATAAACTTTTCACTGATAAGAAGAGTTTTAAATGCATTACATTAAGATTTCTACCTATTCTAGCCCAAGCCACCTCTAGGGGGGTTAGACTACCATTACAATGTATAAACAAAGAAAGTTACAAAAGATGTTGAGCTTTTTCGTTGCTCTTACAAGGAAATTATAAGAAAATTAGTTGAGAATACAATACTCAGGAACAACCCTTGGCATTCTCTTTGTCTTCTTTCCTCTTCAAATTTTTTCCTGTTTCTCCTTGTTCTCTGTCCTTTTCCATCTTCTATATCTATAGCTTTCTTTCCCTCTTTAGGATTAGGATGTGCTTTTAGATATATTTTTCTCCAAACTAAAATTAGAACCCTCTCTATGTCTTACATTCTTCCTTTTATAATTTCTCTTTAGCCATTCTCTTTCTCCCTAGCTGTGAACTCTTGAAAATTGAGCTTTAAATTTATTTTTATTTCTTTATTCCCTTAAAAATGAAAAATTTAATGCATGCTGATAAATCCCAGGCTTATAACAAAATAAAAGAAGAAATACATACAATTTCATGTTAGAATGATCTACTTTGATGGGTTTACCAATATTTTTAGGCAAAAAGATAAGCTGAGCAAAATTTGGAAGAAAACTGAATTTCTGGAAGAAAATCGTAATAGCGTGCCACAACGCGCCCAAGCGATATAAATTAAAAAGCTCAGTGCAACTACACGCTGCAGCGGCATTCATAAAACTCATATTAAACAAATAAAGATTAATTAGATTTGTTACCGCGCGATGTAGTCGTTTCGGCCCGAAAGCTCACTGCTATCACATGGAATAGCGGAATAAAGATTTAATAAAAGTTAATTAAATCCGCTCCCACGTGCTACAGCGGTTTCAACCCGAAAGCTCACCTTTGCCACGCGCTGCAGCGATTTCTACTTGAAAGCTCATAACTATCGCGCGCCGCAGCTAACTGAAAATTTAATAAAAAATTAATTCGATCCACTACCGCGTGCTGCAACGGTTTCAACTCAAAGGCTCACCGCTATCGCGCATCATAGAAAATTTAATGAAAATTACTTAGATCTAGTATCACGAACTGCAGTGGTTTTAGACAGATATATAGGCGCTACAGCGGGCCGCAGTGCCCATCGTATTTCTCGTTTGGATCAAACATTAAATTTAGCATAGGGAAGGCCACCAAATTAAATATATTACGTTCCCCAGTTGCTTGAAACCCCAATTTCAGTTATTCCTTGTAATTTTCAAGAGAATATCAGAATAGTTTTAATTGCATGCCATTAAAGTAAGGAAGTTAAAAAAGTCACAGTTTTGATTATAAAGAAGTCTTAGGGTTGTTCTATTTAAGCTAGCATGCAATACTATGAGATCTGTAACTATCCTAGGTTGTTACTCTGCTAAATTATAGCCTAAGTAGTCATTATTTTTTATTCCATTATTTTTAGAATACCAAATGAATCTTAACCTGAAAATTTGAAGGCCATAGGACTTCTCTAAGTCCAAAATAATATTTTGATTAATCTAGGTGCCCTAGCCTAGACCTAAAATATTTTGATCTCAAAATTAAATTCTGATTGTATTTTTGAATTTCTCACCCCGAAATTAGCTAAGGGTGAAAGTTTGGTGCAATTTGGAAATCATTTGGGCTATAATTCAATTTAAATTAAAATGGTCCAATTACACATAAGGGATTCTAACATTTCATAATTGCATAATTACCCATTAAACTGAATTAACTGCCGGCATCTGCTGTACGGACCGCGGGCGATCCGCTGCGGAGCCTGAGTTGCATGACAGTGGTATCCCACAAATCTAACTGTCGCACCTTTTGATCAACGATCGAGATGCGATTCCGCGGAACCTCAGATCGACCATTGGATCTACCCGACAGATCCTACGGCCCAGATCACTCCTGCAATCGGCCGTTAGGATCTGAGCGATCCAAGCCTTTCCGCCATCTCATTGACAGATTAGATGGCATCCGAAAGTCTTAGCACTATGGACCTTCATCTTCCTCTCGCTCACACACCCGACAGGACGAATCCTCACACTGCCAGCTGCCGGTCTTGTCCCCCACTCACGCCTCCAACTCAGCAAGTCATTGTTGATCCTCCCATTACGGCTAGGTAACCCATTCGGGCCCCGTAGCCTGGCCAAGCTCGAAATGGAATTTCGAGAGCTCGGCCATGGCCCGATCCATCCGAGCCTCAGCAGCCCAATTTTCCCCTCCAGAAGCTTCCCTAGGCTCGTCCGAGGCTATAAATAGCCGCTGAAATCCTTCCCTCTGCCCCTTTGCTACTCAATTGCCCTTGATTCTTCTCTGTGTCTTTCCGCCATGGCTGACTGTCTGAGCTCGAGTAGGCAATCCAAGAGCTTCTGAATCGCTGATAGTAGGCTCTCCTGGTGTTCAGGACCCTTTGAAGTGTCTGGGAGCTCAGCCAAGGCCAGCCAGAGCCCCAATCAACCATACCGAGCTTCCTCGGCAACCCAGGTATCCCAGTTGATGGTTTCGAGCCAATGAGGCTCGGACCTCTCCCGTCTTGATTCAATTTCATGCGCATTGTCATTTCGAACTCAATGTAAGTGAAGCAAGGACACAGGTTAGACCCAATCGAACGATACGATCGATTGGGCCCAGTCAATTAAGGATCATTTCGATCAAGTAAGGACCCGACAATCCTGACCATCCCAAATCCTCAAACCATGGGGTTTTGATCCGCCTCACCTCCCTGATGGTGTAGGGATCGAGCCCAGGGTCTAGCGTGGCCTCTATGGGGAGAATTATCTTCCCATAGTAGCTCCATTAGAGGAGCTCTCGAGTGAGTAAGGTCTGGCCGATCCATACCGTCTCACAGGGAGCTTCAGGTCCCAGTCGACGTGTCTGACCATGGGGATCGAGTAGCGATCCATTTCTGGGCATGCCGTGGTCGGGACGAAGGGCAAGGATGAAGAGCCTATGCGGGTCGGGCAGCCCAAGACCTGCGCGGTGTGACAGTCCCGGGTCTTCGGGCCCCGAATGACCCGCGAGGCTCGGCTAATGGGCCGAGCCCATTATAATTAAATTCGAATAATTTGAATTATTTTCCTTAAGGAAAATAATTCAATTATTCAAATCATAGGAATTTGATAAAATAAAACTACATAATGTATTAATTGAATAACTTTTAATCCACTGGTCCAAATCTAATAATATCATATATGAAAATGAACAAAAAATCCATAGAAATATGAATATAAAATAAAATTTCACATCTGATGGTTAGATTTTCCATTAATGCCTAATTATAATAGAACTTAATTAGGGTGATTTAGTAGTTATACCTAACTAAATTGCATGCTTAGGGTGTCATTAGTTTGCATATGATGAGTAGAATGCATGTGCTAAGTGAATTATTTTTCTGGTCTCTATATTTCAAATTATGCCCTAATTTTGTTAAATAATGATTAGTGAATATTCGGGCTCGTAATCATTGGATCTTAGCAAACTTAGTCTCTAATTGATTGTATGGTAATATAGAACTTGTATGCTAAGTTATATAGAATTTTGATGGTTGGATTTAAACTTATATGCTAATCCCTATTTGATTGAATTAGGGTTTGATTAACACTAAGTGTTCTCTGTTTTCTGAAAATTTCTTATTAACAATAAGCTAGATGTATTGAAATCAATTATGCAAACTTATGATGTGCAAATTGAACAAATCAAAGAAATTAGAACTTAACCCTCATAATTAATCTTAAGAAATATTAAGACTTTGATTAATCTTTTAAGACTTGATCTAGGTCTGAGATTGCCACCAATAACACACTCTTAACTCACTGATTTGACATTTATCATTAATCATACATATGATCTTAATTGAATAAGAATAGGGGTCAAACCCTAATCTACTAAATTAAGGTCCAAACCCTTAAAAACCTTAACTAAAGTGAAATGATTATAAGATAATTAACTTGGCATTTCTCCAATGATACATCTAATTTAATATTGACCCTAAACATTTGAATTAGACATGACAAGGTTATTGATAAAGCTATATGATTGCCTAATCTGAATCAAATCTTTAGATCCTAGATTTTCTCCTAAATAAGACCATTGGCATAAGAAGATTTATAAAATCATATTGATTGAACAAGTGATCTAAAACTTTAAAAATATTCTTGATTTAAATCCCATGATCTTAGATTGAATTATGATCAGATGACTTAATCATCTGATTTGATCATTCTAAACCTAACTATGAAATAGAATCTTAAAATTTTAATATTAGAATTTATAATAGGAGATCTTAAGCATCTCTTCATAAGATCATCTTGAAATATTTAAAATACCTAAATTACATATACTTTGAGGTAGGAGAACTTGTATGACTCATTGGGGTAGGAGCTTAGATGATCCCTTAACCTTAGAAATTGATCTTAACCCCTTGTGGTAGGAACCACATAAGACATTAGAATAATACTTCTCCTTGTGATATAATCCATGTTGAGTGATCTTTGATCACATTTTTGTGAACCTTGTATAGGACTTACCTATGTAGGATAGGCCTTTATAGTCTTGATCATTCCTTAATTTATTAAGTAGACATGTTTGAACCCCGATTATTGGACGGTGTAGTATAGTATACCCATACCACTGGTTCTCTAGTAGTATACGAGATTGGTTGATTCACTTTAATGGGGACTTATGAGTAGGTTCTACACTGCGGGATTAGATGAATACAGTCCCATTAGAATAAATTATTCAACCCTAAGAGTGTATTGAACAGGTATTCATTCAATAGTTTGATGGAAATACAAATTGCCAACATCGCAATGCCTCCTAGCGAAGACCGCTTCAATAGGTGTGGCTCAAACAAACTAAGTAATGAGATTCACCGTCTTTAAGACACTAAGTATGGTGGTGAGTAAGTGATGAGAATCACTTTTCTTGCAAACATGCTGAATGTGGGTATACGATCATCCCATCTAGTGATCTTTAATTGAATCTGTAGCTTTAATCAATTATCATTCTAGAAGATAGGAAATAGAATCCTCTCAATAGGATTCAGCACAGTGGAGACTTAGAATTCATTATCTGCATTTCAAACTTCATGAATTTTTGGATTTTACTCATTAGAATAGAAGCATGGGCATAATCATGAGCATAAACTTGAATCAACCTTTCAGCAGTGACGCGTGGGTATCAGTGATAAATTGTGGGTTACGAAATGTTACATACACAGACTGGGGAATTGCAGGGTGCACCTGCATCACCATACTGTCTTCCCAACTGGGTGTATGTATACATTGGACCGTACTACTCATAGCCTTTTAGTGATGATTCTGTGGCATATCTATGGCATACCATACCATGGCATACTTGAACGCATCATTCCAGTGGCATACAGTACCGCATTTGACTTTACTTTCACATAGCTTTCAGAGCATTTGATAGTTTCCTTTACTTTCAGTATGTAGTTTTATGTGATTTTACTTTGCTTAGTCTTTGCAGTTTCAATTACTTAGCATTTTCCTCAGCTTTCCTTCAATTCTCTTTACGTTACTATTTACTACATTTACTTAAGTATTGCATAGTTAGTTGCAAAATGTTAGACTTCTTGTCTAACACGTGGTACTTTTGGGATCTGGCAATTTGCTAGATCCCGAGCAGCTTGTGGAGACAGGACAGGAGGACTCCCAGGAGTTCCAGGAGGAGTACGTGGAGCCTTAGAGGATCTACCTGCTTCCTTTTTACTTCTTGCTTTACTTCAGTAGACTTTACTTTTCATATGTTAAAGCAGTTTGTAATAACTCTGGATGTACTTTTCTTTTCTTTTTTGAGATGAATGCTTACATACTAATATTTGATGAATGTATTCTGGATGATATGCTTTTAGCTTCTGCACTCTATTTTACTACTATACATAGTATTGTGATGCGATCAGCATATTGGAAATGCTGACATATTGGTAACATATATTGGACTCTCACTTATTTCTTTAAATCCAATATACGTATTAGCCTAATATGTAAGATATGTATTTAACTCTTATCTTAAGTATTGGCTCTCGATCCTACTCTAAGGTTCGAGTCAGCAGCCTTCAGTATGGTTCAGTCTTTCAGTCTATTCGGGAAGAAGGGTTTTGCTTGCATACCCGCCCTCCCGAGTGGCGCACCGCTCCACCGCAGAATTTACACACGCTACTTGTCTTTTGCGCGTGCGGTGACGGGACAGGGTGATAAAGTTGGTATCAGAGAGAAGATCATAATGTGTCAGATAAGGAGTTTGTTCCTATCTACTTTATGATCTGTTCTCTATCTCAGGTCCAGATCACAAGTCACTAAGTGTAGTGCAAGGCAATCATCCAAAAGTTCATCAAGCTGTCTCATAAATGAAAAGGTGAATTATATCTAGAATGTTGACACCTTAGGGATTTAACACACATAAATAATTAATTGAAACTGCAATTCTTAAAATGGACATCTTAGGACTTCAACGAACTTTTAAATTAATAATAAACATACTTATGGGTTGAAACATCTTAGGTATGGAATATTCGCAGTCAGCATCCTTATTCTACCTTAGGAGATTTGATGACTACTAGATAGACGACCTTCGAGATGGCCAGATCTATGGAAGGATCGTAGATGGAGTATCGCCTCGAGGAGTTTAAGTATTAGACAAGATTCTTGCCCATTCATCTTTTGGAGGCACCAATCTTCCAATACTCGCCAGAGAATGGCTGGATCGTGTTACCACTGCACTACGAGAGACGGCCTATCTCGAGGAGCAGTGTCTAGAGATTGTGGAGATCTTACTGAGGGGAATGGGTTTATAGGAGACTAGCTTGGAGGGACCCCATAGTCACATATGATGACTTATGTGCTGCCTTTTGGGTAGAGTATTGTAACTAGAATTCTTAGAAAATTTTATTATGTCATTTTCATATTCTAGTGATATGTTTTGTAGATCCATGTATCTTCTCTTTTGAAGAAGAAATGAATGAATGAAAATATAGTAAAATTTTATACCTCTGAATTTTCACTTGTATTGCAATCATGAATCCTGGCTCTCCTTCTACTCCTACTCCAATCAAGAATGCGGTCTCATCATCGAGCAGACCTGAAGAGTCCAATCCTATGACCAGCTTATTGAAGGCCTTGATAGAAAGTAATACGCAACAGGTGCAAGAGACACTTGCTCTTATTCTCTCAGTTAAACAGCAATCTGCACCCAACCAGGGTTCCTCATCTTCCCACTATTCGAGCGATGGGATCCTACACAGTTTCATTCATCTCCGAACTCCTACTTTCAATGGAGCACTGAATCCAATGGACATTGTGAACTGGCTTAAAATGGCCGAGAAGAATCTGGCTCGTATCAAGTGCCCTAATTTTGAAGCCATCCGCCTAGTGACCCATCTATTTCAAGAAGAAACAGAATATTGGTGGGAAAATGAGAAGAATAATAAGTTTGCCGACTATGAAATAGAGGACATTCCATGGGACTTATTCTTGGAAGCGTTCCATGAAGCGTTCATACCCGCTTTAGCCCAAGCAATTCTGGATAATGAACTTTTCCATCTAATACAAGGTAATCATATAGTATTTGAGTATGAACAAGAATTTCGTAGATTGTTGTGTTTCGTTCTGGATTTAGTCAGGATGGAAGCGTCCAAGTGCCACCGTTTCTTGAAGGGACTGAGAGACTCTATCAAAGCACACTTAATATCTCGTCAGATCAGGACTCTGACTGAATTAATTGAAGCTGCCCAGTTGCAAGAAGGATTCCAGGGTCAACAAGACTGGAAGAGGAAATCGATAGCCATGCAGCTGAGTAAGGAATGCTTTGGCCATCATAAGGTGGCAAGGGTCTACAACATGGAGTCAACAAAACCCAAATCTCTGAGCTCTGAATGCAAAAAGAAAGATGCATCTATATGGAAAATACTACCACTTCGGTGGTGTATGTCTTACTTGTGGACGAAAGGGCCACCGCTATTTTGAATGCTAGGAAAAGAACACAATCGACGGAGTGCCCATTGACCACTCCCATCACAAACAAGCCTTCTGTGTTCAACCAGTAAACCGTAGAGAGCTTGCTCCTGCCATAATGCCAGCTCCAACTTCAAACTCAAAAGCAATTGTGCTGGCACAGAAGCTGAATTATGATCGTCAGGGTCAAAGGCCCCAGAACAAACAACCCTCAATATTTGCCAGGGTATATATGTTGACTCCTGCCTCTGTTCTTGAGAACAGCGACGTGGTGTCAGGTACGCCTTAAAATTTATTCATATTCCGTTCTCGCCATTTCAGTAACCAATCTTTACCATTCAGTACTTTAAATATTGAGTAGCTATTCTTATTAAGTTACTGTAATCATAGGCACCATATCCATAAATGACACCTCTTGTAATATCCTCTTCGATACAGGGGCAAGTCATTCCTTTGTATTAGAACATTAGGTTAAGACTCTTAAGCTACCAACCTATCAATTAGCTAGCTCCTTGAGCATCGGGTTACCTTCTGGAGCCCGTATGCAATCCCAACAATGTTGTAACCTCGATATTCCTATTGGGAAACAAAACTACGAGGCTAAGTTAATTATATTGCCAATCACCAACTTTGATATAATCTTAAGCATGAATTAGCTAAGCCAGCATGGAGCTTCCATAAATTACCAAAAGAATAAAATAACTCTGGGCAGTGGAAGTAAATCAAAATCATTCATCGAAAGATTTAGTACCCAATCGTCACTGATCAATGCAATGACAGCAAAAAAGTTAGTCAGGAAGGGATGCGACGCATATCTCGTATCAATGCTGGGAGAAAAGAAAGAAGTTGTGCCTATTTTGGAGAATTGTATAGTTTGTGAATTTTCTGATGTCTTCCCTGAAGACCTACTCGGTCTTCCCCTAGTTAGAGAAGTAGAGTTCGCAATTGAATTAATTCCCGAAACTCAACCATTGTTAAAAGTTCCGTATTGTATGGCGCCAAAAGAACTTCAAGAGTTAAACAATCAACTTCAAGAAGTGTTAAAGAAAGGTCTTATTCGTCCAAGTTCATCTCCTTGGGGAGCGCCAGTTTTATTCGTGAAAAAGAAGGATGGGTCGATGAGAATGTGCATCGATTACAGAGAGTGGAATAAAATAACTATCAAGAACAAATACCCTCTGCCTCGTACCGATGATCTATTTGATTAGTTATCCAGAGCTAAAGTCTTCTCAAAGATAGACTTACGATTAGGATATCACCAATTACGAGTTAAAGATTCAAATGTTGAGAAAACAACATTTAGAACCTACTATGGGCATTATGAATTTTTAGTGATGTCCTTCGGCTTGACAAATGCACCGTCCATCTTTATGGACTTAATGCGGCATGTGTTGAAAGCATATCTGAACAAGTTCGTCATCGTCTTCATCGAAGAGATTCTGATTTATTCAGGAACTGAGGCAGATCACGAGAACCATCTGCGAATAGTACTAAAAAAGCTATGAAGCCATAAACTTTATGCCAAGTATTCTAAATGCGAATTTTGGCTTGACTCAGTCACTTTTCAAGGTTATGTCGTAGATTCCCAGGGAATCAAAGTTGATCAAAATAAAGTAACCGCAGTCCAAGATTGGTCACAACCAAAATCCATGACCGACATTAGAAGTTTCTTAGGGCTAGCAGGCTACTATAGGAAATTTGTCAAAGGTTTTTCGCAAACAGCGTCTCCACTCACAAAGTAGACGCAGAAAGCAGTACCGTTTGTCTGGAGTCTAGAATGTGAGAAAGCATTCCAATTATTGAAAGATGCTCTTTCCTCTGCACCAGTTCTTGCCTTACCTAAAGAAGGCCTGAATTACCAAGTCTATACCGACGCATCTGGTATAGGTTTGGGGTGTGTATTAATGCAAGAAGGGAGAGTTACAGCCTATGCGTCTCGCCAGTTAAGACCACATGAGAAGAACTAACCCGTTCATGATCTTGAGTTAGCAGCAGTAATCTTTGCTCTAAAAATTTGGCATCATTATCTTTATGGCGTCTAGTGCTCTATATTCACCGATCATCAGAGCTTGAAGTACATCTTCACCCAACGTGAGTTGAACTGTCGACAACGAAGATGGCTCGAGTTAATAAGTGATTATGACTTAAGCATCCAAAATCATCCAGGAAAAGCAAA
This sequence comes from Gastrodia elata, assembly GCA_016760335.1. Taxonomy (NCBI): domain Eukaryota; kingdom Viridiplantae; phylum Streptophyta; class Magnoliopsida; order Asparagales; family Orchidaceae; genus Gastrodia; species Gastrodia elata. The sequence continues at coordinate 27,345,161 of CM028678.1, read as the reverse complement.
CGTCGTAGCAAACGCACTCAGACGTCATGTTACCCTATCTTCTATGATACTATCAAGCCTATTAGAAGAAGATTCTGAAAGTTTGAAATCAGGCCAGTACACGGTGCTATGCTAAGCACTCGAATCTCTATAAGTTTAGTTGAACCTACTTTTCATCGCAACGTCTCTATATCACAAACCAAGGATGAAGATTATCTGAAGTTTAAAGTGGACATCGAAAGCGGTCGTCGCTTCGATCTCCAACTTTGAGGTAGCGTGATATATCAAGGATATCGTTTATAGATTCCCAAATCAATGCATCGAGAGATTCTAGTAAAAGGTCACAATTCCAGTTATCAAGTACATCCTGGTAGTACCAAGATGTACCAAGATCTAAAGAAATCATTTTGGTGGCCTAGAATGAAGAAAAGTGTGGCATAATTTGTAGCAAAATGTCACGCTTGTAGCCTAGTCAAAGTTGAACACTAAAATCCTAGAGGACTCCTTCATCCTCTAGCAATTCCTAAATGGAAGTGGTTCGATATCTCTATGGATTTTGTTATGGGTTTACCTAAAGCAAGATCAGGTGCCGATTCAATATGGGTCATTGTCAATCGACTGACCAAATTAGCATATTTTATCCCTATGCATCAAATTGATTCTGTGGAGAAATTAGCAAAGTTGTATATCAGGGAAATTGTCAGATTCCATGGAATTCCCCGACCTATTGCATCGACCGAGATAGCTGCTTCAGTTCTAAATTTTGGCAAGTAGTGCATCAGGACTTGGGGACTACTCTAGCCATGAGTACTGTCTTTCATCCTCAGACCGATGGTCAAACAGAAAGAGTTAATTAAGTCTTAAAAGATCTTCTTCGCCTCTGCATGCTAGATTTTGGAGGTTTCTGGGAAGATCATATTCCTCTCATGGGGTTCGCACACAACAACAATTTTTAGGCAAGTATAGGCATGGCTCCATATGAAGCTCTGTATGGCAGAAAATGTAGTACTCCATTAGCTTGGTCTGAAATTGGCAGTGTGCAGCTTTATGGTTCTGATTTGGTGGCAGAGACAAACCAGAAGATTCAACTAATTCAACAAAGAATTAAAGCAGCTCAAGATCGTCAGAGTAAGTATTATGATGCTCATCATCTTACTCTGTAATTTGATGTTGGAAATTTTGCATACCTTAAAGTCAGTCCGATGAAAGGCGTATATCAATTCGGTGTTGCCGGGAAGCTAAGTCCCCACTACGTCGGACCATTTGAAGTATTAGAAAAGATTGGTTCCACAGCCTATAGATTGAAGCTTCCTGAAGATTTCTCTGCAGTCCATAATATGTTTCACATTTCATCTCTATGGAGATGTCTTAGTAACCCATCCCACTTAATCCAACTTACGGTGGTATCTCTCCAACCGATCTTTCTTATGCTGAAGAGCCAATTAAGATCTTAGCTCATGATCAAAAGCAGCTGAGAAGTCGCTCAATCCCAATGGTAAAGGTTCAATGGAGGAATCGCTCTTTAGAAGAATCTACTTGGGAGAAAGAGGCGGATATGAAGATGAAGTATCCCCATCTCTTTGAGACCCCAGGTACCCATTAATTCTATGTGTCTTATTCTATACTGCAATTTCTTCATGTTTGCCTTCTCTCTTGAGATGATGTTGAGGATGACATCGTTCTTAAGTGGGGGAGTCTGTAACAACCTTAGGTTGTTACTCTGCTAAATTATAGCCTAAGTAGTCATATTTTTATTCTATTGTTTTTAGAACACCAAATGAATCCTAACCTGAAAATTTGAAGTCCATAGGACTTCTCTAAGTCCAAAATAATATTTTGATCAGTCTAGGTGCCCTAACCTAGACCTAAAATATTTTGATCTCAAAATTAAATTCTGATTGCATTTTTGAATTCCTCACCCCCAAATTAGCTAAAGGTGAAAGTTTGGTGCAATTTTGAAATCATTTGAGCCATAATTCAATTTAAATTAAAATGGTCCAATTGCACATAAGGGATTCTAACATTTCATAATTGCATTATTACCCATTAAACTGAATTAACAGCCGGGATCCGTTGTGCGGACCGTGAATGATCCGCTGCGGAGCCCGGGTCGTGCGACAATGGTATCCCGCAAAATCTAACCGTCGCACCTTTTGATAAGTGGTCAAGATGCGATCCCGCGGAACCTCAGATCGACCATTAGATCTACCTGACAGATCCTACGGCCCGGATCGTTCCCGCAATCGGCTGTTAGGATCTGAGCGATCCGAGCCGTTCTGCCATCTGATCGATATATCAGACAGCATCCGATGGTCCTGACACTGTGGACCTTCGTCTTCCTCTCGCTCGTGCCCGACAGGAAGAATCCTCGTACTGCCAGCTGCCGGCCTTGTCCCCCACTCACGCTTCCAGCTCAGCAAGTTGTTTCTAATCCTCCCATAATGGCTAGGTAACCCATTCGGGCCCCGTGGCCTAGCTGAGCTCGAAATGAAATTTCGAGAGCTCGGCCATGGCCCGATTCATCCGAGCCTTGGCAGCCCAATTCGCCCCTCCAGAAGCTTCCCTAGGCTCGTCTAAGGCTATAAATAGCCTCCAAAATCCTTCCCTCTGCCCCTTTGATGCTCAATTGCCCTCGATTCTTCTCTGTGTCTTTCTATCATTGTTGTCTGTCCGAGCTCGAGTAGGCGATCCAGGAGCTTCTAAATCGCTGATAGTAGGCGCTCTCCTGGTGTTCAGGACCCTTTGAAGTGTCTGGGAGCTCAGCCAAGGCCAGCCGGAGCCCCAATCAACCATCCCGAGCTTCCTCGACAACCCGGGTAGCCCAGTTGATGGTTTCAAGCCAATGAGGCTCGGACCTCTCCCCACTTGATTTTATTTCATGCGCATTGTCATTTCGAACTCAATGTAAGTGAAGAAAGGACATAGGATAGCCCCAATTGATCGATACGATTGATTGGGCCCAGTCAATTAAGGATTGTCTCGGTCGAGTAAGGACCCGACGATCCCGACCATCCTAGATCCTCAGACCATAGGGCTTTGATCCGCCTCACCTCCCTGATGGAGTAGGGATCGAGCCCGGGGTCTGGCATGGCCTCTGTGGGGAGAATTGTCTCCCCATAGTAGCTCCATAAGAGGAGCTCTCGGGTGAGTAAGGTCTGGCCGATCTAGACCATCTCAAGGGGGCTTCGGGTCCCAGTCAATGCGTCTGACAATGGGGATCGAGTAGCGATCCAGTTCTGGCCGTGCCATGGTCGGGATGTGCCAAAATTTGACGATTAGGGTTCCCTTAATCGGCCCTCTCCATTGGGATGAAGGGCAGGGATGAAGACCCTGTGAGGGTTGTGCAGCCCATGACCCGCGCGGTGCGACAGTCCCAGGTCTTCGGGCCCCGGTCGACCCGCGCGGTTCGGTTAATGGGCCGAGCCCGTTATAACTAAATTTGAATAATCTGAATTATATTCCTTAAGGAAAATAATTCAATTATTCAAATCATAGGAATTTGATAAAATAAAAATATAGAATGTATTAATTGAATAACATTTAATCTATTGGTCCAAATCCTATGATATCATATATAAAAATGATCAGAGAATCCTCAGGAATCTGAATATAAAATTAAAATTTCACATCTGATGGTTAGATTTTCCATAAATGCTTAATTACAGCAGAACTTAATTAAGGTGATTTAGTAATTATACCTAAATTGCATGCTTAGGGTGCCATTAGTTTGCTTATGATTAGTAGAATGCATGTGCTAAGTGAATTATTTTTCTAATCTCTGTATTTCAAATTATGCCCTAGTTTTGTTAAACCATGATTAGTGAATATTAGGGTTTGTGATCACTGGATCTTAGCAAACTTAGTCTCTAATTGATTGTATGGTAATATAGAACTTGTATGCCAAGTTATATGGAATTTTGATGGTTGGATTTAAACTTATGTGCTAATCCATTTTTGATTGAATTAGGGTTTGATTAATACTAAGTGTTCTCTATTTTCTGAAAATTTCTTATTAATTTGATGCATAACAGTAAGCTAGATATATTGAAATCAATTATGCAAACTTATGATGTGTAAATTGAACAAATCAAAGAAATGAGAACTTAACCCTCATAATTAATCTTAAGAAATCTTAAGACTTTGATCAAGTTTTTAAGACTTGTTCTAGGTCTGAGATTGCCACCAATAACACACACTTAACTCACTAATTTTACATTGATCATTAATCAAACACATGATCTTAATTGAATAAGAATAGGGGTCAAACCCCAATCTACTAAATTAAGGTCCAAACCCTTAAAAACCTTAACTAAAGTGAAATGATTATAAGATAATTAACTTGGCATTTCTCCAATGATACATCTAATTTTATATTGACCCTAAACATTTGAATTAGACATGATAATGTTATTGATAAAGCTATATGATTGCTTAATCTGAATCAAATCTTTAGATCCTAGATTTTCTCCTAAATAAGACTATTGGCATAAGAAGATTTATAAAATCATATTGATTGAACAAGAGATCTAAGACTTTAAAAATATTCTTGATTTAAATCCCATGATCTTAGATTGAGTTGTGATCAGATGACTTAATCATCTAATTTGATCATTCTAAACTTAACTATGAAATAGAATCTTAAAATTTTAATATTAGAATTTTGAATGGGAGATCTTAAGCATCTCTTTATAAGATCATCTTGAAATATTTAAAAGACCTAAATTACATATACTTTGAGGTAGGAGAACTTATATGACTCATTGGGGTAGGAGCTTAGATGATCCCTTAACCTTAGAAATTGATCTTAACCCCTTGTGGTAGGAACCACTTAAGACATTAGAATGATACTTCTCCTTGTGATATAATCCATGTTGAGTGATCTTTAATCACATTTTTGTGAAACCTTGTATAGAACTTACCTATGTAGTATAGGCCTTTATAGTCTTGATCATTCCTTAATTTATTAAGTAGACATGTTTGAGCCTCGATTATTGGATGGTGTAGTATAGTATACCCATACTACTGGTTCTCCAGTAGTATTCGAGATTGGTTGATTCACTCTAATGGGGACTTATGAGCAGGTTCTACCCTGCGGGTTAAACGAATATAGTCCCATTAGAATAAATCATTCAACCCTAAGAGTGTATTGAACGGGTATTCATTTCTTAGTTTGATGGAAATACAAATTGCCAACGACACAATGCCTCCTAGCGAAGACCGCTTCAATAGGTGTGGCTCAAACAAACTAAGTAATGAGATTCACCTTCTTTAAGACACTAAGTATGGTGGTGAGTAAGTGATGGGAATCACTTTTCTTGCAAACATGCTGAATGTGGGTATACGATCATCCTGTCTAGTGATCTTTAATTAATCTGCAAGTTTAATCAATTATCATTCTAGAAGTTAAGAGATAGAATCCTCTCAATAGGATTCTACATAATGGAGACTTAGAATTCATTATCTGCATTTCAAACTTCATGGATTTTTTATTTTACTCATTAGAATAGAAGCATGGGCATAATCATGAGCACAAACTTGAAGCAACCTTTCAGCAGTGATGCATGGGTATCCGTGATAAATTGTGGGTTACAGAATGTTACATTCACAGACTGGGGAATTGCAGGGTGCATCTGCATCACCATACTGTCTTCCCAATTGGGTGTATGTATACATTGGACCGTACTACTTATAGCCTTTCAGTGATGATTATGTGGCATATCTGTGGCATTCCATACCATGGCATACTTGAACGCATCATTCTAGTGACAACCAGTACCGCATTTAACCTTACTTTCACATAGCTTTCTGAGCATTTAATAGTTTCCTTTACTTTCTGTATGTAGTTTGATGCAATTTTACTTTGCTTAGTCTTTGCAGTTTCAGTTACTTAGCATTTCCCTCAACTTTTCTTCAGTTCCCTTTACGTTACTATTTACTGCATTTACTTTAGTATTACGTAGTTAGTTGCGATGTGTTAGACTTCTTGTCTAACACGGGGTACTTTTGGGATTCAGCAATTTGCTAGATCCCGAGCAGCTTGTGGAGACAGGACAAGAGGACTCGCAGGATATCCAGGAGGAGTTCGTGGAGCCCTAGAGGATCTATCTGCTTCCTTTTTACTTCTTGCTTTACTTTAGTAGACTTTACTTTTCATATGTTAAAGCAGTTTGTAATAACTCTGGATGTATTTTTCTTTTCTTTTCTGAGATGAATGTTTACATACTGATCTGTGATGAATGTATTCTGGATGATATGCTTTTAGCTTCCGCACTATGTTATACTACTATACTTAGTATTGTGATGCAATCAGTATACTGGAAATGCTGACATATTGGTAAGTATATTGGACCCTCACTTATTTCTTCAAATCCAAGATACGTATTAGCCTAATAGGTAAGTTAAGTATTCTACTCTTATCTTAAGTATTGGCTCTCGATCCTACTCTTAGGTTCGAGTCAGCAGCCTTCAGTATGGTTCAGTCTTTCAGTCTATTTGGGAAGAAGGGTTTTGCATGCATACCTGCCCTCCTGAGTGGCGCACCGCTCCACCGCTAAATTTACACACACTACTTGTCTTTTGCGCCGCGGCGACGGGACGGGGCGCTTCAGGGTTCCCCTCTTTGGCATTCCAAAATCTAAAATCAAAGCCTATTGCTAGAAAGAAAAGGAGACCGTCACCATGGAGGAAAGGAGTACCATTCAAGGAGAGAAAAGAAGAACATTTCAAGGATATGGAAGCGACAAGGTTGGAGAGCAAGGAAAGATCCAGAGAACACCAAAAAAGGGTGTTCCTAGTATTCTTCTCAAAACTCTTTCTTCATTTTCCTTTAGTAGAACCATGCAATGATTCATGTTCTTATTTGTTATTTCTTGTATTTCTTTTGTAATAGAAAGCCAAACCCTCCTCGGGGAGGGTTGGGCTGACATCATGTAATTAGTAAAAGGGACTTATGGTGTTTGTATGAGTCTTCTTCAATGAATATAAAATTTTGTTTCATTTTGATTTAGATATGTTACTTGTGTTTGCATGCTTATGAAATGAATGCTTATCTATTTTCCTAATGGCTTATAACAAAAATAATATATAACCAACTCTACATTTCAAGCTTAAGGGAATGCACACAAAGGTCTTCACCGCGAACACATATTCACTGCGCGAGGATTCTCAGTGTAAGCACCTTGAGATTGAAATGAAAGGTTGATTCGGTAAATGAAATCTCTTTGAGCTCTATAGCTCACCAATTGGCATAAAGCTAGGAATATGTATATTAGTGCTTAGAGCCCAGTGACAAGCTCTCAAGCCTAATAGCACTATTCTTTGAGCTCAGTCAATAGGTCGATGCTTGTGAGCCAAGAGCCAACAATCAAGCTCCGTAGCTTAGTAGATGTTAAAGGAGGATAAGAATTATTAAGTGCTTATGGATGACTGTGACATAGTTCATGTATCCCAACAATTCACTTCTTTATCTAAACTACGCATGTAACATGTGATGCTAATTGTGTGGAAATCAACCATATGTGGTCACTGAACTAAAATGATTATTTCGATAACTTGGACGTAAGGAATCTTAATTAACTCAATTCGATCACATGGGAGACTAAGTGCAAAGATCAAACCCTTGTGTGTTCCTCTTGTGCACTATACATGAAATAGTTGGAATTAGATGACTGATCTAAGGAATATTATCTTCACTTGATTAAATTAGCATGAAAATAAGTTTCATTAAAAGTTGAATGAATATGAATACCAACACTAGTCCGATATTTATTTGTATGATGAAAACCCAACTCTCTTTTTTTGTCACATAGTATCTTCAATTTAAGATTCTTTGAATTGTTAATTAGGAGACATGATGAATCCATAATTTAGATCCTAAATAAAGGAAAAATTTCATTCATTTCCTTATTCAAAATCACCCCCTTGATCAAATTTTGCTTTTTAAGTAAAAAGCAAGCTCAGCAATTTTTGGGAAATTCTAGACTATTTTTGAAATTTCTGGAAGAAAATCGCTGCTGCACGCCACCGCGCGCCCCAGCTGCTGGCTTGCAGAAGTCACTTATCAAGGGCATTACTGATTTTTGGAGCGTTATCGCTATGGTGCGCCACAACGCGCCCTAGCGCGCTACAGCGGGTGAGTTTCTGAAACTCAATCTCTACAGCACACCACAGCATGAGAGTTTCCAAAACTCAACTGCTTCAGTGCACTATAGCGGGTGAGTTTCCTAAACTCAATCGCTGTAGCACGCCACAGCGGGAGAGTTTCCAAAATTCAACTGCTCCAGCGCACTGCAGTAAGAGAATTTCGGAAACTCAATTGCTACAGCACGCTTCAATGTGCCACAGCGAGAGAGTTTCCGAAACTCAATCGCTCCAGCGCGCTGTAGCGGGAGAGTTTTTGAAACTTAATTGCTACAGCGCCCTACAGTAGGCAAGTTTCAAAAACTTAAAACTGCCACAGCGCTCTCCAGCAAAAGAGTTTCTGAAACTTATTCACTGTGGAGTGCAGTAGAGGCTCACCGAATTTTCGTCTATTTAGAACATTTATTTCGGCTGGGACAAGACCCCCAACCTGATCTTTGTCTCCCAGCCATCAATTTTTCTGCATCAGCTTATTTTATTAGCAAGAGGGTTGATTGAAATGATATCAGAGAATTAAAAAGGGAAAAAAAGATGTCACTTCACTCCTCAAGTGGTATTTGCAATCATCACAAGCAGTAAAATAAAGAGGGAAAAGCATAATTTGAGAAGGGAGAAGAGGAGAGTAATCCATCTATATATGTGCCTCTTCTCCACTTAAGAAGGGTTCCAACTTTTCATCCAAAAAGTTTAGTTTTTAGGGGCTGCATAGAGGAAGAAGGAGACCTCTCCAAGGGAGGTGGAAAGGACTATTGCTAGAGGAGAAAGAACTAAAGGCTGCACTAGGGAGCTAAAGGAAAGGAGAAGAGGGAGAAGAGGAGAGATCCAGAGAATCCTATTAAGGGCTGTTCCTAGTAAACTCTAATCTTGTTTTTACATTTCTTTTAGTGGATCATGAAAAGGTCTTCATCCTTGAATGGTTTTCTTCTTTCCTCAGCTATAATGGAAGGCTAAACCCCCTTGGGAGGGTTGGGTTGAGCCCATTGTAAAATGTAAGGGACTTAATAAATGATATAGAACTTCTTCAAGCATTAAAATAAAAATCTATTTTTGAATGACTAAATGAAATCATCTTAAGATCAAGTTTTGGAATAAATGAAAATCTTATGTTAAGAAAATATAATTATAAATACTAATAATCAAAATGAAAGTCTTGTGCTCCATGGCTCATAGCTTAGTTAAGAGCAGGATATGTGTGCAAGGGGCGCTTAGAACTAAGTGAGAAGTTGTTGAGCCTTCTTGCACCATGTTGTACACTTAACTAAGGAGTCAAACCATGTGAGCTAAGACCCATTAATTGGAGCTCCATTGCTCAGCATACGTGAAAGGAGGGAGTGGATTCTTTGAGAGCTCATGGATGACATGACATAGTTCATAGAGCCTAATAAAATCACTTCCTTATCTGAACTATGCATGATGCACATGATGCTCATTAGTTGAATCAATTCTCTTGAGATCTGCTAATTAAAAATATAAATTTTGGTAACCTAGGCGTAGGAAAACTAAGATCCTCTAATTGCGATCTCAGGGGAATCTTTGTGCAGAAATTGAACCCTGGTGTGTTCATCTCTCGCACAAGATTTGCATTTGAAGGATTTAGAGGACAACTCTAAGGAATACAATGTGCACTTGATTAATTGGCTAAATAAAAATGAATGAAATGTGCTTGAAAAGTAATATAACTTGAGGTCCCCATCATTTTACGTGGAATAAGCCCAACTCTCCTCTCTAACTTAAATAGTATCTAAACTCTAAATTATTGCTTGTTAACGGAACCAAATCGAGCTAAAATCATATCATTTAAACATTATTGAATTTAGATATACCTTAGTAACAAAACATACAGTTCCCTAAGGATGATAAATCTTGAAACTTACCTTCCAAATTGTTACTTCAGACCACGTACACTTGCGTGTAAGTGCAGACGTGTATTTTACAGTCTGTCAAGCCACAAAATCAAAAATATCTAAGTTTGAACATTGTTAAGAGTACATAAAACTTAGTAACAAAACACCATTTCTTGAGGATGATAAATCATGGAACTTATCTTCCAAATAGTACTTCAGACCATGAACACTTGCGTGCAAATGCAGATGTGTATTTACTGTGTACGAAGTATTTGGCACCGTTGCCGGGGTATGGTTCTTGTTTTGTATTAAGGATAATCTATAAGTAAATAATGATTTAGAATTATCTTAATTTATGCAAATAATTTTTATATTTTACTAATTATATTTATTGTTAATTGTTAGCTTAGATTGTTAATTTAGTTGCTTTAATTTCAATTGTTGAGCTACTGAACTGCATTACTATACTTGTTATATCTAGCTAAATTTTTGAATTGCATGATTAGGAAAGAAAGCATAAACATTCTTTTTGATCCTAAAATCGTATGAACATACCTAAGGGCTGGAAGAGAACAAAACTTGTTAAATAGAAATCTACCTACCATGGATAACTTAGAAGTGTACCAGTAGAAGAAGAAAGGGGTAAGAACTTAAAAGACTATGCACTGTCCACAGTGAGAGGTATATACCCCATGCTATCATCAGACTAAACATAGAGGCCAACATTTTTGAGATAAATCCATCTACCTTGATCATGGTACAAAACAACTAATTTGGGGGATTAGCCACAGAAGATCCAAATTCGCATATTTCCAATTTTTTGGAAATATGTGACACTCTTAGATAAAATGGTGTCATAGAAGACGCCATTAAACTTAGGTTATTTCCATTTTCTATAATAGATAGAGCCATAAGTTGGCTAAGTTGGTTACTACGAGATTCAATTCGCACATGGGATGACTTGGCTAAGAAATTCCTAGCCAAATACTTCCCACCCGCAAAAACAGCCCAGTTGCTAATTGTGATAACTAATTTTAACCAATTTGATGGAAAGTCATTATATGATGGCTAGGAAAGGTTTAAGGAGTGCCTGAGGCACTGCACACATCATGGGTTTCTTCAATGGATGCAGGTTCAACCCTTTTACAATGGGTTGAACGCACCATCTATGGCACTCATTGATGCAGCTGTCGGAGGGTCACTTATAAGTAAGACCCGAGAAGAGGCTTATGAAATTTTAGAAGAGATGGCTAACAATACATACCAATGGCCAAATAAGAGGCTTAATCCAAATAAGAGGGAAGAAAACAAATTCATGAAACAAATTAAATCTTAGCCCTATATAATGAAATTAATCCCTGAAAAATAAGATAGAAAACATGAATGTTAATAAGGTTCAAGAAACTTACTGTGAACTGAGTGAGAGAAAAGACTCAAGTGTAAATGGTAACCTAAGCAACCCCTTTGCACTATCCAACACGGAACAAGTAAATTTCTTATGGAACAACAATTCAAGCCAAGAATATATGATGAACACAACCCCTACTCTAACACATGTAATCTTGGATAGAGAAATCATCCAAATTTTTCTTAGAGTAATAATAATAATAACAGAAATTTTAATGGGGGAACTTCATCTAATATTAAAGGGTACAATAATGGGCATAACCCTCAACCTCAACCATCAAACCTTGATGGAGTATTTAATGCCTTTAAGGCGGAAAGATTCACTTCATGCAGAGGATTGAATTGACAATACCCAACAGGATGCCTCCATCCAAGAGATAGAGGCATCCCTTAGAAACATTGAAGTTCAACTAGAAAAATATCCCAACAACTATCCACTCAGAAGCATGGAGCAGTACCTAGTTCTACTGAAGTGAATCATATGGAAACGGTGAGCGTTATTTACTCAGACAGGATTGAGACTGACCACCTTGAAAATAAGATTGTTATAAATGAAGCTGAATTTGGGGTTGAGAGAGAGATTGGAAAGTCTGAAAATGGAAGGTTAGTCGCAGTTAAATGTGAGGACTCGGGTAGACTCAACATCCCTTGTTTGATAAGGAGAAAAGTTCTTCTAGATTCCTTATGTGATCTTAGAGTTTCGGTCAATGTCATGCCCTACCATATTTATGAGCATCATAAATTAGAAGGGATGGAAACCACTTCATTGGTTCTTGAGTTTGCCAATTTAGATTCATTGACCCTTTTAGGTGTAGTGAAAAATGTGCCTGTGGGGTTAGGAAGTTTTGTTGTCCTGACTGATTTTATAATTTGTGAATGGGATAGATGGAATAAAAATTCCACTATCATCTTTGGATGACCCTTCTTAACCAACACTATAGCTATAATTGATGTGGGTAGGGGTGTGATGAGCATTAAGGTCAAAGGAGGAGCTGAAGTTATTGATCTTAAGCCCACTCTATTTAAGCAGAAGGCAATGGAGTTAGAGTGGAGAAGGAGGACTAGGAAAGAAGATGTTTATAATGTAATTGATCTAGAAAATCTCATCTTGAATAATAAAAAGTATGAAGGTAACCTTAGCACATCATCTGGTGGGGAGGCAAGGGAGTAAGATATTTAAAAGAAAAAAACTAGAAGGGGCAAGAGGAAAAAGAATGGAGCCTCTCTGCTAAATTCTGAAGTGGGGTTAGGGAGAAAAATAACTAAAGAAATCATGAGTTTGAGCACAAATTCTATTAGTGCTAACTCATGTAATTCAAAAATCTAGAAAAGAAAATCGCCACTTGATTTAATCCCTTAAGGGCTGACAACACTAAACCAAGCGCACTTTGGGAGGCAACCCAATAATGTTTTCTTAATTGAACTTAGGAGTAGTTAATTTAGAATAAAAAATAAATAAATTAAAAAATAAAAAAACAACATGATCACAAACCAACAATTCAGGAAGACTATTTAAATTATGTGGGAAACATTTCTTTGACTGGCGCTACAACACACTACAGTGGATTTTTCCACTACAGTGCGCCGCAGCAGATTTAGTTGCTATGGCGCATTACAGCGAATTATAATGCTACAGCACGTTGTAGCTGACTTAAACACAAGCAGAACTTTTATAAGTCTTGGCGCGCTCACCGCGGCGCGCCGTGGCATGCTGCAGCGCGTGGTGCATAGCTGGAGCAGCTATTATTTGCTAGGGATTCCCCAAATAGTCAAAGTCGCTATAGCGTGCGTGCCTTGGGACTTAAGAATTGAAATAAAGTGCTGAAAAGCTATTTTTCCCACCCCATAGAAAGCTGAACTTCAAATCATACTAAGTGCATGACTTTAAAACTAACTTTGATTTCCCCTAATTATGTTTTGAATGTTTTTAAGAGTAAAAATCTTTCCATAATTTCCTTCTATAAAAAGGTAGAGTAGGCAAGAAAACTTTTCACTACTTGTTTGTGGCTAAATTCTACCACATCACTCTCAAGACTCTCTTCACAAACCTCTACCTCTCCAATGGCCTTCCAAAAGAAGAGTATCGCAAGCAAGGACACAGCCGCCTCCACATTCGTATGTGCATTCAACAGGAAATGGTTATCTTCTATGAAGGCAAAATAGAGATTCAGTCAAGTGACTTCAAGAAGAAAGCTAAGTTTGGATAAGGGCTTTACACACCCCTACCCCATATTCTCTGATCAAATCTTAAACCAGTGGTGGCATAGGCTGGTCTATTCACAGACCGAATCTTACCCCTCCCTCATTTAGGAAGTTTATGACAATGCTGTTAACGCAGCGGGGCGTAAAATTTTTGTGTGAGGGAAAGGGGTGATATTTGGGCTCGAACAGATTTAGAAATTTTATGATTTAATGGAGATAGTGGACTGTTCCTACCAAGCCCTCATTGGTTTAAGGTATTACCTGATAGAAGTTACAAGTGCCCTCTCCCGTGATGACACGGGCTGGAGAGGGAATCTACCCAACATTTCTCTGACCTTTCTTATGGACTCAAGCAGTTCATGGCACATTCTCATGTCCAACATAATCATGCCATCTAGGCATTTAAGCGAGGTTACTGAATCACGGGCAGTGTTCATGTGTGTTTGGGTCCCTCATTTTTGGGATACACTTGGTCCAAGGGGTAAATATATTATACACTGACATTGCTTTCCCTCCTCATGGTCCTACGACCCGTATGAATATAAATGTATGCTTCCAAGAGGGTAAGAGGAGCAAGAAGAGAAGGAGAGAAGAAGGAGAAGCTTTATCATCCACCGACCAAACTGATCTTGGAAAAGGATTGGCACAGATTTACGCCCATCAAGTGGAATTGGGAAAGTCTATGATGATGGACATGTGGTTCTATAAAGAAGAATTTGTCCGACTACATAAATTCTAATCAGAATTCTATGAAGCTCTTGGAACCATTCTCCAAAATTAGAACTTGCATGGGAGGATTGGGTGATACTGTGCTGCCGCAACCCCAATTGGCGACCCCATTCTAAACACTCCTTGGCCGGAGGACATCGTTTTCAAAGACAACAGTGATAACGACAAAGAAGAAGAAGAAGAAGAAGAAGAAGAAGATTAAGAAGGTCGTAGTTGTATTGGTTTTTGTATTTTTCTTTTGATTCTCTTTTTGTTATTTCTGTATTTTGTTTTATTTTGTTTAAATGAATATTAGAAATTGACTGTCCCCATAATCTGCTATAAGAGAAAAAAAAGAAAAAAAAATTGGGTTGCCTAAATAAACTTTTCTGAAAATTAAAAATGCTATGGATTCAATAAGAAATTAATTGTAAGAAATTTTATCACAAAAATTTGCTTAAACTACATGTGATTGAACTTAAATGATAGCCCTAATGCCTTCCAAACCAAGTGTTCTTCCTAAGATTACATCAAGTCTCCAAATATTTAAAGAGAAGGATGCTATGAGTCTAGGTGTGGGGGTGGGAAATCTTAGGAATTTAGTCAAGAAATAGTAAGAAATGGGTGAACCTAAGATTGTGCCAGGCTTCTATAGGACATCATAATCACAATGAGTTGGGATAGGGATAAAGAAAAATATCTCCACCTTGAGCTGAATAAGAAAATAAAACAAAAATCAAGAATAAAGGAAAATATCTCTCCCAAGGTATCAAAACTATGAAAAATAGGATGATGAAAAGTATCTCTCCTAAATATAGAAATATTCATTATGATTTATAAGAAGGAGCACATGTGGCACACAAATCTAATTCACTCATTCATGTTTAGTGTATCTAAGATTTCCAAGAAAACTTTCCCCCCTAATTAAGAAACAACATCATAAATTAAAAATTGGAGACTAGAAAAGTAATTAAAGAGCTACTCTTGAGTTTGAAATTTATTAAAAGCTGAATTTTTATAAATCACATTGGTTAAGGAAATAATGTGTTGATAAAACACTTCACATTGTAATCATAATTGAATTATAGAATTCTATTTTCAGAAAACCATTTTGAGTTTACTCGAGGACAAGTAATACACTTAGTGTGGGGTTGTGATAAATCCAAGGTTTACAATAAAATAAAAGAAGAAATACAAACAATTTAATGTCAGAATGATCTACTTTGATGGGTTTTCCATTATTCTTAGGCAAAAAGACAAGCTGAGCAAAATTTGAAATAAAACTGAAATTCTGGAAGAAAACTGCTGTCGTGTGCAACTGTGTGCCCAAGCGGTTTGAATTTGAAAGCTCAGCACTACCACACGCAGCAGCTGCATTCATGGGACCCAGACTCAACAAATGAGGATTAATTAGATCCACTACCGCATGCTGCAGCAGTTTTAACTCGAAAGCTCACTTATATCACTCGCCGCAGCGGTATAAAAATTTATTGAAAATTAATTAGATCCGCTGTCACGCGCTGCAGTGTTTTTGACTCGAGAGCTCACCGCTATTGCACGCTGCAGTGGTTTCAACTCAAAAGCTCACTGCTATCGCACGCTGTAGTAGAATGAAAACTTAATGAAAAATTAATTAGATCTACTCCCACGCGCTGTAGTGGTTTTGACTTAAGGGCTCACCTCTATAACACGCCACTACGGAATGAAAAAAAAATTAGATCTGCTACCGCGCTCTACAGCGGGTTCAGACCGAAAGCTAGGCTCTACAGCACACCGTAGTGCCCGCAGTATTTCTAGCCAAGATTAAACATAGGGAAAGCCACAAAATTAAATCTTTTGCCTTCTCCGGCTACTTGAAATCCTAATTTCATTAGTTCTTTGTAATTTTCAAGAGAATATTAAGATATTTTTAATTATATGCCATTAAATTAACGAAGTTGAAAAAGTGATATCCTTAATTACAAAGAAGGCTGAGGGCTATTCTATTTAAATTGGCATGCAAGACTATGAGAGAGTTCTCCTCTTTGACATTCCAAAGACTAAGATCATAGCCTACTATGAGAAAGAAAAGTAGACCCTCACCAAGGAGGAAAGGAGTACCATTCAAGGACAGAAACAAAGAATATTTCAAGGAGCTGGAAGGGACAAGGTTGGAGAGTAAGGAAAGATCTAGAGAACTCCATAAAGGGGATGTTCCTAGTATTCTGCTCAAAGTTCTTTCTTCATTTTCTTTCAATATAATCATGTTCTTATATGTTATTTTTTGTATTTCTTTTGTAATGGAAGGCTAAACCCTCTATGGGGAGGGTTGGGCCAATATCATGTAATGAGTAAAAGGAACTTATGGTGTTTGTATGAATCTTCTTAAATGAATATGAAATTTTATTTCATTATGATTTAGATATGTTACTGATGTTTGCATGCCTGTGAAATGAACGCTTATCTATTTGATAGCTTAATTTTCTAAGGATATCGCACCCGGTCAGCATTGGGACTGCCAAAATACCTAAAATCTACATTTTCCCATAGCAAGAATTAATGGCATGTGACATAATATAAGTGCATGTCTGCGCTCGCATGCAAGTGTACATGGTCTGAAGTAATAATTGGAATATAATTTCTGAGATTTATCATCCTCAGAGAATGATGTATTTTGTTACTAAGGCTTATCTTCTTTGAACAATGTTTGAACTTAGATATTTTTAGTTTTGTGGCTCCTAATTAATAATTCAAAGATCTTAAATTGAAGATACTAGGTGACCAAAAGGGAGAGTTCAGTTTTCATCATGCAAATTGTTTTGAGACTTGTGTCAGTATTTAACTTTTAATGAAACTTTTCTTCATGCTAATTTAATCAAGTGAAGATAGCATTCTTTAAATCGGTCCTCTAATTATAGCTATTTCATGTCTAGTGCACAAGATGAACACACAAGGGTTTGATCTTGGCACATAGGCTCTCATGTAATCAAATTGAGTTAATTAAGAATCCTTACATCTAAGTTATCAAAATAATCATAATAGTTCAGCAATCATATAAGCTTGATTTCCACACAATTAACGTTACATGCTACATGCGCAGTTTAGATAAGGAAGTGAATTATCGGGCTATATGGACTATGTCATGATCATCCATAAGCACTTAATAGACTAATGTTAAGATTCTTTACCTAGAGGATAGGTTGTATGATTACTAGCTTTGGAGCTTGTAAGGGCATTTAAATGTTTGGAGTGCTATTACATTATAAACTACACAAAGTTGACTAACTACTTACTAGTGAAATCTTAAGTGTAAGAACTAAGGGAAGGTTTATAATCTAATATCTTCTAGGTTTGATTAAGTGCACCAGGAATCCTTGAGTTTACTAGAAGAATTAGCCACTACAAGGAACTAATTATTGCTAAGCTACATGCTAGGAGGACTAAGGAGGAAATTACACTAGAAGGAGGTAAGGTACTATGCTTAGCTCAAGCTATCATTCAAGTGTTCTAATGATGTTTCATACTACACAATTAAAGTGTCCAATAAAGTCCTAAGGTTTTAGACTATCTTATAATTTCAATGTTGGAACTCAATTCTATGTTTACTAAACTAAACTATCAAATGTCTACATAAGTTCTTCATGGCTAAATCCACTCTCGAAGGTGACATGTAAGTTTAATCTAGGCTTAGGTTTACTGTCCTAGGGTTGGAAGCCAACAATATGCAAGTCATTTAATAAGAATTTGAGGTGCCAAGAATGTAAATTTTCCAAATGATATCTAATTGAAGTAAAAATAGTGAACATGAAATCTTTATAGCATATAAAATAAAACAACACTTAGTAGATTCAATTTGGATGCTATTTGGCCTAATTAGGCTTAAGTGCTTCTAATTATAATTAAAAAGTGATTAGCAAAAATAATAGTCTAATCCAAAATTAAATTGCAAATTGTTATTTCTCTTATTTTTTGATAAAAATAATATATAAATTTGCTATATTTGGATAAGTACATCAATAGATATAATTAAATAACATTTTAAATAATTAAATTTAAATCAAATAACAAATTAATGATTTAATAAAATTTACAAATTTTGGTAATTAAAATTAAGCTATCAAAGGAGCTCTAAAAAATCTCAAAAATGTATCCCTAGCTAATTTGGGGATGAGGAACTATAAAAACAAAGTCTGATTTTTAATCGGAGGTCATTTTAATTTTATTAAATTTCTGGCTATTTAAATTGCTAAAAATATTTGCCGAAATTGAACGATCTCCAAATTGCACCAAATTCAAGAGTTAGCTCCTAATGTTATTAGGAGTCTAATGGCAATGATTTTAAGATAACTAGACTACCCAATATTGGGTAAAAGCACCAAGATTTTTACAGCCTTAATGAATCTTTTCAAGGATTTAGTCTCAATGCGCTAGAGTATTCAAGGATTTTAAAGTTAATTATAAATCATGTGATATCCGTCATTTTCTTTTTACTTATCTATTCTAATGATTGGGGCTAATCAAGCCCCTCAATTAACTTAGAAATTTATTAAATGCTTTAATCAACTAATTACATAATATATATACATATATATATTAATGAGGTTTTGAAAATAGTAATTTGATTAAGGTCATATTTATGTGATAAAATATCTTATAAATATAGCTGCAAGTTTATAATTAAAAATCTTATCCTAATTCTAGTATTACAACTATCCAAGTTATCTAATTGATTTTACTCTACAAGATGATAAAACAACATAACTTATATTCTATAGTTACACTATTGCACATCCTAGGTTAATGGATTCCTATAGTTTAGATTACATAAATTCCTATAGCTCAAAAGGTTCTCTAAACTTAAAAAGTTCATGTTCACCATCCTAATTTTTTTCTAACTTCTTAATGTCCTATACTCAAATCCTCCATCTAATATCTTAGGTTAGCTTATCCTAAAATATGCCACTAATTGGTCAATACTAGTCTACTCTCAACCTAATGCCTTTGCATGACTACTACTATAATTTGGCAAGGCTTAAGGGATGATCTCAATTAGGATACAGTTATCTAAATCTAACTCTTATTTGTTTTCTAATCAAACTAATAAAATTCTATCATTCTTTCTAAGGCATTAAGTCTCATTATCACTTAAGATTAAGCCTAGTCTTTCCTTAATCATTAAACATCCTAGATAATTCTATGACTTACACCAATCATAATATGGTAGCCTACACTACACTAGGCAGGTCACACTTAAGCACTTAGATTACTTACTAAGTTCTAAAGGGATCTAATCACTAACTATACAAGATTGAACATCACACTAACCCTCCTAAGTAGTTCCACCCTAAGGCTTTAGGATTCTCTCCTCATAAGAACAACTCTAATGCTTACTCACTACTATCCTAAATAGTTCACTAGATCAAGATATAAAATTCACATTAAAACTTCTCTCTCCTAAGAGTTAAGGTTCAATCTAAGTTCACTGGTACTAAGTCAATACTAGGTCATTCTAGTTATTTTCTTATCAAAGTCATCATTAAATGTTTAAATATGTCATAATCTAAGCTCTTAAGGATGTTCTAGGGTTTAGGAAGCCTAAATAGAGAAAACCCTAATTTTGGAAACAAATATTTATTTATTTGAGTATCAAAAATTCATATTTTCTATATGATGTCCAAATGATATATAATTAGTGGTTATAGCATTCCTATAGCATAATGAGCACAATGACTATAAGTATGATCAATTTTAACTTCAAATTACTAATCCAAACTTTAATGATAATTAATGATAATTAGAAAGTGATTAGCAAAATTAATCATCAAAATAAAAATTAAATTTTATATTATTGTCCTATATATTGTTCTGATCATTTTAATATATAATTTTAATTTTTTGGATTTATAATTAAAAAGATATTTACATAAATTAAATTAAATTAAATTAAAAAAATTAATAATTTCGTAATTATTTCTTTATGCACACGACGTCTACACACGCGGCTTCCAACCCTCAGCACACACATAAGGTGACCAAAGGTGCGGGGCCCAAATACAGTGTCGTGCGAGTTAGGTTTGACCCTCCCGACACTGTACATTGTCTTTAATTGGGGCATCCAAATACTCGCAGCTCTGTGCTCCTCATAACGCGTGCCATATATTAAAAAAAAGCCCTCTCCGAGACCTTCCAAATGCCTCTAAACCCTTATCTAGATCTAATATGATCGTCTTAACATAGCTCAAGAGTGACGGCTCTATAAGGTTTACTGTGGAGGGAGATCTATAAGGTTTACTGTGGAGGGAGATTACTCCCTCCATGGGGAATCTCATGTAGTGTAACAACTCAAAATTGTTAATTATTATTTTCTAGTCTAATCAATTTAAAAACCTCTTCATAAGTCTCCAAATAATATTAGAAGCAATTCTTAAAAATTTGGTTCAATTTGGAGGTCATTTGAATTTTTTGATTATTTTAATGTAATTATTTAATCAGAAAGTTAAAATTTTTAAATTTATCTCCGATTAAGAATTCAACTTTATTTTATTCTTCACCCCCAATATAGTTAGGGGGAAATTTTGAGATTTTTAGGAGCTCATTTGATAGCTTAATTTTAATTAAAAAAAAGTTGTTATTCAAAATTTACTTATTTAATTAAGGAATTTTGTCCTACTTAAAGGAATGGGGCCGCAATTAGCGCTGTTGGATCAAACCAACCATCCAAATCGAACAGCTGGTAGACGTCATCCCCAAATGGCTATGTGGGAGTAGCGCATGGTAGCTATACACACACAAGGCCTACGTTGGCCATGGTAACTATTTCACCCACCACCTTTGCTGCTCTCTTGACCCTATTTTGTCCCCAATTCATTGGTAACCCTCGGTTACATCAATTAGGATCAAAACCAATTACCGAGATTTAGTGTTGCTTCCTCTTGAACCCTCTAAATACCTCTAGTCTCAAACTAAGGTACCTTCAAATCCCCTTAATTTCACATTATAAACTCTATAATATTATTTATATACTTTATTCTTTTGATTATCGGTGTGATTGTAGTGCTTCAATAAGCTCGAGTGAGCTCAATAGCCTCAGTTCTACAGTAATGTATAGTCGAGAGCTTTAGTGTTAGTCTAGTCCTCTACCCCATGCCACAAGCTAGTTTTGGGTTACCTGGGTCGGTCTTGACCCAAGGAACCAATAGTGGGTCACTCAAGCCGAGGGGTGAACCTGGAGGGAGATTTTTCCTTCCATTTTGACCCTAGGTGAGTCAGGGAAGATGAGTTTGGGTCGGACATTTTAGTCATCGATAGATAAGGCATTTAGGTGCATTAGGTAGGTCTCAACTCCAAATATATTTTGATATGTGGCTTGCATCTTGATTATGTCGGAATTGGCAGAATTTTGAAACCCTAGCTCCCTCTTTCTCGATCCCCAACAGGGAAGGGGAATAGTGTCGAGCAGGTCGGCCCCAACCTACGTGGCACTATCTTCGATCCTGCACTTGCGGTCGGCCCTCGTGTGCACGCTATGGCCTATGGCCATGGAAATTGAAGAATGCATGTGTAAGAATTTAATTATGATTATTGAAATTAATTAATTAAATCCAAAATATTCATTGCTTAATATATTCTTAATTATAAGTCCAAATCACAAAAAATTACAAGACAAAAAATTGTAGCACATACAATCATCCAAAAAGAAAGATATACATGGAAAACCCAAGAATGGGAAAACCACAAACCACATCAATGAGTAAATCCACTAGAAAATAACTTGAAGTTTACAGAAGTACAAGAGCTATTTCACCTAAGCACAAAAGCTGTAGTTCTACTCTTAGAATGGAGAAAGGAAAAAGTAGCTACCTCCTGGACTTTCTCCTCTAACCAGTAAGACATTTCTTGCTCAGCAGCTCCCTAGGGTTTAGCTTGGGGCTCTTCACCTCTCATGTAGCCTTAGCCTCCAAATAATATACCAACACCCCTTAAGTTTTCCACCACTACTTAGGCTTAAGTAGCTAACTCTATTTTGGATCCAAAAAAGACCAAAATATCCCTCATATTTCTTCAAATCGAGACCCGGAGTGAAGCAGAAGTTCGTTGGGTGCTATGGCGCACCGTAGCATCCAAGTTTTGAATTAAGACTACTGGAGCACGCTACAGCGCTGTGGTGCACTGTAACGATTGACTTTCCAAATCTTGAACTGCTGCGGCGCACCGCGGCGCCCGCATTAAATCTGGACCCTATGATCCGCCACGGCGCACTGTAGTTCCACATCTGATCCTGCTGTGGCGTGCTGTAGCATCTGCTTCTCGGTCGCTGATCGCTAAGGCGCGCTGCGGCGTGCAGCAGCGCCTGTGCTGTTCTTGGACACTAAAGTCTCAACAACACAATAATCTCTCACTTGGAGACTTTCAAGAAATATTCCCTTGCTTTCCTCCATTAAATCTTTACTATTTTCTTCTATATCTTTTCAAGGACAATGGTGTGGCTCACCACCGCTCTCTCTTCACGTACTGAGGCCAACTGAAGCTTCACATAAATTTAGTTTCTCCATAGTTACTGCTTTGGTAAGCATATCATCTGGATTCTTAGAAGTATGGATCTTCTCCAATCCAAGCTGTCCTTCTTCCAACAATCTCTGAATGAAATGGTAACATAGTTGAATGTGCTTTGTCCTAGCATGAATGGTGGCATTCTTTGCCAGATGAATAGCTCTCATAATATCATTGTAGAGCCTCACATCCTTCTACTCTTTGCCTTATTTTGCCCTGAACCCATTCAACCAAATCGTCTCCTTGCTTTCCTGTATAATGGCAACATACTCTGCCTCCATGATAGATAGTGATACAATATTTTGTAGCCTGGAGATCCAGCTCACCACCACACTTCTCAATGTATACACATAGTTTATAGTGCTTCTCCTGCTATCAACATCTTATGCAAGATTTGAATCTATAAATCCTTATAAAATAATGTCAAATCCTTCAAAGCAAAAAGCTTTGCCTGCTTTACCTCTCACATACCTTAGGATCCACCTGACCGCATCCCAAAGTAGCTTTTTTGGGTTCTCCATGAATCTGCTGGCCACTCCCACTGCATGGGCAATGTTTGGTCTCATGCAGATCATTGCGTACATCTAGCTCCCAATTGCTGAAGCATAAGGAACCTTCATCATATGTTTCTTCTACTCTTCAGATTTCAACATCTATTTTTTTAATAAGCTAAAGTGACTTGCTAGGGGAGCGCTCACTGGCTTCGATTCATTCATGTTGAATCTTTTCATTACCTATTCATGTTGAATCTTTTCATCACCTACTCATGTTGAATCTTTCATCACCTTTTCAACATATTCTTTCTGCGATAGCTTCAGAATTCCAGCACTTCTCTCCCTATGAATTCTTATTCCATGAATCTGCTTAGTCGGCACCAAGTCCTTCATGTCAAACTCCTTTGGCATTTACTCTTTCAGCATCTTTATATCCTCCATATCTGATCCTGCGATCAACATGTCATCCACATACAGCAATAGGATGATATAGGGGGACATACACTGCCTTATGTAACAACAATGATCTGCTTGGCATCTCTTGTACCCTAATTCTAACATGAACATGTTAAATCTTTTGTACCACTACCTTGGTGCTTGTTTCAAGCTGTAGCGGCTCTTCTTGAGCTTGCACATTAGCTTAGACTTTCCTTTTCCCTGAGCCTTGTACCCTTCTGGCTATTGCATGTAAGGTTCTTATTCCAATTCTCCATGAAGGAATACAGTTTTTACATCCATTTTCTCCAGATCCAAATCTTCAATTACAACTAAGTTCAGATAAACCCTGATGGTTGTCATATTCTCAACTGGGGCAAGGATCTCACTATAGTCGACCCTGTGCCTTTGAAGTAAATGTTAGAAGCTAACGGAAAGAGTTATTAAGTTCAATTCTAAGTGTAAGAAACTTATTCTAATAGGTTCGCGTCCTATATAAAGATTTGTGCTAAAGTTAAATAAACTCATAGGAAATGTTAACTAGCACTTAGGATTATACTCAAATTAAGGCTAGTAAATCACTCCTACAATAACTTCTACAAATGTTGAGGCTTGAATTTATGAATTTAGTAATCTAAGCAAGGCATATTACTACTCTAATATAATCCAATTCTCCCAAACTAAACTAACATGAATGATTAATTTAAATGATAATGCTTGATGTCTAAGGGATAAAACATCTAATTAAGCAAGCAAATGAGCATGTAAAATTACATTGATGAAAGAATTACAGAGCCAAAATCCAAGTTATCTAAATGGTGTGCAAATACAAATATAATTTCAAATATGAAATGCTTATATCAAAATGAGAAGAATGACACTCAGTAGGTCAAAATCGAACAATATTAGAAAATTAGAATTACCGGGACTCCTAATTAGGTTTCAAAAGTGATTATGAAAATTAAATTGATTTAGACCAATGTGTTTGTCTCATTTTTCTGAATAAAATGATATATAATTTCATATGGTTTGGACGTGTATAAATAAAGTAATGGCTAAATGATGTTTGCATAATTAAATTTAAAAATTTTATATTAAGCATTAATTAATGTCCAATAATCATTAACGGCTGACTACACAGAATTAAACATGGCATAGACCACGGCGCGGTGCAGAAATCGGGAGGCTGGCGTCACAAAAAGTAGCGCCGCAACATAGCCCGCGCAGCGCGGATTTCTGCGCCGCCTAGGCGCTCGACACGCGGCGACACGCAATCACCTGTCGGCGAGTGTGACGGCGCGGTCCTAAGAGGCCTGGACCGGTTCGTTCCAGCAAAAGCGCCAGATCCATAACACTGACCGCTGCTCGAACTCGTCTCCCCCAATGTAGCTTTGAAGAGGGTGCGCTAGGATTCGACCTTTCCGGTCGAACCTGGCGGTTTCGTGGCACGGCCCGCACACCAACACGCGATCCTCGATGACGCCGGCATGCCACGCCCTGAATCGGCTCCTGGCGTTGCCGGAATGACCAACGAGGCGATGCCCTAGCCCAAATAGGGGGCCTAGAGTTTTACCACTGCGAGGAACCGTGAATCGTTGAATTATTCGAGGCTTAATCAGGCTCGATTGAGCGCGATTGAGCTCGATTGAGTTTCGAAAACTTAATTGGGTGCGTATAATAAGTCTAGAAGAAAGGAATTGACAAAATAATGCATAAGAAGAGTACCTGAAGGTCTCCTTCTTCGATCTATGGTTAGGATTTCGGTGACCCAATGTCGAGCTTCAGCAGGCGTTGTCGTAGCTCCTGGCTTTAGGTAACATCTTCAAATGAACGAGTGAAGAGTGGGGAATCGACTAGTAGACTTAAAGTGAGCTGGGGAGGATGGGGTGGCAGGCAGTGCTACGGGCCTCGGCGTCCCAATAGTCGTGGTTCGGGGCAGGAAGGCGTACAGAGGGAAGATCCGGGCTGTCCGTTCGATCGCACGATCTGACGGCCAGATGGGTTCCATCGGATCAAATCGCACAACCACCATTGGATCGATCCTAGGAACACTAAAGGATCCCGATCAGTACACACCCTTTGCCGTGCGACGAGATCCCGCAGCGAATCCTCACTGTTTGAAATATTAGCCGTTTGAATATTTATTTAATTAATAATATACATAATGTAATTTTAAAATATTTAACTAATTAATTAATTAAACTCTTTTAATTACTAAGATATAAAAAATTAAACAGACTCCGAAAAATACTAAAAATTCAACTTTATCTAATCGAGGATTAAGGAACTGAAAAATACAATCATATTTTCGATTGATGGTCCATTTAATTATTCTAAATTTTTTAGCATTTAAATATTATTAAAATATTTTAAGAAAATTCGAAGCCTTCCAAACATTCCCAAAATTACTCCCAAGCAAATTTTGAGGTGAAGAGTACAATGGCGAACCCTAATATTGATTATGAGGTCAAAATAAAATAGATATTTTCAAAACTATCAAAATAATTAGGAATGTTCGTCAATCGCAAACGATCTCCAAATTGCACCAAACTTGAGGTGAAGGCTCATAATATTATTATAAGAGTACTATAAGTGAAATTGAGCTAATTAGGTTTCTAAATAAATGATAACTGCCCTAGGGTTCTTACATTAGTGGTGTTTGACATGAAGTAAAACGAGTGTAAAATTTATACACTGTAATTCGATTTTGTGTTAATATATATAAGATTGGAGTAAACATATTACGTCTTAATCAGGCATATTTGGAATTATGTGAAATCCTACATTCGAGCGAGTAAACAAGAAGCGATTTCATGCGATTGTTCGGACGAACATAATCCAACGAACAATTTCGTTGGTTCTTACTAGCAATTCCGTTCGTCCATCTTCTACGACGAACGATGCTGATGAGTCATTTGTTTAATCAAACAAAAGATTCGAAGGATTCATTCGAATGAATCGATGAATGTGTCATTTGTTCATTTCTTTTAAACGAAACCTAAAAAAAATTTCAAATGATTCGAAGGAATTGTTCGACGAACTATTCGACCATAAGAAAAAAATTTCTCTCAATTTACTCAAAATACCGCACTCATAAATTATTTCATTTCAAACAAAAAATTATAAAATTATCGTATGAAACTGTTAAACAGCAGTAAAATAATATAATTACTTTGTAATCAAACTTTATTATACATAGATTATTTTATATTTAAAATTTATCAAATTTCTTCGTAGTAAATAACCCATATATGTAAAATCTCTTAATAATATTTTAATTGAATATTAAAGATGATATTAGCTCTAGTTGTCAATGAATTAAGATAACATGGACTTAATTGATTTGCTTAATTGTAACATATTCCATTCGCAATTGTAATATTTATATATCTTTAACTATAAATTTGAAAGGAAGTTTATAACCTCTCTAATTTTAATTGTAATCACAAAGATACTCAATTTATATTTAAAAATGATTAAATGAATCATAATTAATCAATTTGAAAAATTAATGGTGATAATTTAATTGCAAAAAGAAAAGCACGAGTTACATTAACTGCCACTAAATATGAACTTGATTTCACAATTAGTGACAGAGATTCAAAAAACGGCTATTTTGATTTCAAAGTATACTTATAAAATTTTGAAAAGATAAATTAAGTTTATGTTAAGGGGCTGTTTTACATAAGAGAAATTAAAAAAAAATTGAGTATAAAGCAATCTCATTATATTATAATCAGATTACTTTACTGCTCTTTGATAATTTTTCAAAAAATTTAAAATTTTATTATTTGAAATAAAATAATTTTAGAGTTTGATTTTTTGAGTAAATTAAAGATATAAGATTACCCTCTATATAAATTTGTTTTATTTATTTTCTTGAAATTTGAACAAACAAATGGATTGTTCGAACGGAACGATTCCACGATTCATTCGATCGAATTGTTCGCTCAATCGAACTAATGAATCATTTAATTTGTTGCCGAAGGTTTCACAAAGGAACGATTCGATTAAATCGTTCGAACGAAATATTCGCTGATTCGTTCGATGAAGGATGTTTGTCATTGCAGTCGATTGACCTGCGGAGGTTTCTCATTCGCGTATCGTTTGTTAGGCATCTTTGTTGAAATGACGTAATCGTGAGTTACACCCGATTCTGGAGAAACTGCATAACGTCATCCCTTTATATACGAGCACAAAACTGAATTACAATATAAAAGTTTTCAGCCTTGTTCAAATCAAGCACAAGTAAATTCACTTTACCAAAAATAGTTTAAATTTATCCCAATTTTACTTCAAATCAAATAGCTCCTAAATTAAAATTAGAACTCATTTTAATCAAAACCTATCAGTATATAAATATTTTTTTAAGAAAATACAATCATATTAAATTGTGGTTAATAATTTTTGAATGGATAAAAGAGGAGTTACAACAGGATTAGATATAAACATATTTAAAATTAATGTATAATTAAGAGGTTTTTGTTCTTTTGTAGCGTGTTAATAATATGTTTATAATCAAAATTAGGAATGCACGCCGCCTTAAGCTGTCTTCTCATTCGAACTTTCAATGGGTCAGCCAATTTGCTTGATTTAATGTTTATATGGATTCTATTAAAATTTTTTATACTTGTTAGGATCTTTGTGAAGTTCAAATAATGTAGAATAATTATTATAAATGGTGAGCAAATTAAAATAAAATAAAAAAAAACTCTCATGAAAACAGAATCACAACACAAATCAAAAAATTTATGTGGTTCGATGCTAACACCTACGTCAATGAAGAGGAAAACAGAGAAATTTTTACTATCGGTGAAGATTACAATAGTTTTAGAGTTTAAAAACCCTTGCCCAACCCTTAGGAGCCCTCCTTCTTCGTCTTTGGAGCAGCCACCACGCACAACCTAAATGAGCTCTGTCAAAATCGGTTTTATTAGTTCTATAACCCTAAAAAGGGCTTAGAAAATATTTATATGGGGCTTAGAAAATCAAGACATCTATAGTTCTAACAAATGAGTAGACTATATATACGTAAGAGCCCTACTGTTGTTATTCTTTTGTCGGGTAGCCCGATTAGTCCCATTTCACTTCTAGTACCCTTATAATAATATCAGGAGTCTTCACCTCAAATTTTGGTGCGTTTTAGTGATCGTTTTGATCAACAATTATTCCTGATTATTTTGATTAATACTAAGAATACATATTTTATTTTGAACTCAAATCAAAATCGGAGTTCTCCATTGGACTCGTCACTCCCAAATTAATTTAGAGTGATATTTTGAGAATATTTGGAAGTCACTGAATTTTCTCTTATTATTTTAATAATATTTAATTACTCAAAAAATTATAATAATTAAATTGACCACCGATTAAAAATCGATTTTATTTTTGAGTTCATCACCCCTCAATTAGGTAAGCGTGGATTTTTAAGACTTTTTGGAGTCTGTTTGATCATTTAATTTTGAATAATTAAATGAGTTAAATTAATTAATAATTAATATATTAAATTAAATTGTATTTCTTAGTTAAAATAATTCAAATTGCTTATTTTTGAAACCACGGAGATTGGATGTGGCGTGTCGAATAGGGAGCAACGAGATCAGCGCATCATGGTCGTCGCGCCTTCTTCTAAACCCGATCCAATGACTCACAAGCAATTCATTGATCTGACCATTAGATCGAGATCCTAATTTGAAGATCATGATACCTTCTGGTATGCCTCGGTCGAGGAATCGCCGGTCGTGCCTATGCCCGCATAAACATTGTACCTTCTCCAGCTAGCCATCCTCCTCAACCTAATCAAAACTCCCCAATCGACTCTCCTTCCCCTTTGATTTTTGTCGAGGCCTTTTCCTAGAGCTAAGAGCTACTGCGAGATTGGTTTGAGCTCGCTGAATTTGTGCTCAATCCTAACCCTAAAAGTTGACGGAATCGAAGGATTTCGAATGCCACCAGATACCATCCTCTTCTCCTCTTTAGAAATTAAACTCTCTTATTGCAATTCCGAGCCCTCCATAGTCGGATCAAAACTCGACCGGGCTCGACCTATCGCCTCATCCACAATAGGCTACAAGGATAACCCAGGTCCATCCGTTAGAACCTAGGGCATCGCCCTGTTGACCGCTTCATCGATGGTAGGCGCCTGTCGATGGTTCAGTAAGTCGGCCATGGCAAGGGCTTGAAGTTGGCATGTGGACCACACCGTGGAACCCCCGGGTTCGACCAGGGAAGCTAGCCCTCGCCGCACCTCTTTGAGGCATTGTTGGGGAAGATGAGATGAACCCGATCATCTTCGGTCTGGGTACATGTTCTTGGATCGAGCTATTTCGACATCACCAAACTGCGCCTTCATTTACACACCTCGAAGACGTGTGTCAACCATCTAGCAGTTACTGTGTGTTCTTCCACGCCCCCCGAATTTCATGGCGACCATTGCCTTTTTATTTTCGTGCCCCCAATTTCCGCATCGTATGTTTCTGTGTCGTTGGCTGATTAATGAAAATAGATTTATTTAATTAATAAAAACAAATTTAATCAATATTAATTAGTACCAAACTTTGATTAATCATATCTTGCTTAATACCTAACCAAATTATATGAAATTATATGTTATTTTATTCAGAATAACAAGATGAACATAATCGTGAAATCTAATTTAGGATTTTAAGCTTAATATTCTTAATCATTTTTTAATCATAATTATGAGTATTTAAAATCCTAACTTTCGAATGTTGTTTGATTTTGACCTATTTAGTGCCATTCTTCTCTTTATATTATGAGAAATGAATAGTTGCTATTATATTTGTGTTTGGACATCATTTGGATAACTTCGAGGATGTGAACCAATTAGGATAAATTGCTAACACTTGAAATAAACTTAGTGATCTTTCTCTTTAGCTTCAAATCTCTATTTTAAGCTCTATAATCTTTGATTTTGCATTCCTTAGCTCACTAGTGTGATTTTAGATTCCCTTTAAGCCTTAGTACCATATAACTATAAGCTAACTTTAAACTTGTAGCTTGCAAACTTCCCCTCTGCCATACACTTAGAACCCTCCTAAAGATATCTTTATTCAGTCTAGTGGTTTATTAAACTAGAAACCTTCAATTACAAATTATCTTAGACAGATTATTGTAATGAACGTACAACTTACACCTTTTAAGTGTAGTAAATCTATAACCTTTAGCTTTATCCATTGGCTCGTTAAGACTTGAATCTAGTAACTAATATAGATTTTGCAGCATAAGACTAGTGTAAGATTAGTGTGGTGCCCAACTGCTGATCCACAAGATTATATCAAGGGCCATGTGCCATGTTGGCAAATCCCTCACTTATCATTAGGTTGAGGTGTAATTCTCAATCCACTAATAAGGGAAGGATGTGCCTAGAATAGTACAATAGAATTATTCACTAAGTATATACATTCAACAGAGTGCAGAAGTAAGAAAAAGTAAGAGTTTACATCCAATTCTATCATAACACAGGCATATATAATAAACATGTAGTTTAAATTAAAATAATACAGTGAAAATAAAATGCATAAGGTACCTCAACTCATCCTCACTAAAGTAGAAGACAAGCTAATTAAAGTTCCTCAGCTACAATCTGATGGTCCTCCTAGAATGGATCCTTTTCAGGTACTTGATCCTCAAATTGCTCAGAACCTGACATTGTCTGTTTCACAATGCCAGGGACCCAACCAAGAAAAAAAGTTTATAGTTAGACATATTATCTAAGTACATTTTAAGCTGATTATTTCATATATTTAATATTATCACGACACTTTAAGCAAATATAATCAAGTTTACTCATACCGGCGTTATAAATAAAATGCAGAAAGAACAAAACTAAAATAAATCTAGCATCCTAACCTGCATATATAGACAAATCTAGAACTACTTAGACATATAAAAGGAAATGCTGAAATACAGAAATCACAGAAGTGATACATAAATACTGAAGAAAATATCAAACTAAATTATTTGAATGCTGTTGAAATGTGTAAAGTAAATGTTGAAATACAATAATTGCAAAAAAAATTATATTTAAAATACTGGAGCAATACAGGAATAAAGAGTAAACATGCTGTATCATATGGGCATGTGTCTACTTAACTCTGTCATCACATAAAGTACAGTCCAAAATATTTTGAAGCATCCAAGAAAAAATTCACAGATCAACAGGTATGTAGGATGGATACCACCTAGGTGAAATTTCCCAGATTATCATGAATACATGCTTTCTACATCTAGGAGACATTTCCTTGATTAACAAGAATACAGAATATAAGTCATCTAGGAGAAATGCCCTTCGTCATCAGGTATGCAATATAAGTGATATAAGAGAAATTTCCTGGATTATCATCATCTCAAATGTATGCAACAACATTGTGGTGGCAGATTAAGTAAGCAACTCCCATAAGTAAAGTAATTCATTTAGTTCATTTTACATCTTTAACTTATGAATATGCAAGTTTTAGTCTAATAAGCAACATTCCATCAAACATCCTACATCATCAAACATGGCAAAGTAAATAAAGTTCAAAATTAAAGAAATAAGGTATACAAAACATGGCATAAATAACTCTACACAAACCTTATGATATCATTTGTTTTCTAATTTAATCCGTTCTAACTATCTAAAATTCTACAAGCTTAGGATCTTGAATATCCTATTACCCAATATAACCTTTGCACTACGGTCCTATAAGGTAAAAATAAAATTAAATTAGTGTTGCCTACTTATGTTAAATAAGTAAATTAATTGCCCTTATTAATGAATTTAGACGGTTCAAACTAGAATTTAAATGCAAAGTAATCACACTAAAGGGTGAAATCCAGAAACTAATAAACTATGGTTTTATTCATTGAATAACCTATTTACCCAATGAATAAAATCTAGCCTAATTTTCTATTCCTAATCCTTAAGGAAGGGATCCTAAAGTGTTAAGGAAATTTTCTAAGGAATATATGATGAATAATTCATGCTTTGATGTCAGTTAATATTAACTTCATTTACTAATCTAACTAACCCAAGGAAGATATGATGCTGTTCTAAGTTCAGGTTATGAGGCTACATAGGAATTCTTAAGTTATAAATAAGAATTTTCTTAAAATATCAAATTAATGAGCCAAGAATTCCCAATTTGATTTCAAATCATTCATATTATTGATTTTAGTGATTTACTTGATATTCTAGAGGTGAAGGATGCTTAAACCTAATTTTTGGCAAAATTACCATTTTGCCCATACTTGAGGGTCAAAAATGCTACTTTTTAATTAAGGGTTCCAAATTGGATTTTGCTGATGCCAAATGATTTCCTACTGTCTAACATGAATATAGATAGTAAGTATACTAATTTGGTTAAGTATTAAGCTTGTGGGTCAAATTAAGGATTTTAACACATAAGGGTAATTTGGCAATTTTACTTAATAAAGTCTAAAATATTAGTTAGATTATTATTGTTTGTTGTCTAAGATTCCATAGAGTCCAAGAATACTGAATTCTGATGTCTAATGATTAATCTATGATCAAATCAATATTGGGGTCCAATTATGTAAATTTTAGAGTTTATGAATGGGTAACAAAAAACTAACTTTTCCATTTGTTATCAAAATTCAGTAAATTCGGTCGCTATAGCTTCCCTATAATACACTGAGTATTTTAACTGGGAGTAGACCCAAATTATACTTCAATTGATCAAGTTATGACTTAATCTATTTCTTGGGTGATTAGGGAAAATTAGGGTTTCCAGTGGTCAAAACCTAAATTTTATTTTAGTTTACTATTAATTAGATTTTTCTGATCTAAACAGTATATTGGATGACCTAATTTTAAGTTTGATAGGCTAATTTATGGTCAAATAAATTTCTAAGTTAATTAGGGTATTTAAGGAAGGGTCCTAAAAGTGATTAGTCAAATAATTGACCTAATAGCAAAACCAATACTATCAGATTAATCTAGACAATCTCCTAAATAAAATGAAAGTCATATTGACTATATTTGGATCAGTGCGTGCAAAGATATGGATATTTGAAGTTTTCAAGATTTCAGGTTGATTTGGAGGTACTAAAATGTCATTATGTTAAATACTGAACCTACTGGAAATCTGATACTACCATATATTATTCCCCTCATTTTTTCGATTAAAATGAGATATGTATTCGATATAAATGGAGTAGTGGTTTTCAAGTTATGTAGTGTTTGTTATTTTATATTCATTTAATGCTTCCTTAATTCAGTCTCTCTTACTTAGCATAATATTCATTCAACATATTCATTTATTTATTATATGCTTTCATATGTGCTTTAGAAAATTCTAGCCTTATTAGGAAGCTTATTTTTTTTCTTACTTGTTATTGCAGGCTAGAGCAAATGTACTTAGTAGTTCTTACTCTTTACTTTGTTTACTATATGTTATAAAGTTCTTACCCTTTGATTCTTAATACTCCGCATATAGTCTTTAATTGTAAAATTGCATATGTGATATCCGACTAAAACTTAATTAAAAACTTAGCCTAATCTTTAAATATACTTAGAAATTTTAGTTTAATATCTTATTATTATTTTGCTTATGTGCCATATCATATTCTAAATCAAATAGGTAGATCAAGAGCACCTTATGGATAGTAGAGTTGGGCTGGTTACCGACCGTTTATTAATTTGAAGATTTCTACTTCCACACTCTCTTTTAGTGCCTTAGTAAGGGTGAGTCAATTTACTTTTAATTTCATTTAATTTAGTTTGTAATAACTTAATTTCTATGATGTTTTTAATTTTTTTTTGTTGGATTTACTTTTGTTTTGCCTGCTTGAATTGGATATTGGTTTGAATGCATTTATATGTTACATATTTCCTACTTGTATATTTTACTGCTAAACTTATCTACCTCACAAAGATTCTTAGCCACATAACACTTGATATTGGATTTATTTCCTTCTAATTTGATGTAAAGTGCTAGGGTAACACTCTAGTATTAGATTGGGTTCCTGATCTAATATTAGGGGCATTACAATATACTTCTCAAAATTCACCAATGCTTTACAGTGGATGAGTTTCTGAACCATGAGCACCTTTGTCAACATGTCCTCTAGATTTTCTTTAGTATCAATCTTCTTTAGATTTCACCCTCTTCAATGATATCCTAAACAAAATGTTATCACACATACATGTGCTTTGTACAAGTATGATACACCGGGTTAGTACCTAAGAATATAGTGATCTAGATAGTACAATGAACAACTATCCCTTGTTGCTTCACACCAAAATCTTCCATCTAGCTTTTCATCCAGATAGTTTCCTTGAATGCTTCAATAATTACCATGTATTAAACTTTTATTGTAGACAGAGCAATTATAATTTGTATAGTCAATCTACGCCCTACTATATCTTCTGCTAAAGTGAACACATACCTAGTCGTTGATCATCTTCAATCAAAATCCCCACATAGTCGGAATCCGCATATCTAGCACACAAGTTAAATATTGAATACTACTTCTAAATAATAAGCCAACACCAAATGTACTTTTCAAGTATTGAAATATTTCCATCTGTGCTTGCTAGTGATCCTTCCCCAGATTATGCATATATCAGCTCACGAATCCAACTACTTAAGATAAATCTGGTCTAGTGCAAATTATGGCATATGTCAAGCTTCCAACTGCACTAGCAAAAGGTATTGAGTGCATCTCTTCCATTTCAAAATCTATTTTTAGACAAAACTTTTGCAGATAACAAAAGTGAGATACCAGAGGTAAACTCATAGACTTTGTAAAGTCATCAATTCTAAACCTTTTTAGCACCATTTCCTCTCATTGGAAATGGTGCTAAAAAGGTTTAGAATTCTAAACCTTTTTACCCCACAGTAAACCCTTACCCTATTTAGGTCCTTACTTAAATTGGGATGATTAAAATAGAACTGGAAAGGGCTTTTGATCCCATGTCGTATATCTCATCGATGGCTAACCAATGAGAGGTTGTGCATCCACTAGGACTATCGAAGTAGAGATTTAGGATGACAACACCAACTGTACTTTTCAAGCTCATCTTTCTCAGCTACCCAATGGAAGTCAAACACTGTTGGGTGGGTCAAACCGACCAGCGTGACACTGTATGTCCGATTACACACGTATCCGACCCCTCGTGTGTGGGTCTATGCATGTGGTATTGGTGGTGCATGAGGGTAGCACCTTAGGAATAGTAGACATCCATTTTTAAAGTAATTCAATTTAATTACTTCAATAACTCTTAATTGCCTTTTCCAAATATAACAAAATTATATATCATTTTGATTAGAAAATTGAGTAGAATAATTATATATAATTTAATTTTGGTTGGGACAATTTTAATCACTTTATAATTGTCATTAGAGTAATTAAACCTTAATTAGGCCAAATGATGTCCAAATTGAACCTACTTACTATCAATTTAATTCTTATGCTATAAGGATCAGTTATTTGCTAATTTTATTTTATTTGGACATCAATTGGAGAACTTGCATTTTTGGCATCTTAATTGCTTAATATATGGTTTACATGTTCAGTAATATGTATGTTCTAGTCTCCTAAACCCTAGGACAGCAAACCTAGACCTAGATGAGGCCTTGATAATACCCTAGAGAATGATTTAGAAAAGAGAAACTTAGGTGGATTGCTTAATAGTCTAGGTTTTAGTAAACATAGAAAGGATCATCAACATAGAAAATGAAGGTTAGTGTGAATTGTTTAGACTTGATTTGACACTTAATTATTATGGTAGTTTTAATCCTAAGATGAGATTAATTTTGCTAGTTTCCCATGATGGTAAGAATCATTAGTAGGACACTTAGAATGCTAGTTTGATCTAGGCTTAGTTCCTTACATTCCTCAAGTGTATGTTAAACCCTAGTCATCCTAGTATGTAACTTATCATTATTAGCACCTTGAAGTATCTGCTCTTAGTTAACTCTAAGTTTCCTAATGCATTTGATCAAAACTTAGGAGCTAGTGATTAGAAAATATTCACTTAGTACCTTGCATCTTAGGATAGTATTAGCATATAGTTTGTCAACCTAATGTGGTTGATGAACTAGTATCTCTCTAAATTCTTAAATGTCCTAGTAAGCTTAAGGCTAGTAATCCTATGACTTACCTTCTAGCTAAAGAAACATAGCATTAGTCTAAGTCTAGTAGCTTGTGATAATGGGAGAATTAGCTATAAGATAGGATTATATTTCATTATGCATATATATAATCATAAATTTTTTCTCGCTTAAATAACTCTTAAATAAATTACTACTTTCTAAAAACCACAAATGCTTTATTATTATCCTTAAATTGGCTTAGAGATTGTTAATGTCCAAGTAATTAGGAATTTGATTAACCTAATCATTAAGGTTAATAACTCATTTTTTATACATTGGATATCACATAGTCTTAGAATTAACTTGAACTCCATGAATGCTACTATACCTTGAGATTACAATCTTGGACATACATGAAGAGATTGTGCATGAATAAAACATTAATACATTAAACTTAGGGGCTTCATCCGGTGGACTATTATGCTAGGGAAGGCTATGAAGAGATATGGAGACCACATATATCTTAGAGAAGAAGTGTGCGCAATGGGAGACCTCGCTTTACTTAGTTAAGCAGATGTTCTTAACTACTCATTGGTTTTGCAATTATGCCTATAGAATAAAATCATAAATAAGAAAAACCCAATCTTATTGATTGTGAATGGCTTATCATGGTCTTTTGACTATGCTTACTTTGTCCTTGTGACTGAACTTCAATTTACTTTACTGTATAGTCTATTGATTGCTCTTTTATTTCAATTTTACTTTACTTACTTGTAGTGTATGTTGGCTTGCTTACTTTCATCTATGTTCAAATTTATTTTCTTTTAAATGTTACTTAGCATGATTCCAAGTAAATATAATCATGTATTCTTTCATGCTTCACATGCACAGTAGTAGCTTAGTCATTATGTGTTACATTTTCATCTTACATACTTGATGCAGGTTAATGCAAACTACTTGTAAGTATGTTACTTCCTTTACTTACTTTACCATTTTTACATACTTTTTCATCAATTTCCTTTGAATGCTTAAATCAAATAAGTGCAATGGTTACTCCTAATGTTGGGTTTGAATTGACTAACTTAGCAACAAGGCATTATAGTTGATATCAGAGATGTTTTGGGAAAAGGAAATCAAGTGAAAATTTGTATATCTAAATTATACAACACAAAAAAGTAAAATAAGAACATTATGATCATGCCATTGATTAGCAAATGTCACATCGATAATAATGAACTTAAAATCAATTTTAATTAATAATAACTCAACATATGGTGAATTTGGATCAGATTTAGACTGTTATACTAGCAGGTTCTTCCAATATTGGGATGAAAACTATCAAAACAGACTCTAGTTCGGAAGACTCTACATTGGAGTATCACCATAAGAAGGAGATGTACTCAACAAATTTCTCATAGCACTAGTGTTCAAAATAGATAGTCTACCTCAGTTGGCTAAGGAATGGCCCTACCGAGTGTCTGAAGCCATTCATGTGATAGATTGTCCCGATTCAATATTCTTCGATGACTATGCTGAAAAGTGTTCGGAATGTGCTTACGTGAAGATATTTTGTGAAAGTCGATGATACTATCATCCCCCTATCTATCAAGACTTCAAAATTCTCCTATACGCTAAATTTAGTAAGTGATTGTACTAGCTTCATATTAGTAGCTTTTGAATATCATTTTTCTTTTATAATTTCCAATCTTAATTCTAAGGTTATAATAAAACCATTTCTATTTCTAGTTCCTGAATTATCTATTTCTTTCTCTATAGAATGAATCTTAAACCTAATACCCCTCTCCCTCCCATTGAGAAGGCAACTGCTTCAAGTTTATCAACTGCTGATGAGATCAAAATCTTGGTAGAATTGATAAAGGTTATGGTGGAGACTCAAACCAGAGCTACTGAGAAAGTCCTTGAACCTCCTACTCAGCTAATAATCCATGTGAATCCCAGTCAGAACTTGAACCGGTAGTTGACAATTCCTCCATGACTTTCTTGTAATCAATCCCCTTACCTTTGACGAATTTGCGACACCTATTGAAGCTGCAAACTAGCTAAAGGCCAACTAGAAGGACCTGGCTAGTATCAAGTGCCCTAAGAGTGAAGCCGTCTGCCTCACCACCCACATATTCATAGAAGAGGTAGAATATTGGTGGGATAGGGAACTTAAGACTCATTTCACTGGAGTCAGTGTTGATGAAATCCCATGGGAAGTCTTTAAAGAAGTATTCCAGGAGGATTTCACTCTACCCTCCGCTCAAAGCATCATTAAAGGTGAACTAATTCAACTAACTCAGGGGTCTATAACTGTGTTAGCATACATAATGGAGTTTAGAAAATTGTTGAGATTTGCACCTAACCTAGTATGCAATGAGGCTATTAGGTGTAGCCAATTCTAAAAAGCTCAAGGATTCCATTAAGGATCACCTTGTATCTCAGCATCACAACAACTTCTCCAAGCTATTGGAAGGAGCAAGATTGATAGAGCATCTTCACCAGATGCAAGAGGAACTAATGAAGTGTAAGAACTGTATCATTGTTACCCATTATTTGGTAGCCTAATGAGTTCCATTTCACTTTCAGTGCACTTGTAATAGCATTAGAAGCCTACACCTGAAGTTTGGTGTGATTTAGAGAACATTTGTGATTAACGACTATTTTTTATTATTTAAATCAACCTAAAAATATCTAATTTAAATTTGACCTCGTAATCAAAATCTGAGTTTTCCATTTGACACCTCACACCCAAATTAGCTAGGGGTGGTATTTTAGGATTTTTTGGAAGTTATTGAATTTTCCTGAATATTTTAAAATATTTAAGTGCTCAAATAGTTAAGATAATTAAATTGATCTCTAGTTAAAAACATGACTTCATTTTTGACTTCCTCACCATCTTGTAACTAAATGTGACTTTTGGGATTTTCTAGAGCTCATTTTGCTTTTTAATTTTGATTAAATTAAAAGGTTTAATTAATTAATTAAATAATGTAAATTAAATAAATAATTTAATATTTCCCAATAGTTTTTAATCGAACTGCATGGATCCCGTGTGTGAGCCAAGCACATGGGACATCTGCGCGGATAAATTCTGCCTGTTGCGCACTTTTTTTATCCGATTTATCGGTGTAGGACCGATATGATCGATCCGACCATCGGATCGAGATCTCCATGCACTGACCACGATCGATCGACCGTATGTCGCCACCTTCGATCGATCGTGCGCCTGCAGCTGCATGTGTGAGTAGTTGCCGTACACAACTGGCCCCCATCTTCCCTTCAATCTACTCCACTCTTTCTTTTTATCTCATTCTTCTTCACTCTTGAGCTCAAGGAGGCTTAGGCAATCCTATCATGCCGTCAGGAGCTGCATTAATATCCGAACACTAACCCTAAAATTGCATCTGATCCAAAGGTGAAATGTATGCCCCATATCCCATTTTAACTCTGTATTTTTGATAATTAAGGTTTTGAAACCTTATATCATGCTATCTTTAAGTGATTGATCGAGTTTGATCGAGTCTATCGGATGCGATTAACTCCACTTTTTAGCACTTGTCCACAGTTCTGCATAGTAGTTGTGCCCTTGCCGCTCTTTTGATGCTAAGGCATCACACCCTTGGCCACTCCGTCAAAGACAAGCGATTGTGTTTGGTTTGGCATGTCGACCGTGAATACAGCTTCATGCCGACATGCTTACCGCATCGTGGGACCCATTGGGTTCGATTGAGAGGGTAAGCCTTAGCACGAGCCATTGCATTTCTATCGGGGATGATGATGTTGTGCGGTTCAGCTTGTCGTGCAGGACTAGTATAGCCTCGCAAACTGTGCCTTCCTTAACATGTCACGTATCTGCGGGGGCGTGAGCCCAGGTGCGCGCACCAGGGTTGACCCGCACCAGGGTTGACCCGCATCCTTGTAATGCGAGGATTCCATATTTACTAAATTTTTGTGATTGGGCACCAATGGGAGAATTTAGGTTCTTGGCTCCTCAAGTCTTCATCAAATGTGGTTTTTATGACTTTATTGCTTACTTAAGGCATTTTTCCCAAGAATAGCAAGCTTATTTTCATATTTAGACATTCATGTCACATTAAAAAGTGAGATTAGGTATTGGATATCATAATTTAATCCCTAGTCATTATCTTAGTAAACTTGTATTTAAATCTTTGATAATAAGAGAGATAGTGTATGCTAGAAACCTTCGACTTGATTAATTGCTTATTTAGGTGTAATAAACCTATACACTAAGTGTGATTGTCTATGAGCTTTCCTTTGCTAGTAGGAATGTACCATATTAGAATTATTATCTAGGACTTTTATTTAAACTTAGTAAACCCTTTTTTCAAATGCAAGCCTTACCTTAACCTGCCTACTCTCTAACTTAGCACCTCTTAGCTCTCTAAGAGTGATCTAGTTTCTTATTAAGCCTTAGCATTCTTATTGTTATAAGCAAACCTAGCACTTCTAGATTGCAACCTTTCCCTTAGCCTTACATTTTAGGACCTTCCAAATGAGTTTTTAGCTAACTTAGTGAACTATTGAACTAGAACCTTTTTTATCAATGTTACCTAGTGTAATGACCCAAGTCATTACTAGGACAATTAGGACTAAACCCAACTCAAAAAAATCAAGATCCCGAGTGACTTCAAAATTAGGGCAAACTTCAAATAACATTAGATATAATATATATTTTGTGATTGTAATGCCCAAGTTTGGGAGCAATCTGGATAGCGGATAGTCCTGAATAAATTTATGAATTATTTAAATTAAATGAATTGGGAAAACTAAATACAAGTCTAAATTTAGCAATTTCAGTGTCGTTGTATTAAGAATATTATAAAAAGGCTACAGAAAAAGTTTCGCCAAATTTAGAGCTCCGGATTGACCATAATTAATTTTTGAAGTTTATCAAAAATTAATAAAAAATAAAATATTGCTCTAAATTGAATTTTATTTGCATGAGTGTGTTTTTCTCATTAAGATACACCTCCGTGATGTAGAGCACCCACATAATCATTGTCGGTGTACCAAATCATATATTAATCTTAATGTTTTTAAGATTCTATATTGTACTTTCCACTTTAATTACATTAGCTTATTCATGGAATCCATTAAAATGGGCATTTAGGTTAGCCATTTATCATATTTTTATCATAATTGTTATTTGAGTGAAAAGATACTTTAGTCCTTCATGAGAGAGTTGGTTTAAGGTTTTTGGTATTTTATATCAAAGGACACTTCAGTTCTTCATGAGTGGGGTGTTTGATGGTTTTATTAGTCATTTATAGGAAAAGACACTTTAACCCTTCATGAAAGGGTAAGTTTATGGTTTTAATGGTCATTTGACATATATTGTATGGCTATAAATAAGCCAATGTCTTATGTATCATGGCATTGAAGATTGAATGAAAATATGTTTCTCTACTTATTATGTTCATTAGTACTTTCATTTTTAAGAAAAGGAAATCTTGAGTGTGAGTATTGCAAGATGTAGAGAAGGACACTTAAGGAATGAAGAAGATCCTGTGATGAAGGATTGTATGTAGAGATCGAGTTCAATTATACCCTCTTCGGCATCCGTTGCCTTAACTTTGACAAAGGTTA
The DNA here is from genome assembly GCA_016760335.1 of Gastrodia elata. Taxonomy (NCBI): domain Eukaryota; kingdom Viridiplantae; phylum Streptophyta; class Magnoliopsida; order Asparagales; family Orchidaceae; genus Gastrodia; species Gastrodia elata. The sequence goes on along the minus strand of CM028678.1, from coordinate 27,302,753 downwards.
GATCAACCATAAATTTTATTTATCTCTATACTTTATATGGTAAGGAATTTTGTGTGCTAGCATAACTATGGCTCGAAACATCTCAATTTCATTTTTTTTTAATTTTGCATTTGTACTAAGTATCGAACTCAATCGTGAGTAATTTGTTATTTTTATTGGTGTAAAAATCATCATACCATCAGTATATGCATTTATTTTGTCCTACATCACTCCATGAAATGTTTTGTTATTTTTGGAAAAGAAATGGAAGAGAGAGAAAGTAGAGAGAGAAAGAGGAGAGAGAAGATGAGAGAAAGAAGGGATAAGAAGGAGGAAAGATAAGATCAAATTGAAAACTAAGAACTTTTATGACAAATTTTATCTCATCCACCTCATCCAAATAACGGATGAGAGAGAAAATAATTAATTAATTAAAAAAATAAGTTTATAAATACACCCCCACCCCCACTTTCATTTTCCTTATTTCCCCCACCCCCACTTCCTTCTCCTTCCCCACTCCCCTCCCCCACTCCTCTTCTCCCCTCCACTTCCTCACTCTCTTCCTCGGCCAACACTGATTCCCAACACCAGCTTCCAGTAAAGCCTCATCAATGCCAATATAGAGTAATAAATGAGAAAGAAATGAAATATTTTCAATTCTTTTCATTTATTCTTCTTCTTTTAATAATAATAGTAATGTTATTATTATTATTAATGTTAATATTATTACTATTATTATTATATTTCCATTTCTACCATTTTCTTTTTTTCTTATATATGTATATATTTCTTAATTTCTACGACTTTTATTTTTGTCATTTTCTTTTTTTTTCTATATATGTATATATTTTCTAATTTATGCAACTATTATTTCTATAATTTTCTTTTTTTATATATGTATATATTTCCTAATTTCTGCAATTTTCATTTCTGTCATTTTTCTTTTTTTCTATATATGTATATTTTCTAATTTCTACAACTTTCATTTCTGTTATTTTCTTTTTTTCTATATATGTAAATATTTCTTAATTTCTATAACTTTCATTACTGTCATTTTCTTTTTTTCTATATATGTATATTATTTTCTAATTTCTGCAACTTTTATTTATGTAATTTTTTTTTTCTATATATATATATATACATTTACTAATTTTTACAACTTTCATTTCTGTTATTTTTTTTTTCTATATATATATATATATATTTCTAATTTCAGTAATTTTTATTTCTGTCATTTTCTTGTTTTCTATATATGTATATATTTCATAATTTCTGCAACTTTCATTTATATCATTTTCTTTTTTTCTATATATATATATATATATATATATATATATATATAATTTTTCTGCTTCTTTTATTTCTGTCATTTTTTTATAAATATATATATTTTTTAATTATTGTAACTTTCATTTCGATCATTTTTTTTCATTTAACATATATTTATATATATATATATATATTACTTATAATAATAATAATACAAAAAATTATTATTTTTAAAATATAAACATAAATATCAAAGATAATATTAATATTGATATATTTACTAAAAAAATGAAGAATATTCTTATTTTTATTTAATTATTTCATTTGCAGCATTTGCATCACTATTAAGCTTTGACCCACTTTGATATATTTATATTAGATTTTGTGCTCAAAATTTGAATGAATGATCATAAATCAATATTATAAGTTCATTCAGGTTGATCTCAGGTCTGTATGGACAATATATTAGGCCAGGATAAGTTGATATCTAAAGAAACAAAGAGACTGCATATAGCTTTTGAGGGGGGGAATGTGTAGTTGGTCAGGATCTCACATCTTCGATAGTTAGATAGATGTATCTAATTATATGATTATTATGTAACTTTATCCAATAGAAGAAATATTATATATTATTGTATTTTTTATCAGAATAAGTAGTTATCTTAAATAAGTATAATGCTTTCATAATCATAAGCATATCATACTTAAATATCACATTTAATTTATATATGCTTCGCATGCAGAATCATGCCGTTTAATGTAAATTTTAATATCATACAAACCTTACTAAGACTTTTGTGTCTAATTAAATATTTTATTTTATTTTATTTTCTTCTCTTTTATTTTCTTTTTTCCGTTTGCCCTATCATATATATATATATATATATATGTGTGTGTGTGTGTGTGTGTGTGTGTGTATGTGTGTGTGTGTGTGTGTGTGTGTGTGTGTGTGTGTATTGCAATTTAGGAACAATCTTTGGATCAAGCCTTTGAGGATGAGTTGATACATGATGGAGTAACTTAGATGCTAATTTTCTTAAAGTTTTAGATTTTTGCATAGTATGTAATAAATTTTGTAAAATAATTATTATCTTTCTAATGAATATATATTTTTTATTATTCTAGTATTTCTGAATATTACAATAAATGTGGAAGTATATATATTTTATATGCCTCTAAATATGCTATTATACAAAACCCCGATATGATTCTGGGGAGTGAGCACCTAACGCTGGATTAGCTATGCTTTCCCAGCGGCAGGTCGCCACATATGGTATCAGAGCATGATTGGGAGAAGATTAGTATAAAAGTGTATAAACCTTTATTCATGCAATTGAAATTCCATTATAAATAAAAAAAAATAGAAAGTAAGCAGTTTCAAAAGCAATATAAATCAAAAGGAGAATAAAGAATAGATATAGGAACTAGGTAAAAGAATAAAGTTTTTAGATGGATCCTGAAGATTCTTCTTTGATTATTGGAACACCCTTAAAAGATCTGATATCTGCCAATACTTCTATGGACCATGTCAACAAGTTGTTTGATATTGTGAATCCTCTATTAGAATATGTTGATATATATAAATAAACATATTTAATGCTTCAGACACAACAAACACCCCATATAAATAGTCTTACTTCTATACTATCACCTACCCATTTCCCAAATATTGAGATAGATGGAATACTTCAAGCTGTCTTAAGACTCCAATTACCAGTATTCAATGGAAGTGCTAACCTAATAGATGTTGAAGATTGGGTAAAGAAGATAAAAAAAATACTAACTAGCAAGAAATGCCCACCTACATATATAATTAGATTAACCAACTTTAGGTTAGAAGGAGAAGTGAAACACTGGTGGGAAACCAATGCAAGCTTATAGTTTGTAGGCATATATACTAAGAATATCCAATGGGAAGAATTTGCCAACGCGTTTAGAGCCAAATACATCCCTACTTCTCCTCAAGTCATCATGGAAGATATGTTCATGAAGTTATATCAAAGCAACCGTAGTATCAATGAATATGAAATTGAATTTCAAAGACTATCCCGTTATCCAGCACTGCTTAATTCAGTCAATTTTTTAAAAATTTAAAACCTTCTATCAAGAAAATACTTATGGCTCTTCAAATCTCAAAATTCTCAGACATGCTTGAAAGTGCAATAACATTTGAACATGGAGAACAAGAGGAAGTTAAAGAGCAAATAAAAAGACCCCCATCTACACATGTACAATACATTGAATACAAGAGGCCGAGACCACCACAAGCCAGGTTTTGTCAAATAGCTCTGCATACACTTACTAGGAAATGCAATCCACCACATCCTTGTAGTAATTATTATCATAGGAGCGGAATATGTTATACGTGTGGATGACCTGGATATAACTTTTGGCAACGTCAAGCAACCCGTAAAGCGGAGAATCAGTGGAACACTCATCCTTCTCAGATGCAACAACAAGCACCCATACCAACTAGAAGGCAAGAACTCACACAAGTCGCAAAATTTATCTTAAATATGTATATTGCATTCATAATCGTAAGTATTTCATACTAAAATATCGCATTTTATTTGTATATGGTTCTCATGCAAAATCATGCCGCTTAATTATAAAATTTAATATCCTACAAACCTTACTAAGACTTTTGTGTCTAATTAAGTATTTTCTTTTCTTTTCTTTTTTTGGTTTTCCTTGTCATATATATATATATATATATATATATATATATATATATATATATATATATATATATATATATATATATATATATATATATATATATATATGGGAGTTCAGCAATAATATTTTGTTCAAGCCTTTGAGAAGGAACTGATATATGATGGACCAACTTCGACGCTAATTTTCTTAAGGTTTTAAATTTTGGCTTATTGTGTAATAGATTTTGTAAAACAATTATTATCTTTGTAATGAATACTTTTTTTTTATTATTCTGGTATTTTGGAATATTGTAATTAATGTGGAAGTGTGTATTTTACACACCTCTAAATATAGTATTATACTAAACCCCGATATGATCTTGTGGAGTGAGCACCTATTACTGGATTAGCTATGCTAACCAAGTGGCAGGTCGCCACAGTTGGTATCAAAGCAGGATTGGGAGAAAATTAGTATAAAATTGTATAAGCCAATATTCATGCAATTGAAATCTCATAATAAATAAAAGAAAAACATAGAAAATTAGATATCTTAAAACCTATATGAATCAATGGAGAATAAGAGAATAGATATAAGACCGAGGTAAAAGAATATACTTTTAGTTTTTTTTTTTTTCTTAGCTAATAAGGATTCTTTTATTTTCATCTAGTATTTAATATGGATATTTGATAATGATACCTTTTTTTTTTCTTAGTTAAGAAGGATACTCTTATAATAACAAAAATTGTATTTTTCAGATGGATCCTGAAGATTCTCCTTTGATTGTCGAAACACCTTTAAAAGATCCGATATCTGCCAATACTTCTATGGACCATGTCGATAAGTTATTTAATATTATGAATGCTCTATTGGAGCATGTTAATACACATAATCAAACAATTTTAGGCTTCAAACACAATAAACACCCCATATAAATAGTCCAACTTCTATACTATCAGCTGCCCATTTCCCAAACATTGAGATAGCTGGACTACTTTAAGCCTTCTTAAGACTTCAGCCACCAGTATTCAATAGAAGTGCTAACCTAATGGATGCTGAAGATTGGGTATAGAAGATAAGAAAAAATACTAGCTAGCATGAAAGTTTCACCTACAGATACAACTAGATTAACCTTCTTTAAGTTAAAAGGAGAAGCAGAACGCTGGTGGGAAACTACTACAAGCTTACGATTTGAAGACATAGATACTGAGAATATCCAATGAGAAGAATTCATCAAATCCTTTAGAGCCAAATACATTCCTCTTTCTGCTCAAGCCATCATGGAAGATATGTTCATGAAGTTATGTCAAAGAAACTATAGTGTCAATTAATATGAATTGAATTTCAAAAAATATACTGTTATGCACCACTACTAGTGAGCACCAAGTCTACTCAAAGCAGTTAATGTTTTAAAATTTTAAAACCTTCTATCAAGAAAATACTTATGGCTCTCAAATGTCCAAATTCTCAGACATGCTTGAAACTGCAAAAATATTTGAACATGGGGAACAAGAAGAAGTTTATGAGCAAAGAAAAAGAATCCCATCTATGCATGTACAACAAATTGAATACAAGAGGCCAAGACCACCTCAAGATAAAGTTTTTCAAATAGCTCAGCATACACATATTGGAAAATACAATTGACTGCATCCTTACAGTATTTGTTCTCACAGGAGCAAAATATATTATACATGTGGACAACCTTGTTACAGTAATTGGTAATGTCAAGCAATCATAGAGTGGACAATCAGTGGTTCACTTATCTTTCTTAGATGCAGCTACAAGCTCCCATACTAGCTGGAAGGTAAGAACTCACACAAGCCTCCAAACCAGCTCATGTACCTTCAACTACTCTAATGCAAAAGAGTGGTCCACCCATTGCTCCTATAGCTTAGATGCTAATCAAAGAGGAAGACTAATTGCTGCCTAGCAATCTGCACATGCGAAGATATATACTCTCACCCCAAAAGATAATGAAGTGTATAGGTACCGAATTCTTTCTCATTTAAATATCTGCACATTCTATCTAAATAGAGTATGAAATATCTTTCATTTTAAACTCTAGGCACCTAATATTTCCATAACAAATCTTATCATACATTATTTGACATAGGTGCAAGCCACTTGTTTCTTTTAGAAAGATTTTCCAAAACTCTCGAACTACTTTATTACAACTTAGTTAAAGCTTTGAATATTGGGTTACCATCGGGTGCCCTCATGAGTGCACAAAAATGTTACGACTGTAACATACCAATTAATGGTAAGGCATATGAAGCAAACATAATAATACTTTTTATAGTAAATTTTGACATCATTATAGGAATGAATTGGCTCAGCAAGCATAAAATTATAATTGATTGTCAAAGAAAGAAGGTCATTATCAAGGGTGGGAGCAAGCCTGAAGTATTTATAGAAAAATTAGGCATTTCTGCATCTATAATTAATGTTTCACAAGCAGAGAAATTAATTCAAAAGTGGTGTAATGCATACTTAGTAATGATTATGGGAGAAATGATGGAAAAAATTCCTTTAGTAGACACTCGAATTGTAAATGAGTTTGAAGATGTATTCCCTGATGAATTGCCTGGATTACTACCAATAAGAGAAACTAAATTTTCAATTGAGTTAGTTCTTAGCACTCAACCAATAGCAAAACCACCTTACCGCATGGCACACAAAGAACTACAAGAGCTAAGAGAACAGCAGCAAGAGCTGATGAACAAAGGTTTTATTCGACAAAGTATGTCACCATGGGGAGCCCTAGTGCTCTTTGTAAAGAAGAAAGATTGTTGAATGAGAATGTGCATCGATTATGGTGAACTCAACAATGTAACCATTAAGAATAAGTACCCTCTACATCATATTCATGATCTATTTGACCAATTAGCTAGAGCTAAGATATTTTCCAAGATAGATCTAAGATCACGCTATCATCAATTAAGAGTCAAAGAAGAAGATATTTTGAAAATAATATTTAGAACTTGTGTGGAGCCCCGTGCCCTCCGTGGTCATGCTAATACTGAGAGTAACATAATTATGGCAAATATAGTCTCCAACTATGGCAAATCTTCTAACTATAGTCGGATCAGGTATAAACCCTACCCACCTTAAATAAAAGACTTGTCACCTGGAACTGAAGATCATGCATTAAAATATCAAAGTAGTTAAAGTAGAAAAAGAATACAACATCCACATCACCGCACAGTAAGAAAATTAAAACAATAACTCAGCTCAATATGACAGTGCAGAAAATAAATACATCTATATTATAAATTTATTACAGACTAAATTTAAAAGAAAAGGAACACTCATCCTCACAACAGAAAATAAAGCTAAATAGCTATGCTAAATATTAGGAAGGTTATCTTCCTAGCTAAACTCCTCTCCATCGGGAACCTTAACGAACAACTCTGAGTCTGACCTTGTCGGTATTACAATACCAGGGCCCCAGTCAAGAAAAAAAAAACCTACATTTAGACAAATTGTCAAAGCACTTTTTTGGCCAAGTTAAATGAAGCTGAACACTTTAAGATGTCACATCTTATACAAAGCATATAAGTAAGTAAGGTGCAACAAGCTGTAATAACATGATAGTTCTAAATTAACATTTATAACTACTCAAAGCAAAGTATGTAAATTAACATATCTCAACCAGAAGCTGTAACAAGGTTAAGCAGTAATTATATAATAATTGAAAGTATTGAAAGTAAGCTCTTCCAAACATGCTTATGATCATATGAATATAGACTGATTTTCATAAATAAACCTAAACTAAGGCATAAGAAAACTAAAATAAGACTAGCTTCCTAAATATGCTAGCAATGAAAAAAATACTGAAATGAAAGTACTAAACTGAAGTGAACTGCAAAAAACTTTCAAAAAATAGTAAAAATGCAAGTAAAACATATGGCTAACAAGCCACTGAACTAGAACAAAATTGAAAGTAGAACTATGCCTGAAGTAGTACTGCCATAATAGAAAATGAGCCAAAATTGGGCAACTGTACAAGAACTTCAACAAGTATCCCCCTCGCCAAGCACAAAGTTAGGTCCGAGTTGAACATATAGACTTAGACATATATTCCCCTAGCCAAGCATAGAGCTAGGTTCGAGTCTAATCTATAACCACAAAAGTGAACTAAAGAGACAGACTAAGTTAGAACACACTCTACTATGCTGAATGAACTAAATAAAGTTAAATTATGTTTATGTAAATTAAAATTAACATAGGGTATTCATAAAATATCCTATGTTCATGAAAAAAGGATTAAACACAAGGTATGCAAAGCAAAAATAATCAAGTAAGCAAGCATCTCAACTAGCTATTTGTGATATCTATTGTTGTCTAAATTTAATTCATTCTATCAATTCTGAGCTAGTACAGACTTAGGATCTCCAATATCCACCTATCCAATATAACTCAGATTTACAACCTTATAGTTAACATTAGAACTTAATAGTTTTAATTCGCAATCAAAAGTTATGATTATAAGGTTTAAGTAATTGAATCAATAACTTAATTAAATTGTTTTAATTACTTAAACCTAATCTTAATTATGACAATCAAGATTAATGATTCTAGACTTAAACTCAAATTTGAGGTTCAATCCTGAATCCAAGGTACTGTTATTTTAAGGATCTAAGAGTTCACACCCACTCTTATTCTAAAGATAGAGAATCTTAGAAGCTAAAAGATTAAGAAACTATTATCTTAAAGAAAGGTTAAGTCTATGATTATAAGGTAAAATAATCAAATAAGAACTTAAGAATCTAGGATCTAAGTTCAATCTATAGAATAACCACATTATTCTATAAGTTGAACCAACCTAAACTCATAAGAAAGATCCAAAAGGATTCAATCAAATAAGAAATTTAAGAATAAGATGGTACAATTCAAATGTAAGATTATGGATCTAAGATTTAAGTCTTAGGTCTAATCACTTAAGACTTTGGATGGGATTTATACTTAAGGTTTTAATTAAGACATTTTATTATGAATAACTATTATGGTTAATTATTGACAAAGTACTTAGGATTGGTTTCATAAGATTTAAATTCCATTATGCAAGATTAAGGGAAGGCTCTAAGAACACTTTTGAAATCTTAAGACCTATTTAAGAGAATTTTAAGAAGAATTAAGCTTTAACACTTTAGATAATTCAAATAAGTTTAAAAGCTAAAGGAATGATTTTAAAACTTCACATTACTGATTAGAAGCATATTAATAACATTTCTGGAGTCTAAGGGCTCTTAACAAGCCCAAATGACCAAAATACCCTTCTTAAGTTTAAAATTGAGATTTTAAGATTTAAGCATCCAAATTGATTCTAATTAATTTTGATAGGCTTAGAATTAACTGATAAGAGAAATGAGGCACTTATATTTAAGTTTGAACTTAAGATTAGATTAATAAGCTCTATTCACATTTAAGGCTAAGAAAAGTGATTAAGAAAACTAGAGTTTAAAATGTGAATCTAAATACGTAAGCAAGTTCTAATATATTTAAGAAAATAATAGGAACTTAGTTTACCAATATTGGAGGGTTAATTAGACCATTAATCACTAATTAAGATTTAGGGTTGTTAATAAGTGATTAATAACTTTAAAGCTTTTAAATTATTTTAAAGTCACATATGGGTTTTTTTGTCTTATGAACAATTAGAGACCATAATCATGAGATTTGGACATTAAATGAAACAATTTTTCACTAATTAAGATTAGGCTAAATCAAATAATCTAATCCTTAAATCTGGAATTTTATTTTATATTTTTGTTCCTTAAGGTTTTTTGATCAAAAGGTATATTGAGTCTTACCATTTGGATAAGTATAGCCAAAGTTATTCAATTAATTTAAATGGAATTAAATGGATTAATTAAACTATAAAATTTGAATTTTTGAATTAATTTTTATCTGGAAATTAATTCCAGAAATACCTTTTTTAATTCTCGGCTCGAAATTGAAAACACGCGGGCCGGGGTCTCACCCGATCTATCACTGTGCCTCTTCTTCCCTCATCTTCCTCGTTGCTGCGCCTCCTGAGGTAAGCTTCCTTCAAAGAATTCTCCACTCACAAGGCATGCCACACCTAGCTCTTGATAGTTACACCTTCAGCAGCACCAGACGTAATGATTAAACTAAGAAGCCCTCTCTAGGATGTGCCAAATCAATGGAGTGCTACTAGGCCTAATCGATCCCAAGGGAGATTTTGTGAGGAGTGAATTCTAGTCATAGAGGCAATGCTACATACTAGAGTTTGAACCTATAATTCAAGGTTTGAAGGAGAAGCCATTGGACAATTCAATGAGTCCTAGGGAATATGGATCATTGAGATGCTACTCGTGGAATTACACAAATGCCAGTTACATTTGGGTCAATTGATTTTAGTCGAATTGATTAATTTGATTGAACCCAATGATTGCTACGAATCAGCAATTACTTATGAGGGAGTCGGGCATCGATTGGGGACCCGAATGCCTGAGGATTCAAAGTGATTTAGCGACACAATGGTTGACCTCTAGTGAGCACTCAGACAGAAACCACATCATCTGGTTCCCTGCCAGTCCCTACCATTTCCTTAGCTGCCTAATAGGGATCTAAGGTAGGATCCTAACACAACATGTAGGGTAGAGAAGCCAAGAGTCGAGCTGAAACCATCTCGATAAAGAGAGAGTTAGAGGTTATACCTGGGAATGGAGGCTGGCTACGATAGATGGAAGTTGGGCAAACTAGAGCTCTCCAAGCAGTCACTGTAGCTTAATAGGGTGTCTAAATGCCAGATCGCCCCTCTATTAGCAGTTCTCAGTAATGGGTGTTGCTGGGAAGCCTTGATTAGAAGTTAGGTGAACTAAGGAGGATAAGAGCTCCAAATGATTCACTAGTAGCAACACAGTGAACAAAGGGTTCACTGTGAAGGGTTCTGAGACTATTTATAAACTTGAGGATGCTTAAGAGTTGTCCCGTGGGTCGAACAAGGCCTGAGAGCTCTACACTCGCTCCGTCCCCAAATGGAGGCTAGCTGGGCTTGGGACACAAAGGTGATGATCAACTAAAAGGGGAAGGCTAGCAATAGCCATCCTATGTGGCATCAGAAGTGGCAGACAGGCGTTGGCATCCTGTACGAGCAGATTTTCTCTATCAGGACAATAATCGCATGGAGACGAAGATGAACAGTGTAACAACCCTAGTTGTTACTCTAGTTAAATTTAGATTAATTAAGCCAAACTAAGCTTTCATTTTGATTACATTAGACTCAATGGGTCATTTAATCCTAACCCTAGAAGTTTGAAATCAATCGGAGCTAGATTAAGAATATTGGTATTTTTGCCTATTTTTGAGCTCTAGAAAATACCTAAATTAAATTGATCTCCAAATTAAAATCTGATTTCATTTTTGAATTCCTCATGTCCTAATTAGCTAAGGATGAATTTTTGGGAATTTTTGGAGCTCATTTAAGCCTAATTTGGATTATGGAATTAATTAGAATTTAATTAATTGTTAAATGAATTAATATTATTTAAATTAATTATATTTATATATTTTAATTCACCGGATTTGCTATCGAGACCGCGGCAGATCCACTGTGAGGTCCCGACAACGGTGCCTAGGTTTGAACCATCGAATGCATTCGCACGCATCTCAGTGCCCCATCCAACGGCAAGATAAAAGCGCGCCATGATCTAATTAGGAGCGTCAAATTATAGATGAGTATCCAACGATCAGGATCCCACCCGCAGTTCAGTTAATTGGAAGCTACATCAAGCCATCCATCTTCAATGGCTTTGCGAATCAGACAGCAGAGAAGACCCGGGTCCTATTCGCCATTGTCTTCCTCCAAATCCTCCACTCGCGCTGGTCCCCTGATAGCCATATACTCTCCCTACCCCATGGCAGTACAGAAAATTACCCCATTCTTCCTCCTTTGCCCTCTGGTACAATGGTCTATCGGCGGCACTCTTCCTTTTCTGCCCTTGAGCGGTTAATCCTATCCTCTCCCTCGGGCCGAACTGCACCTGGTGCCCGAGCCTCATAACACACCCTGGATTCTCCCTTGGCCTATAAGTACCCCCATTGATCCCACAGTGAGCTCCTTTGCTCATTGTGAACCTCAATTTCTCCTCTGCCCTCTATTCTCGGTGCTCCAAGCTCTCCCAGTGACTGAACCTGCTTCCTCCACTAATAGTGGGAGTGGTTTAGAGTTCAAACCTCCAAGCTACAGTAGAGAGCTCAGGAATTTCCAGAGACCTACGGTGGTACTTGGCTCATCATCTTACTGATTGTCAAGGTACAGCCCTCTGCCCTATTCTTTGTCGAGTTGGGTTCAGCTCGACTAGTAACTTTCCCCATCTTAGGTGCTATGCTAAGATCGCCCTTAGTGTCCCGTAGGTAGTCACTACATTGAAAGAGGCTGGCAGTGGACCAGACCGTGAAATCCCCGTCTGAGAGTGCACTAATAGCGGGTCTTTGGGCTAATGAATCGCAGTGATTCAACATGCTTGCGAGTCCCATATTGGCATCCAAGCCCCTCGGCCAATAATTGTTGACCCATAGTGTGTCTTAGGTTCAATCGAGTCGATCAATATGATGGTGATGGATCAACTCAGAGCGAGCCTGAGTCTGTGAAATCCCTTGAGTAGCACTACGGTGATCTAGACCTCCCCAGGACCTATCGACTCACCCTATTGCTTCTCCTTAGGTCCCTGATCATGTAGACTTAACTTCCAGCGTCTGCCATTAGCTCGGTATGGAGACTTCACCCCTCCAAGTTTTTCCTGGGAGGCATCCTCGGCCGAGTAGCACCCCAGCAATCCGGTGCCTCCCAGACAGGGCTTCCTGGTCCACTTGACGCGTCTTCAGGCCCTGAAGGTGTAGACATCGAGAGCTAGGAGTGGCATGGCCAGAGCGTGGAGAATTTGGCGTCGGAAGTAAACCCTAGGGAGCCGGGCGTCGGGTGTCATCCGTGGGAAGAACGCGAAGTCACCGGTTGGGCCGACCCGTGACCCGCGCCTTTTTCAATTGGGATGACAAAATAATAAAAGAATATCTGATTAATTTCTTTAAGAAAATTAATTTAAAAAATAAATCCTATGGTTTTAATTTAAATAAAAATACAGATTAAATTATTTAAATAACTTTGGCTATACTTATCCAAATGGTTTGATCCAATATACATTTTAATCAGCAAAATGTAAGGAACCGGAATATAAAATAAAATCACAGATCAAATGGTTAGATTTTAAATAAGTGCTTAATCCTTTTCTCTTTTTTTTGTTTAAATCATATTAAATTCATTAATTATCTAAAAAGGTTGATTAAAGTCCCTAATTGCTCCTGTGACCCCAGAAAACCTATTTAGACTCTTAAAAGTGATTTAGGAACCCTAAATTTCCTAATCATCCCCAAATCACTTTAATTAAGGAATAGTGAATTATGCTATGATTAAGCCTCTGATTTTGGTAAATCTAGTTCCTAATGCTTTCTTAAGTGTGGTAGAACCAATGAATAAGGTTAGATTACCTTAGGATGCCATAACTTCCTCAATCACACTAATGGGCCTTAAATTGTGATTAGTGTTAATTAAGCAAATTAAGTTACCAAAACCCAGGATAAGTATATTTTCTACTTCATTAATCATTATGAAACTCATTAAAATAGATTTGAATCAATTTGGTTAGTTAAATCCTAAAATCCCATTTTTAGCCTTAAGAGGGGTATTTTGGTCACTTTGACCAAAATGTGGTTAAGCACCCCTTAAACCTTAAAAATTTAGTAAAATACTTCTAATTAATACATTTAACACCTCTCTAAAATCATAGGTTAATATTGATGTTATTAAGTAAAGCAAACCTTAAGTAGTTCTTATTGAGATCTTAGGATCTTAAGACCTTAAGTACTCTTAAAAATCACCTTATCATAAGAGTTAAGCCTAGCCATCTCAAATTGCTGGATCCTTAGTTTCATAACTTAATTAAGTTGATCCTTGAACTAAAATCTTAAGAGATGTATTGTTGTAAAATCCTAAGTTTAAAACTAGCTTAAGTTCAAAAGTGATCAAACTTCAGATCTTAGATCTAAGATCTTAGACTTTAGATCTTCTAATTGAATTGAACTACTTCCATTTGGAATTCCTTAAGTGATTTATTATTTAATCCTTTTGAAGCCTTCCATGTGGATATAGGAATGATTAACTCTATAGGATAATGGAATTATCCAAGAGATTGAATATAGATCTTAGATTCGTAGTTCTTACTGATTATTTTATTTTATAACTAGTATAGTAGCCTTTCATTAAGATCATAGTTTATGAATCCTTCAGCTTATAAGAGTTCTTATCTTTAATTTGGGTTTTGGAGTGTGAATCCTAGATCCTTACTAAGGATACTACATTAGATTCAAGATTTGAACTCCATAGTGGAGTTTGATTCCAGAATCCTTAGTCTTGATACACTTAATCAAGATTTGAGTTAAGAGAGGAAAATAATAATAATTAAGTCATTGATTCATTTACTTTAAATCTTTATAGTCATCATATGATTATGAATTAGAACTTATTAAGTTCCAATATTAACATTAAGGTCGTAAATCTGAGATCTTACTCGATACCTGGATATTGGAGATCCTAAACTTGTGTCTTCTCAGAATAATTAGATTGGATAAAGTAGACAATAACGGATATCACATGAGTCTAGATTGAGTCTCTTGCTTACTTTGACTTTATTTCTCTGCACACCTTGAATATTGAGACTTGTTCCTTGAGCATGATAGGTAAATTTAGTATATGGAAGATACATCCTAAGTTAGTATTTGAAAAGCGTAGCATTCATTCAGTTCTTCAGTGTTTTTAGTTAGTAGAGTACGTCCTAGCACATTCTACCTCTTCAGTTCTAGTTTTGTTATAGAATAGACTCGGACCTATCTCGATGAATGTCTAGGATGGATACATGTCTTATTCTATAAGTTCAACTCGGACCTAGCTCTGTGGATGCCTAGGATGGATACATGTTGAACTTTTAGTTCAGAGGCCCTGCATGGCCTATTCTGTTATGGTATCACTATGTCTTAGGCTTACTGCTACTTTAGTTTAGTTGTTAGTATTTGTTTTCTTTACCACATGCTTCAGTGGCCTTTCTTTTAGTGCTTGACTTGCTTTGCCACATGTCTCAGTGGCCTTACTTTTTCTCATGCATGTACATAGTTTACTTCTACCACATGTCTCAGTGGCCTCTTTTTCATGTCATTCTGCATGCTTATATATACACTCTCATTGGTTACTACTAAGATATTGGCTTATTTAGGATGCTAGAATTGTATGTCTATTTTTAGTACTTGTGTTCTTATTATTCTCAGCATATCTCCATATGATCATAAGCATGTTAGGAGCAGATTTGTTTCAGTAGTTGCAGTTTCCTATGCTTTTAGCCTCACCATATTTAGTTGATATTTTTGTATGTTATTTTATATACCTATTGATTAGCTATAAATGATTAGCTTATAACTACCCCGTTCTTATAGCTTGTTACACCTTTATAATGCTTGTATATTTAAAAGCCTTTAAATGTAATATCTTGAATACTCAGTTCACTTAAATAGCCTAAAATGCACTTAGACAATTGTCTAAATGTAACCTTTTTCTTTTGTTGGCTAGGGCCCTAGCATTTGTGATACCGACATATGTCAAATTCAAAGTTGTTCATTGGTAGTGCTACAGGATCGGAGCCGGTGCAGGAGGAGGATCTTCCTACTGCTACTTAGATAGATTTTTCCCTTTTTGTAGTGAGATTGAGAGACTTTACTTTCTATTAAATTTAGTTTGTAATAATTAAATTCTGGATGTATTTACTTTTTTGCATTAGATCTGAGTTACTATTTATTTTACTCTTTTATACTATGTTATGCCTATGGATGTTATACTATTTTGTTTCTCGTTTCCTCCACTTTGATTTATATTGATGTATGTTTATAGTTCTCCCACGGTAGGGTGACAAGTCCTTGGCTTAAGGTGAGTTGGGTCCTACCTGACTCTACTTGAGTAGGGGATTTTCCATAACGGGAGTGGAGCACCGTACTTTTCGTAGTTATGCTAATATTAGTATTAGCATAGCCGCAGGAAAGTACGGGGCCCCACAGTTAGTATCAGAGAACACGATAAGGTGTCGGTGTGGGATTACCTAATGAACCGTTATTATAAGATGCAAACATTAATATGTAACATCCATAAAATAGTATTATCGGTAACTCCTTGAACAATTGTAGAATGAAAATACTCATATCTTGAAAATCCCATTATCTCTAGTTTAACAAAACTTAGTAACTTCTCCTTTTAGAGTCAAATGGATTCTGGAGAGTCTGACATGGACTATTATCAGCACACCTTCAAGATGGCTTGGAGCTATAGTTTCAAATGGAGATAAGAGAGTAACTGGCAGATTGAAGGAGTCTCAACAAGAGGAACCTTAGTCTTGGACAAACTTTTGCATCAAGCAGGGTACCAAGGGATTGACTTTCCTATATACGCAAAGGAATGGTTGAGCCGAGTCGAGTCAATCTTGATACATATAGCATGTCCCAAGTCACTCTACGTGGACATTGTGATGGATTTGATGCTGGATTACGCAGAAGTCTAGTGGTACGACACCATTGCAAAGCTCGAAAGGAAGCGTAAGAGGAAACGTCAGGAAGTGACTTTTGAAAACTTTTGTGTAGCCTTTAGGGCTAAGTATATTAAAGATATCTGAGCATTAGTTAGAGCAATTATCATCTCTTGACTTACATGATTCCAGTAGAGTTATGCATTTTGGCATTTTCTAAATTTTATGTAATCCCTTATTTCACCAAGTAATGAAAGTTTTTGATATCTATCAACTATCTTCATTTAAGAAAATTCTAAGAATATGATTTGCATTGTTTAATTAGAATGAATCCTGGATCACCACCTGTTGTCAATCCTATCAAGAATACTGTCACATATAATAGTTCTACGGATGAAGTGGCTCTGGTAGCAACCTTGCCGAAAAACCAAGCCCAACAAACGATCGTCATGCAGAAGATATGAGTGATCGTTCCGTTCCAGCCGTTGTTGCTGTTCCTATTGTCCCTGCTCCGCAACATACATTCCCTTCACATCACTCGATGGATAGTCTTCTCCACAATTTCTTAAGACTGAGGCCTTCCACTTTCGGTGGAAACCTATCGCCAATGGACACAACCGACTGGCTGAAAGCAGTGGAAAATGATATGATTAGTCTAAAGATCCCAAAATCTGAAGCCGTCCATCTCACCACCCACCTATTTCGTGTGGAAGCAGAGTATTGGTGGGATGAGGTCAGGAATACCAAGTTTGTTCACTATGAATTGGAGGTCATCACTTGGGACGAGTTCGTTGAAGCATTCAAGACTGAATTCATTCCCTCATCTGCACAAAACATCATTGCAGACACAATTATAAGATTGACTCAATGGAGTCATTCCGTTGTTGACTATGAAAGGGAATTTTGTAGGTTGATTTGATTTGCTCAAGAAGTTACTCATTCTAAACCGGCTAAGTGCCACCGCTTTCTCTGTGGACTCCGAGATTCGCTGAAGAATTAAATCATTCCACTCCGCCTATCTAGCTTCTTTGAGCTAGTGGAGATAGCCAAAGTGATTGAACATCATCAATCGGAAAAGGATCTCAAGCAGAAGGCGCAACCAACTTCTAACCAGCATGAAACCTTCCAGAGGCACATGCCTAACTCTGTGAAAGTCTATCAATTGGAAGCGTTCAACTTTTTGGTTCAGAGTTAGTTGAGGAAACTAACAAGAAGATCCAGTTAATTCAGCAGAGAATTCGTTCAACTCAAGATCATCAGAGCAAGTATCATGATACTCATCATCGTCTTCTAGAATTCAATGTGGGAGATTCTGCCTTTTTGAAAGTCAGTCCAATGAAGGGTGTCTACAAATTTGGTGTAGCAGGGAAACTTAGTCCCCATTATGTTGGACCTTTTGAGATTCTGGCCAAAGTAGGATCATTTGCCTACTGTTTAATCTTCCTGATGACTTCACAGTTGTCCATAATGTGTTTCATGTATCAGTACTAAGAAGATGTCTTAGAGACCCTTCTCATCTCGTTTAACTTCCATTAGTAGAAATGCAACCTGATATTTCTTATGCCGAAGAACCAATCAGGATCTTGACCCATGATCAGAAGCAGCTAAGGAATCTCTCAATTCCTATGGTCAACATCCAGTGGAAGAATTGATCCTTAGAAAAATCTACTTGGGAGAAAGAGGTGGATATGTGCAATAAATATCCACAGCTCTTTATAGATCTAGGTACTATTCTTTTCTTTCTTATCTATTCCATTTAATTTTTTTTTGTTCCTTTATTACTTTCTTCACTTGAGTGATGTTGGGGATGACATTGTTCTTAAGTGGGGGAGTCTATAACAACCCAAGTTGTTACTCTAGTTAAATCCAGATTAATTAAGCCAAACTAAGCCTTAATTTTGATTCCATTATACTCAATAGGTCATTTAAACCTAACCCTAGAAGTTTGAAATTAATCAGAGCTAGATTAAGACTTTTGGTATTTTTGCCTATTTTTGAGCCTTAGAAATACCTAATTTAAATTAATCACCAAATTAAAATCCGATTTCATTTTTGAATTCCTCATGCCCTAATTAGCTAAGAGTGAATTTTTGGAAATTTTTGGAGCTCATTTAAGCTTAATTTGGATTATGGAATTAATTAGAATTGAATTAATTATTAAATGAATTAATATTAACTAAATTAATTATATTTATATATTTTAATTCACTGGATTTGCTGTCGGGACCGCGGCATATCCGCTGCAGGGTCCCGACAGCGGCGCATAGGTTTGAACCATCGGATGCATCCGCACGCATCTCAGCGCCCCCATCCAATGGCAGGATAAAAGCGCACCGTGATCTAATTAGGAGCGTCAGATCCACGAAGCTGATAGGACCCGGGTCCTATTCAACAGCTTCGTGGATCAGACGGCAGAGATGACCCGGATCCTATTCACCTTCGTCTTCCTCCAGATCCCCCATGCGCGCTGATCCCCCGATAGCCATATCCTCTCCCCGCCCCATGGTAGTACAGGAAATCACCCCATTCTTCCTCCTTTGCCCTCCGGTGCAATTGTCTGTCGACAGCACTCTTCCTTTTTCTGCCCTCGAGCAGTTAATCCTATCCTCTCCCACGGGCCGAACTGCACCCTAGTGCCCGAGCCTCAGCACCAACCCTGGATTCTCCCTTGGCCTATAAGTACCTCCATTGATTCCACAGTGAGCTCCTTTGCTCACTGTGAACCTCAATTTCTTCTTTGCCCTCTGTTCTCGGTGTTCCCAGCTTTCGCAGCGACTAAACTTGCTTCCTCTGCTGTTAGTGGGTGTGGTTTAGAGTTCAAACCCCTAGGCTGTAGTAGAGAGCTCAGGAATCACCAGAGACCTGCGGTGGTACTTAGCTCGTCATCTTCCCAATTGTCAAGGTACAACCCTCTGCCCTATTCTCTGTCGAGCTGGGTTCAGCTCGACTAGTAACTTTCCTCATCTTAGGTGCTCTGCTAGGATAGCCATTAGTGTCCCAGTAGGTAGTCATTACATTGAAAGAGGCTGGCAACGGACCAGATGGTGAAATCCTAGTCTAAGAGTGCACTGGCAGTGGGTCTTTGGGCCAATTAATCGCAGTGACTCAGCATGCTTGCGAGTCCCCTGTTCGCGTCCAAACCCCTCGGCCAATAATTGTTGACCCATGGCATGGCTTAGGTTCGATCGAGTCGATGGATACGATGGTGATGGATCGACTCAGAGCGAGCCCGAGTTTGTGAAATCCCTTGAGTAGTATTACGACAATCCAGACCTCCCCTGGACCCCTCCACTCACCCTATCACTTCTCCTTAGGTCCTTGATCACTTAAATAGCCTAAAATGTACTTAGACAATTATCTAACTATAACCTTTTCCTTTTATTGGCTGGGGCCCTGGCATTTGTGATACTAAGAAAAGTACTGCAGGATCGGAGCCGGTGCAGGAGAAGGATCTTCCTACTACTGCTTAGATAGATTTTTCCCTTTTTGTAGTGAGATTGAGAGACTTTACTTTCTATTAAATTTAGTTTGTAATAAGTAAATTCTGGATGCATTCAATCTGAGTTACTATTTCTTTTACTCTTTTATACTATGTTATGCTTGTGGATGTTATACTATTCTATTTCTTTCTTCTACCACTTTGATTTGTATTGATGTATGCTTACAGTTCTCCCACAGTAGGGTGACAAGTACTTAGCTTAAGGTGAGTTGGGTCCTACCTAACTCTACTTGAGTTGGGGATTGGCCACCACCGGAGTCGAGCACCGTACTCCCCGCAGTTATGCTAATATTAGTATTAACGTAGCTGCGGGAAAGTTTGGGACCCCACAACAGGGCTGGTCCATCCGCAAGCCGTCTGATCGGGAGACCATTGGGATTGGATGATCTGATGCAATTCCAACTAAACAAAATTGTGGGCACGCTGACAGCCGTTGGATTTACAGATATGATCCAACAGCTGATGATGGATCTAAGCACAGTCTATCAGCAACGTCGAGTTAATGCGCTAGGATTCGTGCCCTTGCATCCAATGGCAGGGTTGGCTATTGAAACAACCCAAGTTGTTACCTTGGCCAGTTAGGACTAATCTCTGTCTTAGAGCTAATCATAAGTGCTAATTAGGTCAATTGGAGTCAACCTCAAAACTTAGTCCAAATCATCACATCCTGATTTCTAGAAAATCCAGAAACCCTAAAATTTGACCTATCTAAAATGACCTCATATCGAAAAATGAACCTCGCCATTGCACTCATTGCCCCCAAATTAGCTAAGGGTGAAGTTTTTGTGTCAATCGGAAGTCGTCAAAATTTTGACGAATATTTTAATAATATTTAATGCCCCGAAAATTGGGAAATTAAAATACTCGTCAGATCGAAAATCTGACCTCGCTATTGCGTTCCTCACCCCTCAATTAGCTAAGGGTGAGTATTTGAGAATTTAGGAAATTGATTATTTAAATATTATTAATTATTAATATAATATTTTAATTTATTTAAATTTGTATTTAACGGCGCCGTTAGAATTAAGTGGCACCGTCAACTATTGCTAAAGGGGTGGTCTGATCAGACGGCACTGCATCTAGCCGTCGGATAGAGTTTGATCCGACGGCTCCAGGCCATTGTCCTCGCGAAAATTGCCGCAGGCCCCGCGGTGATTCGCCGCCCTTCGCACCCAACCAGCAGCCCCTGAGCCTCATAGTCTTCATTCCTACCTCCTTATTAAGCCTCCCTCCGCTCTCAGGGTGCAAAAGCTGCTCGACTAGAAGCTTTCGGCGGATTCCGACTCGAACCCTAAGTTCTAGCCGTCAAACAAGGTACCTACGATCTACCCAAATTGTTCTTATGACTGTCGTGTTTTACAATTCGAAATGTTATTCCACTTCGTCGATTGACGATCTAATGCTCGATCGAGCTAAGTCTAAACGGATCAACTAGATTATCCGATCGATATACAGTACAAACCGTTAGGGTTCGATTCGCCGAACCCTAACTGCTAGGGTTGTACTTTTCTCGCCGCCTCGCATCCCTTCAGCGTCGAGCTTGGTACCAGCGGGCCCTATCGTCGGCCGTGCGGGCTGAGCTCAGTTGGGACCGGGAAGGCCGGCAAAAGCCGTGCCCTGGGCACCGGCTTTCAGGACTCTCCACGAAGCGGATGAAGTCCGGGTCAGGCTGGGTCGACACGAGCCAGCCCCGAAAGCCTTCGGGTTCGCGTAAACACAAATAAGGCCCGCAGTGCCACGTGGCGCCCTCCGGGTGTGACACGTGGCAGCGCGGGTCCATCACTAGAAGCCGCGACTGTTCAGCTTCAGCCATGGGGCCCACATCGCCACGTGGCAACCTCCGGGAGTGCCACATGTCCCGTGGGACCCACCACCATATCCACGGCTTTTGGGCTTCGGCTGTGTGGGCCCATAGTGCCACGTGGCATCCTCAACGTGCGACACATGGCAGCCGTGGGGCCCATACACAGAGCAGTACCCAATCTAGTGCTGCCATGTGTCACTAGTAGGGTCCACTGTCCGTCAGATAATTAATTAAGCTCTCTTAGTTGCAATTAGTTAGATGTTAATTAGATTAATTAATTATAATTAGTAGTTAAATACTTTTGAACAGTAAACATAAGGTTAATTGAATAATTATAAAAATTAAATTATTAATTAGGTAATTAGGCAATTATTAATTAATTAATCTGTATAATTAAGGTAAGCTAATTAATTAGGATTACCCTAATTACTTTTAAACAGTAGAATTATTAATTATAAAATTATAATTAATTAAGAATTTATTAAGTACACTTAATTAACCTAATTAAACTTAATTAAGTTTATCATAATTAAATATTATAAGTATATAGTAATATTAATAATTTAATAATTATCAAATAGTAAATTAACTTATTAATTAACCCTAGTCTTAGGATTAATGATTATTAACAGATAATTAATTAGGGCTTAACCAGTAATTAACTTAACCTTAATTAAATAGTAATAATAATATTATTATATTTAAAATACTTAAATAATAGATTAATTAATAATTAATTAATTACAGATTAATTAATTAATTATAAACACAAAAAATATAATTTGAACTTTAGGAATGAACAATAAATTAATATTAATTGAATAAATTAATAGTAAAATAATACAAATTGTATTTGTGAACAGTAAATTAATTAATTAAAAATTAAATTAAACTTAAAATTTTAATAATTTTTGTAGGATAATCCAAACATAGCTAATATAAATCTCATATTACTCAAAAAAATAAAATGAATCAAATTGCATAATGTAAAAATTAATTTTGGGGTATGCATAATGAAATAATATTTTTTGACCTATTTAGGACCCCAAAACTTTTGACCTAGTTGACCAAATATAGTCAATATGGGTCTTAAAATACTCAGGAGAATGGCCCCATCACTATAGTAGTATTGGTTTTCTCATTTGGACATCAAGATAAAAAGTCAACCATTGATCTCATAGTTGACTTTAGGGAAAATTGACCAAAATGCCCCCACGATTCAAATGGCCATAACTTGGTCAAATCAACTCCAAACTCAAAAATTCAAGCTACTAACTAGTTTAGAATTTCAATGTCATCTGTAATCTGAAATAATATTTAAGATCTAAACCCTAGAAATTTAGAAAATGACCAAAATACCCTTAACCTTAGTTAGGTCATAACTTGACCATTTGAGGTCCAAATTTGGTTTACTCCCTATCAACATACTCAGTATATTATAAGAAAGCTATAAAAACTAAGTTTGCTAAAATTGGACTTTAAAAGGAAAAGTTCAGTTTTTGTCACCCGTTGACCTACCCAAAATTATCAAATTGCCCTTCCAACTTAAAATATCCATAACTTAGTCAATTGAACTTAGAATCTAGTGTTCTTGGACTCTATGGAATCCTTGAATAGTAACCTACAATAAACTATATAAAAAGTTAGGTTTCATTTGAGTGAAAATTACTTAAATTCCCTTAAGTCAAAAACCTTAGTTTGAACCTATAGAACCCGTCTCTTGTCCAAATTGGATGTACTTACTGTCTACCTTCAAGGTAGACATTAAGGAATCATTTGAAACCAAGAAACTTCAGTTTGGACCCTTAAACCAAAATTTGATTTTTCGGACCCTTAAGTAGGGGCAAAATAGTCATTTTGCTTAAAATTTAGGTTAAGTGCCCTTAACCTTTAATTAGTCTTTAAAAACATTAAAACTAACATTAGAACTATATTGGAATCATTTAAGTAAGATAAATCAGTATTTAGGTCAAATTGTTAGATACTTGAAAATCCTTCTAAGTCCTTTCTTATGATCTTTACATCTCACTTAAGGATCATTCCTGAGACTAGGACTAGATCATAGGTTAGAGTTCATTCATTGGGTAAATGAGTTACTCAATAGATAAAACCATGATTTTATTAGTTTCTAGAATTTTTTAACTTATCTTAATTATTTTCTCTTTTAACTTTAGATTTAAGATAGGAGATTCATCCTATTAAGTTTGATTACTTAATAAGATTTGCCTTAATTAGTAGATCACTTTTAGAATGAAACCTAGAACTTAGGCCTTATCCTCCTTGGATTACGTGATTAAGCCCAATCTCGAGGTATTTGATCTATGATCTATAGTTTAGTAATTTTGATTAGAGCTTAGTATAGAATATCTAAAATCATTAATTAGGTTGTGATGATTTATTATTTAACTCTTATAGTCGACTTTGATTCAGCATATTAGGACTTAGCTAGTCCTAATATTTTTGTAACCTGTAAGGACGAGTTTCCAAGTTGCACTCGATAGTAGGAAAGCAGTGATCCTGAACTTGTGTAACTTGGAATAGTTAGAATGGATAATTAAAAAATAAATGATAACACCATATTAGTAGAGTCCCCTGCTTACTTTTGATATTTTGTTGCTACGCATGCCTTGCTTTTGCTGCTTACTTCCTTGGAGATATCATATAATAGAACTTTGTGCATGAAATAAAAACTTAGAATAATTAGGATAATAATTGCCTTTGGGTTTAGTTTCTGGGTGGATTCTGGTGCACGTTTACCCTAATAGACAGGGGTAAGGAGTAATAAGGAGGCTTAATATTACTCATTAAGGAGTGTGTGTTAAGCTTGGAACCCGTATAGTCTTGCAAATGTGCTTGACTCCTCAGCTATTTCTGTATGTGTTCATAGAAATAAAGTAAAATAACTATAGGATGTTGCATAGTATTGCCTGCCTCTTTAGTTACATAGTATTATCCAGTTATGTCTACCCTAGCCTAGAAAGGCTATGGTGATAGATATGTTTGCCCTAGCCCAGAAAGGCTATGTGAATGGATAGATATATATGTATTTGCCCTAGCCCAAAAAGGCTATGGGAATGGATAGATATATATATGGGCTAGATTGGCCAATTCTTCTGATATGGCAGTTAGTACATAGATATTCAGGTTCATCTACAACTATGATACTTGGCTTACTTTTCAGTATTTTTATTCAGTCAGCTATTCCCTTGTTCAGCTTATATATATTAGGATGTTAGAATTTTACTACAATTATATGTATTATTGCTGAGTTAAGTTATTTAATTTGCATATTTCTTTTGATCACCAACATGTTTAGGATATAGTATTTTCTTTTAGCACTTGTGTAGTTATTTATATATATGCCTACCCTATTTAGCTTGTATTTCAGGCATGTCTTAGCCTCCTTTTTGCTTAAGTTATAAATATTATTTATAGCTTTCCCCTTCTCTATTTGTATTGCTAGTCGCTCCTATTTTTGATGTCTTGTTGCTTAGAAAATGTAAAATGGTGATATTATAAAAGACACAAAAATTCATCAGCCTAAAATGTACTTAATCAATTGTCTAACATAAGATTTTCTCTTTTTTGGGCTGGAGCCCTACATTGTGAAACCGATAATGTCAGGTATTAAGTAGCTTGAGGATCCTGTACCTGAGGAGGAGCCTTACTTAGAGGTGGGGCAGTAGCTTGGACTAGAGGACATTTAATTACCTAGTTTTATATATGTGAGGATGAGTGTATTTTCACTTTCATTCTTAAAACTTTAAATTATTATAATAATACAGGTACTTATGACCGTGTGTTTGGATTACTATAACATATTTATTTTGAGTCATATTTCATTATACTTGTACTGTGATGCTTGGATGTTTCTCATTTTTGATTAGCTCCTGCACTCTGTATGTTTTACTTAGATAGTGACTGGTATTTGATTCTGTGCTTACTCCTTCCCTTATTATGTAGATTGTGGATTTCATTCTAATCCAATGATAAGTTAAGGGTTAGCCAGAGTGACACGCCACCCCTTAGCTTAATCTTGTGGATTAAGGGGTGGGGCGCCACAGTTGTTATCAGAGAATTCCATAAGGTTTCAGATCAGAATTTGCATTCCTATCTACTTAATGGAAGATTCTTCTGCCAGTTGAGTCGCTATGTCAGGAAACATTAGAGTCACATCCAAGATACCATAATATTAAACATAGAATAAGAAGTCTATTAATCAAAATACACAAGCAACTATATAGAATAGAACCCAAAAATTTAACTGCGTAACCTAACTATTTCAATAGACGTACTTAGATATACTCGGATGATGGTTGAGTGGCATCACCGATAATTTAAAGAAGGTTGGGAAAGCATTGCCCAATTCCATCGATGACATGAGGTGTACTTAGAAGGAGTGTCAGACCCTGAAACCCGGATGTTGAATCAACTACTCCAATAAAGCGTATTCAGAGGATATGACCTCCCTGCTTTAGCTAAGAGATGGCTAAGAATGACAGATACTGTGCTTGAAACTATGAACATTCAGGACAATGTTAGGATTGCTCTCATGACACGCCTCCTACAGGACGAAGCCAAAGACTGGTGGAGCGTCACACTTCGAGCACTTACTCATCGACGTGAAGGAATGCATATCGATGTCACCTATGAAGACTTTCATCACGCCTTTACTGCCCAATACATCGGACATATATCTTAGCTTTTATTCATATGATATTTGTACTACCTTATGCATCCTTGTAACCTAATTTTTGAATTAAGCAAGTATTTTTACATCACTTGATATGGATATCCAGGAATACTACTTGGCAAGCATGACAGGATATGATCTCTTCACCCACTTTAAAGATAGGTGGAAGTTCGATGTGTACTTTAGCTAATAGGTATGGAAGAGAAGTCCAAGGGGTCTCCCCAGCAGGAGCCAGCATACTAGAAAGAATGCTGGAAGATGCAGTGTACCGGGGTCTGGACTTCCCCATTCTAGATAGGGAATGGTTACGAAGGGTAACCAAGGCATTCAACGAGCTGGAGTGCCCGGATGGCATCCGACTCGACATCATCGAAATCCTCCTCCAAGACTATATGGAGGAGTGGTGGGCTCGCGAAGTATGGGTGTTCGAACAAAGATTTGCCCGTCGCCACCGAGAGATGACATACGCGGACTTTTCCCAAGCTTTCACGAGAAAATACATAGGATAGATTCTGTGTTTTCACTGTTACTATCATCTACTGCTTCAAATGATGCGTTATTTATCCTTATATTTTGGTTAATAAAAGAGATAGACTGTTATGATCTCCTATTTAATGAGTTTTTGAAAATGCATTGTTCTTAATTCAGATTTTAGCAATCATGAACCCAAGACCAAGCCCTCCTCCTGTTCCCTCCAGCACCTCCTCCAGTGAGGTAAGTGCATTACTGGAAGCAGTTAAAATGATGGTGGAATCCGACCAACAGCACGCAAAGTTCAGCCAAAAACAGGCCAGGAAGGCCGCAAAAGCACAAATGAAACAAGCCGAGCGAATGGAGCGGCTTCTGGTGGCTCAAATAAACCTGAATAAAACCACAGCAGAAGTTTCCCCAACACCACTGAACCCACAGCAACATCAATCCATAGAAGGGATGTTGCACAGCTTCCTCGGATTGAGACCCCCCACTTTCGATGGAACTCTCTCAGCAGTTGACACGGCCACCTGGATAAAGATGGTGGAAAAGAACTTAACAAGCATACAGTGCCCCGAATCAGCGGTAGTTCGCCTCGCTACCCACCTCCTGCAGGGTGAATCTAAATACTGGTGGGACACCACCCGTAGCACAACATTCACTGAGATACCACTAGCGGAAATAACATGGGATGAATTCATTGAGGTATTTCATGCTCGATTCATTCCTCCCTCTGCCAAACATCGATTAGGGGAAATGTTTCTAAAACTACAGCAGGTTGATCGATCTGTATCAGCATACGAGGCAAAATTTCATCGCCTTGCTAGATTTTCCACAAAATTAATTCCTACGGAGTCAGACCGCTATTACCGGTTTCAGGATGGCTTGCGACCTTCTATCAGAGGTCAAGTAATTCCCCTACGCATAACTGAGTTCTCGGAGTTACTTGAAACGGCTAAAGTAGTGGAGCAAGATCAAGCCAGGGAAGGACCCAGGAGAAGTATCAGGTCCACATCATTCCAGCAGAACACTCCCAAATGAACTAGTGTACCAGCTTGAGGATGAAACTCCAGCTACTGATCCATTTAATGGTTGCACCAAACCACACCCATATGGTCAGTGCTACCATGTGGGTCGTGTCTGCTTTACCAGCGGACGGTTAGGAAATGTATTCTATAAGTGTACTCCCACGGACACGATTGATGGAGATTAGATTGATCGTTCCAAGCGCTGCCAAGTCTTTGACTTATTCCAGAAGCCTGCGGCGGCTCGTCCAGCATCCCCTCCCACCTCAGTCATGAGGCGTGAGACATCAAATGTCCATCGCCCAAATGCACCTCGGCCACCTCCACGGCAAACTTATAGCAACAGGTCTGTTGGTCCTGCGCGCGTATATACCCTCACACCTGTTGAGGCTGCGGAAGATAATCACGTAGTGTCAGGTACACATTCTTGAACCTCCTTATCCTTACTGTTACTGCTTACTTTACATAGTCAATAAATACTTTCCTCTGCAATTATCTTTGATTTGTATAAATGGCAAACCCTGTAACATTTTGTTTGACACTGGAGCAAGTCACTCCTTTGTGTCTGAAGGTTGGGCAAACTCACTTAACCTAACCTTGTACCGCCTAGCCAATCCTTTTAAGGTTGGGTTACCTTCTGGAGCCCAAATGCCAGCACGCCAGTTTTGCAAAGTACAAATTCCAATTGCAAACAAGAAGTATGAGGCCAAGTTAGTAGTCCTCCCAATAGCCAACTTTGATGTAATATTAGGCATGAACTGGTTAAGTCAACATAATGCCACCATTAACTGTACCAAGAAAAAGACCACCTTGGGTAGTGGTGGTAGAGCCATATCCTTTATTGGTAACCTTAGTACATGAGCCTTGCTCATTAGTGCTATAAAAGCAAAAATGTTAGTTCAGAAAGGGTGTGAAGCCTTCCTAGTGACAATACTAGGAGAAAAGAATAAAGACGTTCCCTTATCGTAGAACCCCGTTATTTGCAAATTCTATGACATTTTCCCAGAAGACTTACCCGATCTTCCTCCCATTCGGGAAGTTGAATTTGGAATTGACATTATCCCAGGGACACAGCCCATTTTTAAAGCTCCTTATCGTATGGCGCCCAAAGAATTACAAGAATTGAATAAACAGTTACAAGAGCTCTTAGAGAAAGGTCTCATTAGGCCAAGCTCCTCACCATTGGGAGCACCAGTGTTATTCATGAAAAAGAAAGATAGTTCTATGCGTATGTGTGTTGATTATCGTGAATTTAATAAAGTCACGATCAAGAATAAGTATCCATTACCGCGCATAGATGACTTATTCGATCAGTTGGCAGGAGCTAAGGTATTTTCTATATTTGATCTGTGATCATGCTATCAACAACTGAAAGTCAAGGACTTGGATGTTGAGAAGACAGCCTTCAAGACTCGTTATGGACACTACAAGTTCTTAGTAATGTCCTTTGGGTTGACAAATGTGCCTTCGATATTCATAGACCAGAAGCAGCGCATACTTAAACCATATCTTGATTAGTTCGTAATCATTTTCATAGACGACATCTTAGTCTATTCCAAGAACTAGAAAGAACATGAAGAGCACTTTAGAATAGTCTTAGAAGAGCTACGAGACCACAAACTTTATGCTAAATATTCCAAATGTTAGTTTTGGCTCAATTCAGTAACTTTTCTGGCATGTGGTGGATGCCCAAGGTATTAGAGTTGATCAGAACAAAGTTAGCGCCATCCAGGAATGGGTTCGGCCCAAGACAGTGACCGACATCAGAAGCTTCTTAGGCTTAGCAAGATACTACAGGAAGTTTGTAAAGGGATTCTCCCAGATAGACTCTCTGTTGACTAAGCTAACCTAGAAAGCAGTGCCATTCGAATGGTCTCTAGCATGTGAGAAGGCTTTTCAAGCATTAAAAGATGCATTATCCACAGCTCCAGTTCTAGTCCTTCCTAGAGAAGGAGTGAACTACCAAGTTTACACTGATGTCTCAGGTATAGGCTTAGGTGCGGTATTGATGTAGGAAGGTAAGGTCATCACCTATACGTCCTGGCAATTAAAAATCCATGAGAAGAATTATGCCGTACATGACCTATAGCTAGCTGATGTAGTGATCGCCTTAAAGATTTGGCGTCACTATCTATACAGAATTCAATGCTCGATATTCATTGATCATCAAAGCCTAAAGTACATATTCACCCAGAGGGAACTGAACTGTAGGCAGAGAAGATGGCTAGAGCTGATCAGTGAATACGATCTGGACATACAGTATCATCCTAGGAAAGCCAACGTCGTGGCTGATGCCTAAGTTGTCAGGCCACTCTAAATGCCATTATATCAAAAAGTTTATTAGTAGAAGAATTTTGCAAAATGAATATCAAGCTTGTCCGTGGAGACAAACTCAGCTCAGCACTGTTAAACATCAATGTAGAACCTACCTTTCACAAAGACGTGTCCATATCACAAACCAAGGACGAAGAGTACTTAGGCTTCAAGCAGGCCATTGAAAGTGGTCGCCATACTGATCTTCGATTTCACAAGGCTGCTATCTATCAAGGGGATCGCTTATGGATCCCTAAGTCCATGCACCAAGAGGTGCTTACTGAAGGCCATAACTCTGGATATCAGATTCATCCCGGAGGCTCAAAGATGTATCAGGACCTGAAGCTATCATTTTGGTGGCCAAGGATGAAAAGGAGCATAGCAGATTTTGTGGCAAGGTGCCATGTGTGTTTCCTATTAAAGGCAGAGCACCAGAAACCAGGAGGTCTGCTGCACCCACTAGAAATTCTAGAGTGGAAATGGTCAGACATATCTATGGATTTTGTTATGGGATTGCCTCGTGCAAGACCTAGGGCAGATATAATTTGAGTCATAGTTTATCGATTGACTAAGTCTCCGCACTTCATTCCAGTCTGACAAACTGACTCAGTTGAGAGGCTTGCCAAGATCTATATCAAAGAGATAATTCGACTTCATGGTATCCCAAAACTAATGTATCGGATAGAGATATCTGATTCACATCAAAATTCTGGCAAGTAGTCCATCAAGATCTGGGTACTACACTAGCCATGAGCACAGCCTTCCACCCTTAGATAGATGGACAAATGGAAAGAGTGAATCAAGTTCTGGAAGACTTGCTCCATCTCTATGTACTAGACTTTGCAGGGCCTGAGAAGAACATATTCCCCTATTAGAATTTGTGTATAATAACAACTTCTAGGCGAGTATTAAGATGGCTCCTTATGAAGCCCTATATGGTAGGATATGTTCTACGCCAATGGCATGGGCAGAAATGGGAGATGTTCATCTGTATGGCTCTGAGTTGGTAGAAGAGACAAAAAAAAAGGTGAAGCTCATACAACAAAGAATCTAGACAACCCAAGATAGGCAAAGCAAATATCACGACATCCATCGGCGTCCATTGGAGTTTCGGGGAGGAGACTCTTTATATTTGAAGGTTAGCCCTATAAAAGGTGTATATCATTTTGGAGTTATAGGCAAACTCAACCCGAGGTATGTTGGACCATTCAGAGTCTTGAAGAGAATTGGAACGGTAGCTTACCAGTTAGAACTGCTAGTAGATTTTACTGAAGTGCACAACGTATTCCACGTATCGTCCTTAAGAAGGTGCCTTAGAGATCCATCTCACCTCGTGTAGTTCCCAAAAATCCAGATCCAGCCAGATCTGTGTTATGCCAAGGAGCCAATTCAAATCCTAGCTCATGATCGCAAAAAAGTCAGAAGTTGTGCTATCGACACGATCAAAGTCCAGTGGAAGAATTGTTCTTACAACGAAGCCACCTGGGAGAAGGAATCTAATATGCGATCCAAATATCCTAAACTCTTCAAAAATCCAAGTAATTACATTTCAAGTTCTTATTCAAGTCGTATTTAATTCTTGCCTTTAATTTCACTTGGGTGATGTTGAGGACGACATCATTCCTTAGAGGGGGAGTCTGTAATAACCCAAGTTGTTACCGTGGCCAGTTAGGACTAATCTCAATTTTAGAGCTAATCATAAGTGCTAATTAGGTCAATTAGAGTCAACCTCAAATACCTAGTCCAAATCAGGAGTCAAATGGACCACATCCTGATTTCTAAAAAATCCAGAAACCCTAAAATTTGACATATCTAAAACAACCTCAGATCGAAAAATGGACCTCGCCATTGCACTCATTGCCCCCAAATTAGCTAGGGTTGAAGTTTTCGTGTCAATCGGAAGTCGTTAAAATTTTGACGAATATTTTAATAATATTTAATGCCCCAAAAATTGGGATATTAAAATACTTGTCGGATCGAAAATCCGACCTCACCGTTGCGTTCCTCACCCCTTAATTAACTAGGGGTGAGTATTTGGGAATTTTTGGGAATTGAGTATTTAAATATGATTAATTATTAATATATTATTATAATTTATTTAAATTTGTACTTAACGGCACCGTCAGAATTAAGTGGCACCGTCAACTATTGCTAACAGGGCCGTCTGATCAGACGGCTCCACATCCAACCATCGGATCGAGTTTGATCCGACGGCTCCAGGCCGTCGTCCTCACGGAAATCGCTGCAGGCCACGGGCGATTCGTCGTCCTTCGCGCCCAACTAGCAGCCCCTGAGCCTCGTAGTCTCCGTCCCAACCTCCTTAAGCCTCCCTCCGCTCTCAGGGTGTAACTGCTGCTTGACTCGAAGCTTTCGGCAAATCCCCACTCGAACCTTAAGTTCCAGCAGTCAAACAAGGTACCTCCGATCTACCCAAATTGTTCTTATGATTATCGTGATTTACAATTCGAAATGCTATTCCACTTCATCGATTGACGATCTTACGGCTCGATCGAGCTAAGTCCAACCGGATCGATCGGATTATCCGATCGATATACAGTACAAACTGTTAGGGTTCGATTTGCTGAACCCTAATGGCTTGGGTTGTACTTTTCTCGCTGCCCAGCATCCCTCTAGCGTCGAGCTAGGTATGGGCGGACAGCCCCCGGCGGGCCCTATCGTCAGCCGTGCGGGCTGAGCCCGGCCGGGACCGGGAAGGCCGGCAAAAGCCATGCCCTAGGAACCGGCTTTCGGGATTCTCTGCGAAGCGGATGAAGTCCGGGTCGAGCCGGGTCGACCCGAGCCCGTCCCGAATGCCTTCGGGTCCGCATAAGCCCAGGGGGGCCCGCAGCGCCACATGGCAGCGCGGGCCCATCGCCAGAAGCCACGGCGGTTCAGCTTCGCCTGCGGGGCCCACATCTCGGAAGTGCCACGTGTCCCATAGGACTTACTGTCCGAGCAGTGACTTTTCGGCTTCGGCTGTGGGGGCCCACAATCCCACATAGCATCCTCAGGGTGGGACACGTGGCAGCCGTGGGGCCCACACATAGAGCAGTGCCCAATCTGGCACTGCCACGTGTCACTGGTAGGGTCCACTGTCCATCAATTAATTAATTAAGCTCTGTTAATTGCAGTTAGTTAGCTGTTAATTAGATTAATTAATTGTAATTAGTAGTTAATTACTTTTGAACACTAAACAGAAGATTAATTAAATAATTATAAATATTAAATTGTTAATTAGGTAATTAGGCAATTATTAATTAATTAATTTGTATGATTAAGGTAAGCTAATTTATTAGGATTACCCTAATTACTTTTAAATAGCAAAATTATTAATTATAAAATATTAATTAAGTAAGAATTTATTAAGTACACTTAATTAACCTAATTAAACTTAATTAAGGTTATCAAAATTAAACATTATATGTATATAGTAATATTAATAATTTAATAATTATCAAACAACAAATTAACTTATTAATTAACCCTAATCATAGGATTAATGATTATTAATAGATAATTAATTGGGGCTTAACCAATAATTGACTTAACCTTAATTAAACAGTAATAATAATAATATTATATTTAAAATACTTAAATAATAGATTAATTAATAATTAATATTAATTAATTATAGATTAATTAATTGATTTTTAAATACAGAAAAATATAATTTGAACTTTAGGAATGAATAGTAAATTAATACAAATTGAATAAATGAATAGTAAAATAATACAAACTGTATTTGTGAACAGTAAATTAATTAATTAAAAATTAAATAAAACTTAAAAGTTTAATAACTTTTTATAGGATGATCCAAATATAGCCAATATAGGTCTCATGTTACTCAGAAAAATAAAAAGAATCAAATGGCATAATGCAAAAATTAATTTTGGGGTACGTATAACGAAGTAATATTTTATGACTTATTTAGGATATAGAACTTTTGACTTTGTTGATAAAATATAGTCAATATAGGTCTTAAAATACTCAGGAGAATGGCCCCATCACTGTAGTAGTATTGGTGTTCCCATTTGGACATTAGGATAAAAAGTCAACCCTAGATCTCACAATTGACTTTAGGAAAAATTGACCAAAATGCCCTTATGATTCAATTGGCCATAACTTCATCAAATTAACTCCAAACTCAAAAATTCAACATGCTAACCAGTTTAGAATTTCAATATCATCAGTAAATTAAAATAATATTTAGGATCTGAACCTTAGAAATTTAAAAAATGACCAAAATACACCTAACCTTAGTTAGGTCATAACTTGACCATTTGAGGTCCAAATTGAGTTTACTCCCTATCAACATACTCAGTATATTATAGTGAAGCTATAGAAACTGAGCTTGCTAAAATTGTACTTCAAATGAAAAAGTTTGATTTTTGTCATTGTTGACCGACCCAAAATTACCAAATTGCCCTTCCAACTTAAAATATCCATAACTTAGTCAATTAAACTTAGAATCTAGTATTCTTAGACTCTATGGAATCATTGAATGGTAATCTACAATAAACTGCATAAAAATTCAGGTTTTGTTAGAGTGAAAATTACTGAAATACCCTTAAGTCAAAAACCTTAGTTTGAACCTGTAGAACCTGTCTCTAGTGAGGTTAGTGCATTATTAGAAGCAGTTAAAATAATGGTGGAATCCCACCAACAGCAAGCAAAGTTCAGCCAAAAATAGGCTAGGAAGGCCGCGAAAGCACAAACAAAACAAGTCGAGCGAATGGAGCGGCTTCTGGTGGCTCAAATAAACTAGAATCGAACCACAGCGAAAGATGCCCCAACACCACTGAACCCACAGTAACATCAGTCCACAGAAGGGATTCTGCACAGCTTCCTCAGATTGAGACCCCCCACTTTTGATGGAACTCTCTCACACTTGACACGACCACCTGGATAAAGATGGTGGAAAAGAACTTAACAAGCATACAGTGCCCCGAATCAGCGGTAGTTCATCTCGCTACACACCTCCTAAAGGGTGAAGCTGAATACTGGTGAGACACCACCCGTAGCACAACATTCGCTGAGATACCATTAGCGAAAATAATGTGGGCTGAATTCATCGAGGTATTTCAAGCTCGATTCATTCCCCCCTCCGCCAAACATCGATTAGGGGAAAAGTTTCTAAAAATGTAGTAGGGCGATCGATCTGTATCAGCATACGAGGCAGAATTTCATCGTCTTGCTAGATTTTCCACAAAAATAATTCCTACAGAGTCAGGTCGTTGTTACCGGTTTCAGGATGGCTTGTGACCTTCTATCAGAAGTCCAGTAATTCCCTTACGCATAACTAATTTCTCGGAGTTACTTGGAACGGCTAAAGTAGTAGAGCAAGATCAAGCCAGGGAAGGACCCAAGAGAAGTATCAAGTCCACATCATTCTAGTAGAACACTCCCAAACGAGCCAGAGTGTACCAGCTCGAGGCTGAAACTGCAGCTACTGATCTATTGAATGATTGCACCAAACCACACCCATATGATCGGTGCTACCACATGGGTCGTGTCTGCTTTACCTGCGGATGGCCAGACCATGTATTCTATAACTGTACTGCCACGGACACGATTGATGGTGATCAGATTGATCGTTCCAAGTGCCTCCACTGACACGGTTGATGGTGATCAGATTGAGAAGACAGCCTTCAAGAATCCTTATGGACACTACGAGTTCTTAGTAATGTCCTTTGGGTTGACAAATGAGCCTTCGATATTCATGGACCTGATGCTACGCATACTTAAACCATATCTTGATTAGTTCGTAATCGTTTTCATAGATGACATCTTAGTCTATTCCAAGAACCAGAAAGAACACAAAGAGCACTTGAGAATAGTGTTAAAAGAGCTATGAGACCACAAAGTTTATGCTAAATATTTCAAATGTGAGTTTTGGCTCAATTCAGTAGCTTTTCTAGGGCATGTGGTGGATGCCCAAGGTATTAGAGTTGATCAGAACAAAGTTAGTGCCATCCAAGAATGGGTTCGGCCCAAGATAGTGACCGACATCAGAAGCTTCTTAGGCTTAGCTAGTTACTACAAGAATTTTATAAAGGGATTCTCCCAGATAGACTCTCCGTTGACTAAGCTAACCCAGAAAGCAGTGCCATTCGAATGATCTCTAGCATGTGAGAAGGCTTTTTAAACATTAAAAGATGCACTATCCATAGCTCCAGTTCTAGTCCTTCCAAGATAAGGAGTGAACTACCGAGTTTACACTAACGCCTCAGGTATAGGCTTAGGTGTCGTATCGATGCAGGAAGGTACGATCATCGCCTATGCGTCCCGGCAATTTAAAATCCATGAGAAGAATTATGCCATACACGACCTAGAGCTAGCTGCCGTAGTGTTCACCTAAAAGATTTTGCGTCACTATCTATATGGAATTCAATGCTCGATATTCACCGATCATCAAAGTCTAAAGTACATATTCACCCAGAGGGAACTAAACTGTAGGCATAGAAGATGGCTAAAATTGATCAGTGACTATGATCTGGACATACAATATCATTCAGGGAAAGTCAACATCGTGTTGATTCCCTAAGTTGTCAAGCCACACTAAATGCCATTACATCAAAAAGCTTACTAGTAGAAGAATTTTGCAAAATGAATATCAAGCTAATCTGTGGAGACAGACTCAGCTCAGTGTTGTCAAACATAAATGTAGAACCTACCTTTCATAGAGAAATGTCCATATCACAAACTAAGGATGAAGAGTGCTTAGGCTTCAAGCAGGCCATTGAAAGTCCTCGCCGTACCGATCTTTGATTCCACAATGGCGCTATCTATCAAGGGGATCGCTTATGGATCCCTAAGTCCATGCACTATGAGGAGCTAACTGAAGGCCATAACTTCGGATATCAAATTCATCTCGGAGGCTCGAAGATGCATCAGGACCTGAAGCAATCATTTTGGTGGCCAGGGATGAAAAGGAGCGTAGCAGATTTTGTGGCAAGGTGCCACGCATATTGCCTAGTAAAGGTAGAGCACCAGAAACTAGGTGGTCTGCTACATCCACTAGAAATTCAAGAGTGGAAATGGTCAGACACATCTATGGATTTCATTATTGGATTGCCTCATGCAAGATCTGGGGCAGACACAATTTGGGTCATAGTTGATCGATTGACCAAGTCTATGCACTTCATTCCAGTCCGATAAACTGACTCAGTTGAGAGGCTTGCCAACATCTATATCAAAGAGATAATTCGACTTCATGGTATCCCCAAAATTATTATAATGGATAGAGATAGCTGATTCACATCAAAATTTTGGCAAGCAATCCATCAAGATCTGGGTACTACATGAGCAATGAGCACAGCCTTCCACCCTCAGACAGAT
Source organism: Gastrodia elata (assembly GCA_016760335.1). Taxonomy (NCBI): domain Eukaryota; kingdom Viridiplantae; phylum Streptophyta; class Magnoliopsida; order Asparagales; family Orchidaceae; genus Gastrodia; species Gastrodia elata. Next base: position 27,265,123 of record CM028678.1, on the reverse strand, counting down.
GGACAAACAGAAAGAGTAAATCAATTTTTGGAAGACTCTGTCTCTATGTACTAGACTTTGCAGGGTCCTGGGAAGAACATATTCCCCTAGTAGAATTTGTGTATAATAACAACTTCTAGGCATGTATTAAGATGGCTCCATATGAAGCCCTATATGGTAGGAAATGTTCTACACCAATGGCTTGGGTAGAAATGGGAGATGTTCAGCTGTATGGCTCCGAGTTGGTAGAAGAGACAAAAAAAAAGGTGAAGCTCATACAATAAAGAATCTCGACAACCCAAGATAGGCAAAGCAAATATCACGACATCCATCAGCGTCCATTTGAGTTTCGGGGAGGACACTCTTTATATTTGAAGGTTAGCCCTATAAAAGGTGCAAATCATTTTGGAGTTATAAGCAAACTCAACCCGAGGTATGTTGGACCATTCAGAGTCTTGAAGAGAATTGGAACGGTAGCTTACCAATTAGAACTGCTAGTAGATTTTACTGAAGTGCACAACGTATTCCACGTATCGTCCTTAAGAAGGTGCCTTAGAGATCCCTCTCACCTCGTGCAGTTCCCAAAAATCCAGATCTAGCCAGATCTGTCTTATGCCGAGTAGCCAATTCAAATCCTAGCTCATGATCGCAAAAAAGTTAGAAGTCGTGCTATCGACACGATCAAAGTCCAGTGGAAGAATTGTTCTTGCAACGAAGCCGCCTGGGAGAAGGAATCTGATATGTGATCCAAATATCCTAAACTCTTCGAAAATCCAGGTAATTACATTCCAAGTTCTTATTCAAGTCGTATTTAATTCTTGTTTTTAATTCCACTTGGGTGATGTCGAGCACGACATCGTTCTTGAGAGGGGGAGTCTATAATAACCCAAGCTGTTACCTTGTCGAGTTAGGACTAATCTCAGTCTTAGTGCTAATCATAACTGTTAATTAGGTCAATTGGAGTCAACCTCAAAAAGCTAGTCCAAATTAGGAGTCAAATGGACCACATCCTGATTTCTAAAAAATCCAGAAACCCTAAAATTTGACTTATCTAAAATGACCTTAGATCAAAAAATGAACCTCACCATTGCACTCATTTTCCCCAAATTAACTAGGGGTGAAGTTTTCGTGTCGATCGGAAGTCGTCAAAATTTCGACAAATATTTTAATAATATTTAATGCCCCGAAAATTGGGAAATTAAAATACTCATCGGATCGAAAATCTGACCTCGCCGTTGCGTTCCTCACCCCTCAATTAGCAAGGGGTAAGTATTTGGAAATTTTTGGGAATTGATTATTTAAATATGATTAATTATTAATATATTATTTTAATTTATTTAAATTTGTATTTAACGGCGCCATCAGAATTAAGTGGTGCCGTCAACTATTGCTAACGGGGCCGTCTGATCAGACGACACCGCATCCTGCCATCAGATCGTGTTTGATCCGACGGCTCCAGGCCATGGTCCTCGCGGAAATCGCCACAGGCCAAGCGGCGATTCGTCGCCCTTCATGCCCAACCAGTAGCCCCTGAGCCTCGTAGTCTCCATGCCAACCTCCTTAAGCCTCCCTCCGCTCTCAGGGTGCAAGTGCTGCTCGACTCAAAGCTTTCAGCGGATCCGGACTCGAACCCTAAGTTCTAGCCGTCAAACAAGGTACCTCCGATCTACCCAAATTGTTCCTATGATTGTCGTGTTTTACAATTCGAAATGCTATTCCACTTCGTCGATTGACAATCCTACGGCTCGATCGAGCTAAGTCCAACCGGATCGATTGAATTATCCGATCGATTAACAGTACAAACCGTTAGGGTTCGAATCGCCGAACCTTAATGGCTAGGGTTGTACTTTTCTCGCAGCCCCGCATCCCTCCAGTACCGAGCTTGGTACCAGCGGACAGCCCCCAGCGGGTCCTATCGTCAGCCGTGCGGGTTGAGCCCAGCAAGGACCGGGAAGGCCAGTAAAAGCCGTGCCCTAGGCATCGGCTTTCTGGACTCTCCGCGAAGCGGATGAAGTTCGGGTCGGGCTAGGTCGACTCGAAAGCCTTCGGGTCCGCGTAAGCCCAAGTGGGGCTCGCATAGCCACGTGGCAACCTCTGGGGGTGCCAAGTGTCTCGTGGGACCCACCACCAAAGCCATGGCTTTTCGGCTTCGACTGTGGGGGCCCACCGTGCAACGTGGCATCCTCAGGGTGTGACACGTGCCAGCCGTGGGGCCCACACACAGAGCAGTGCCCAATCTGGCGCTGCCACAGGTCGCTGGTAGGGTCCACTGTCCATTAGTTTATTAATTAAGCTCAGTTAATTGCAATTAGTTTGCTGTTAATTAGATTAATTAATTGTAATTAGTAATTAATTACTTTTGAACACTAAACATAAGATTAATTAAATGATTATAAATGTTAAATTGTTAATTAGGTAATTAAGCAATTATTAATTAATTAATCAGTATGATTAAGGTAAGCTAATTAATAGGATTACCCTAATTACTTTTAAACAGTAGAATTATTAATTCTAAAATATTATTTAATTAAGAATTTATTAAGTACACGTAATTAACCTAATTAAACTTAATTAAGGTTATCATAATTAAATATTATATGTATATAGTAATATTAATAATTTAATAATTATCAAACAGTAAATTAACTTATTAATTAACCGTAATCTTAGGATTAATGATTATTAACAAATATTTAATTAGGGCTTAACCAGTAATTAACTTAACCTTAATTAAACAGTAATAATAATAATATTATATTTAAAATGCTTAAATAATAGATTAATTAATAATTAATTAATAATTAAAATTAATTAATTATAAATTCATTAATTAATTATTAAATATAGAAAAACATAATTTGAAATTTAAGAATGTACAGTAAATTAATTCAAATTGAATAAATGAATAGTAAAGTAATACAAATTGTATTTATGAATAGTAAATTAATTAATTAAAAATTAAATAAAACTTGAAAGTTTAATAACATTTTGTAGGATGATCCAAACATAGCCAATATTGGTCTTATTTTATTCAAAAAAATAAAAGGAATCAAATGGCATTGTTCAAAAATTAATTTTGGGGTACGCATAAAGAAGTAACATTTTATGACCTATTTAGGACCCCATAACTTTTGACCTAGTTTACCAAATATAGTCAATATGGGTCTTAAAATATTCAAGAGAATGACTCCATCACTGTAGTTGTATTGGTTTTCCTATATGGACATCAAGATAAAAAGTCAACCCTAGATCTCATAGTTGACTTTAGGGAAAATTGACCAAAATGCTCTTAGGATTCAAATAGCCATAACTTGGTCAAATTAACTCCAAACTCAAAAATTCAAGATGTTAACTAGTTTAGAATTTTAATGTCATCAGTAAACTAAAATAATAATTAGGATTTGAATACTATAAATTTAAAAAATGACCAAAATACCTTTAACCTTAGTTAGGTCATAACTTGACCATTTGAGGTCCAAATTGAGTTTACTCCTAATCAACATACTCAGTATATTATAGGGAAGCTATAGAAACCGAGTTTGCTAAAATTGAACTTCAAATAGAAAAGTTCGGTTTTTGTCACCCGTTGACCGACCCAAAATTACCAAATTGCCCTTCCAACTTAAAACATCCTTACCATAGTCAATTAAACTCAGAATCCAATGTTCTTAGACTCTATGGAATCCTCGAATAGTAACCTACCATAAACTGCATAAAAAGTTGGGTTTCATTTGAGTGAAAATTACTGAAATGCCTTTATGTCAAAAACCTTAGCTTGAACCTCTAGAACATGTCTCTTGTCCAAATTAGATATACTTACTGTTTATCTTCAAGTTAGACAGTAAGGAATCATTTGATACTAAGAAACTTTAGTTTGGACCCTTAAACCAAAAGTTGATATTTCAAACCCTTAAGTAGAGGTAAAATAATCATTTTGCCTAAATTTTAGGTTAAGTGCCCTTAACCCTTAATTAGTCTTTTAAAATGTTAAAACCAACATTAGAACTATATTAGAATCATTTAAGTGAGAAAAATCAGTATTTAGGTCAATTTGTCAGATACTTGAAAATCCTTCTAAGTCCTTTCTTAGGATCTTTACACCTCACTTAAGGATCATTCCTGAGACTAGGACTAGATCATAGGTTAGAGTTCATTCATTAGGTAAATGGGTTACTCAATAGATGAAAAATTGGTTTTATTAGTTTCTAGAATTTTTCAACTTATTTTGATTCTTTTGTCTTTTAACTTTAGATTTAAGATAGGAGATTCATCCTATTAAGTTTAATTATTTAATAGGATTTGCCTTAATTAGTAGATCACTTTTAAAATGAAACATAGAACTTAGGCCTTATCCTCCTTGGATTATGTGATTAAACCCAATCTCAGGGTATTTGATCTATAATCTATAGTTTAGTAATTTTGATTAGAGCTTAGTATAGAACGTCTAAAATCATTAATTAGGTCGTGATGATTTATTATTTAACTCTTATAGTCGACTTCGATTCAGCATATTAGGACCTAGCTAGTCCTAATATTTTTGTAACCTATAAGAACGAGTTTCTAAGTTACACTTAATAGTAGGAAAATAGTGATCCTGAACTTGTGTAACTTGGAATAGTTATAATGGACAATTAGAAAACAAATGATATCACCATATTAGTAGAGTCTCCTGCTTACTTTGATTTTATGCTACGCATTCCTTGCTTTTGGTGCTTACTTCCTTGGACATATCATATAAGAGAACTTTGAGTATGAAATATAAACTTAGAATAATTAGGATAACGGTTGCCTTTGGGTTCAATATTTGGGGGGATTTTGGTGCACGTTTAACCTAATGGATAGGGGTAGGGAGTAATAAGAAGGCTTAACATTACTCATTGAGGAGTGTGTGTTAAGCTTGGAACCTGTATAGTCTTGTAGTCGTGCTTGACTCAGCTATTTCTGGATGTGTCCATAGAAATAAAGTAAAATAACTAAAGATGTTGCATAATATTGCATGCCTCTTTAGTCACACAGTATTATCCAGTTATGTCTACCCTAGCCCAGAATGGCTATGGGGACAGATATGTTTGCCCTAGCCCAGAAAGGCTATGTGGATGGATAGATACATATGTATTTGCCATAGCCCAGAAAGGCTATGGGAATGGATAGATATATATGGGCTAGATTGGCCAATTCTTTTGATATGACAGTTAGTAAAACAGATGTTCAAGTTCATGTACAGTTTTGATACTTGGCTTACTTTTCAATATTTTTATTCAATTAGCTATTTCTTTGTTCAGCTTATATATATTAGGATATTAGAATTTTGCTGCTATTATATGTATCATTACTGAGTTAAGTTATTTAATTTGCATATTACTTTTAATCACCAGCATGTTTAGGATATAGTATTTTCTTTCAGCACTTGTGTAGTTATTTATATATATGCCTACCCTATTTAGCTTATATTTGAGGCATGTCTTAGCCTTCTTTTTGCTTAAGTTATAATTGTTGTTTATCGCTTTCCCTTTTCTATTTATATTGCTAGTCGCTCCTATTTTTGATGTCTTGTTGCTTAGAAAATGTAAAATAGTGATATTATAAAACACACAAAAATTCATCAGCCTAAAATGTACTTAGAAAATTGTCTAACCCAAGATTTTCTCTTTTCTTGGCTGGGGCCTTACATTGTGAAACTGACAATGTCAGGTATTGAGCAGCTTGAGGATCCTTTACCTGAGGAGGAGCCTTACTTAGGGGAGGGGCAGCAGCTTGGACTAGAGGACATTTAGTTACCTAGTTTTATATATGTGAGGATGAGTGTATTTTTACTTTCATTCTAAAAACTTTAAATTGTTGTAATAATACAGGTACCTATGATTGTGTGTTTGGATTACTATATGCTATTTATTCTGAGTCATATTTCATTATACTTGTACTGTGATGCTTGGATGTTTCTCATTTTTAATTAGCTTCCACACTCTATATGTTTTAGTTAGATAGTGACTGGTATTTGATTTTGTGCTTACTCCTTCCCTTATTAGGTGGATTGTGGATTACATACAAATCCAATACTAAGTGAAGGGTTAGCCAAAGTGACATGCCACCCCTTAGCTTAATCTTGTGGATTAAGGAGTGGGCACCACAGCTATGCAGCAGTCAGGACCCCGCAGCGGATCTGTCGCAGTCCCGACAGCACATCTCATGATTTAAAAATTAAATTATTTAATTTAACTAATAATATTTATTTAATTAATTAAATAAAATTTTTAATAAACCTAAAACCAATTTAGGACTTAATGAGCTCCAAAAATTTCCAAAAATTCATCTTAGCAAATTAGCGTATGAGGAATTCAAAAAAAAAATCTGATTTTAATTTGGAGATCAAATTAATTTAGCAAATATTCAAGATCCAAAAATAGGCAAAAATTTTTAAAATGCTCAAATGAGGTCTGAGTGATTTAAAATTTCTAGGGTTAGGTTTAAATGACCCATTGAGTCTAATGGAATGAAAATCAAAGCTTAGTTTATTTTAAATTAACCTAGTTTATCAATGGTAACAACTAAGGTTGTTATAGACTCCCCCACTTAAAAATGATGTCTTTCAGACATTACTCAAGTGAAGAAAGTACTACGCAAATAAAATATTGAATGATAACTAAAAATAAAGAAAAAAGAAAATGGAAAGTACCTGAGTTTGCAAAGAGTTGCGGATACTTATGGCGCATATGGACTTTCTTTTCCCAATAGATTCTTCTAATGATCGATTCATCCACAGAATTTTAACTATTATATTAAATGATTCCTTAGTTGCTTTTGATTACGAGTTAATGCTTTCACTAGAAAGATCAGGCTAAATTTCCACTGCTGGAAGTTGAACAAGATGAGAAGGGTCTCTTAGACATCTTCTTAATGATGACACATGGAACACATTGTGAACAACAGTTAAGTCATCAGGAAGATTTAATCATTAGGCTGATGATCCTTCCTTGGCTAGTATCTCAAAGGTTACAACATAGCAGGGACTGAGTCTCTCTGCTATGCCAATTTTGTAAACCCCCTTCACCGAACTTACTTTTAGATAAGCATATTCTTCAATACTAAATTCTAAGAGATGGTGGTGAGCATCATAATATTTTCTCTTATTATCTTGAGCAGAACAGATACTCTGCTAAATCAAATAAATCTTCTTATTAGTCTCTTCAACCAACTCAGATCCATACAGCTGAACGCTTCTATTTTTGACTATGCTAAAGGAACACTGCACTTTATGCCATATATGGCCTCTTAGAGAGCCATTTTAATACAGGCTTGTAAGCTGTTGTTATATGCAAACTCAACTAACAAGATATAATCTTGCCAGGAACCGACAAAATAAAAAATGAAGAGCCTAAGAAATTCTTCAAGAACTTGATTTTTTCTCTTGGTATAACCATCCATTTGAGGATGAAAAGTTGTACTCATAGCTAGGGTAGTCCCCAAATCTTGGTGCATTGCTTGCCAGAACTTAGAAGTAAACCTGCTTTCTCTATCAGATACCGTTAACTTAGAGATATTGTGCAGCTTGACAATCTCTTTTATATAAAGCCTTGTGAGCTTCTTAATAGAGTTAGTGTAACAACCCTAGGTTGTTCCCTAGCTAAAACTAGATTAATTAAGCTAAACCAAGGTTTGATTTTGATTCCATTGGATTTAATGGGTCATTTAAACCTAAACCTAGAAGTTTGAAATCAATCGGAGCTAAATTGGAAAATTTGGTATTTTTGGCTATTTTTAAGCCCTGAAAAATACCTAAATTATTTTGATCTCCAAATTAATATCTGATTTTATTTTTGAATTCCTCGCACCCAAATTAGCTAAGGGTGAATTTTTGGGAATTTTTGGAGCTCATTTGGCCCTAAATTAAAATTGAATAAATTTTGAATAATTTAAATATTATTTAAATGATTTTAATTAATTAAATTAAATTATTTAATAAAAATTATTCGGCGAGATTTGCTGTCGGGACCGCGGCAGATCCGCTGCGGGGTCCCGACAGCGGCGCATTGCAACGAGTCACCCGATGCGCTAGCACGCATCTCAGTGCCGGATCCGAGGGCTCGCGTCGCTCCGTCCCGTGATCGAATCTCAGACGCACGATCGACATTTGGGATCCAACGCCTCGAATTAAATCAGCGCAGCCGTTACCTGGGATCTTCATTAGGCCATCCATTCCCAACGACTTCGCGCATCAGAAGGCTCCCGATCTCCTTGTCGTTGTTCATCTTCGTCTTCACAGAGATTTGGCCAACAGCAAAAATTCGCCACGTTGACGTTGTCTGCCACTCTCCCTCCAGGTCATCCAAAGCCGTTAGCACCCTCCCGCTTATGGCTGAGCCGTAGGGATGGCTGGGACTTTCCCTAAGAGGCATTGGCGAGTGAACCCTCGAGCCGAGCCAAACTCCAAACCAGAGCTCTGGCATCCACTCCCCAGGTCTCTCCCGGCCTATAAATACATTCCAAGCTTCTAAGTGAGCTCCTTTGCTCACTGAATTTCACTCCACTCCCCATCTGAAGCCATTGAAGCTCTCGGTGATCGTGACGACTGGTCCTGCCGCGTCTGCTGATGGAGGGCGTGGTCTGGCATTCAGACCCCCTTGCCGAGCTTCTGCAACCATCTAGATCAATCCAGCCCAGCCGCATTGTCTTCCATCCCTGCATTTCTTCAAACCAAGGTACAGCCTTCTTCCCTCTCTACGAGCTGAATCCAGCTTGATTCGCCTCTCCTCAAGCTATAGATGCTGTGTTAGGACCCTCCCTTAGCTCCTAGCGGTCATCCTATACCTCTAGTGAGCCTTGGCAGTGCGCCAGATGGCCTAAGCACCCTCTGAGAACACACTGCTAGTCCGACTAATCCACGCGAATGCGGCATCCCCATCGAGCAATTAGGCACCCATTTAGCATCGATACCCCTCAGCAATGATTGTAAATGGGTATCGATGGTTGGGTTCGATCAGATCGATCGATTCAACTGGAATCGATCGATCCGGTCGCGAGCTTAAACGACAGAAAATGCCGAGTAGCACCCCGGCGATCTAGACCACCTTAGGATCTCTCGTTGCGCCCTATTGCTCCATCTTCGATCCCTGAACGTGTAGGGATCGAGACATTAGCAGCTCGTGGACTCTGTGAGGAGGATTACCTCCTCACAGGTGCGCTAGCTGAGTGATTTCGGCCGAATAGGCATCCAGCGAACCAGAGCATCCCAGTGAGGGCTTTTGAGTTTAATTGACGCGTCTGAGGTCAGGGAACGTGTAGCCATCGAGATCAGGGCCTAGCGTGACCCGTGCATGGCAAATTTGGCGATGGAAGGTAACCCTAGGGTTTGGTCGGCGGGCGCAGTCGGGGAGGAAGACGAAGTCAATTTTGGGCTGGGCCGAGCCCCGACCCGCGCGGTTTGGAATTTGGGCCGCGGTTAATTAAATTATTATTGGAATGTATTTTTAATGGTTGTGATTTAATTTAATGAAAACCTAAAGTTCTGATTTAAAAAAAAATACATTCACTATGACCAGATGCATCGGTGGAGACTCGAAGCCCCCTGTGAGGCGGTTTGGTTCACCTAGACCTTACTCACCTGATAGCTCCTGCAATGGAGTTACTATGGGGAGACCATTCTCCCACAGAGTCAACGATTGACTCAGGGATTGATCCCTACATTTTTAAGGAGGTGAAATGGATCTATTCCGTATGGTCAAAGGGTTGAGATGGGCTAGATCAATAGGTCCCTACTAAAACCCAATATGTTTTAACGGAGCTAACCCAATTGATCAATACAATCCATTAGATCCACTCAGAGGCTTGTAATCATTCATGATACAAACGCCTAGTCTAAGAATACATTCAATGAGTAAATTAAAGGAGAAGCAAGACTACATAACTCAGTCTAGAATAGGAGGGTACCTGGATTGATTGAGAACTTAGATCAGATGACTGGGATCAAGGCAACAGCTAGCTAAGCTTTCAGAGAGCTCTTAGGGTTTTTGAACACCAAGAGACACCTAATATCTACGGTTCACACGCTTTGGATGCCTAGGGAAGCTTGGATAGATAGCTATGGATGTTTAGGAAAATTTCACTTCAATTCCTCTGTAAAGAGATCTAGGAAAAAATACTGAGGCTATTTATATCCTCAGGCAAGAATTGGAAAGGTTCTAGAGCTGGTGAATTAGGTTGGAGGTGGCCCGAGAGCTCGGGTTACCTAGAGCTCTCTGAATTACCTATAGGAGTGTATTGAGCCTAAGGGCCAGTCTAAGGAGCTTAACCAAATCTGGAATGAGACTAACAGCCTTGCTGAGCTAGAAGGAGGAGTGGGGGATAAGGTAGGCCGTCGGGGATCCTCAGGATTTTCTATGTCGGGCGCAACTGAAGGTACGAGACGATGAGCAGTCGCGGGACTCCATCTGATCTATCAATCATAAAGATGCTATGGTCTAGATGCATTGGATCTTAATTGCCATATACGATCGAATTGGTGCTGTAGGATCCATGGGTCACATCTAATGGCAGATCTGTGGTTCCGCAGATCTAAATCATAGCCATAAGACTAATAGATTTGACAGCAGGATCATCAGGAGCACCACTATAGTGTGACTTGAGCGCAATTGAAGGTAGGAGACGATGTGCAGTCGCGAGACTTCGTCTGATCTATCAATCATAAAGATGCTGTGGTCTAGATGCACTAGATCTTAACTGCCATATCCGATCGAATCAGTGCCGTAGGATCCAGTAGATCTGTGGTTTCGCAGATCTGAATCATAGCCATAGGACTAATAGACTTGACAGCAGGATCAGCGGGAGCACCGTTATAGTGCGACCTGGGCTCCACAGTGGATCCTGACCATTTAATCGGGTAAATGGGTATAAATGCAATTGTCCATTTATGCAAACCCTAAAGTGCAATTAGACTATTTTATATTTAATTTAATTATGGCTTAAATGACCTCCAAAAGTTCACAAAATTTTACCGTTAGCTTATTTGTGGGTGAGGAATTTAAAATTGCAATTAGAATTTTATTCTAAGATCAAAATTTTTTGCTAATATTCAGCGTATCTAAATTGATAAAATATTCATTTAAATCAAGATAGGTCTGATTGACCTCAAATTTTTAGGGTTAGCTTTTAATGATGCAAGGAGTGCAATGGAACAAAAATTAATGTGTGGATAAGCTTAGATTAAGCTAGGTAACAACCTAGAGTTGTTATAATTACGCATCTACAGATTGTGACGATGACCTCCTTCGATGTCGACTTAGAAATTTCAGATAGTCTTCTTCTTTTGTTAGTGAGATAGAGACATCTCTGTATGAAGTGGGTTCCACATTAATACTTACTGGATATGAACTTAGCATATCACCAATTACTGAAGAAATTTTGAGTTTATGAAAGTCTTGCTCTAATGAACTTGAAGCAATCATAGTTGATAGAGTAGCAGGGTGACTAAGAGCATCGGCCACCACATTTGCTTCACCAAAGTGATACTAAATACTCATATCATAATCATTGATGTGCTCTAACTACCTTCTATGTCAGCAGTTCAATTCTCTCTAAGGGAAGATATATTTCAAGCTCTGATGATGAGTAAAAATAGAACATTGCACTCCATATAAGTAATGACACCGGATCTTTAAAGCAAAAATTACAGCAGCAAGTTCCAGGTCATGAATTGAATAATTCTTTTTGTGAGGTTTTAATTGATGAGATGTATAAGCAATTACCTTACCCTCTTGCATTAATACACAACCTAAGCTAATTCCAAAGGCATCAATATATACCTGATAGTTTAACTCTTCTTTAGGCAGGATAAGCACTGGAGCGATAGAGAGTGCATCTATTAGGGTTTGGAATGCTTTCTTGCATTCAAGACTTTAAATGAAAGGTACTGCTTTCTGAGTTAATTTAGTCAAAGGTGAAATTATCTGAGAGAAGCTTTAACAAACTTTCTATAGTATCTTATTAATCCCCAAAAGCATATAATATCTGTAACTAACATGGGCTATACCCAATCTTGGATACTAACTTTCTTTTGATCTACACGGATACCTAGGGCATCGACTATATGACCCAAGAATGCAACAAATTTTAACCAAAATTTGCATTTGGAAAACTTGACATATAACTGATAATCGTGTAAGGATTCTAATACTATCCTTAAATGATCCTCATGATCCTTTAGAGTTCGAGAATAAATGAGAATGTCATCGATGAATACGATAACGAATTTGTCCAAATACGGCTTAAGGACTCACTGCATCTAGTCCATTAATATTTATGGAGCATTATTAAGTTCAAAAGACATCACCAGGATTTTAAAATGACCATAATGAGTATGGAAATCTATTTTCTCAACATCGGCACCTTTACTCGCAACTGATGTTATCTAGATCTCAAATCAATTTTTAGGAATATGACAGCACTAGATAGCTGGTCAAACAAATCATCGATTCTAGGCAAGAAAGATTTATTCTTGATAGTGATTTTATTCAACTCATGATAATCTATGCACATTTGCATAGATCCATCTTTCTTCTTAATAAATAAAACTGGTGCTCCCCAATGAGACATGCTAGGCTTAATGAAGCCTTTGCTCAAGAGCTCTTGCAATTGTTCGTTAAGCTCTTGCAGTTCATTAGGTGCCATTCTATAAGGAGCCTTATATAGAGGTTGAGAACCAGGAACTAGTTTGATGAAGAACTCTACTTCTCTAGACGGAGGTACTCCTGGCAGATTTTCAGGAAATACATCAGCAAAATATTTCACCACCTTACAATCAGAGATAGAAACATTTTCTTTCACTTCACCCATCATAGTGACAAGGAATGCATCACATCCTTTACTAATAAATTTCTCAACTTTGATAGTATTTATTAATGATTACTGAGTACTAATATTTCCTATAAAAGTTGCAGGCTTGCCTTGGGAATGAAGAGTGATATTCTTCTTATGACAATTTATCACAGCAATATGACTATTGAGTCAATTCATTTTGAGAATAATATCCAAATTGGCTAATGGTAAGACAATTAACTTGGCATCAAACATCTGATTATTTAACCGAATCTTGACATCACAGAACTTATGTGCACTGAGTTGGGCCCCAGATGGAAGTCTAACATTTAACAACTCAGCTATTTTATAGGTAAGCAATTTAAGAAGGTTGACAAAATGCCCATAAATGAATGAATGACTAGCCCTAGTGTCAAATAACACATTACAAGGTTGGTCATTAAAATAAAGCGTGCTTAAAATTATTCATACGAATTGCATTAACTAATTGCAATATTTAAAGCACAAGAAGTTTAATTCAAAGAAGAGGTTCACAAATGTGTACCTGAAACCACGTTGTTATCCTCTGCTGTTTCTAGAGGAGTTAAGGCATATAATCATGCAGGACCAGCAAGATGGTTATTTGCCTAATTTTTGAATTGATTTTGAAACTTTGGAGCAGTAAGTTGCTCTTGTGCTGGTTTAGAAGAAAGAGTTTCATTATGGACAAACATGAATTTCTCTTGTTTAAAGGTGTTACCCTGAAAACTTGGTTCCTTTGTGAGTTGTTTATTCGAACACCATCCACTGTTTTCAAATGCGTGTAGTGATAGATAGATGTCCTGGAAGACAACAAGTGTAGCATTTATGGCCAAAGTGGCAACACTTGCCATAGGGATGAGGCCAATTACAACCTTGAATAGGTTCAACAGAAGGTGCTTGACGAACATAAATTTTGTGTCTGCGCTTGCACGCAAGTGTACATGGTCTGAAATAATAAGTGGATGGTGACTTTCGAGAATTAGTCATCCTCAAGGAACAAAGTTTTGTTACTAAATTATATTTCAATTTACTAATGTTTAGAATATTGATTTGTTGGTTTTAGATGGTTGCTAAATTAATAATATAGTTTACTATAGGGTAAGATATGATTTATTCAAAAGGAGAGAGTTGGGGTTTCATTATAGGACTTGAAAGGACTTGGTGTTATTACTTTATCATTGAAATGTATAACTAATTTTTTTATGCCTAATTCAATCAAGTGAACACTATTTGAATTAGAGTATACCTACAATTAAAATAAGTTCAGATTAGTGCTGCAAGGAAAAACACCTCGTGGAGTTCTTCCTCGGCACGTGAACCTTCATGAGATCTTGACTTGTATTTAATTCTTGATTTCCTATGTCTAGGTCTTCAAAATATTTTCTCTTAATTATTCGATCTCACAAACTTGATTTCCAACAATTTGCATCATACACTGACACACGCGGTTTAGCTAGATGAGAGGATGCATTGGGTCCAATGGACTATGTCATATCATCTATAGGGTTCTAATGTCCTCTAATCCCTTCTACTTTTCTGAGTTACAGAGCATAAATTGATGGTAACTTGGTTCACAAGCATCAATCTCTTGGAAAAGTCCTTAAGGAAATGTGCAAGTGAGCTTGAGAACTTGTTACATAATTCTCAGCTCTACTTGCACTAATTTCCTTGCTTTAGTTTAATTGATGAGCTTGGAACTCAAGTTTTCTTATTGAAATTTCATTTTAGTTCATTATTTTAACAAAGAGATTTTAAATAAAATTTCATCTATGCATTCATTCTACAATAATAAACAGTAAACAATAATGAATTTTATTCATTCAAACAAATCCATTTCAACACCAATTCAGACTTACACTTTCCTATAATTACATCGCAACCCTCTCCAAGGAGATTTAGCTTTCCATTACAATATAAATAAAAGCATCTATGCAAAAGGAAGTAAGCCTTGACATTGATTTACAACAAAAAAAAAAAAATAGTTTAGGAAGAGTACTAGGAAACACCCAGAGGTTTTCTAGGGTTCTCTTGATCCTCCTCCTTTTCTTCTACTCGACTTCTCTACCTTTCCTTTGCTGCTTTCTTCTCTTTACTCTTCATAGTCCACCACTTGCCCCATGGAGAGTTCTCTTCCTTTTTTTTCCCTCTTGCATCCTCCCCTTTTAAGTTTTAATAATGTCAAATCTGGGAACTTTGCCTTAGTTTTTCTTGGCAGTATTTATAATCCTCTTCACAGCCTCATTGCATTAATTTCTGTTAACTCCCTCTTTCCCTAGGATTCTTGGCCACTCATAAAGAAAGATTCCAATACTCTCTTGGAATACTGTAGAGTTAAATGTTATTTGGGGTTCCAAGTGGCTGGGGAAGCCCAAAGATCAGGATTTTTGGTCTTCCCTAGGTTGCCATAAATGCACAAATCTGGGCATTTCTGCTTGGAGTGCTATGGCACGCTGTAGCGCGCTAGGGCGCGCTGTAGCATTTTGAGCTATGATGAATCCATAAATTACATCTAAAATAAAGGGGAAAATTCATTTAGTTAAGATATATTTTGCTGTTCCTAAATCAATTTTCTATATCTTTTTCAGGAAATGGAATCCAAACGAGCTCTAGTGCATTTCTGCAAATTTTATTAAAAATATAACAAAGCATTCCGCTACAGCGTGCTGCAGCGCACGGTCGCGTGCCACAGCGGGCTACAGCGGAAACATTTAAACCATATTAAACAGGCTCCCAATTAATTGAATAGTGTTTTTTGCAGAATTCACCGCTATAGCGCGCGGTCGCACGCTGCAGCGGATTTTCGCGGAAATATTTATGATTATTAAATGGGGGCTCAACTAATTGAACAGTGCTTTCTGCAGAATTCACCGCTACAGCACACGATCGCGCGCTGCCGCGGTGTATCGCGGAAATATTTATGATTATTACATGAGGCTCAACTAATTGAATAGTGTTTTTTGCGGAATGCACCGCTACAGCGCACGGTAGCGCGCTGCAGCGGTGGATCGCGGAAGACTTGGCTAAATAATTCGGGCGCCCAACTAATTAAATAGTGTTTTCTTGCAGAATTCCCCGCCTCAGCGCGCGGTCGCGCGCTGCCGCGGTCTACAGTGGAGGACTTGGCTAAAAATTGCTTGAAACCAAGGTATGCTAAGGCATGCAGCAGCACGCTCCAGCGCGCTGCAGCGGCCTGCCAAATTTTTTCCCAGTTAGTGCATCTAGTGCGGGTGGAGACATGACCTCTATCTTGAATGTTGTCTCCAGCCACCATATCCTGCAGCAGCTATTTTTGTAAAGCTTTGAGGTGATGAGTGGAAAAAAAAATGAGATTATTGTCACCTCACCCTAAATTAAAAATTAGTGCAATGATGAATTCAGCATTTTTATTGGAAAATCTGGTTGCTTATGAGGGGGAGCATGCAGCCCCCTCTTTCCTATAAATACCCCTCCTCTTGACTAGACGAGGGTTCACAATTTTAGCAAAACTTTCCTAAGTAAGAAGAAGAGACAAAGGAGGAGAGAACTCCCCAAGGGTGGCAAGGCAAGCTTTTGCAATAGGAGAAGAGGAAGAAGGCAGCACTAGCAATCTAAGGAGAAGGTAGTTAGAAGGAGAAGAAGAATTCTAGAGAACTTCTACAGAGCGTTCCTAGTATCTTCTAAACTCAATCTTGCGTTTTCTTTTTGGTGATCATAAAAGGGTCTTTTGCTATGTATGTGTCTTCCATATTTTCTAGTGTAATGAGTAGCTAAACTCCCCTTGGGGAGGGTTGGGATGAGGTCCCATTTTGCATGATGCAATATTGATGTATGAATATTTTCCCTCAAGCATAATGTATTTGTTATTTAAATGCCTTACTAAGAAATTTCTATATAATTAGTCTTGATATTTTCATAAGAAAAGAACTAAAGAATCCAAGATCTAATTATCTTGTGCTCCTTAGCTCACCTTAGGTTGGATGCTAGATTTTGAGTGCATGAAAGCTTAGAACCATGTGAGAAGGATCTTGAGCTTCATGCACCTCAATCTAAGCTCAACAAAAGAGTTGATACAAGTGATGCTAAGACCCACTAATTGAGCTCCTTAGCTCCACATAATTGAGATTAAGAAATGAAGTGTTGAGTGCTCATGAACTAAGTGACATAGTCATGGAGCCCAACATGTGATTCTCTCATCTCAACTATATGAGATGCGAAGTGATGCTCGTAGTGGAAAATCAATGCTTGTGAGATCTTGAGATTTAAGAAAATTTAAACTCTCCTTAAATAAGGAGAAAATGAATTAAATTTAATTCTCAAGAATCTTACAAGAATCTTTGTGCTAAAGTAGAACCGAATGTGAGTTCATTTTCTGCACAAGATTTGAATTGTAAGCATTTGAGCTAGACTAAAGGACAACAAAGTGCACTTGATTTGAATTAAACTAAATGATAAAGCTTGAGAAATAAATCTACATAAGTATTATATCATTGCATGTGGGATGGGCCCAACTCTCCTCTTCCTTTAAATCTTGTTATTTACTTAGTGAATATTCATGCTAATTTAGACAAACAAACCAATACATACTATAGCTTAAACATTAGTGAGAATGAATACACTTTAGTGCCAAATCAACCAATTCTCTGTATTTTGATAAAATCTCAGAAAGTCACACTTTCCACTTATTACTTCAAACCACATACACTTGCATGCAAGTGCAGACGTGTATTTACAGTATGTCAAGCTACAATCTTTAAAATTTATAAAGAACCATTGCGGTGCATGATAGCGCCGAGCTCTCGAGTTTGGTCCGCTACCGTTGGCGATAGCGCTAGGGCCTCTGGTTGAGACCACCGTGGTGCATGATAGCGCTAGTGTCTTTATACAAGAATCTTTGTGCTAAAGTAGAACTGAATGTGAGTTCATTTTGTGAACGAGATTTGAACTTGTAAGCCTTTGAGCTAGACTAAAGGACAACAAAGTGCACTTGATTTCAATTAAACTAAATGATAAAGCTTGAGAAATAAATCTACATTAGTATTATATCATTGCATGTGGGATGGGCCCAACTCTCCTCTTCCTTTAAATCTTGTTATTTACTTAGTGAATATTCGTGCTAATTTAGACCAACAAACCAATACATACTATAGCTTAAACATTAGTGAGAATAGATACCCTTTAGTGCCAAATCAACCAATTTTCTGTGGTTCGATAAAATCCCGAAAAGTCACACTTTCCACTTATTACTTCAGACCACGTACACTTGTGTGCAAGCGCAAATGTGTATTTACAGTCTGTCAAGTTTTTAGCGCCGTTGCTGGGGAATTGGTTTTTGATTCGAACTAAAGATAATCTATAAGTAGCTAGCGATTTAAGCATTTGATTTTATTTCTTCTTGCTTTATATTGTCTAGTGTAATTATCAAGCTAACATTTTATATTTCTTTCTGTTTATTTTCATTTCCAAAATATATCTATTTGATCTGCATTGCTAAATCGTTCTTAATAAGCTTTATTGAAACTTGTATAAGTAAAAGAATCTGTACTAAATATCCGTTTGATCCTGAAATAGAATGAACATACTTACCAGCTAGGCGAGAATAAAACTTATCAAACCAACAAATTGTGATGGACACTTTCATGGAAAAATTAGAAGATCCTAGGGGTAAAGCACTTAGAGATTATGCACTACCCACTATTAGGGGCAATCCCCATGTGATTGTATAGCCGAATATAGAAGCTCATAATTTGAAATCAAACCCTCTATGCTGAGTATGGTATAAAATAATTAGTTTGGAGGATTAGCCACTGAATATCCAAATTCACATATTTCAACCTTCCTTGAAATATGTGATACTTTCAAGTTTAACGGCGTCTCCGACGACGCAGTTAAATTGAGGCTGTTTCCTTTTACACTAAGAGATAGAGCCAAGAGTTGGCTCACCTCTTTGCCGAGTAATTCTATCCGTACTTGGGATGATTTGGCTAAGAAATTCTTAGCCAAATACTTCCCTCCAGCTAAAACTGTACGGTTGAGAATTGAGATCACCAACTTTACTCAGATGGAAGGTGAAACTCTCTATGATGGGTGGGAACGCTTTAAGGAGTACCTTGGACATTGCCCGCATCATGGGTTCCCTCTCTGGATGCAAGTGCAAACCTTTTATATTGGTTTGAACACTCCGACGAGGACACTCATTGATGCAGCAGCCGGGGGATCCATTAGTGGAAAAACCCAAGATGAAGCCTATGACCTCTTGGAAGAAATGGCAAACAACGCTTACCAATGGCCTTCTGAAAGGTTAAAAAAGGAAGCTTTAAGGGTAAATGAGTCCTATCAAATAATGATGTTATAACAGGAAATACATGCCTTAAATGAAAAAATAGAAAGAATAAATGTCAATGTTGTTCTCGAGGTGCATTGTGATTTATGCGGGGTATGCATAACAGTGAAAATTACAATCTAAATAACCCTTTTGTACAAACCAACACTAAACAAGTAAACTACCTGAGAAACAACAACTCAATTAATAATACGTACTCCAACACGTACAACCCAAGATGGAAAAACCATCCAAAATTCTCTTGGAGTAACAATAATAATAATGCAAATCAATATGGGGGAAGCTCATCCTATCAACAAGGCATGCATAGTGGAAATAACAACAATAATCATCACCCCAATTTAGAAGGGGCCTTCAACTCTTTCAAAGCGGAAACAATCCAATTTATGCGCCGCACAGAAGCGACTATCACGCGCCATGATGCTTCTATCCAAGGGATAGAGGTTTCCCTGAGGAATATAGAGACCCAATTGGGGCAGATCTCCAAGCAGCTGATCTCTCGACAGCAAGGGGCCCTACCCAGTTCGACCAAAATAAACCCCACGGAGTTGGTTAGTGTGATACATTCGGAAGATATGTGCGGGGGAATTAAAACTGAAGGTACGAGTGCAACAGGTTCTATGCTAAAGGAAGGGAAAGAAAAAATTTGGAATGTGAGTGAGAAGCTAACAGCTCCTAAATGTGAAGACCTAAGGAGGTTGAGCATCCCCTGCATAATCAGAAATGAAGTATTTATAGATCCCTTGTGTGATCTAGGTGCTTCGGTCAATATTATGCCTTACCATATTTATGAACATCTAAAGGTAGGAGGGATGGAATATACCTCAATGATTTTGGAAATTATCAATTTAGAATCTCTTACCCCTCTTGGAATGATAAAAAATGTTGGAGTCGAATTAGGAAGTTTTATAGTTCCAACTGATTTTGAGGTTTGTGAATGGGATCAATAGAATAAGAATTCCACAATTATCTTTGGGAGACCCTTTCTAATGAGTGTGAAAGCTGTTATTGATGTGGGTCGTGGGTTTATGAGCGCAAATGTAAAAGGAAAAACTGAATTAATTGACCTAAAACCCACTTTATTTAAGAAAAAAAAGATGGAAAATGAGGTGATGAGAAGGGTAAGAGAAGAAAGACTATGGGTTGATGAGGTACTTGAAGATCTAATGTTGGAAGAAAGGAATTCTGATCATTGCTCAGCTCCTTCCTATGAAAACCAGAGTAAGGAAGGAGTGAAGAAGAGAAAAACGTGATGGGGAAAAAGGAAAAAAAAAAACCCCATAAATTATGAAGTTGAAAGAAGGGATCCTTCGATTTTGGTTGAGGATGAACAGAGTTTGAGCCACCAAGAGGGATGTGCTCACTTGAACATCCTTAGCCTAATGAAACCATCGGTTCCATCATATTAATCTTAAAAGAGTCTAGCTTAGGACGTTAAACAGAGCGCTTATTGGGAGGCAACCCAAACAACAACAAAAAAAAAATAATAATAATATTTTGGCGCTACAGCGCGCTACCGCGGAATTCCCGCGATTGCGCGCTGCCGCGAAAATACCGTGATAGCATGCTGCAGCGGAACCTCCACGATAGCACACTGTTGCGGGTGTTTCGCGCATAAACAGTGCGCTGAACCATTTTCTGCCCTGGCGCACCCTAACCCACGATCGCACGCTACAGCGCGCTACCATGCGCTACAACGGTTTGCCACGGTTTGCCTAGATTTTCTACCTTGGGAATATACAGTTAATAATTCATGACCTTTGGGTTCCCAAGGCTGTCAAAAAGTTGCTAAAAAAGCTGCCCCCCTTCACATAGATCACCACATTAATGGCATGGGGAAGACCATTTGACCATCTTCTCTTGCCTAGAATTTTTTGGCTATAAATATGGAGGGAATGGGGGGGTTATCCTTGCACCTTCTCTTCATCTTCTTCATTCTCTTGATCATCTTAAAACTCTCATCCCACATAATGTATTCTGGGAAGAAGGCAATTGCTAGGAAGGATGTTGGAGCTTCCTCATCCGGAGGTGCTTTCAACTCGAAGAGGTTCTCCTCGGTGGAGGCCGACCACCATTTCACCTCTATCAATTCCCAATGGAAGTTGATCCTAGAGCGAAGCTTCAGCGTTGCCTACCCTGTCCCTCATGATCAGGTCAATCCTAGAGGATAGCATGAGTTTGTGACCAAGAGAGCTCCCACATAAACGACAATTGTCCAAGAAGTGTATGCAAACGCAATTGACACATCCGGGCAGCGAATTTTTTGTCGGGGAAAGGGTGTCACCCTAGGAATTGCTCAAATTGAGTAATTCTATGGGTTGGCGAAGGTAAGCTCTTGTTCATACTCTAATCTCTTGGACTATCGCTTTGACCCCCGCACTCTTGTTGAGGAGATCGTCAATCATGACACCAAGTGGGAAGGGGGACTCGCCAACATTCCTCACTCCGAATTAATGGAGACGAGTAGTGCTTGGCTAGTCTTCATTTCTAGTTATGTCATGCCCTCAAGTCAGTTAACTGAAGTGACCCGTACTCGAGTACTCCTTTTGTGCTCATTGGTTAGGACTGGCAAAATCCGCATCTCAAACATTATCTTTGAGCAGCTTTGGAAAGCTCTCAAAGGTTCATACACAGCATTGGCCTTCGGGTCTTTAAATTCTGGGTTATGCGAAGCCCAAGGGGTTAAGATCCTCTCCTCCGACAACATTGTTCCCCCTAGCGTTGCCCTGCACCCCTCGAACCTTAACATCCGGGCAAGTGAACGGAAATTGCCCAAGAAAAGAAGGGGCCATAGGGCGGAAGTGTCTGTACCTTCTGATTCGCGTCTCACAAACCAACTCTTAATGCGCCTCCACAATCAAAATGCAGAGCTTAGTAAAGCTCTAGCTACCGATATGGAATTTTTCAAACAAGAATATGCCCAACAGCGCTAGTTCCAATCATAATTCTATGAAGCCCTCGGGATGTTGTTTGATGTTTGGAATTTGCATGGTGGACCGGACGCTTCCATGTTGCCACGGCCTCCCATCGGTGCACCCATACGGAAGACGCACTACCCCACCAAGACGGCGTATGTGTCGGAGGAAGACGATGATGAGAATGATGAAAATTAACTAGGTTGTATTTGTTCTTTTTCATTTTACTTTTTATCCTTATTATAGTTTGTTTTACTTTAAGACTGCAATTTATGAATTCTCATATTACCGCATTTATTGAGTTATTCTTAAAGGACATGTTTTTTCTGAATTTTCCAAAAGAAATAAAAATCACAAAAAAAAAATGCAAAAAATCAAATAAGATATAAGTAAAAGAATGCTTAGCAAAAAAATTGATTAAATGAATTATTATGCAATCAAATGTAAGATTGAGAAATGAATGGAGGAAAATCTAAATCTCCAAAAATTTAAATAAATGCTTGAACTAAGTGTGGGGGAGGCATAGGATTTAAACTAAAAGAATATGGAATAGATTCTAAATGAAGTGTGCTAGGCTCCCATAGGACTTCATGATCACAAAGATATTAGAGATGAAGAAAAATGTCTTTTCCTAAGGATGAAAAGAATAAAATATTTATGGAAAAAAGGATGATGAAAAATATCTCTCCCAAGTGATCAAAATGAGAAAGGATGAAGAAAAATATATCTCCTTATACTTTTTTCATCTTTGTGATTTATAAGAAGGTGCACATATGACACAACTCTAAGAATCTTTAAACCATGTCTTTAGTCTAAAAATCCAAAATATATGGAACCCATCACCTATTTTCAAGCATTAAATAATTCAAACATTTGAAGATTTAGTGACTTACCACCTTAGTAACTCAATTGATAATATTAAGATTGCTACATTATTCATTTTATTTTTTGTTGTCATGCACATATTTTTACTTATACTTATTTCAAATACATCATTGTGACTTTCATCCATTTAAAATATAGAAAATATTATCATTTTGAGCTTACTCGAGAACGAGCAAGAATTTAAGTGTGGGGGTGTGATGAATCCATAAATTATATCTAAAATAAAAGGGAAATATTATTTATTTAAGATATTTTTTGCTGTTCCTAAATCAAATTTTTATATCTTTTTTAGGAAATGGAATCCAAAGGAACTCTAGAGCATTTCTGCAAATTTTATTAAAAATATATCAAAGCGTTCCGCTGCAGCGCGCGGGCGAGTGCCGCAGCGGGCTGCACGGAAACATTTAAACCATATTAAATAGGCTCCCAATTAATTAAATAGTGTTTTTTAGAAAATTCACCGCTACACCGCGCGGTCGCGCGCTGCAGCGAATTCTCACGGAAATATTTATGATTATTAAATGGGGGCTCAACTAATTGAACAGTACTTTCTGCGGAATTCACCGCTACAGCACGCGGTCGCGCGCTGCCGTGATGTATCGCGGAAATATTTATGATTATTACATGGGGCTCAACTAATTGAATAGTGTTTTCTGCGGAATTCACCGCTACAGCGCGCGGTCGCACACTGCAGCGGTGGATCGCGGAAGACTTGGCTAAATAATTCGGGTGCCCAACTAATTGAATAGAGTTTTTTTTGCGGAATTCCCTGCTACAGCGCGCGATTGTGCGCTGCAGCGGTCTACAGCAGAGGAATTGGCTAAAAATTGCTTGAAACCAAGGTATGCTAAGGCATGCAGTAGCACGCTACAGCGCGCTGCAGCGGCCTGCCGAATTTTTCACAGTCATTGCATTTAATGCGGCTGGAGACATGACCTCTATCCTGAATGTTGTCTCCAGCCACCATATCCTGTAGCAACTATTTTTGTAAAGCTTTGAGGTGATGTGTGGTTAAAAAAATGAGATTATTATCACCTCACCCTAAATTAAAAATTAGTGCAATGATGAATTCAACATTTTTAATGAAAAATCTGGTTGCTTATGAGGAGGAGCATGTAACCCCCTCCTTCCTATAAATAGTCAAGAGGAGGTTCACAATTTTAGCAAAATTTCCCTAAGTAAGAAGCATAGCCAAAAGAGGATAGAACTCCCCAAGGGTGGCAAGGCAAGCTTTTGCAATAGGAGAAGAGGAAGAAGGCAGCACTAGCACTCTAAGGAGAAGGTAATTAGAAGGAGAAGAAGAATTCCAGAGAACTTTTACGGAGCATTCCTAGTATCTTCTAAACTCAATCTTGTATTTTCTTTTTGGTGACCATGAAAGGGTATTTTGCTATGTATGCGTCTTCCTTATTTTCTTGTATAATGAGTAGCTAAACTCCCCTTGGGGAGGGTTGGGATGAAGTCCTATTTTGCATGATGTAATATTGATGTATGAATGTTTTCTCTCAAGCATAATGTATTTGTTATTTAAATGTCTTACTAAGAAATTTTTATATAATTAGTCTTGATGTTTTCATAAGAAAAGAACTAAGGAATCCATGATCTAATTATCTTATGCTCC
This sequence comes from Gastrodia elata, assembly GCA_016760335.1. Lineage (NCBI taxonomy): Eukaryota > Viridiplantae > Streptophyta > Magnoliopsida > Asparagales > Orchidaceae > Gastrodia > Gastrodia elata. The sequence continues at coordinate 27,240,576 of CM028678.1, read as the reverse complement.
TTAGCTCACCTTAGGTTTGATGCTATATTTTGAGTGCATGAAAGCTTAGAACCATGTGAGAAGGATCTTGAGCTCAATGCACCTCAATCTAAGCTCAACCAAAGAGTTGATGCAAGTGATGCTAAGACCCACTAATTGAGCTCCTTAGCTCCACATAATTGAGATTGAGAAATGAAGTGTTGAGTACTCATTAACTAAGTAACATAGTCATGGAGCCCAACGTGTGATTCTCTCATCTCAACTATATGAGATGCGAAGTGATGCTCGTAGTGAAAAATCAATGCTTGTGAGATCTTGAGATTTAAGAAAATTTAAAATCTCCTTAAATAAGGATAAAATGAATTAACTTTAATTCTCAAGAATCTTACAAGAATCTTTGTGCTAAAGTAGAACCGAATGTGAGTTCATTTTGTGCACGAGATTTGAACTTGTAAGCCTTTGAGCTAGATTAAAGGACATCAAAGTGCACTTGATTTCAATTAAACTAAATGATAAAGTTTGAGAAACAAATCTACATAAGTATTATGTCATCGCATGTGGGATGGGCCCAACTCTCCTCTTCTTTTAAATCTTGTTATTTACTTAGTGAATATTCGTGCTAATTTAGACCAACAAACCAATACATACTATAGCTTAAACATTAGTGAGAATAGATACACTTTAGTGCCAAATCAACCAATTCTCTGTGGTTCGATAAAATTTCGGAAAGTCACGCTTTCCACTTATTACTTCAGAACACGTACACTTGCGTACAAGCGCAGACGTGTATTTACAGTCTGTCAAGCTGCAGTCTTTTAAATTTATAAAGAACCACTGCGACGCACGATAGCGCTGAGCTCTCGAGTTTGGTCCGCTACAGCTGGCGATAGTGCTAGTGCCTCTGGTTGAGATCGTTGTGGCGCGCTGTGGCGAGGGCTTCTTTTATGATGTAATCCTAGTCTTTTGGAAGGACCCGCTGTGGCGCGCGTTAGCGCAGAGTTCTCATGTTTGCTCCGCTATGGCGCACTGCAGCACGCTCAGGCGCACTACAATGGATTAGTCTTGTATCTTTTGTGCTGAGTCCATTTTCCTTATTGATCCACCGTGGAGCACGATAGCGCCAAGCTCTCGGGTTAGATTTGTCTTGGCGCGCTGGGGTGCGCTATATTAGTTTGTGTCCCAGGCCTTTGCAGATGGCTCCAGGTACTTTAGTAAACCTTAATCTGTTGTGGTGTGCTGCAGTTATTTTCGCCTATAATTCCTTCATTTGATCTAGAATTTGGAGTTTCTTTAATTTACCTAAAAATGCACATAATTTCTTCAAAGTAGGCTATTGTGAGTGGTATTTTATGATGTTTTATCACTTTTTTGATATAAATCTTTGATTTATCACACCCCCACACTTAAATCCTTGCTCATCCTCGAGTAAGTTAAATAATTCTCTAAATTTTAATTGATGGATTCAATTTGGAATGTTAATGTGCTGTACTCAAGTCACACAACCCTGGCTTCAGATTATGTTGATTTCAGTGTTCTAAGACTGCTCTCCCATAGCAAGATCACTAGCGTCATACATGGGATTGCTTATTTCCATTTCTAATATATAGTTAATTCATTACATGGGATTGCTTATTTGTAATTCTAATATAATTTGAAGTGAGAAAAACATATAAAGCAATTTTCTATCCTAAGGACACACATCCTACATCATTTACAATGATAAGAAAATGAGAAAATGATAACTAAATTTCCAATTAAGTATGCAACTAAATTTTCATTTAAGTATTCATTCATCTATATATATCCATTCATCTCAAACTAAGCATCTAAGTGAGGAATTTAACTTACAACACAAGCATAGTAAATACAAAGTAAAAGACTTTAATTAATACAAGCCATGAATAAACATTAAAAAGTAATTAAATGAAAATCTCTCTCTCACTTTTAATATAAAGCAAGAATTGAATAAATTAAGTGGAAGCAATTATATTTCTCTAAGCGCTTGGTCTAGCTCCACTAGCCTCCAAGTGCACCTAACCTATCACATTTGTGCATTTAAATATGATAGGGCAAAGTCAAAAAGAAAAAATCTGGTAAGACTAAAGAGTCTAAGTACAATTTAAGACTAGGCTAAATATTTTATTGTTTTTTATGAATATCACAACTAGTTACAATATAAGCACAAGTAAGGGTGCAAGAATGAAAGCATACAAATGTGGAAAAGAAAGTAAGGAAAGTAAGGAAAAAGTAGAGTGAGTAAGAATACTCACATAATTTGACAATCTAGCCTGCAAGTAAAACAAGAGTAAAAGCATCCTAGATAGGCTAGAAAAATACTAAAGCGTGCATATGAGAGTAAATTAAATGAAATATGTATATATTCAATGGAATTATGCTAAGTAAGAAAAGTAAACAATGAAGCATTTAAATGTAATGTAAAAGAACTGTAAATAAGTAAAGTACAATACTAACATAGAAAGTGCAAAGTATAGTAGTTAAAGGAAGATCTTAGACTCTTGGTCTAAGATACACATAGCCTAGGACTATGTAAGGTAACACAGCTAAAAAGCTAAGATGAGTCTTCACAATCAATCAGATTGTAAAGGATCTCACATGTTATTTAATTGAAGTTATTTTAGGAAGTTTCTTGCTCTATAGGGACTTATAAAATGAAGCGATGAGTTAAACACGTCTGTTTAACAAGTAAAGGAAAGCGGGGTCAAAACAAGTAACACTAATATTCACCCTCTTAAAATGTGAGGTCTCCTTATTATTTCTTATTAGCCTGCCCTTGGCTGATCTAATAATATAAACCCCTATTATTTTTATTGTGAAAGTTTATTTATGCACAATTATCTTATATGAATGATTCAAATAAAAAAGGGTCAAAGCTAAGCAAGCATTCAAGAAAAATTCAATAATTGCAACTAAGTGATATCTAAAGTTATCTAATTTTAATGATCTACTTAATGATTAGAGCTAATTGAGCTCTAAATTAACTTTGAGATATTGATCTCAGGTTAATTGTAATTAATAGTAGTAATTGGAGTTTTGAAAATAGTAGTATCATTTCATTTATTATGATATGACAAAAATAATTTATAAGTATAACAATGCAAGAATAAGCTAGTTTTAATCTAGTCCTATGCCGTAAGATTTAATTATTATAATTAAATTAGGGCTTAGATGACTAGTAAGAAATGATTGAGATTAATAATTATCAACTTAAGGAATTAGAAGTTATGGTTTAATCCACTAAGGTTCTCTGGCTAGGTTATAGTTTAAGGGTTCTATCGAAATCAAATACTAAACTAGCTATAGGTCAATGTAAAATGAAAGGTTTAAAGTAAGTAAATGTAGCGATTAAGAATTATAAGTTCAATGTTTTCTAATAGTTAAGGATTAAGGAAATCAATAGATTTCTTATGCTATTCTAAGTAAATTAGGACTCCTATTACTATCTCTAAAAATATTCAAGAGAAGGCTTTAAGGATTAGGATAATTAAACTTGGCTCCAATCTAATCACTAAAGGCGAGTCCTAGTTGACTCAATAATCTACAATTACAAAGACATTAAGGCTAACAACTCTTAATGGATGTAACTAATAGATCTAGGGATCGACTACAGTTCGTGTTTAAATCAATCCTAGGGTTTCTACCTAAGGATTAAAAGGTAAATCAAGCAAATTTGCAATTGATTCACATAACTAAAAAAATGAGAATTAAGCACAAACCTAATTACTTAGGATTATGACTAAGAAGATCATAACCTACACTAAACAAGCATTAAGGTTAAACGCACTTAATGTGTATAACATCTAATTCTAAAGGATCACCTACAATTTAAGGTATGATCAATCTTATAGGGTATATCCTAAGGTTGAAAGATGAATCTGACAAATTTGCTAAAGATTCATACAATTAATTTATGAAAACTAAGCTCAAAAATAATCATGTCATGGAAAATTGACATGGGAGGAAAATGGAAAAACAAGTTTGATATCCTAGGGCTTTAAACACTTATAACATGAAATTAAGAAACTATGAAATTATTTAAATAATTCTAATTAAAAAGGCAAAATCTAAAATCATTAATTGTTGTCCAAATGAATTAAAATTCATAAATATGGAATCCTTATTGCATAAGGAAAAGAATGACACTAAGAAGGTCAAAATTGGACAACATTGGGATTTTAGGGTTTTTGGGACTCCTAATTAGGGTTAAAAGGTCATTAATAAAATTAAGATTTAAAACCTAAATTTGACTTCATATTAATGCTCCTCACATTTTTGTGAGTGGAATGGACTATTAAAATGTCCAAATTGGACTTCATTTAATCAGAAAACAAGGCTTTGAAGATTTAATTATCTTAAATTATTAACCTTTAGTAAATCTTAAGAGTTGAATGAATGAATGAAGATTAATACAATAAATGATTGATAATATAATCTAGTTCCAAGACAATTTGATAATAAAACTATATATGTTAATTACATTGAACTCATTAATAGATTTGGTATATAATTAGTAAACGGGATCCAAATTTGATCAAAAGTAAATTTGATTTAATTATGCAAATTTACTCAGAATGTTGATCAAACATTTTAATATTCAATAAAATCAATCCTATGGTTTTAATTTAAATAAAAAGACATATTAAATTATTTAAATAACTTTAGTTATACTCATTTAAATGGTATGATCCAATATACTATTTTAATCAGAAAAATGCAAGGAACCTGAATATCAAATAAAATCATAGATCTAATGGTTAGATTTTAAATAATTGATCAATCCTTTTTTTTTCTTATTTAAATCATATTAAATTTAATAAATACCCAAACATGTTGATTAAGGGCTCTGATTGTTCATGAGTCCCTAAAGGACTTATGTAGACCATTAAAAGTAAATTTAGAACTTTAATTTCATTAATCATCTCTTAATTACCCTAATTAGGGATTAGTGAATTAAATTATGATTAATACTCTAATTTTGGTGAACTGAGTTCCTAATGCCTTATTAAGGATAATAGAGTCTACAAATGTAATTGGTTCACCCTAGGATGTCCTAATCTCACTAACCACCTTAATTGGCCTCTTAATGTGCTTAAGGTTAATTAAGCTAACTAAGTCACTAAAACCTAAGATAAGTATATTTCCTACTTCATTATCCATTAGGGAACTCACTAAAACATATTTAAATCAATTTGGATAATTAAATCCTAAAATCCCATTCTTAGCCTTAAGAGGGGTATTTTGGTCATTTTAACAAAATTTTGTTTAAGCACCCCCTTAAACCTTGAAAATTTAGTAAGATATCTCTAGTTAGATTATTAGCACCTAACTGAAAGTTTATGTTAATGATATTAATATCAAGTTAAGAAATCTTAGATAGTCTTATTAAAACCTTAAGACTTTAAGTGTTTCTAAGAAAATCACCTTGTCTTAAGATCTATGTTTAACTACGCCAAAGTACTAGATCCTTAGCTAATAGCTTAATTTAGTTGATCCATAAGCTTGAATTCTAAAGTAAATACCTTTGTGAAATTCTAAGTCTAAATCTAGCTTGAGTGTAGACTGATCAAATATTAGATCTTAGATCTTAAATCCTAGACTTTAGATCTTCAACTTGGATTGAACCACCTCCTTTGGAATTCCTTACTTGATTTAATTGTCTCACTCTTTTGAAACCTTCCTTGTGGGTGTAGGTTGATTTAATCTGTAGGATAATATGATTATCCTAAAGATTAAATATAGATCTTAGATTCTTAGTCATTAATGATTATTTTGTCTTATAATATTAGCACAGCCTTTCATTAAGATCATAGCTTCTGAATCCTTCAGCTTATAAGATCTTATCTTGAATTTGAGTTTTAAAGTGTGAACCCTAGATACTTACTAAGGATACTACCTTGGATTCAGGATTTGAACTCCAAAGTGGAGTTTGGATCCATAATCATTAATCTTGATTCACTTAATCAAGATTTGGGTTAAGAGAGGAAAATAATACTAATTAAATCATTTATTTATTTACTTTAATCCTTATAGTCATCATATGATTATGAATTAGAACTTATAAAGTTCTAATATTAACATTAAGGTCGTAAATCTGAGATCTTACTCGATAGCTGGATATTGGAGATCCTAAACTTGTATCTTCTCAGAATAGTTAGATTTGGATAAAGTAGACAACAATAAATATCACATAAGTCTAGATTGAGTCTCTTGCTTACTTTAACTTGATTGCTCCGCACACTTTGAATATTGAGCTTTGTTCCTTGAGTATAGTAGGTAAATCTAGGATATGGATGATACATCCTAAGTTAGTATTTAAAAAGCAAAGCATCCATTCAGTTCTTTTAGTGCTTTCGGTCAGTAGAGTATGTCCTAGCATAGTCTGCCTCTTCAATTCTAGTTTTTTTATAGAATAGACTCAGACCTTGCTCGACGGATGTCTAGGATGGATACATGTCTTATTCTATAAGTTCAACTCGGACCTAGCTCTATGGATGCCTAGGATGGATACATGTTCAACTTTCAGTTCAAAGGCCCTGCATGGCCTGCTCTATTTTGGCAGCACTATGTCTTAGGCTTACTACTATTTTTGTTTAGTTGTCAGTGTTTGTACATGCTTCAGTGGCCTTTTTTGTAGTGCTTGAATTGCTTTGCCATATGTCTCAGTGGCTTTACTTTTGTTCATATATGTGCTTAGTTTACTTTTGCCACATGTCTCAGTAGCCTTTTTCTATCAATTTGCATGCTTGTATATACACTCTCATTGATTACTACTAAGATATTGGCATGTTTAGAGTGCTAGAATTGTATATTTATTTTCAGTACTTATGTTCTTATTGTTCTCAGCATGTCTCCATGTGATCATAAGCATGTTAGGATCAGATTTATTTTAGTAGTTGCAGTTACTTTTACTTTTAGCCTTACCATGTTAGTTGATGTTTTTGTATGTTATTTTACATACCTATTGATTAGCTATAAATAATTAGCTTATAGCTGCCCCATTCTTGTAGCTTGTTGCACTTTTATAATGCTTGTATGTTTAAAAACCTTTAAATGTGATATCTTAAATACTCAGTTTACTTAAATAGCCTAAAATATAATTAGACAATTGTCTAACTGTAACCTTTTTCTTTTGTTGGCTGGGGCCCTGGCATTTGTGATACCGACAAATGTCAGATTCAGAGTTGTTCGTTGGCAGTGCTGCAGGATCGGAGCCAGTACAGGAGTAGAATCTTCCTACTACTGCTTAGATAAATTTTCTCTTTTTGTAGTGAGATTGAGAGATATTTATTTCCATTAAATTTAGTTTATAATAATTAAATTCTGGATGTATTTACTTTTCTGCATTTGATCTGAGTTACTGCTTTCTTTTCTTCTTTTATATTATGCTTGTGGATGCTACATTCTATTTTTTTCTGCTTCCACTACTTTGCCTGTGGGAGTGGAGCACCGTGCTCCCCGCAGTTATGCTAATATTAGTATTAGCGTAGCCGCGGGAAAGTACGGGGTCCCACACCTATTGCCACCCAATAATATTAAAGGAACAAACACAAGTGTAGTTTCTATAAACTCGTCTACAGCCAAACTTACAGATTCTATACTTATTATTCACATCCCTATTATTTGTGAAACTATCATTCTAAACTATACTGGGGTTACGCAATTTCAAGATCCACAAGATCCTACTATCAATGTAAACTCAGTTGGATGGTCCTATAAAAGACAAAGCATTAGAACTCATCAAGTTCTAACTTTGATAAATCAATATTGCCTAATGAAGTGAAACAGTTTAAATCATTCGTCTTATTTACACTAGGACCAAACCATGATATAATCTATCAAGATTAAGAGTCAAGACATGAAACCCCAAATATGGTGTTCAAGTCTCTTCACTTACAAATCTAAACACATAAAGGTTAGGATTTCTAATCACTTAAAAACTAAAGTCCTAATTATCAACTTAGGTAAGAACTTAACAAACAAGTTATCTTACTGCTAATATGATCTACTTAGATACTATGACAACTTCCTATTATTCTATCTAAGTAGAGCATTAAGCTAACTCATCTTACTTCTTATTAAGATCTATTCAGATGCTAGGGCAATCTGCATGCCATTCTATCTAAGAGAATAATAAACAAGATTTCTATCTAACCAGCAACTGAACAAGGTATTATTCAAATTCCTAATTAAGAAGTTAACTTAAATCCTAATGCTCCATAATAAAGAATGAGATTGCAAAAAGTTAAGATAGGAATGACTGAAAACCTAAGAAATTAAAATTGAAATCAAGCATAATGCAGTCTCTTGCCTTCATTAGTGATAATGGAAATAAGAGCATGCACCCTTGACAGCAGCATATAGATGGATTGCATTTCTATTCTGATCACTCCTTAGAAAGGGAAATGATTTTTCCATAGGGGAAGGCAGGATTGCAAGAGCTGGAGCTAGAGCTCTAATAGGAAATGGATTTCAGACTAAAAGATGATGATCGATCTACACCTAATACTGCTGTGGTTAAGCCATTAGGAAAGTTTAGGGTGATTGGATTCTATTATGGGGCCCCATACTTTTTGCGGCGATGCTAATACTGATATTAGCATAATCATATGGAGTACGATGCTCCACTTCAAGTGGTAGCAAATATCCAACTCAGGTAGAGTCAGGTAGGACCCAACTTGCCTTAAGCCAAGGACTTGTCACACTGCTGTTGGAGAACTGTAAACATACATCAATACAAATCAAAGTGGCGGTATCACAAATGCCAAGGCCCCAGCCAATAAAAGAAAAAGATTACAGTTAGACAGTTGTCTAAGTACATTTTAGGCTATTTAAATGAACTGAATGTTTGAGATATCACACTTAAAGATTTTGAATATGTAAGCATTAATAAGGTGCAATAAAAAAAAAGGGGGTAGATATAAACTAATCATTTATAGCTAATCAATAGGTATATAAAATAACATACAAAAACATCAACTAAACATGGTGAGGCTAAAAGCAAAAGTAACTACAATTATTGAAATAAATCTGATCCTAATATGCTTATGATCATATGAAGACATACTGAGAACAATATGAACATAAGTACTAAAAATAAACATACAATTCTAGCATCCTAAACATGCCAATATCTTAGTAGTAATCAATGAGAGCGCATATACAAACATGCATATTGACATGAAAAAGGCCACTGAGATATGTGGCAAAAGTAAACTATGTACATGTATGAGCAAAAGTAATGCCATTGAGACATGTGGCAAAGCAAGACAAGCACTACAAGAAAGGCCACTGAAGCATGTGATAAAGTAAAACAAACACTGATAATTGAACTAAAGTAGCAGTATGCCCAAGACATAGTGCTGCCATAACAGAATAGGCCATACAGGGCCTCTGAATTGAAAGTTCAACATGTATCCATCCTAGGCATCCGCAGAGCTAGGTCTGAGTTGAACTTATAAAATAAGACATGTATCCATCCAAGAGATCTGTCAAGCTAGGTCTGAGTCTATTCTATAACAATACAGAACTGAAGAGGCAGACTAAGTTAAGACATACTCTACTAACTGAAAGCACTAAAAGAACTGAATGAATACTACGCTTTTCAAATACCAACTTAGGATGTATCTTCCATATCCTAAGTTTACCTATCATGCTCAAGAAAAAGGCTCAACATTCAATGTGTGAGAGAAATCAAGTCAAGTAAGCAAGAGACTCAATCTAGACTTATGTGATATTCATTGTTGTCTATTTTATCCAAATCTAACTATTCTGAGAAGATACAAGTTTAGCATCTCCAATATCCAGCTATCGAGTAAGATCTCAGATTTATGACCTTAATGTTAATATTAGAACTTAATAAGTTCTAATTCATAATCATATAATAACTATAAAGATTAAAGAAATGAATCAATGACTTAATTATTATTATTTTCCTCTCATAACCTAAATCTTGATTAAGTGAATCAACATTAAGGATTCTAGATTCAAACTCCACTTGGTGTTCAAATCCTGAATCCAAGGTAGTATCCTAATAAGGAACTTGGGTCACACTAAAAATCTAAATTAAAGGTAAGTAATCCTATAAGCTGAGGGATTTCAAAACTATGATCCCAATGAAAGGATACTATACTGGTTATAATATAAGATATTCAGCAAGAATTAAGAATCTAAGATCTATATTCAATCTCTTAGGGTAATCACCTAATCCTATAGATTGAATCATTCCTATACCCATAAGGAAGGCTTCAAAAGGATTAATCAATAAATCACTTAAGGAATTACAAATGGAGGTAGTTCAATTCAATTAAAAGATCCAAAGTCTAAGATCAAAGATTTGATCACTCTAGACTTAAGCTAAGTTTGGATTTAGAATTCTACCAAGGTGTTTCTTTTAGGATCCAAGCCTATGGATCAACTTAATTAAGTCATTAAATAAGGATCTAACATTTTAAGATAATTTAGACTTAATTCTTAAGACAAGGTGATTTTGAGTACTCTTAAGATCTTAAGATCTTAATAAGAACTAAAGATTTCTTTACTTAATATCAGCATTATTAATCTAAGATTCCATAGAGGTGTTAATTGTATTAATTATAAGTATTTTACTAAATTTTTGAGGTTTAAGGGGTGCTTAAACACATTTTGGTCAAAATGACTAAAATACCCCTCTTAAGGCTAAAATTAGTATTTTAGGATTTTATTATCTAAATTGATGCAAATCTATTTTGATGAGTTCCATAATAATTAATGAAGTAGGAAATATACTTATCTTAGGTTTTGGTAATCTAATTTGCTTAATTAACACTAATCATAATTTTAGGCCCATTAGTGTGATTAAGGAAGCTAGGGCATCTTAGGGCAATCAAATATTATTCATAGGTTCTACCATACTTAAGAAAGCATTAGGAACTAGATTTACCAAAATCAGAGGCTTAATCATAGATTAATTCACTAATCCTTAATTAAGGTGAATTAGGGGATGATTAGAATATTTAGGGTTCCTAAATAACTTTTAAGGGTCTATAAAGGTCCTTTAGGGTCTTATGAGCAATCAGAGCCCTTAATCAACATGTTTGGGTATTTATTGGATTTTATGTGATTTAAATAAGAACAAAAAAGGATTAGTCAGATATTTAAAATCTAACCATTGGATCTTTGATTTTATTTTATATTCAAGTTCCTTGCATTTTTCTAATTAAAATGATATATTGGATCATACCATTTGGATCAGTGTAGCCAAAGTTATTTGAATAATTTAATCTATATTTTTATTTAAATTAAAACCATAGGTTTTATTTTCTGAATTTATTTCCTTGAGGAAATTAATTCAGAAATTCTTTTAATTATTGAGCCTGCCCAAAATCAAATGGCGCGGGTCACGGGTCGGGCCGACCCATGCCTTCATCTCTTTCCTCTCAACGGGCTCCGCCCTAATGGAACTTCCGCGCTGAAATTCTCGGCATCTCCATGATGGCGGCAGCTCAACTCGATCCCTATACTTTCCTGTAGTCGAGACACGTCGATTGTACTATGAACCCCCATCTGGGATGTGCCAGATCGTCGGGGTGCTACTCGACCGAGGCGTCACCTATGGCGCGTTTGTGAGGATTGAATTCTCCTCACAGAGCTAACCATTCAAGCCGGGTTCTAAGCCTACATGATCAGAGGCCACAGGGGATTTGAGTGGTCCGCTCAGCAAGCCCTAGGGATAGGTGGATCACTGAAGTGCTACTCACGGTGGAACGCAGACGGGTTATCTCCTTGAATCAATCGGTTCCTAGTCAAAATGATTGATTCGATCAAACCCATCCTTTGATACGAGATTACAATCATTGATGAGAGCTCCTATCATTAATCGGATGGCTAAGCGCTCGAATGCGATGCAGGATTTGGCGAGTCAGAGGCCGACTAGAAGTGAACATTCAGATGGTGAATTCATCATTCGGTCCACTGCCAGACCTTACCAGAGAGCTAGGAGCCTACTATGTAATCAAGGAGGGATCCTAACGCAGCATCTAGGGCTAGATTGAAAGTGAGCCGAGCTAAAACTAGCTCGACAGAAGAATTGGGACATAGGCTGTGCCTTGACAATCGGGAAGATGATGAGCCGAGTACCATCGCAGGTCTCTGGCAATTCCTGAGCTCTCTACTGCAGCCTGGGGGTTTGAACTCCAAACCACACCCATGGTCAGCGGAGGAAGCAGGTTCAGTCTTCGAGAGAACTGGGAGCACCGAGAATAGAAGGTAGAGGAGAAATGATGGTTCACAGTGAGCAAAGGAGCTCACTGTGGGATCAATGGGGGTATTTGTAGGTCGAAGAAGTCCCTAGGGGTCGAAGCCAAAGCTGAGCTAAGGCATCAGGCTCGGACCGAAGGCGCCTTCAGCCACCCTAAAATGGGATAATCCCATCCTCCGGATTGCCATAGTAGGCTCGACAACGAATGGGAAGGTGCTAACAGCCTAGGTGACCTGGCGGAGGAGTGGCAGACAACGTCAAGGTGGCTTGGTATGGGCGAATTTCTGCTGTCGGGACAAGATCTTCCCGGGACGAAGGTGAACAGGGTGGGATCCCAGCAGCCGTCGGATCGCAAAGACGTTGATGATGAACGGCCTGATGCGGCCTTCTACTTAACTGAAACACAGATTAAATCTCGTGCGTCGGATGATAGTTGCCGATCCGGCAAATAGGATTAAATCACGGCGCACGTTATGTCAGTCGTTGGTACACGAGTGTTAGGATGCGTGCTCGAGCATCCAGTTGTCAGAACTCGTGTGACACTGTCGGGACCCCGCAGCGGATCTACCGCAGTCCCAACAGCAAATCCCACCATTTATTTTTAATTAATTATTTAATTTAAAATATAATAAAATTAATTAAATAATATACAATTAATCATAATTATTCTAAATCCAATTTATGACTAAATGAGCTCCAAAACTTTCTAAAAATTCACCCTTAGCTAATTAGGGTATGAGGAATTCAAAAATAAAATTAGATTTTAATTTGGAGATCAAATTAATTTAAGTATTTTCTAAGGCTTAAAATTAGGCAAAAATACCAAAATTCGTAATTTAGCTTTGATTATTTTCAAACTTCTAGGGTTAGGTTTAAATGACCCATTGAGTCTAATGGAATGAAAATCAAGGCTTAGTTTAGCTTAATTATTCTTGTTTTAGCTAAGTTAACAACCAGGGTTGTTATAGACTCCCCCACTTAAGAACGATGTCGTCCCCAACATCACCTAAGTGAAGAAAGTACTATTGGAGCTGAAAATTTAAATAAAATAGATGGGAAAGAAAAGAACAATTACCCGGACTTGCAAAGAGTTATGGATATTTATTGCGCATATCCACCTCTTTCTCCCAACAAGATTCTTCAAAGGATCTATTCTTCCATTGGATTTTGACTATAGGAATTGAGCGATTCCTTAGCTGCTTCTGATCACGAGCTAAGACTCTGGTTGGTTCTTCGGCATAAGAAAGATCAGGTTGGATCTCAACTGCTGGAAGTTGAATGAGATGAGCAGGGTCTCTGAGACATCTTCTTAATGAAGATACATGGAACACGTTATGGATAGCTGCAAAGTCATCAGGAAGATTTAATCGGTAGGCAGATGATCCTACTTTGGCCAGAATCTCAAAAGGTCCAACATAGCGGGGACTAAGTTTCCCTGCTACACCAAATCTGTAGACACTGTTCATTGGACTGACTTTCAAATAGGCAGAATCTCTCACATTGAATTCTAGAAGATGATGATGAGTATCATGATACTTGCTCTGATGATCTTGTGCTGAATGAATTCTCTGCTAAATTAACTGGATCTTTTTATTAGTTTCCTCAACTAGCTCTGAACAAAAAAGTTGAATGCTTCCTATCTTTGACCAGGCTAGCAGAGTACTACATTTTCTACCATACTATGCCTCATAAGGAGCCATTTTAATACTTGCTTGAAAATATTTATTGTAGGCAAACTCCCTCCACAAACGGAATATGATCTTCCCAGGAACTGGCAAAATCAAGAACACACCGCCTTAGCAAATCTTCCAGAACTTGATTCACTTTTTTAGTCTGACCATCCGTTTGAGGATGAAAAGCTGTACTCATGGCTAGAGTAGTACCCAGATCTTGATGCATAGCTTGCCAAAGCTTAGAAATAAATCTGCTATCTCTGTCAAATACTATTGATTTCGGAATTCCATGCAGTCTGACAATTTCTTTGATGTAGAGTCGTGCTAACTTCTCTACAGAATTAGTCTAACGGATAAGAAGGAAGTGCGCTGATTTGGTTAAGCGGTCCACTATAACCCAGATTGCATTGGCATTGGATTTGGTACGAGGCAATCCCATAACAAAATCCATAGATATATCGAACAATTTCCATTCCAGAGTTTCTAATGGGTGCAGAAGACCACCAGGTCTTTGGTGCTAGGCCTTTCCCAAATTACAGGTTGACACTTGGCCACAAAATTGGCCACATCCTTTTTCATACCGGTCCACCTAAATGATTACTTTAGATCCTAGTACATCTTGGTACAGCCTAGGTGAATATGATATCCAGAATTATGGCCTTCAATTAACTCTTCATGATGCATGGACTTAGGAATCCACAAACGATTACCTTGATAAATTACATCGTTCTACAACTGCAGATCATAACGAAGACTACCTTCAATATCTGCCTTGGACTTTAGATAATCATCGTCTTTGGTCTGTGAGATAGAAACATCTCTGTGGAAGGTAGGTTCCACATTGATGTTTACCAGAAGCGAACTTAGCATATTGCCACTAACTGGAGAAATTTTGAGCTTACAAAATTCTTGTTCTAAGGGACTAGAGGCGATCATAGATGATAAGGTAGCCTGATGACTAAGAGTATCGGCCATGACATTTGCTTTTCCTGGGTGGTATTGGATACTGAGGTCATAATCACTAATGAGTTCTAACCATCTTCTTTGATGACAGTTCAGTTATCTTTGAGTGAAGATATATTTCAAGCTTTGATGATCAGTGAAAATCAAACACTGCATTCCATATAAATGATGACGCCATATTTTCAAGGCAAAACTTACAGCGGCAAGTTCGAGATCAGGAACTGGATAATTTCTTTCGTGTGGTTTTAACTGACAAGAGGCGTAAGCGATTACCTTACCCTCTTGCATTAATACACAACCTAGACCAATTCCAGAGGCATCAGTGTATACCTGATAGTCCAAGCCTTCTTTGGGCAGGATGAGAATAGGAGCGGTAGATAGTGCATCCTTCAGAGTTTGAAATGCTTCTTCGCATTCTGTACTCCAAATGAACCGAACGTCTTTCTGGGTTAACTTAGTCAAAGGCGAAGCAATCTGGGAAAAACCCTTGATAAACTTTCTGTAATATCTAGCTAATCCCAAGAAACTTATAATATCGGTGACTGACTTAGGCTGAACCCAGTCCTGAATAGCGCTCACTTTACTCTGATCTACACGAATACCCTGGGCATCAACTACGCGTCCCAAGAACGCAATGGATTTAAGCCAAAACTCACACTTGGAGAGCTTAGCATACAAGTGATGTTCACGCAGAGTTTTTCACACTAGTCTTAAGTGTTATACATTATCTTTTAGGGTTTTAGAATAAATGAGGATATCATCGATAAAGACGATCACGAATTACCTAAATATGGTTTCAAGACTCGCTGCATCAAATCCATGAAGATTGATGGCACATTAGTGAGTCCGAAAGACATCACTAGGAATTCAAAATGACCATAACGAGTACGAAAAGCCGCCTTTCCTACATCATCTTCTCTTACCCACAATTGATGATAACCTGACCTTAAGTCAATCTTAGAGAAAATGACAACTCTAGATAATTGGTCAAATAAATCATCAATTCTAGGTAATGGGTACTTATTCTTTATGGTAACTTTATTTAGTTCATGATAATCTATGCACATTCACATAAATCCATCCTTCTTCTTTACAAATAGAACATGTGCTCCCCAAATAGACATACTTGGCCCAATAAATCCTTTATTTAAGAGCTCCTGCAGCTGTTCGTTAAGTTCTTGCAATTCTTTAGGCTCCATTCTGTATGGTTCTTTAGATATAGGTTGGATACCCGAAACTAGTTCAATAGAGAACTTGACTTCTCTGGAAGGAGGTACACCAGGAAGATCTTCTGGAAATATATCGGTGAATTCCTTAACTACTTTGCAATCAGAGAGAGAGGTACTTTCCTTTACTTTACCCATCATAGTGACTAGATAAGCATCACAACCCTTGCTGATCAGTTTCTCGGCTTTGATAGCATTTATTAACGATAACTGTGCGCTAGACTTTCATGTAAAAGTCTCAGACTTGCCCTGGAAATGAAGAGTGATGTTCTTTTTCAAACAATTTATCATGGCATTATGGTCACTGAGCCAGTTCATTCTAAGGATGATATCAAAGTTTGCTAATGGTAGGATGATCAATTCAGAGTTAAACTCTTGACTATTTAATAGAATTTTAACGTTACAAAACTTATTGGCACTTAGTTGGGCTCCAAATGGAAGTCCAACGCTTAAGTATTTTACTGAGTCACACATTTGTGGTTTAAAGA
Source organism: Gastrodia elata (assembly GCA_016760335.1). Classification (NCBI taxonomy): domain Eukaryota; kingdom Viridiplantae; phylum Streptophyta; class Magnoliopsida; order Asparagales; family Orchidaceae; genus Gastrodia; species Gastrodia elata. The sequence continues at coordinate 27,223,994 of CM028678.1, read as the reverse complement.
TGTTGACAAATCGTTCAGAAATAAATGAATGACTAGCACCGATGTCAAACAACACATTGCAGGGCTGGTCATTAAAGTAAAGTGTGCCTAAATTATTCATACGAATTACATTAACAAATTGCCACAATTAAATTATAGGAATGCACTTAACAAAGGGGAAGTTCAGAAATGTGCACCTGCAACCACATTGTTCTCCTCCGCGGCTTTGAGAGGTGTTAAAGCATAGACTCGCGCAGGACCAACAGGATGGTTGTTTGCCTGCCTTCTGGAGTTATTCTGGGAATTAGGAGCAGACGGCTGTGCTGGAGCAGCTTCAGGTGCGGGAGCTGGCATAATGGCTAAATTTGGCTCTCTCCGGTTTAGTGGAGTAGCTGTGAACACCTGGTTCTTTTGATATGGTTTCATTGAATCTCCATCCACTATTTCTGTATGAGCACAGTGGTAGAACCTGTGGCTTGTACATCCATAATTGTAGCATTTATGGCCAAAGTGATAACACTTGCCATATGGATGAGACCTATTGCAGCCTTGAATGGGTTCAGTAGTTGGAGCAGCTTCCAGTTGATAGACTTTCGAAGAGTTGGGTATGTGTCACTTGAAGGTTTCATGCTGCCTAGAAGTGGGTTGTGCTTTCACTTGAGATCCTTTTCTGATTGGTGATGCTCAATCACCTTTACAGTCTCTACAAGCTCAAAGAAGCTAGTGAGGCGGAGTGGAACGATCTGAACCTTCAGTGAATATTGGAGTCCACAAAAAAAGTGGTGGCACTCAGCCGGTTCAGAATTAGTAACTTCTAGAGCAAAACGAATCAACCTATAAAATTCCCTTTCATAGCTGGCAACGGAACGACTCCCTTGAGTCAATCTTATAATTGTGTCTGCATTGATGTCTTGTGCAGAAGGAGGAATGAATTCAGTCTTGAATGCTTCAATGAACACGTCCCAAGGGATGTCCTCCATTTCATAGTCAATAAACTTGGTATTCCTGACCTCCTCCCACTAATACTCTGCTTCCGCATGAAACAAATGTGTGGTGAGATGGACGGCTTTAGAGTTTGGGATCTTTAGACTAATAAGATCCTTTTCTACAGCCTTCAGCCAGTCGGCTGTGTCCATTGGCAATAGATTTCCACCGAACATGGAAGGCCTCAATCTTAAGAAATTGTGGGGAAGACTATCCATCGAGTAATGGGAAGGGAATGTATGTTGCTGAACAGGGACAGCAGGAACAACAACAACGACTAGAACAGAACGATCACTCAACATCTTCTAGTCGTTCAGCCAAGGTTGCTACCATTGCCCGCAAATGAGCCACTTCATCGGTAGAACTATTGGATGCGACAGTATTCTTGATAGGAGTGACAGTAGGTGGTGATCTAGGATTCATTCTAATGAAACAATGCAAATTGTATTTTAGAATTTTGTTAAATGAAGACAGTCAATGGATATCAAAAATTTTCATTACTTGCTAAAATAAGGGATTACATAAAATTTAGAAAATGCCAAAAAGCATAATTCTACTAGAATCATGTATGTCAAAGATGGCAATTGCTCTAACTAAGGCTCAAACATCCTTAATATACTCAGCCTTTAAGGCTACACAAAAGTCCTCGAATGTCACTTCCTAACACTTCCTCTTACACCTCTTTTCGAGCTTTGCAATGGTGTCGTACCACCAGACTCCTATATAATCTAGCATCAGATCCGTCATAATGTCCACATAGAGTGACTCGGGACACTTTATATGTATCAAGATTGACTCCACTCGGCTCAACCATTCCTTTGCGTATATAGGAAAGTCAAGCCCTTGGTACACTGCTTGATGTAGAAGTTTGTCCAAGGCTAAGGTCCCCCTTATTGAAACTCCTTCAATCTACCAGTTACTCTCTTATCTCCATTTAAAACTATAGCTCCAAGCCAACTTGAAGGTGTGCAGATAATAGTCCATGTTAGACTCTCCAAAATCCATTTGACTCAAAGAGGAGAAGTTACTAAGTTTTGTTAAACTAGAGATAATGAGATTTTTGAGATCTGAGTATTTTTCATTCTATAATTATTCAAAGAGTTACTAATAATACTATGTTATGAATGTTACATATTGATGTTTGCATCTCAGAAGAATAGTCCATTAGGTAGAAGGAATCATAGATTCCATTCGGACACCTTATGATGTTCTCTGATACCAACTGTGGGGCCCCGTACTTTCTGCGACCATGCTAATACTGATATTAGCATAATCGTAGGGAGTACGGTGCTCCACTTCAGGTGGTGGCAAATTCCCAACTCAAGTAGAGTCAGGTAGGACACAACTTGCCTTAAGCCAAGGACTTGTCACCCTGTTGTGGGAGAATTGTAAACATATATCAATACAAATCAAAGTGGCAGAGGCAAGAAACATAGTAATATAACTTTCACAAATATAACATAGTATAAAAGAATAAATGAAATAGTAACCCAGATCAATTACAGAAAAGTAAATATATCCAGAATTTAATTATTACAAACTGAATTTAATAGAAAGTAAAGTCTCTCAATCTCATTGCAAAAAAGGAAAAATCTATCTAAGCGGTAGTAGGAAGATCCTCCTCTTGTACTGGCTCCGATCCTGCAGCACTACTGATGAACAACTCTGAATTAGACATTTGTCAGTATCACAAATGCCAGGGCCCCTGCCAACTAAAGAAAAATGTTACAGTTAGACAATTGTCTAAGTACATTTTAAGCTATTTAAGTGAACTGAATGTTTGAGATATCAAATTTAAAGGTTTTAAATATGCAAGCATTAAAAAGGTGCAACAAGTTACAAAAATAGGATTGCTATAAACTAATCATTTATAGCTAATCAACAGGTATGTAAAATAACATACAAAAACATCAACTAAATATGGTGAGGCTAAAAGCAAAAGTAAATGCAACTACTGAAATAAATCTGATACTAACATGCTTATGATCACATGGAGACATGCTGAGAACAATAAGAACACAAGTACTGAAAATATACATACAATTCTAGCATCCTAAACATGCTAATATCTTGGTAGTAATCAATGAGAGCATACATACAAACATGCAGATTGACATGAAAAAGACAATTGAGACATGTGACAAAAGTAAACTAAGTACATGTATGAGCAAAAGTAAAGCCATTGAGACATGTGGCAAATCAAGACAAGCACTAAAAGAAAGGCTACTGAAGTATGTGACAAAGTAAAACAAACACTGACAACTGAACTAAAGTAGCAGTAAGCCTAAGACATAGTGCTGCCATAATAGAATAGGCCATACAGGGCCTCTGAACTAAAAGTTCAACATGTATCCATCCTAGGCATAAACTTATAGAAAAATATATGTATCCATCCTAGACATCTATCGAGCTAGGTCCGAGTTTATTCTATAACAATATAGAACTAAAGTGGCAGACTAAGTTAGGACATACTCTACTAACTGAAAGTACTGAAAGAATTGAATGAATGCTATGCTTTTCAAATACTAACTTAGGATGTATCTTTATGGCGCCCCTCCCCTTAATCAGTAGGATTAAGCCAACGGGTGGAGTGTCACTTTGGTTAACCCTTCACTTATCATTGGATTAAGATGAAATCCACAATCTACCTAATAAGGGAAAGAGTAAGCACATAATCTAATAACAGTCACTATATAAGTAAAACATGCAGAGTGGGAAGTGAATTTAAAATGAGAAATATCCAAGTATTACAGTACAAATATAATGAAATATGACTCAGAATAAAAGCATATAATAATCCAAATATGCAGTCATAGGTACCTGTGTTATTACATCATTTTAAAGTTTAAGAATGAAAGTGAAAATATGCTCATCCTCACATACTATGTAACTAAATATCTTCTAGTCCCAGCTGCTGCACGTCCTCTATATAGGGCTCCTCTTCAGGTACAGGATCCTTAAGTTGCTCTATACCTGATATTGTCGGTTTCACAATGTAGGGCCAGCCAAAAAAGAAAATCTTGTGTTAGACAATTATCTAAGTACATTTTAGGCTGATACATTTTTATGTGTTTTATAATATCACCATTTTATAATTTCTAAGCAATAATACATCAAAAATAGGAGCGACTAGCAATACAATAAGAAAAAGAAAAAGCTATAAATAATATTTATAACTTAAGCAAAAGGAGAGGCTAAGATATGCCTCAAATGTAAGCTAAATAAGGTAAGGCATATAAATATAATTAACTAAACAAGTACTGGAAGAAAATACTATATCCTAAATATGTTGGTGATCAAACGATATATGCAAATTAAAATAACACAACTCAGCAGTGATACCTATAATAGCAGTAAAATTCTAACATCCTAAAATATGTATATAAGCTGATTAAGGGAAATAGTTGACTGAATAATAATGCTGAAAAATAACCAAAACATCAAAACTAAATATATATATAAATATCTGTGTACTAATTACCATACAGAAAAGAGCTAATCTAGCCCACCGAATATCAAAGATCTTCACCATCATGGCTAAGGCACAAAACTGTGTACCCCTAGTGTCAACATGGAGACTAGGCAATCAGCACACAATGAATCTTCTCTTAGTGTCAACAAGGAGACTAAGCAAATAGAAGATATAAATAAAATATTCCCCTAGTGTCAACAAGGAGACTAGGCAATCAGAAGACATAATTGAGAGACAGCTCTAACACATACAATTATTATCTTTAATTAATCACTTTAATATTTTCATAAGAAATCTAAGGAATCTCCATATTTTCCTAATATTTTATTTTTGCATCAAAGATCTTATATGATATGCTCAAAGAATTATGGTACAAATATATAAGGAATGCATAGCAACAAATATCAAATAGAAGCAAGAGACTCTACTAAACATGGTGATATTATTTATTTTCTACTTAACCATTCTAACTATTCCAAGTTACACAAGTTCATGATCACCATTTTCCTACTATCGATTGTAACTTAGAATCTCGTCCTTATAAGTTAAAAAGGATTAGAACTGATCAGGTTCTAATTTAATTTAATCAGATGATGACTATGAGCTAAATCAATAAATCATACGTCCTAGTTTTGTGAATTTAGACGTTCTATCTAAGATCTGATCAAAATATTCTAAACTTATAGATTATGGATTAAATACTATGTGATTTAGGTTTAATCACATAATCCAAAAAGGATAAACCTAAGTTCTAAGTTTCATTTTAAAAGTGATCTACATATTAAGGAAAATCCTATTAAATAATCAGACTTAATAGGATGAATCTCCTATCCTAAAACTAAAGTAAAAAGATAAAATAATCAAAATAAGTTGTAAAATAAAAGAAAAATCTAGAAACTAATAAAACTAAGGTTTCACCCATTGGATAACTCATTTACCCAATGAATGAACTCTATAACCTATGATCTAGTCCTATTCTTAGAAATGATCCTTATGTGAGTTGTACAATCATAAAGAAAAAGATTTAGAGAATATCTTAGGAAGTTTAACTAATTTGATTGAAAAGCTTAATTGAAAGATTATAAGATTTAGTAAAGGCATGATGTGAGCATGAAGCTTAATACTTATTTATTTTACACAAAAAGAAAGGGTGCAATTCAACTCATAATTTCATTATTATTTAATCCGCTCAATACTATTCAATCCGTTGTTTTACTATTCAATCCAATTTTACTATTCAATCCGCTGTTTTACTATTTAATTCGCTCATTACTATTCAATCCGTTATTTTACTATTCAATCCGCTATTTTACTATTCAATCCGCTCATTACTATTCAATCTGCTCATTACTATTCAATCCGCTCATTACTATTTAATCCGCTATTTTACTTGATTATTTAACAGAACTAATTTAGCGATTAATTTATTAGTTTACTGTTAATAGATTTATAGCTTATATTCTGAATACATACATATATCTATAAATATATATATATATATATATATATATATATATATAACTATCTAAAAGATAAAACTCTATATAGCTAACTGATTATACAGAATTATGTACATATAACTATTTGATCATATATATGTAACAATATATTTATACCCTTAATTATTGCAGGCTGTTTAATGGAGGCAAGCCCATACGACAGCATACGGGCCTGCGAGGCACTCGGGTCGGGCTCGGCCCAACCCGAATCGGTAGTCGGCGCCTCCGCACCAAACGCTCGCAAGCAAAGCTAGGGCATCTGTGCCGGTGGCCGGAATGGCGAAGGCACGAGCCGGCCGCATGCCGAAGGAAAGAGTTCAGTGAGGTCTTCTTAAATTTACCTAAAGGCCAGCATTTGATGTCCAAATATTTTTCTCTATTGATAGTGAGACTGCTAAGGAATTGTGTCTCACTGAATTTTTTTTTTTTTTATGGCTCTGCACTTGTGTGTCCAAGGTTTAATTGTTTGCGGAAGGTAAGATAACTAGAATGTTCATCTCATTCGTTACTTATTGTAAGTGGTGTTACTTCTAAGACATATTGCAAATATTCATTTAATATGAACTCCATTTAGTTAGCGTGTCGAACCAGACTAATGTAAACTAACTTCTGTTTAAAAAATTTTTCATTATGGCGCTGCAAGCAACCAGATTACTGGAGATGCAGGTGCGTATTAGCTTTTCATCCAAAAGCAGAACTGCTGCCGCAAAAATTTACATATTAAATGAGCCCAAGCAAAAGCGTTATGTACACATTTGAAAATTTATGTGAAAAATCTAAGGCATTGAAGCAATCCTATTTTAATAATATTTTAGGTGACATGCCTATATAAAGTATCATATATATTTCTTATAAGTGAATCTAAATCTAAGAGCATAACACCTAAGGCAACCAAAAAATTTGTTGTTTGTAGCCAGCTCATGTTCAACTCACTAAGAAGCTTTGCTTCAGTTGGGTCGATAAGCCAGCAAGTGGTGCTTTAATATATATATTTGAAGCTCGATTCTTTATTGAGCCAAACTAAACATGACATTCTTGATCAGGTTCGTCTCAATTAAAATTTTATAATATAAAGTTGTTTATTAATTAAAAATACAAACGATTCTAAAAAAAAAGACACAAAATCTATTTATTTACAATACTAGCTTGAAAAGAGCTCTCATGAAATACTAGCTTGACTTTGTTGATGAGCATAATTTGAAATCCAATTTTTTCTTTTGTTTTTGTTTTTAAAAGTATGCTATTGATTTCTTGCATGTTATCAGTAAGAAATCTTGTGAAAACTAAAACTTAGCTGTCAAATAAAGGCACTGGAGCTTAAATTATCATACTCACTATTCAAGTAAAATGTTGGAAGCCTAAGATAGTGTCTTCTTTGGTATTGAATTGTCCTGATCAATAAATTTATAATTCATCATTGTCAATATAATTTTCTTGTCATTAAAGGATCATGAACTACATAAAGGATGGTATATTTCTTCTATTAATGATTTAATCATTACACGATATCTAGATTGTGATTGATAGGAATACATTGATGACTGAAGTAGCACACCATATCATAGTTTACGTATAGTTGGATTTAATTGTGTTTAATTGCATTTTTTTTTTTATAGCATCTCCATAGATTCAAGATTCTTAAGGAGACCCTTGCTCCGTGGACAAAAACTATCGATCATCCCTAGATGTCAGCTACGGCGTTCGGAGGCTATTTGATATGCTTAGGCAAGAGCAGAAAAAGAGAAAAAATGCAGCAGCAAGAGACACATAATCTAGACGCAGCGATGGAGAAGACCCAAACATGAAATGCCATAGATGTCGGCTTATTGTATACCACGACAGATCAATCGCCAAATTGGCGATCGATGCATACTTAAAGGGCGCATAATCGATTCCGAAGGCACTTACAAATTCACAGAAAATTAAACAATTTAATTCAAGAGGAACAAAATAAAACAGGGGTACACATTCTAAAAAAAAATGCAAATGATATATCCTTATACATAACCATTGAGAGAAGGATTGGGTGAAGTGAGTACCTTGCTTGCGACCACCACAGAAGGGGACGGCTGCGATTGGAGGGTTCGGCCATGGAGGTTCCATCCGAGAGGATGCGGCACGAACCATAAAGCCTTCGGCTTTTATCGGGCATGAAGGCGGAGGTTGCGAGGAGGTGAGGCGACGAAGACTCCTAGACGGAGGAGACGCGTGCCGCACGAACGAGGGGGAGGAGAGGTCGCTCGAGAGGGGAGGGGGGCTGAGCGCGTGCGGTCAAATGAGGGATTAGGGCAGCTATTGGGAGAAGAGAAAAAAAGAAGAAGACAAAAAAAAAGAATAAAAGATATACTTATTTATATTTAATTAATTTAAGACTTAATTTTCCTAATTAAAAATACATAGTTTAATGTTTTCCAAAAATTCCCAGAAAATCACCCATAGCTAATTGGGGGGTGAGGAACGCAACGGCAAAGTCGGATTTTGATTCCGACGAGTATTTAATTTTCTCATTTTCCGGGGTATTTAAATGTTATTAAAATATTCGTCAAAATTTTGACAACTCCCGATTGACACGAAAACTTCACCCCTAGCTAATTCAGGGGCAATAAGCGCAATGGCGAAGTCTGTTTTTTGATCTGAGGTCTATTTAGATATGTCAAGTTCTAGGTTTTCTGAATTTTTTAGAAATCAGGATTTGATCCATTTGACTCATAATTGAACTTGGTCTTAGAGGTTAACTCCAATTGACTTAATTAGAACTTATGATTAGCTTTTAAGACTAATATTAGTCTTAATTGACAGTGGTAACAACCTAGGTTGTTACAGACTCCCCCACTTAAAAATATTATTGTTCTCGATATCACTCAAGTAGGAAGAAGAAGCATGAGTGAGTTTTATAAGGGAAGAATGAGAATGGTGAGAACTTGTCAGAGTTCATCATTTAGAATCCAAAACTTAAGGTCTAAGGTTGGACTGTTGGAATCCTACATTACAACTAAGTTTAGAGAATGCTGATTACTAAGTCATTATTATCACTTAGTACAGATGGCAAGGAAACGAAGAGAAGGGTTAACCTCCAATCAAGCTGAATGTATCTTTCAAGGATTATGGATTGAGTACTAAGTCATAACATATGACTTAGCACTATAAGGATAGGACTATCACCTAGCAGGTGACATCATATTAGTTGTGCCTACATCCTGATGCACAGCTTGCCAGAACTTGGAGGTAAATTGACTGTCTCTGTCAGATATGATTATCTTGGGAATCCCACTGAGCTTGATTATCTCTTTGATGTAGAGTTTTGCAAGTTTCTCAACTGAATCTGTCTGACAAACTGAAATGAAATGAGCAGACTTAGTCAATCGGTCAACTATGACCCAAATAGTGTTGGCTCCGGATCTCGCACAAGGCAATCCCATCACAAAATCTATCGATATATCTAGCCATTTCTATTCAGGAATTTCAAGTGGGTGAAGCAGACCACTAAGTCTCTAATGCTCTTCCTTGATTAAACTGCAAGCATGGGGTCTTGCAATAAATTTAGCCATACTTTTCTTCATTCTTGGCCACCAGAAGGATTGCTTCAGGTCTTGGTACATTTTTGAACTCCCCGGATGAACTTGGTATCCGGAATTATGATCTTCAACTAGCACCTCCTGATGCATATACTTAGGGATCCATAAGTGATCTACATGATAGATGGAACCTTATGAAATTGAATATCGGTATGCTGACCACTATCGATGGCTTGTTTGAAATTTAGGTATTCATGATCTTTAGTTTGAGTGATAGATACATCTCTGTGGAACGTGGGCTCCATATTAATCATTGAGAGCATCGCACTCACTTGGCCGCTACGTGCTGATTGGATGTCCAATTTACGGAATTCTTCTTCCAGAGGACTCTTGGAGATAAGAGCATTGAGAGTGGCATGACGACTTAGGGCATTAGCTACATCATTCGCCTTTCTAGGGTGATACTAGATATCAAAGTTGTAGTCACTGATTAATTCTAGCATCCTTCTCTATCTACAGTTTAACTCCATTGAGTGAATATGTATTTCAGACTCTGGTGATCTGTGAAGATTGAGCACTGAATCCCATAGGGATAGTGATGCCAGATTTTTAGGACGAACACTACAGCAGCTAACTTGAGATCATGAATTGCATAGTTCTTTCATGGGGCTTCAACTGATGAGAAGCACACACGATGACCTCTTCCTTTTTGCATTAATATGACACCTAAGCCTATACCTGAGGAGTCAGTATAGACTTGATAGTTCACTCCTTCTTTAGGAAGGACTAGAACTGGAGCGGTGGATAGTGCGTCCTTTAATGCTTGGAATGCCTCCTCACATGCTGGAGACCATTCGAATGGCACTGCGTTCTGGGTTAGCTTAGTCAGTGGAGAGATTATCTAGGAGAAGCCCTTTACAAATTTCTTGTAGTAACCAGCAAAGCCTAAGAATCTTCTGATATTGGTCACTGTCTTGGGCTGAACCCATTCCTGGATAGCACTGACTTTGTTCTAATACCTTGGGCATCTACCATATGCCTCAAAAAAGCTACAGAATCAAGCCAAAATTCGCATTTGAAATATTTAGCATAAATTCTATGGTTACGCACTTCTTCTATCACTATTCTTAAGTTCTCTTTGTGCTCTTTTGGGTCCTTGGAGTAGATTAAGATGTCGTCAATGAAAGGATTACGAATTTATCAAGGTATGGTTTAAGGATGCGCTTCATTAAGTCCATGAATATTTAAGGTGCATTTGTCAACCCAAATGACATCACTAAAAACTCGTAGTGTCCATAATCAGTCCTGAAGGTTGTCTTCTCAACATTTGAGTCCTTGACTTGCAGTTGTTGATAGCCCGATCGTAGATCAATTTTAGAAAATACCTTGGCTCTTGCCAACTGATCGAATAAGTCATCTATGCAAGGCAATGGATACTTGTTTTTGATCGTGACTTTAATTCCGTTCATGGTACTTAATACACATACACATAGAACCATCTTTCTTCTTACAAATAGTACCAGTGCTCCCCAAGGTGATGAGCTTGGCCTAATGAGACCTTTCTCTAGCAGTTCTTGTAACTATTTAACTATTTATTCAACTCCTACAATTCTCTGGGCGCCATACAGTAAGGATCTTTAGAGATGGGTTGCATTCTTGGAATGGTGTCAATTGCAAATTGCACTTCCCGTATAGGAGGAAGATCGGGTAAGCCTTCTGGGAAAACGTCGGCAAATTTGCGAACGACGGGATTTTCAGATAAAGAAATGCCTTCTTTCTTCTCTCCTAGTATTGTTACTAGGAAGGCATCACAACCTTTGTGAACTAATCTCTTTGCTTTTATAGCATTGATTAATGAGGCTCAAGTGCTAAGGTTACCAATAAAAGATCTGGCCTTACTACCACTTCCTAAGGCAATCCTCTTCCTTGTGCAGTTGATAGTGGCGTTATGCTGGCTTAGCCAAATCATGTCTAATATTACATCAAAATTGGCTATTGGGAGAACTACTAACTTGGATTCATACTTCTCATTCCCAATTGGAACTTATAACTTGTAGAAACTAATAAGCTGGCAATTAGGCTCCAGAAAGTATCCCAACATTAAGAGGATTGGCTAGGTGATACAAGGGTAGGTTAAGTGATTTTGCCCAGCCATAAGACACAAAGAAGTGACTAGCTCCAGTGTCAAATAGAATGTTACAGGGTTTATTATTTATGCAAATCAAACTAATCGCAAAGGTAATTAGTTACTAACTACGTAAAGCAAGTAATAATTATAGAGATAAAAGAGGTTCGAAGGTGTGTACCTGATACCACGTGATTGTCCTCAGCAGCCTCCACTGGTGTGAGGGTGTACACACATGTAGGCACGATGGGCTTGATGTTATAGGTCTGCCATGAAGGTGGTTGATGTGCATTTGGGTAGGGGACATTAGCTTGTCATGCACCTCACATCTGGAGTAGAGGGTGGTGTTGGACGAGTTTCTGCAGGCTTCTGAAATAAGTCAAAGGCTTCACGGCGCTTGGAACGGCCAATTTGATCACCATCAATAGTTTCCGTAGCCGTACAGTGGTATAATCCATGGCCTGGCCATCCGCAAGTAAAGCAGACATGACTCCCGTGGTAACACCGACCATACGGGTGTTTGCTTCGTGCACCCATTGAATAAATCGGCAAGAGGAACTTCGGCCTCGAGCGGGTATACCCTGGCTCATCTGGGGGGAATCTGCTGGAATGACATGGACCCGATAATCCTCTTGGGTCATTCTCTGGCCTGGTCCTGCTCTATCACTTTTGGCAGTTTCAAGTAGCTCCACAAAGTTTATTTTGCGGAAAGGGATTACTTGGCTCTTGATGGAGGGTCGTTAGGATACTCTGATAATGGTGGCAGTGGTCTGGTTCAGTAAGAATCAAGCTAGTGGAAAACCTTGCAAGGTGACAAAACTCTGCCTCATATGCAGCTATAGATCGGTCACCTTATTGTAATTTCAGAAACATGTCCTCCCAAGTGATATTTGGCAGATAGAGGGATGAAGCGGGACAGGAAGGACCCAATGAATTCATCCTATGTGATGTCCTCTAACGATACCCTCGGCAAACTGCAAGCTACGGGGTGGTGTCGCTCCACCAGTACTTGCCTCATCTTGTAGGCGGTGGATAGCGAAATGGACCACCTCTGAGTCAGGGCACTTTATGCTTGTCAAGTTCTTCTCCAACATTTTTATCCAGGTGGCTGTGTCGACTGCAGGGAGATTCCCATTGAAGTGGGGGGTCTTAAGCAGAGGAACTGTGCAGCAGTCCATTTGCAGACTGAATGTGATGGTTGATGGGAGAACTGTAATACTGGTGCAACATTCTACTGTGGTATAGTTCTGGCTTATTTACCGCTACCAGCAACCGTTCCATCCACTCGGCCTGCTTGGTCTGAGTGTCTGTAGTCTTCTTAGCCTGCTTTTATTAGATTTTGCCTATTTCTTGTGAGATTCCATCATTACTTTGATGGCTTCCAGCAAGGCATTCACCTCATTAGATGAGGAGCTAGAAGGAGCAGGAGATGGTCTCTGTCTGGGATTCATTGTATTTCACTAAAATTTGAATTAAGAACAACACACATTTTAGAAATAGGAGATCATAACATTTTATCTCTTTTTATTAATCATAGATGAAAGATGAAAAATACTTCATTGAAAAAGTAGATAGAACATCAGATAATAAAAGACAACAAATGGGAAAACATAGAGTCTATCCTATGTATTTCTTAGTGAAAGCCTGGGAAAAGTTAGCGCATGTCATTTCTGGTCGGCGGCGAGCAGATCCACGCTCGAATATCTACACTTTGCGAGCCCACCACTCCTTTGCGTAGTCTTGGAGGAGGATGTCGATGAGGTCGAGTCATATACAATACGGGCATTCCAAATCGTTGAACACTTTGGTCACTCTGCGTAACCACTCCTTAGCTAGGATGGAGAAGTCCAGTCCCCGGTATACAACATCTTCTAGCATTCTTTCCAAAACACTGGCTCCTACCGGGGAGACTTTTGGACTTCTCTCCCGTGTCTTTTTACTAAGTAAACATCGGACTTCCACCTATCTTCAAAGTGGGCGAAAAAGTTGTATCTTGACTTTCTCGTATAGTAGTAATCCTAGATTTTCAAATCAAGCGGTGCAAGAATAATAGTTCAATTCTAACTCCATCATTTATTACAAAATTTAAAGTACAAGATGTAGAATGTGAAACAAATAAGAGGTGAATAAGAGCTAAAATGTCTATCCAATATATCTGGCGGTAATGGCATGGCGAAAGTCCACATAGGTGACCTCCCTTTGTAATCCTTCACGCTAACGGGTGAGTGCTCGTAGGGTGACACTCCACCAATCCTTGGCTCTGTCATGTAGTAGGCAGGATACAATGGGAATCCTAATGTTGTCTGGGCAGTTAATAATCCCAAACACAAAATCTACCCGCTTCAGCCACTCCTTGGCTGCAACGGGGTGATTATATCCTCTGAATACACTATGTTGGATTAATTGAATCAGCATTCAGACTTTGGGGTTTGACATTCCTTCTACGCACTTCTCATGCTGCCGATGAAGTTGGACAATGTACTCCCACCTATCTTCAAATCATTGGTGATGCCACCTAAGCGTCATCCTTGTACGTTTAGTATTGTTCTAAGTTACATTAATTTACTGATATGTTACTTGTGAATGCATTTCCTTTTCCATACTCTTATTATTTTGAGCTCTTGATCATGATGTTTGAATGTAACTCATGTATTTAGTTAATGATTGATTGGCAGAAGAATCATCTATTAGGTAAAGTGGAATCCAAATCCCTATCTGACACCTTATGCGATTCTCTGATACCAACTATGGCACCCTAAGCCCGTAATCATTGGGCTAAGGAGTGAAGTGTCACTCATGCAAATCCCTCACTCAACATTGGATTAGGTGAGATCCACAATCCACTGCTGAGGTAAGGATGTGCACACAATATAATAGGATCAGCCATACAGAGTGCGGAGGCAAATGAGAAGTAAATATTACATCCATTCACCATACATCAAGTATGAAATGGTAATATAGCCCAAAAAATATTAAAGTGCAGAAAGTAAACATAGTGACAGAACCTGTATTATAATAACATTTAAAATAAAGTCTATAAAATGAAATAAATAACTCTGATCCTCACTATGAAAAGAAAAAGGCAGCTAAATATCCTCTAGTCCAAGCTGCTGCACCTCCTCTAAGTAAGGCTCCTCCTCAGGTACAAGATCCTCAAGCTGCTCAATACCTGACATTGTTGGTTTCACAATGCCAGGGCCCTAGACAATAAAGAAAAATCTTATTAGACAAAATATCTAAGTACATTTTAGGCAAGTAATTTATTGAGCATTTATTAATATCACCATTTTACTCTAAACAAAATCAACAATATCTAGCATGGGAGCAAGTAAGCATACAAGGGAATGTGAATAAGTTATAAATGCAATTTTTATAACTAAGCAAAGATTGAGGCAAAAGCACACCTCAAGTGAAACTAAACTAGTAGGGCATACATATATAATACAATATGTAAGAATATTGAAAAGAAAAGTATAATCTAGATATGCTGATGATTAGATGACATATACTAATTTAAGACACTTAATCTGAAAATTGTACATATAACATAAGCATTAAAGTCCTAGCGTCATATATATATATATATATATATATCTATATAAGTGAGCAGGTAAAACAATACCACTACAGCTGATTAAAATAACATGCATCAATAACATAATCAATAGTAAGCTGAAAAACTATAAAGGAATATATACACTGCCATATTAGAAGAATTGGCCAATCTGACCCAATATATTATATATATATCCATTCCCATAGCCTTTATGGGCTAGGGCAAACATATCACTATATAGCACTGTATGACTGATGAGGCAGATAATACTATGCAAATATCTTTTAGTTTATTATACTTTTGTTTCTGTGGACAATTTCAGAAACAACTGAGAAGTCAAGCACATCTGCAAGACTGAACGAGTCCCATGTTTAACACACTCTCCTCAATGAGTGCTAATAAGTATCCTGATCTCAACTTACCCCCTGTCCATTGGAGTAACGTGTGCCATAATCCACCATAAATTGAACTAAAATGCAAATGTTTTTCTAAATTCTAAGTTTTCATTTTTTATGCAATAATATTTTTCTTATATGATATGTCCAAGAAAAATAGCACAAAATTCAAGGAAGGCGTAACACAAAGTCAAATAGTAAGCAAGGGACTCTATTAAATATGGTGATATCATTTGTTTTCTAATTTAAACATTCTAACTATTCCAAGTTACACAAGTTCAGGATCTCTAATTCCTACTATCGAGTGTAACTTAGAAGTACACCCTTATAGGTTACAAAATATTAGGACTAGCTAGGTTATAATATGCTTAATTAATGTCGACTATAAGAAATATCATGACCTAGTTTAGGAGTTCAAATGTTCTAACCAATTAATTGACCAATATCTAAAGCCTAGAGATTATGGATTTAACACATGAGATTGGTTAAATCACACAACCCCCAAAGGTAAAACATAAGATCTAGGTTTTAGTCTAAAAGTTATTTATTGATTAAATCATATTAAGAAAATCAAACTTAATAGGATGAATCGCTTATCTTGGATTTAAGGTTGAAAGACAAAAATAATCAAAATAAAGCATAATAAACACTAGAAACTAGTAAAACCAAGGATTCATTCATTAAAAACCCCATTTTTTTTCAATTAATGAAATCTAACCTATGATCTAGTCTTGGTCTTAGGAATAGCCCTATTGTGAGGTGAAAGATCCTAAGGAAAAGACTTAGAAAAGATTAAGGAATTTTACTAATTTTGATTGGAAAGCTGATTTTATTCACTTAGGAGATTCTAATACACTTCTACTACTAATTTTAGTGATTTACTAAAGAAATTAGGAGTTAAAAATACTTAACCTAAATTTTGGTCAAAATAACCATTTTGTTCCTTCCTAAGACTTCAAAAAGCTACTTTTTGAATTAGGGTTTTAAATGAGAATTTCTTATAGCCAAGTGATTCCTTACTGTCTAACATGAAGATAGACAGTAAGTACGCTCAATTTGAACATGAAACGGATCCTATAGGTCCAAACAAAGGTTTTTGACCTAAGGGGCAATCTTGTAATTTAGGAGGAGTCCCAAATGCAATTATTAGACCTCCTATTCAAGCAAATAATTTTGAAATTAAGCCATTAACGTTAAATATGGTCGAAAACAATCAATTTAGTGGCCTAGCCTCGGATAATCCCAATGCGCATATTTCAACTTTTCTAAAAATATGCGACACTTTTGGATTCAATGGAGTGTCTGATGATGTCCTTAGGTTGAGATTATTCCCATTTTCTCTGAGAGATAGAGCAAAAGTTTGACTCAGCTCTCTGCCTAGCGAGTCTATTAGCACTTGGGATGACTTGGCTAGGAAATTCCTAGCTAAGTATTTCCCACCTGCTAAAACTGCTAGGCTAAGAAATGAGATCTCAAATTTCTCTCAACAAATGGTGAAAGCTTATATGATGGTTCGCAGCACTTTAAGGATTGCTTAAGGTGTTGCCTACATGATGGGTTTCTATTATGGATGCAAGTGTAGACTTTCTGTAATGGATTTAATGCACACACAAGGATACTCATTGATGCAACCGCAGGTGGTTCCTTGAGCAGTAAGACCCAAGAGCAGGCCTTTGATCTCCTTGAGGAAATGATGAATAATGCATAACAATGGTCATCTGAGCGGCTTAGTTCCAACAAAAAGGTGTTAATTAACTTGAATGAGTCAAATCAATTGACCTCCCTGAAAAGGGAAATTGAATGATTAACCGATAAAATTGAGGTTTGTGTGAACGCCATCCAAGAAGTGAACTGTGAGATGTGTGGAGGGAACCAAAATAGCGAATGTTGTAATTTGAACAACCCATTTGTTCCCTCGCAAACTGAACAAGTAAGATTCTTATGGGATAACAATAATAGCAATAACCCCCACAATAACCCCTACTCTAATATATACAACCCGGGGTGGAGAAATTACCCAAACATTTCTTGGAGTGAGGGGAATTCTCTAGGTAATCACAACTCTCAACAACAAAATAGGCCAACCCAAAATTTCAATAACTCCTTTAAGTCTACTCAACATAGAAATGAGGAACTTGGGCTAGAATAATTTTTTTGGGTCTTTAAAACAGAAACTATTTGCAATTTATGAAAAGGATAGAGTTAACCATGAACTGGCATGAAACCTCAATTCAAGGAATTGGGGTATCTCTTAAGAATATTGAAGTCCAATTGGGACAAATTTCTTAACAGACGTCAACTCGACATGAGGGAATGCTCCTAAGCTCAATTGAAATAAACCCGAGACAGATGGTGAGTGTGATCAACTTGGACATGGCAAAATTAAATTGCATGGAGCATAGCTCTACTAAAGAGAGTATAGGAGGAAAAACTAGGGAAATTGATACTAAGATCATTAAAGGAGGTAGAAGAGCCATTAATAGAGTGGACCCTAGAAGAATGAATATTCCTTATATTATTGAGGGTGAAGTCCTATTAGATCCTTTGTGTGATCTAGGGGCTTCTATTAATGTTATGTCGTTACATATACTCCCAACTAGGGGTAAGGGGAATGGAAGAAATGCCCATTATTCTTGAATTTGCTAATCTAGATTCGAGGACTCCCCTTGGAATTGTGATGAATGTTCAAGTAGGAATAGGAAGTTTTATGATTCATACAAATTTTGTTGTGTGTGAATGGGACAGATGGAGTCAAAACTCCACTGTAATAATTGGGAGACCATTCCTTGCCTACTCTAGAGCAATAATTGAAGTAGAAAGAGGGTTGATGACTGTGAGAGTAAATGGCTTAAAAGAGATCATAAATCTGATGCCTTCTATTTTTAAAGAGAGAATTACAAAGGCTAATTGGAAAAAAGTTAATTTGAAGCTGGAAGGTAAAGGGAATATTTTTAGTGAAGCTAATTTTGGTAGTCACTAGTATACCTCATCTAAGGGAAGTGACAAGAAAGGGGAGAAAAGAAAAAGAAAACTAGAAGAGGGAAGAAGAAGAAAAATGGAGCTTCCCTTCTTATTATTAAGAATGGGGCAAAAAATAAGGCAAATGATGAAATCATGAGTTCAATCCCAACTTTAGTAGGTGCTCACTCACATAAATCAAAAACATGGAAGAAGAAACCACCCCTGAATTTAGACCATGTTTGATCCTAAACATATCAGACTGACGACATTAAGCCAAACGCTTCTTAGGAGGCAACTGACAGACTGTAAATACATGTCTGCACTCACACACAACTGTACGTGGTTTGAAGTAATAAGTGGAAAGTGTTAATTTCTGAGAATTTATCAATCCTCAGAGAATTGGTTGATTTTGCATTAAGGTGTATCTATTCTTACTAATATTTAAGCTACAATATAATGGATGAGTTGGTTTTAATTCAGCACAATAATCACTAAGTAGAAATAGCAAGATAAGAGAAAGAGGAGAGTTGGGACCATCCTACATGTCATGATATAATATTTATGTGTATTAGTTTCTCAAGCTTTATCTTTCATTTTAACTTATAATCAAGTGCACATTTTTTTTTTTGAGTTTTACTCAAGGTCTTACAAGTTCAAATCTCATGCGCAAAATGAACTCACATTCGGTTCTATTTTGGCATAAAGACTCCTATAAGATTTTTTGGATTTTATTTTTTTATCTTATTCTCTTGATCAAGGAGAGTTTGACTATTAAATCTTAGGATCTTACAAGCATTGATTTCCACTACGAGCATCACTTGCATCTCACATAATTGAGATGAGGGATTCATATGTTGGGCTCAATGACTATGTCACTTAGCTTATGAGCTCTCAACACTTCCTTCCTCTACCTCAATTATGTTGAGCTAAGGAGCTCATTTAGTGGGTCTTAGCATCACTTTAATAAACTATTTGGTTGAGCTTAGGTTGAGGTGCATTGAGCTTAAGAGCTTTGTCACATAGTTCCAAGCTTCATACACTCATAACCTAGCATCAAACCTAAGGTGAGCTAAGGAGCACAAGACTATTTAGTTCTTGAGCCTTTTTAGTTCTTTTCTCTTAATCCACATTCAAGACTAAATTAAATAAAATATTTCTTAGCAAGGCATTAAGATCACAAATATATTATGCTTGAAAAAAAAAACTTCATACATTAATGTTACATCATGCACATGGGACTTCACCCCAACCCTCCCCAAGTGAGTTTAGCTACTCATCACAAAAGAAAGAAGAAAATTATATACATGGATAAAGACCATTTCATGATCAACTAAAAAGAATAGCAAGAGTAGAGCTTAGAAGATACTAGGAACGCTCCTTGGAAGTTCTCTAGAATCCTTCTTCTCCTTTTCAATGCTTCCTTCTTAGGTCGCTAGTGCTGCCTTCTTCCTTCTCTTCCAATGCAAGAGCTTGCTTTGCCACCCTTGGGGAGTTCTTCTCTTCCTTGGCACTCCTCCTTACTTAGTGGATTTTTGGCTAAAATTGTGAACCCTCCTCTAGTCAAGAGGGGGTATTATAAGAGAGGGGCTGCCTTCATCTTCCTTCATTTCAAAACCAGCAATGCCATTTAAAATTCTGAACTCATGATGGCAAAATCCTCCATTGATGGTGAGGTGACAAATATCATCATTTATTTAACCAAAATATCACCTCAAAGTCTTCTTTTTCAAATAAAAATGTAGCAGCTACAGGGAATGATGGCTGGGGACAAAATGCAGGATAGAGGTCATGTCCCCAGCTGCAAAAATGCTGTCTGGAAAAATTACGGTGGGCCGCGGCACCGCGCGGCAGCGCGCTGTGGCGCGCTGCGGCTTGCAATGGTCCTATTCGCCGAGTCCCCCGCTGCCGCGCGCTACCACGTTTGAGCTTTGGAAGATGTCCCGCTGCAGTGCGCTGCAGCGGGCCAATTTGCACATCTACTGTTCAATTACTTAACTTTTTTTTTTAAAGTAAAAATATTTCCACTGCAAACCACTACAGCACGCGACCGCGCGCTGTAGCGTCTCGTTTTGCAAAACATGTTCAAATAAGTGATTTTTCTGTTTATATAGTCCAGAATATTTTCGCTGCAGCGCGCGACTGCGTGCTGTAGCGGCTCGTTTTGCAAAACACTATTCAATTATCGATTTCCCCATTTTATAAAGTTGGAAATATTTTCACTGCAGATCGCTACAGTGCGCGACCCGCGCACTGTAGCGGCTCATTTTGTAAGAAACGCTGTTCAATAATCGATTTTCCCCCGTTTTATAAAGTTGGAAACATTTCTGCAGCAGACCGCTGCAGCGCACGACCCGCTCGCTTTAGCGTCTCATTTTGTAAAAAAAAACATTGTTCAATTAGTAAGCATCCTATTTATAAAGTTTAAATAATTCCGCTGCAGCCCGCTGCGGCGCGCTGCAGCGCTGCAGCGGATTCCTTTAATAAAATTTTGAAATTCTTGTAGATTACGCCTCGGAACTCCTTTGGATGTCATTTTCCTAAAAAAGATAAAAAAATAGATTTATGAGCAGCTTAAAAGATCTTAAGTGAATGAAATATCCCTTTATTTAGATATAATTTATGGATTCATCAGCAACCCAATCTGCTTGATTGAGAACTTAGGAGTAGTCATTAGAAATAAAACAACCTCAATTTGAGTTGAATGATTTTTGGAAGTAATTTGAAAGCTTGGAAAAATTTTTGCTTTTGAAGACGCTGCAGCGGAAGTTACGCCACAGCGGATTCAGCCGCTAGAGCGCACCACAGCTGATTCAGCCGCTAGAGCGCGCTGCAGTGCATTTCAGTGCTACTGCGTGCTTGTGGCGGAATTTTATGCACACTAGAGCGTGCTACAGTGCATTTCAGTACTACAGCATGCCATGGCGACTAACGCCCAGCTGTAAATTACTTTAACTGCTTGGGATTCCCCAAACAGTTAATAGCACTACAGCGTCACTTGAAACCTAAAACCTGGATATAATGCTGCAGAAGCTAATTTTTTTTCACACATTTAAGGCTAAATTCTAGTCACATTTATTGCATGATATTAAAACAACTCTTGACTATCCTTAATCATGCTTTGAATGTGATTACCTTTGTAAGAACTTTCAGAATCTTTGGATATAAATACCAGGTGGAGGAGGAGAGAATTTCACCCTTGTCTAAATTAAAATTCAGATTTTTATTTCCAAAACCCTTCATCTCTCCTCTCTAGAATATCTTCACAGAAGAAGAAAGTGGTAAGCAAGGAGAAGGGGCCTCAACTTCTGGAGGCCCCTACCATAAGAAAAGATTCATCTCGATTGAAGCCGAGCAAAGGTCAATCAGGTAACATGAAAGCATAAACTAATCATCAAATGATGATTTAGACTCCCCTACCCTGTGAACTCAGATAAATCATGAACAGGGGATGGGAGCCTTGGTTGAGTCCCAAAATGCAACCTACCCCGCCATAGTTCATGAGGTTTACGCCAACACAATCAATGCATCGGGCATAAAATCACTGCCCGGGGCAAGGGAGTGGAGTTTGGGAGGAGACAAACTAAAATTTTTATTTGTTAAGAAAGGTAGAAAACAGTGCCTAGATCAACCTCACAGGGTCACAATATGACCTAGATGCTATCGCCAGTGAAATCACCGCGCTGATGTGGGCTGGAGAGGGAACTTATCCAACATTCCTCGAGCACTCCACACGTAGTAGAGCAATGCTTGGCATGTGTTCGTCTCCACTCTGTAATGCCATCTAGGCATCTCATCGAGGTGACTCGGAATAGGGCGCTGCTCCTATGCACATTTTAATGGCCTGGAGATATTTATAACTCCAGCATTATCGAGGAGCAGCTCTGGATGGCCCTGATTGGGACTTGTGCTGTGTTAGCATTTGGGTCACTCATTTCAAGTTTGTGTAAGGATCAAGGAGTCAAGATCCTCTCTTCTGATGTCGTGATCCCTCCCCGTTCTCCTCTAGACCTGACTAGTTTGAGCACCTGCACACTTGAGGAGGTGGGGGCAGAAAAGAGAAGGGGGGAGGAAGGAGAAGCTTCAACTTACCCTAGTCGGACCATAGCTAATCAGATATTTTTCTCATCAAAGAGACTTAGGCGTAGCTACGGCACGGAACATGCAGTTCTTCAAAACAGAAGTCGCTCGGACAGTGCCAATTCTAGACGGGAATTCTATGACGCTCTAGGAACGATGTTCCATGAATGGAGCTTGCATGGAGGACCTGGACAATTCTCGGCTGCCACAACCCCCTGTTGTTGAACCCATCCTGAACACGGAATAGCCAACGGACTACACCCATCGCGATTTCGATAAGAGGAAAAAGAAGATCAAGAGCAAAATGATTAATATGTTGTACTATTTTTTAATTTTTTTATATTTTGTTGTTTTATTTTTTAATTTTTATTTTTCTATTTTCTTTGTGTTATTATTATAATTAATACATCTTAGATTGATTAAACCTTCCTGAGATGCTCTTGAGTTTGCCAAGTTAATTTTCTAAAAACTTTCTATAAGTATTCAATAACAAATCATATGTGAACCTGTCACCAATTGTGCCTAACCAAGGGTGATTGAATTTAATGACAACACACTAAGCTTCCTTAGTAAGGTGAAAAACTCTAAGTAACTTCTTAGTCTCCAATGAATTTAACTGAACACATGCTAAAATTCTAAGTGTGGGGGTAGGGAGTCTTAAGGAACTAAAACTAGAAATGGGCAAGAAAAGAATAAACAATTAAGTGTGCTAGGCTTCTGTAGAACTTCATGATCACAAAAAAAATTGAACGGGGATGAAGAAAATATATTTTCCTAGAATTAAAAAGAGAAATCAAAAATAGAATCAGGGATGAATAAAAATATCTCTCCTAGAAAATGTGATTTGTTCTTTGTGATTCATAAGAAGGAGCACCACATGGCATAGAATTTTGGTCACTCATTTATTGCCTAGCTAGAGTTTGGAATTCCTAAGGAAACTATTCCCCCCCTAAATGAAGAAATATGCATCTAATTATTTCAGATGGAGACTAGTGAAAGTGAGATGAGCTTTGAACCTAAATTTGGAAGATGATTGTGGTTGTATATATGTAAATCACCTGGAATTAAGAAATAATAAGCGACATAGAACTTCACATTGACATCCAACATTGAATCCACAACCTTAAAAATCAAAAAATACACATGAGCTTACTTGAGAATGAGCAAGAATTTTAGTGTGGGGGTGAGATAAATCCAAGAGTTATAGCAAAATAAAGGAAGATACAAATTATCACATAACAAGCATACTTTGAAATAAATTCAATGATTTTTAGGAGAAAGCTGCAGAAAAGACAATCTGGAACAAAAACAAAATTCTGGAAGAAAACCACAATGGCGCGCCACAGCGCGCCATATCGGGCCATGGCGGTCTACTAAATAGGGCTCACCTAGAAGAACCATATCTGCAAGCCTAGAAGGAGAACTGCAGCAAAGTGTCACAGTGCACCACAGCGGGCTATGATGACAATCTAGAATATTATATTGAACTATATGAAAACTAATTGAACAGCAAAATTCAAAATATTAAGCTCTCCAGCGTGCCACAACGCAATAGGCTCCACTAAAGAGAAATGTATACCTGGTAGAAATCTGCTTCAGCACGCCCCCAGTGTGCTACAGCAGGCCATAATGTCATTTCTGATAAACTATATAAATAAAAGGGAAAAATTAGTTGAACGGTTGAATTCAAAAATTAAACCACTCCAGCGCTCCGTGGCATGCATATGAATCTGAATTAACTCGACTTGCTACAATTCACTACGTAGGATCCCCAATAAACAGTATGTATGGAACCATGCACAACATGAATACGATGCAACTATTGCAGTGTGCTACAACGCACCACAAGACCGATGTAGTTTTTTCCAGGTCAAAGCATTAATGACATCATAGGGAAGGCTGAAAATTTAAACCATTGGCCTTTTCCAACCATTTGGAAACTGCAAAAGCAATAAATCTTATTGTATCCAAGAGGAATAAAGAAATAAATTAAATAGATTGCCATTAATTCAAGAAAGAGGAAGGGTTAGATAGAATTTATGCACAAGGCTGAAGGAATACCTATATAAATAACATTTTGAAACTAAAGTATGGTTCCCAATTTTGACATTCATTGATCTAATTTAGAAGCTGCTATGGGAAAGAGAAGGAGAACTCTCCAGGGAAGAATTTTTAGAATTATCTTGCAAGTTCAAGTGGGAAGAGAAGCAGAGGAACTTAGATAACGGAAGAGAAGGAAGGAGAAAGAACCAAGAGAACACCAGAAATTCAAAGCTGTTCCTAGTACCATTCTCATTCCTATCTTATTTCTTTATTTGTGAACCAATGTCAAGGTTCATGTTCTTTTATATCTCTTGATGTCTTGAAACTATAATGGAAGGCTAAACCCTCCTTGGAGGGGTCAGGCTATAATTATGTGCTGAGTAAGGTGTATAGTGTTGTATGTTGAATTTGCAATGAATAAAAGTTGAGATGAACTTTTATTTATTTTTATTGACTTCCAAGAATGATTATCAAATTTAAGTCTTAATAAACTAAATCGAGAATGAAAATCTTTTTATAGGACATTAAAAGACTTGTGCTTCATTGCTCACTGATTGGATTAGAGCAAGGAGTAAGTGCAATAGAGCTCAGAGCTATGTGACAAGTTCTCAAGCCCATTAGCACCACTCATTCAGATCATCCAAAAAGTTGAAGCTTATGAGCCAAGCCCCCTCCAATCATGCTCTGTGGCTCAGCAAGGCAGATGGAGGGAGAGATCATCGAACACCCATGGATGATGCGACATATTCAATTGGGTCCGATGAATCCTTTGCCTAGCTAAATTACGTGTGTAGCGCACGACATTGATAGGTGGAAAAGCAAAGCTTGTGAGATCCATTGAATTAAAATAATGTTTTGGTAACCTAGACGTAGGAATTCAAAATTAAACTAAAAGGACCTTATAAGAATCTATGTGCTGATATAGAACCCCTAGGGTATTCTCCTTATGCATTAGATTTGAACTTGTTAGAATTAGAAGACCAATCTAAGGAAGGAAATGTTCACTTAATTTGATTAGGCATAGTAAAATTACTTTATGAATTGCAATAACATGATTACAACACCAAGTACTTACGAGTCATATAATGAATCTCCAACTCTCTCCTCTTAAAACAAATAATATCTTCAATTTAATATTTGCATTGTTTAAATTAGGAACCACACCAAAACCAAAATATTAATTGTATAAACCTTATTGAACATATATAAAACTTAGTAACCAAACCACCATTCCCTGTGGATGATATAAATCCGTAACTCACCATTTCAAATTATCACTTCAAACACAGTACACTTACGTGCAAGCGCTAACACAAAATTTAAGTCTGTCATCAGGGTCCGACCTGACTCGTTACTACTTGCCGTCTCCATCTTCTCTCGCTCAATAGGTCTATTAGGGTAACCCTAATCAATGAATTCTTCTTTGATAGACCACACCACAGCCTGCATTTTAAGGCTACATCATCCACAGACCCAAACATATCAATCGAGCACCAAAGCCCTCTTCCCAGTGGCCAGAGGATGTCGAGACCTTACTCGACCAAGACCTCCCACTAGAGTTTACTGTGGGGAAGTTAATTCTTTCCATAAAGGCATCCATTCAACTGGGGTTTGACCCATTCACCATTAAGGAGGTAAGACGAATCAAACCACTATATCCTTGAGGCTCAGGAGGCGCCCAATTGCTGGGTCCTTACTTGGATTCGGCTCTTGAGACACACGGCATTCCGATCGATCGATACAATAGATCGGAGTTAGCTGACAGCCCTGATGATAACTACATTGAGTTATACTAGCTAGGGGATGTAGACTCAAAATAAAATTGAGTTGGAATTGATTTCAAGTTTTTGTGGAGTAGCTTCAACTTTACATAAGACTTGCATCATCTAGATAGTGAGTGTTAGTTGTTTGGACAGAGTCCTTTTGATCCCAATTTACCCATGCACATACATCCTAGGGGTCTAGGAGAAAATGAATGCCATTATAGAGCTACTCTAATGCGGTTAAAAAGCATTGATACCACATGATTTGATGGAAAAAATGAATTACATTGACTAAAGTGGGCAGATGCAACCAAGAGGAATTGGGGAAGTTGAAATTGTAGGATGATCTAGGAAGCAGCACAGAGAGTCTGAATACCAGACTTAACCCTCAAATTATGTGAAACTTGAGGCTGGAAGTGCTGGGAATGTTTGGAAATCGACAGGGAGGGAGAGGATCAATGGAGTCTGATGATCACAGTGAGCAATGGGACTCACTGTAAAGATCCTAAGCTATTTATACCACGATAAAGGAGAGGAGGCTTCCATGGCTTGGGTCCATGGCGAAGGCTGAGCCCGAGGGAGGGACCGTTGGCTTAACCGATTAGGGAAAATTATGAGAGATTGTTGTCGGCAAGTTGTTGCAATTAAGGTGGAAAGGGAACAATGAGATCGATCCCGTACTGCCACTGGTGGACAGCAGCAGGTCGAGCTGTCGGGGGGAAGCAGAAGCTGGCGACCGGTAGAGCTAGAGACGAAGCTCCACGGTGCCGAGGTTGCTCCGAACAATCTGATGGATCAACCATTGGCTATAAACAGTTTTGATGTGCCCCGATTAATTACTTAAGTTGCTTTGCAATCAGCCATTGGATCAAAGGAATGATCCCACGGATGACGATAGATCTTAGAGTGAGGGATTGGATGCCGTTGGATGTGGC
This sequence comes from Gastrodia elata, assembly GCA_016760335.1. NCBI lineage: Eukaryota > Viridiplantae > Streptophyta > Magnoliopsida > Asparagales > Orchidaceae > Gastrodia > Gastrodia elata. The sequence goes on along the minus strand of CM028678.1, from coordinate 27,196,690 downwards.
ACGCAAGATTCATGTGAGGATAGCGATACGCGGAGAAAGCTGCGCTGTTGTCGATCCCGGCAGTGAATCCTACCATTATAAAAATAGTTAAAATTATTATTACTTTATTTAATTTACTTATTAATTAATTTAATTAATTATAATGAGTTTAAATTCAATTTAGGACCAGATGATCTCTAAAAATTCCCAAACTTTCACCCTTAGCTAATTAGGGTGTGAAGAATTCAAAAATTAAATCAAATTTTAATTTGGAAATAAAATTAATTTAACTTATTTTCAAGATCCTAAAATAGGCAAAAGTGCCATATTGCTCAAATAAGCTCTAATTGATCCCAAACTTCTAGGATTATATTTAAATGGCTAATTGAGTATAATTGGATGAAAATTTGTTCTTAGTTTAGCTTAGATTTAGCAAAGTACCAACCTGAGAGGTTACACTTAGCCAAGAGAGGGACCATCCTGTTGTTCCTAGGGATTGATTTTGTTTTTGCTTGTGATGACTACTGTGCCTTCTTCTTTTAGCTTTAAATTCAGTGGTTTTATGTAATTAATGTTTTGGATGTTTTTATTTTTTGCTCTTTTATTCTGAGTTGAGCCAATATCCTATTTTTTTGTGCTATGGGTTGCATATTATACTTATTTTTGCTTTCACACTCTCTTCTTTCTTATATATGTTGATTAATGAATTATAGTTACACGTGACATATTCTGCAATTTAGGCAGTATAGGATGAAATGTAGCTTGACTATAGTTGGGAATTGGTCACATGGTAACAATTCTACCGTAATCCTGATAATATTAGTATTAACATGACCATAGCAGGGATGGGGCTCCACATCCCCGACATTACTTAAGTGAAGAAATACAAAGAACTGAAATAAAGAAGTAATGACACAAATGTTTAAGAAGATATGGAAAAGTACCAGGGTTCTCAAAAACATTTGGATATTTGTGATGCATATCCACGTCTTTTTCCTAAGTAGATTCTTCAAGAGATTGATTTTTCCATTGAACCTTCATGATTGGAATGGAACAATTCCTTACTTGCGTTTGATCATAAGCTAAGATTTTAGTTGACTCTTCCACATATGAAAGATCTGGTGGAATGTCGACTGCTGAAAGTTGGAGGATCTCTGAGACATCTTCTCAATGATAATACATGGAATACAATATGGACTGCAAAAAAATCATTTGAGAGGTTAAAATGTAGGCTAGAGATCCTACTTTTTCTGATATCTCAAAAGGTCCAGTGTAATGAGGATTGAGTTTCTCTACTTTGCCAAATCTAAAAATGCCTTTCATTGGACTAAATTATAAGTACATGAAATCACCAACACTGAATTCTAGAGGTTGATGATGAGTATCATGATATTTGCTCTACCAATCTTGAGTTGTACAAATCCTCTATTGAATGAGCTTAACTTTCTTATTGGTTTTTTCTACTAATTTTTATCCAAAAAGCTGAACACATTTTGTTTGCGACCATGCAAGAGGAGTACCAAACTTTCTGCTATACATGCATTCATACATAGCCATTTTGAAACTATCTTGAAAGCTATTATTATATGCAAACTTCACCATCGAAATATGATGTTCCTAAAATCTAGCAAAATCTAAAACATAAGCCTAAGCAAGCAGATCTTCAAGAACTTGATTCACTCTTTCAATCTGGCCTTTGGTTTGAGAATGAAAGGTCATACTCATAGTTAGCGTAGTTCACAGGACTTGATGTATAACAACCCAAGCCGTTACCATCCAATTTAGGATTAAACTCGACACAGAAATCAGGATCCTGAGCCACTTCAAAATTAGGTTAAACCAAAAACACTGTTGGATAGAGTATATTTTTGTGATCGTAATGCCTAACTTTGGGAGCAATCTTGCCAACAAAAACTCTAGAATAAAATTTTAAATTATTTAAATTTAGTAAATTGAGAAAAATAAATACAAGTTCGAATTCAACAATTTTGGTATCGTTGGATTAAGAATATTATAAAAAAACTACACTAAATATTTCGTCAAATTTGGAGCTCCTGATTGACCATAATTAATATTTAGAGTTTTTATCTTAAAAATGAATATAAAATAAAATATTGCTCCAATAAAATTTTTGGCACGAGTATGTTCATCTCATCAAGATACTTCTCTCTATCAAATATTGTTATTTTTTTGAAATTAATAGAGGAGATGGAATGAAGAGAGAGAAAGAATACCCCTCCCTTTCCGTCCTCGTCCATCCCACTCTGCCCCCCTCATCCCCACTCCTCCCCACTCCTTTTCTCCCCTCATTTCTCCCCTCTTCTTCCTCATCCACCACTGGTTTCTCCCGCCAACCTCTAGTAAAGCCTTATTAATAGTAAGAAAGAGAAATATATGAAAATTTTTCTTTTCTTTTAGTTCATTTAGTCTTCTTTAAGAATAATAATAATGTTATTTTAATATTAATGTGGGGTTGATTATTAGGATTAGGAGTATTTTAAGGAGAGGAGGGGGAGGCGAGCAGGGCGAGAAGGGCGGGCGCGCAGAGAGACAGAGAGAGGCCGAAACAGACAACGGGGAGGGCAGGCAGGGGGGCGGGCGAGGAAAGAGAAGAGAAGAAATGGGGAGAGAGAGAGCGGAAGGGGAGACAAGGGGCAGGGCGAGCAGGGGGGGGCGGGAGAGAGGGAGAGAGAGGGGGCGAAGAGGGACAACGGGAGGCGAGCAGGGGGAGGGGGCGAGGAGATATATTTTCAAATTGTGTAACATTAATTTTATTATAGATATATATATAACAATATTATTATTATTATAGGATATTATTATAATACAAAAAATAAAGTTATAAATATATATGCATATATTTATAAAGTTAGTATTATCATTGTATAATAATTAAAAATAATAAGGATATTATTATTAATATCATTTATTATAAGCGAAAGAGAATGATAAATTCAAAGAAAAATGAGAGAATGAAGAATATTATTCTCTCTTATATAATAATTATAAATATTATTTTATTTTTGTAATTAATTCATTTTCTTATAAATATTGTCATTATTAAATAAATTAACTATTAAGTTTTTGAGTAATTGCTTATCAAGTATAAAATCAAGCAAATACTTAAACTTTGCCGTTCTGATTTATACATAAGGAAAAGTACTTAATGTCTTTATTAATTGTTTAAATACTTTTTCGCTCAGTATCGCACAAATTTGATAAAAGTACTATTAAAGTCAATTAAAATGATATATGAATTAGTTTGTATAAATGAGTATTAAGATTCAATGTTGATATATTTTTAGTTTAATCAGATAACGTTGAGGATGGGGCTGTCGAATATTAGTAGTCATAAGGAGTCTATGCTGATAAACTTTTAAGAGGTAGGTATAGAGGGAAGTTGAGATATGTAACACCAAAAATAGTACCCCACTATTCTTTAATTTTGTACTTACCAACAAAATCATATTTACGCTAGATATCAAATGCTAAATTCTTTATTATTTTTATGATAATAATTATTTTTATGCTAAAGTTTTTGTACAATTGAAACATATTGTTGGGATAAAATTTATACCCCTTTTTATTTCTATCAAATTATTGATTATTTTGCATATATTTAATAATTGTAAAGTTGACAACTATCAGTAATTAGTATTACAACTAACTAGTATTCAAATGCTTACACTTTTGAAAAGTGCCCAAATTAGGAGCTCCTTATAAGGGAAAGTTGCTAAGGATCAAATAATGTGATATTGCTACATGCAGATTTATCGCTTTTTTGGCATTGTTTAAAGTTTATAACTTTTTTTTAAAATTTAATCTTTGTAATCAAAACTATGAATGAATGAATAAATGAGTTATGTTTGATATTTTATATTATCTTTTTAAAATCACTCAATATGATCTTGTAGCTAGGAGACTTTCCCCAAAAATGGCATTGGATTAGCCCCCACTAACTCGACATCAGGTCCCCATATGATGCATTACCTATAAAAACTTAGAAGTGAATATGTTGTCTCTATCTGATTACAATTGATTTAGGAATACTTGCGGCTTGATAATTTTATTAATATAAAGCTTTGCAAGCTTTTTCGTATAGTTAGTATGACAGATAGGAATAAAATGAAACAGATTTATTAGATGTTCAATGATGGTCAGATTGCATCGACACCATATCTTATGCAGGGCAATCCCATAACGAAGTTCATCAAGATGTCAAACCATTTCCATTTTGAATCTCTAGTAAATACAATAATCCTCCAAGCCTTTGATGTTCGGCCTATCCAGATTATATTGCTGACACTTTGGAACGATTCTGCCACGCTCTTTTTTATACGGCAACCAGAAGGACTGTTATTTTAGTACATTTTTGTACTACAGGGTGGACCTTACATCTTGAAATGGATTTTAATGATAATTTATTGATGCATGGATTTAGGAATCCAAAGATAGTTTTCCTAATAAATTAAATTTCCACGCACCTGCAAATTATGGCGATTGACTGCTTTAATTTTGGCCTTGAACTTAAGTTAATCTTTTTCTTGGGTCTAAGAGATGGAGACATCTCTATGAAATGTTGCCTCTACAGAACTTAGTTATATCATTTGACTAATAATATCTCCTCTGACAGGCTCAATGCACAACTACAAAATTTTGTAATGATAGGACTTTCAGTGATCTAGGTACATAACATAGCATGATGGCTGAGAGCATCACCTACAATGTTTGCTTTGCTGGATGATTCTGAATACTCAAGTTATAATCACTAATTATTTTAACCACCTTCACCAATGATAGTTCAATTGTACCTAAGTAAAATAATACTTCAGACTTTAATAATCAGTGAATATAGAACACTGAATAGACTTGATAGTCTAACAGATAGTGATGCCAAATTTTTAAGGCAAGATAATGGCGATTCAAGTTTTGAGGTCAATGCACTGGATAATTCTTTTATGAGGCTTTAATTGATGAGAAGCATATACAATCACTCTACCTACTTGCATTAACACGCATCCCAAACCAGCTTCAGATGCATCAATATAGACTTGATAGTCTAACCTTTTTTTGGCAGAATGAGCATTGGTGTAGTCGAGAGTGCATTTTTCAATGTTTGAAATGAGTCTTCATAATCAAAATTCCAGAAAAAAGGTAAAGCTTTCAGAGTCTATCTGGTTAATGGAGAAGCATCTGAGAGAAACCTTTAATAATTTTCATAATAACCAGCTAACCTAAAACAATTCAAATGTCAGCCCAGACTGGAGAGTGCTAACTTTTCTTTTGGTCTACATGGATTCCTTGGCATTAACCACATGGCCCAAGAATCCAACAGAAATCTAACCAAAATTTGCACTTTAAGAATTGTGCATACAATTGATGAGAATGCAATGTTTCAGACACTACTCTTAAATGTTCTTTCACGATCCTTTAAAGTATTAGAGTAGATGAAAATATCTTCAATAAAGACAATGTTGAATTTGTCGAGATAAGGCTTTAAGACTTGCTACATCAAGTCTCTGAAAATTGACGGCGCATTGGTGAGTCCGAAGGACATCACAAGGAATTCTAATGATTATAATGAGTGCAAAACGTTGTCTTCTCGACATTATAATATGTCACTCGTACTAGTATATCTGATCTTAGATCATTCTTAGAAAATAGGGATTGCACCAGATAACTACTCAACTAAATTCTTGAATTTTAGGCCATGGATACTTATTATTATTGGTCACTTTATTTAAGTCATGATACTTTTACACATACGCATTGATCCATCCATCTTCTTAACAAACAAAATTGGTGCTCCCCAAGGAGTCCTACTAGGTCTAATGAAACCTTACTAAAGAACTCTAGCAGTTGCTCAGTAAGCTCTAGTAGTTGTTAGGTGTTATTTTGTACTGTGATTTAGATATAAGCTGCGTTCCAGGAATCAACTCTATAAAGAATTCTAATTTTCTTGCTGGAGTATACCAGGCAAGGTCTTTTGGGAACACATTGGGAAATTCTTTCATTACCTTACTTTTAGCGAGAGGAACATGTTCTGTAGCTTCACTCATCATTGTGATGATGAAAGTATCACAACATTTAGCTAATATAATCTTCTCGGCCTTAATTGCATTGATTTGGGATGCTTGCATACTAATCTTCCTTATAAAAGTTTCTAGCTTGCTAAGGGAATGAAGTGTGACCTTCCTTCTTTTGGTAATTGATAAATATATTATGACTATTAAGCTAATGCATATTAAGAATAATATCAAAATAGTTCAAGGGTAGAACAATTAGCTTGGTTTCAAATGCTTGATCAATTTATGGGTTTTTAATGTCATAAAATTTATGAGCGCTATAGTTGGGTTCCAGAGGGAAGTCCAACATCTAATGATTTTGGTAAGCTTATACGAAGGCAGATTAAGGGTTTAGCAAAAGGCTCAGAGATAAGAGAATGACAGGGTCCTAGCGTCGAGTAAATTGCATGATTTATCATTTAAACACAGTGTTTATACAATTATTTATTTAATGCATTAACTACTTGCAATAACAAATTATGCAATATAAAATACTTTTGCAAAAAAAATGGATTTGGGAATGTGTACCTGAAACAATGTTAGTATCTTCAGCAGCTTCAAGGGGAGTTGAGAGTAAAGAACACTTAAGAAATAATAATTGAAACTCTTAAATATCGAGGTGCCTTTTCAAATAATAGTGTAGTTTCTGATAAGAACTCCAAAGTTAAGCGTGTTCAGGTGAGAGGCACTCCCAAGATGGGGGACCTATTGGAAAGTTATCTTCTAAGGATAAAACTGTGAGGCCCATAAGCCATAGCAGATAATACATTGGTACTTAAGAGTTTAAGTTAGTACAAATGCTATTATTACTAGCTATATGGTGTCATATAGAAGCTAAGTTCCAAACAAAGCAAATGACCACTTTATATGAGGAGCCTCTTGAACCTATGATGGTTTAAGGTGCTACAGGGTTATGGGTACCTCTTTAGCTTACAGGGACCACATCTTGTCCATCTACCTAATGGATGGTTCTTGAATATATGTGTGGATACTAATGAGGATGTTAGTTACTTAAGTTAGGGAGATTATAAAGACCCACTTAAGTAGTAATAATTGATACTCATAAATATTGAGGCATCTTTTTAGATAACGATGAAGTTCTAATAAGAACTCTAAAGTTAATTGTACTCAGGTGGGAGCACTCTCAGAAAGGGTGACCTATTGGAATTTCTCTTCTGAGGAGAAAATTGTGAGACTTTTTAAGCCAAAGCGAACAATACCTTGTTACTTAAGAGTTAGTGTTATTACATTAAGGCATACACACAAGCAGGACCAGTAGGGGCTATTGTTGACCCGCAACTTGAAATTGTTCTGGTTCTGCATTCTTGGTATGGTAGCGTGATCCTTTACTGGATCAAAAGTTCAACTGAAGGAGGTGTCATTATTGCTATCCTTAGGTCTCTCTTATTCAAGGGTACAACACGAAATACTTGGTTATGCTGAGAATCATTAATGTGGACATCGTCAACCATTTCTTATTGAGTGAAATGTTAGAATAGATGGCCCTGATGACTACATGTGAGATAGCGCGGGTTAAAGTGATAACACTTTTCATATGGATGGGGTCTACTGCAACCCTGAATTTGTTCAGATGATGAAGCAGCTTCGATCTGCAAAATTTAGCATTTGCAAAGTTTAACATGTTAAGAGGCCTAAGCTTCTTGAATACTTCATGGTGGCTAAGCACCGCAAGTATACTTCATGGTGAAAGTTTGTCTTCTGAAGACAGAACCATGAGGCCTTTTTGGCCAAAGCAGACAATATAATGGTACTTAAGATTTTGGGCAATTACATTAAGGCACACACACGAGCAGGACCAATAGAGCGGTTGTTGACCTGCTTCTTGAAATTGTTCAGGTTCTGTATTCTGGGTAGGATAGCTCGCTTCTTTACTAGATGAAAAGCATCAACTAAAAGATGTGGCATATTGCCATCCTAGGGTCTCTCTAATTCAAGGGTACAATATTGAAGACGTAGTTCCACTGAGAATGATTGATGTGGACACCATCTACCATTTCTTGTTGAGTGCAATGATAGAATAAATGGCCCTGATGACCATAAGTGAAATAGTGATGGCCGAAGTGATAACACTTTCCATAGGAATGGGGTCTATTGCAACCATGAATTAGTTTAGATGATGAAGAGCTTCGATCTGATAAACTTTAGCATGTTAAGGCCAATTCTTCTTGAATACCTTATGGTGACTAGACATTGCATGTATCTTCCTCTTCAGGTCTCTTTCTGATTGGTGGTGCTCCACCACTCTTGTAGTCTTAACTAGTTGGGAAAAGTCAGTCAGACATAATAGAACTACGTGATCCTTGATTGAATCCGTTGAGGTAAAATTGTGACACATGGTGGCTTTAGATCTAATTAAATTAGGAGTGAAATGAGTTAACCCCTAGAACTCCATCTCGTATTTTGAGACAAAATATCTTCCTTGCTTCATTCTTAGTAATGTGCTTTCAATAATATTTTGTCATGATGGTGGGATGAACTGTACTCTGAATACTTCCACAAATTTATCCCATAAAATATCTTCTATGTTGAAGTTGTCAAAACATGTATTCCTGATATTGTCCCACCAGTATTCGACTTTCTCATGGATTTGGTGAATCGTAAGATGAATTACCTCAGAGTTAGGACACCTGGTACTTGTGCAATTTTTTTCCACCATTTTGAGCCAACCAATTATATCCATGGGAGAAAGGTTTCCACTGAAAGTCGAAGGTTTCAACCTTAGAAAGCTGTGCAGAAGTCCATCTACGAATGGGTGAGGAGTGTGAGGAACATAAGGAGCAGGAACTTCTAGTGCAGCATTATAGGTAGTGATAAAAAGATGAATTGCAATCAGCTTTGGATTACTAGAGCTTATTTAGTTTAATTCTCAAGTATGGTGGCTACCATAATTCTTAAAGAAGTGGCTTCATCAGGGGCGCTACTAGAAGCAACAGTGGTTTTGATGGGAGTAGTCATTGGTGGTGATCCTAGATTCATAATATTCAACAAAACATAAATCAATATCTTAGATTGAGTAGAGAAATATGATGTACTTTGACATTCAAGAATAATTACATAAGATGCGTTACTCATGTAAAACTTGAAAGTTACATAGATAATAGAAATGAAAGAAGTAGAAACATATAGCTACTATGGCATAATAAAGAATATACAATCATTTATGATGAGTTTGACTAGAATGATCAATAAGTCATCCAATAAAACTATAGTTAATTAAAGAATAAAATTAACGTAGGTGATAGCGCAACGCTCCCTTCTGCATTTTATTTCAAGCTTCCAACAAATGGCAACCCACTAGTTCTCAACTACATCTTGCAGAAGAAACATTACAAGTTGAAGAAAAATATGATCTCGGAACTCTATAAATCTAAAGTTAATTCTACTCGATTCAACCATTCACTAGCTAGAATTGAGAAGTGAAGAACCCAAAATATTTTATAGGGAGTAGCTTGTTGAGCACTAGGACACCATTGGCTGACACTCCTTCCATGTTCCTACCACCACTTTGACCAAGCTGGAAGTCAAATTCCCAAATTGCTTCAAACCTTACAGTATAGTACTCAAGTTTTGATATTCCAAACTCCATTGTCCTGTGAATGTATATATATCAATTTTAAGTTTCTTATGGAATGATTTAAACATTTATGTGGATACTTCTAATTCACGCTTTTATATTGAGTTATTGAGAATATGACAACCATGGATGTTATATTTAATGACTGCATTACAGAAGAACAAACCATTAGGAAGATAGGAATGCATATTCTAATTTGATAGTTTATGGTGTTCGCTGATGCCAACTGTGGAGCCTCGTCCCTCCTGTTGTCATATAAATACTAATATCAACATAATTATGGTAGACCGGTCACCATGTGACAGATTCCCAATTATAGTTGAATTAGGTTTTTAGCTTAATCTGCTTATAACTGTAGAATATGTCACATGTATCTATAATTCAGTCATAAACATACATAAAAAAGGAACATAGTGTGGAAGCAAAATATATAGCATCCATTTCTGTAGTGTACAAAGAAAAGAACAGTATCTCAACTTAATGTAAAAGGGCAAAAAAGTAAGAGCATCCAAAATCAGAATCATTATAATACTTAATTTAAGGTTTAAAAAGGAAGGAACACTCGTCCTCACAAATAGAAAATGAAGTTTAACTAAGCCTCAACAGCAACAGGAAGATCCTTCTCTTGGATCAACTCCTCACCTGAAGCTATTCCATGTATAACTCTAATTGACATTATTAGGATCACAATGCCAGGGCCCCAGCCAAGAAAATAAAAACTTACATTAGACAAATGCTTAAGTACATTTTAAGCTAATTTAATGAAATCTACATTTTTTAGATATTACAATTAATGAACATTTAGGCAACTGCAATGGCACAACAAGCAACAAGGAAGAACTAAAAAGCTATAAGTTAAGCATTTATAACTTAACAAAATGAAGTCTTTGAGAGAATATACCTCAACGAGAAGATGCAACGAGGTTAGGCAATATATGTGTATAAGGCTGAAAATAGTTGAAAGAAATCCAAAACATGCATATGATCATTTGAAATATGCTAGTTTAACATAAGGTAAATCTCAACTGATGTAAAACAAAAATTAAGCATAATATGTAATCAAATCTAGCATCCTACAAGTAATAGTAAAATAAAATACTGAAATAGTAGTAAAAGCTTGCAGAATAGAAAAAAAATAAGTAAACATGCTACAATAAAAAATATGGTTAATAAAGCCACTAAAATTGTACTAAAACTATAGGTAACACTATAATTAGATGTGTCCCTAGATTAGTACTACCAAAATTAAAAATTAGCCGACATAGCCACTTAACAAAAGATTCAACATTTATCATCTGACCACTCATGGCTAGATTCGAGCCAGACTATACAATCATACATATATCATCCAAAAACTCACATGGTTGAATCCGAGTTAATTCTAATGCAAAATAATTGAATGCAGAGGTAGACTAACTTGGACACACTCTACTGAACTGTTAACTGAAAAGTGCTAAAAGTTTCATGGTTGATAATTTTTATGTATTTCAAAATTAACATAAAAAGCTTATTGAATTTTTTATGTTAAGCTAAATATGCCTGTCAGACTTTAATTACGTCTGTGCTTGCACGCAAGTGTACCTGGTCTGAAGTAATAAATTGGAATATGTGTTCCGAGATTTATCGTCCTAAGGGAATTGGGTGTTTCGTTACTAAGGTATATCTACGTTCAAAAATGTTTAAGCTATGCGTATTTTTGTCGAATTGGTTCCTAAACAAGCACAATGACTCTTAGTAGAAGAATAATATGATAAAAGGAGAGGAGAGTTGGGTCTCTCCCACATGATATGATAGATGACTTATGTATAATGATTTCTCAAGCATTCCCTTTTTTCTTTAATCTTTAATCAACTACACATTGTCCTCCTTAGAGTTTAACTCCAAGATTTTCAAGTTCAAATCTCGTGCCTAAAATGAACACACAGTAGGTTCTATTTCAGCACAAAGACCCTTATAAGATTTTTAGATTATTAGTTTTCCTCTCGTTTCTTGATCATAGAAATGAGGGTTGTTCAGTTAATATCTTATAAGCATTAATTCCACTAATAGCTTCACGTGCATCATGCACGATTTCGATAGTGGTGTGATTTCATTTGGGCTCAATGACTATGTCACCTTGTTCATGAGCACTCAAAGAATCGCCTCCATCCCGTCACGTATGCTGAGCAGCGGAGCATATTTAGTGGGTCTTAGCATCGCACGCTTCAACTCCGTAGTTGAGCATAGATCGAGGTGCATTAGGCTCAAGAACTTCCTCACATAGTTCTAAGCTCTTATGAACTCATGATTATAGCTCTAAACTAAGGGTAGCTATGAAGTACAATACTTATTTTTACTCTTGATGTCATTTAGTCCATTGTCATTTTGTCCACATTCAAGTCCACAATAGTCCTTTACACTTCATCAATAAGTCATTTAACTCACAAATTTTATTAAGGATTGAGGAAATTTTCATACAAAAGTCTCTTTCAATTAATGTAGGATTTCCCCGACCCTCCTAAAAGAAAGTTTAGCTCTCCATTACACAAGATAATAAGAAGAACACATATATAGATGATGACCCTTCAATGATTAACTAAGAAAGACAAAAAATATAAGAGTTAGAGAGTACTAGGAAAGTTCCTTGATGGAGTTCTCCGAATTTAGTCTTCTTCTTGTTCTTAGTTGCTTCTCCTAGGTACGTAGTGCTGCCTTTCTTCCTTCTTCCCTTGGAGAGTTCTCCTTCTTTTTCAAAGCAGCCCTCTCCTTACTTAGGATGTTAGTGAGCCAAGTTGGGAACCTCTCTTAAGTCAAGAAGAGTTGAATTTATAAAGGGGCTGCCTTCGCCTTTCTTTTCAAATTCTGCATTTCCTTCTTATAATAATCTGTTGTTGTCATTTCAAATGCAACTTGAGGGGTGAAGTGACCTCTACTTTTCTATTATTTAGTCTTTACATCACTTTAAAATATCAATTCTCCATTAAAAATAATTCTGCTACAGAAGGAATGATGGCTAGGAGACAAGGGGCAGGTTGGGGATCTTGTCCTAGCCTCATTTAATGCACCTGTTTAGACAAAATTTTTGCGCGCCACCGCAGTGCGATGTGGTGCGCTATAGCGGTTTATATTTTGTGAAATGATCCACTGTGGCGCATTGTGGCGTTCTGGTTTGTACATTGATGGGCTGCTATAGACCACTGTAGCGCCAAAATTTCACCAGTTGATCCGCTACAGCGCGCTATAGCTCCAGGGCTTCGCAAGTTGGTCCACTACAGTGCGCTATAGCATCAGAATCCCACAGCTTGATCTGCTGCAGCGCGCTATAGCACTAGAGCTTTGCAAATTGGTCTGTTGTAGTGCGCTATAGCGCCAGAATTTTGCCAGTTTGTCCACTACAACATGCTATAGCTCCAGAATTTTGCCAGTTGATCTGCTGCAGCATGCTATAGCACCGGAGTTTTGCAAGTTGGTCCACTGTAGCATGTTATGGCACCAGAATCCCGCAGGTTGACTCGCTGCAGCCCGCTATAGCGTGCTACAGCATATTTCTTCCAAAAATATTTAAAAATTATCCAGAATTGTCCAGACTTTGCTAGGTAAGCTTTTTTTTTCTGAAAAGTAGGCAAAATTTGATTAAAAAAGCAGTTTCAATATGAAAATGAATGAAATTTTCTCTTATTTAGGATAAAAATTATGAATTTATCACACCTCCACACTTAATTTCTTGCTCGTCATCGAGTAAGCTTAAAATGGTAATTTTATGTTTCTTTAGGTATGAGTGTCAACAAGTAATATCAGTGAGGGTTTGATTTTTATTTCTAAGCTCATGCTTAACTAAAATGACAAGAGCAATTGGCATCATTTATATTTTTCCAAGCTGGATTATGAATAGAGGTTAATAGACTAATCTTCAATTCAAAAGTAGTTTTGCTTGGTGCTCAGTAATGGGGAAGGTTCCTTGGACTAATTGAACTAGGGAGGGTAGTGAGTAATCAAGAGTTTAATGCTATATGTGCTCCTTCTTATGAATCACAAAGATGTTTAATTTTTAGGAGAGATATTTTTCATCATCCTTTTCAATTCTTTTCTTTGGGAGAGATATTTTATTCATCCCAATTTTTAATTTTTTTTTCTTTTTCATTCTTAGGGAGAGACATTTTTCCTCGTCCCAATTTCTAATCTTTGTGATCATGATGTCCTACGGGAGCCTAGCACAGTCTTTAAGATTACTCACCTTAATCACTAGTTTTTTTATTCTAAAGCCTCCCCCCACACTTAGTCCTTAGCATTTATTTAAATTTTGGAGATTAGACTCAACCAAAAATCATTCCCTTGCTTAGATGATTTAATGGTGTCAATGAGTTAGTCAATTTTTGTTAAGCAACCTTTAGTTGATTATCAATTTCTTCATTAATATTTTTGTAACTTCCATAAACTTGAAAAATTCAGAAAAATTTATCATTTGAAAATTATAGAAAGATTTTGGGACTGTGATAATCCATAATTTAATTCCTGAAACTAAAAATAAAAATAATAAAAAGAAAACTACAAAAACTAACAATGTAAGTAAGAAAAGATACAACCTATTTATTTCTTTTGAAGGAGATATTTAATAGCCGCATGATCAGTGTAACCAATAGTTTTAGACCCAATGAGGTACGACCTAAATTTAGTGTAACCAAAGATGATAGCTAGGAGTTCCTTTTCAATGGTAGCGTAATTTCTTTGAGCATTGTAAAGGAGTTTACTAGCATAGTAAATTAAATAGAAGGTCTGTTCCTTTCGCTGTCCAAGGACAGCACCAATTCAAAGTAACTTGCATCACATATGATTTCAAATGGGGAGTCCCAATTTGGAGTAGAAATTATTGGAGCAGAGATCAAAGTAGTTTTAATGGCATTGAAACCTTTTGAACAATTTTCATCAAATTTGAACTCAACATCCTTGCCTAGTTATCTACCGAGTGACAAACTTATGTTAGAGAAGTCCTTGATAAATCTTTAGTAAAACCCTGCATGCTCAAGGAAGCTTCTAATTCCTTTCACATTGATGGGAGGGGTAAGTTTTTTCAATTACCTCAACCTTGGCCATATCAACTTCTATTCCTCTCCTAGAGACTAAGTGTCCAAGGACATTTCCTTCTTCCACCATGAAATGACATTTTTCCCAATTTAAGATTAAATTTGATTCTTCACATTTTTTTAGAACCTTTCCCAGATTAATTAAACAGTTATCGAAAGAGTTTCTGACAACAAAAAAATCATCCATAGAGATTTCTAAAAAGTCCCCTATCATATCAGAGAAATTGGCCATCATAGAGCATTGGAAAGTAGCTCGGGCACTGCAAAATCCAAAGAGCATCCTTCTAAAAGCAAAAGTTCCAAGGGGGCAGGTGAAGGCTGTTTTCTCTTGGTCTTCGAGTGAGATCAAAATTTGATTATATCCTGAATACCCATCAAGAAAATAGAAATAGGGATTCCTTACTAATTTATCAAACATTTGGTCAATAAATAGGAGGGGATAGTGGTCCTTACGAGTTGCTTTATTTAATCTCCTATAATCGATGCACACTCTCCATCCGGTCATCATTCTAATGGGAATCAATTTATTGTTTTCGTTAAGCACCACAGTCATCCCACTCTTTTTGGAAACCACATGTATAGGGCTCACCCAAGGACTATTAGAGATGGGGAAAATGATTCCAGCATCTAAGAGTTTAACAATTTCTTTGTGAACAACTACTTCTTTTATGATAAGGTTTAATTGCTGTTGAGGCTCAATTGATGGAGTGGAGTTATCTTCCAAAAGGATATGGTGCATATATAAAGTTGGGCTAACTCCTTCCAGATCAGCTATACTCCATCCAATTGCTCTCTTGTGCTCTTTTAAAACCTTGCGTAAAAGGCTCTCTTGATTCTGAGTTAACAAGGAAGAGATTTTCATGGGAAGAGATTCATTTTCCCCTAGATAAGTGTATTTTAAGTGTGAGGGAAGAGGTTTTAATTCTACTTCTAGAGTGCAAATTATAGAAGGCTGAATTATTTTCCTCTTCTTAATCAATTCCTCAATCACTTTCTCATCAGTGGGATTCTCATCTTCCTCCTTTGCTTATATTTCCTCTTCTTCCACATCTCCCATTAACCAAGATTCTTCTATTAGATTGATCCTCCAACAATCCACATTGGGCTTAGATGGGTGCCTCATAAAATCATTCACATCAAATTTCACCTCCTCATCCCCATATCACAATCTCAATTCCCCTTTATCGACATCAATCAAAATTCTTCCGGTAGCCAAGAATGGTCTACCAAGGATAATGAGGATTTCTTGATTTTCATCTTCCATATCAAAAATTATGAAGTCAGTTGGGAAGATGAATTTATCAACCTTTACAAGCACATTTTTCATGATTCCTAGGGGATTCTTACGGATCTATCAGCGAATTGGAGGAGAATAGAGGTGGGTTTTAAATGGTCCCTGGCAACGGTGCCAAAAACTTGACAGACTTTAATTACGCCTGCGCTTGTACGCAAGTGTACGTAGTTTGAAGTAATAATTTGGAATGTGAGTTCCGAGATTTATCATCCTTAGGGTTAAGGGTGTTCTGCTAATAAGATATATCTACATTCAAAAATGTTTAAGCTATGCGTATTTTGTCGAATTGGTTCCTAAACAAGCACAATAATTCTTAGTAGAAGAATACTATGATAAAAGGAGAGGAGAGTTGGGTCTCTCCCACATGATATGTTAGATGACATATGTATGCTGATTCCTCAAGCATTCCCTTTTTTTTATTAATTTTTAATCAAGTGTACATTGTCCTCCTTAGAGTTTAACTCCAAGATTTATAAGTTCAAATCTCGTGCTTGAAATGAACACACAGTCGGTTCTATTTCTAAATTCTTGAATATGTAAAATGGCATCAAATTTATGGATGCACCATCATAAAGGGCTTTTTGGAACAATTGGCTCCCAATATTGCAAGGGATAGTGAAGCTACTAGGATCCTTCTTCTTAATGGGAATCTTCCTCTAAAGGATTACACTACATTCTTCTATTAATGCCACAGTTTCCTTTGCATCAATCTTTCTTTTCTTGGAAATGATATCTTTCAAAAACTTAGCGTAACTATGCATTTGCTCTAAAGCTTCTACAAAAGGGATGTTTATATGAAGAGTTTTAAGAGCTTATAAAAATTTGTGGTATTGCACATCAAGTTTCTCCCTAGCCATTCGCTGAGGATATGGTATGTTAGGGATTGCCTTAAGTTGATCTCCGGGTTCATCCTTTTCTAAATCCCTTACAACACTCCTCTTATTTCGGATCATTTCTTCTTCCTCCCACTTTTCCTCTCTAGTTGTTACTTTGTTTTTATGATTCTCCTCTCTCACAATCGACTTTGTAATTTTTCCACTTCTTAGGGTTATAGAGTTCCCCAACTCCTTTTCATACTCACCAATGACTCCACTAATGATGGTTTCTCTAACTATTTCATAATTTCTTTTAGCTTTAGTTCTATTCTTTTCACTGACTCCTCTTGCCTTAAAAGAGTGTGTTCGTGCCTGTTTAGCGTGGCATCAATTTTATTCATGAATTCGGTTGTGGAGGTTCTAAATTCAATAAATGAGTTTTCTAATATTTCTTTATTCCTTCCATGATTCAGAATTACATTGACATTTCTTAACTCACGATCTCCCTCCTGATAAGAATTTAAATTCCCATATTCTAACTTTTTATTGAGTTGAGAGATTTGGTTTTGGAGCTCAAGAATTTATTGTGAATTTTTGAGTGAGTTACATTCAATTTTATTAATTTGATCTTTCCTTTGGAGAGGCCATTGATAAGAATTATTTGCCATTTCATCTAAGAGGTCGTAAGCCTCTTCTTGGGTTTTATTGCTAATCAAGCCTTCGGTGGCCGCATCAATGAGAGTCCATGTTGGAGCATTCAAACCATTGTAAAAGGTTTGAACTTGCATTCATAAAGGAATCCCATGATGTAGGCATCGCCTTAAGCAATCCTTAAAATGATCCAATCCATCGTAGAGTGTCTCACCTTCAAATTAAGTGAAGTTGGTTATCTCAATTCTCAACCAAGCAGTTTTCACTGGAGGGAAATATTTACCTAAGAATTTCTTAGCCAAATCATCCCAAGTCCAGATCAAGTCGCTCGAGAGAGAACTGAGCCAACTTTTGGCTCTATCTCTTAATGAGAATGGAAAAACCCTAAATTTAATTGCATCTTCAGAGACGCCATTAAATTTGAAGGTGTCACAAATTTCAAGGATAGTGGAAATGTGTGAGTTAGGATCTTCAGTGGCTAACCCCCCAAATTAGTTGTTTTGAACCATACTTAGCATGGAAGGTTTGATCTCAAAATTGTTAGCTTCAACATTAGGCTTACAATAGCATTGGGGATTCCCCTAACTGTGGGTAGTGTATAGTCTCTTAGTGCTCTTCCCCTTGGCTCTCCTAAAGGCTCTCCAAAATTTTCATTAAAATTTTCCATATCAGCTTGTTGATTTAGCAGAATATTTTATTCTCTTTTAGCTTGTAAACATGTTCTTTCAATTTCTAGATCAAAAAGATAATCAATGCAAATTCTTTTATTCATGCAAGAAAGAATTTAAGCTATCAAGAACAAATATCAGTAACATTAAATAATTCAGCAAACTCAAATAATAAAAAAAAAATAGAAAAGTAATTAGTTAGCACTTATAATTACAAAAGAAAAAATTAAAATTATATTCATAGGATTTGCATAAATCACTATTTACTGATAGATTCTCCTTAATACAAAACAAGTACCAAATCCCCGACAACGGTGCCAAGAACTTGACAGACTTTAATTACGTCTGCGCTGGCACGCAAGTGTACGTGGTCTGAAGTAATAATTTGGAATGTGAGTTCTGAAATTTATCATCCTCAGGGAATTGGGCATTCTGTTACTAAGGTATATCTACGTTCAAAAATGTTTAAGCTATACGTATTTTGGTTGAATTAGTTTATAAACAAGCACAACAATTCTTATTAGATGAATACTTTGATAAAAGGAGAGGAGAGTTGGGTCTCTCCCACATGATATGTTAGATGACTTATATATGATGATTCCTCAAGCATTCCCTTTTTTCTTTAATCTTTAATCAAGTGCACATTGTCCTCCTTAAAGTTTAACTCCATGATTTACAAGTTCAAATCTCGTGCTTGAAATGAACACATAGTTGGTTCTATTTCAGCACAAAGACCCTTATAAGATTTTTAGATTATTAGTTTTCCTCTCGTTTCTTGATCATAAAAATGAGGGTTGTTCAATTAATATCTTACAAGCATTGATTCCACTAAGAGCTTTACACACATCATGCACGGTTTAGATAGTAGAGTGATTTCATTTGTGCTCAATAACTATGTCACCTCGTTCATGAGCACTCAAAGAAACCCCTCCATTCCATCACGTATGCTAAGAGTTGGAGCATATTTAGTGGGTCTTAGCATCACACATTTTAACTTCTTAGTTGAGCATAGATTGAGGTGCATTAGGCTCAAGAACTTTCTTATATAGTTCTAAGCTCTTATGCACTCATGATTATAGCTCTAAACTAAGGGTAAGCTGTAGAGCACAAGACTTATTTTTAGTCTTGATGTCATTTATTACATTGTCATTTAGTCCACATTCAAGTTCATAATAATCCTTTACACTTCTTTAACAAGTCATTTAATTCACAAATTTTATTAAAGCTTGAGGAAATTTTTATACAAAAGTCTCTTTCAATTCATGTAGGATTGCCCCAACCCTCCCCAAGGGAAGTGTAGCTCTCCATTACACAACATATTAAGAAGAACACATACATGGATAAAGACCTTTCATGATCAACTAAGAAAGACCAAAAAGACAAGAGTTAGAGAGTACTAGGAACATTCCTTGATGGAGTTCTTCAGATTTTCTCTTCTTCTTATTCTTGATTGCTTCTCCTAGGTCTGTAGTGCTGCCTTTCCTCCTTCTTCTCTTTAGCAATAGGAGCCCTTCTTCCCTTGGAGAGTTCTCCTTCTCTGTTAAAGCAACCCTCTCCTTACTTAGGTTGTTAGTGAGCCAAGTTGGGAACCACTCTTAAGTCAAGAAGAGTTGAATTTATAGAGGGGCTGCCTTCCTCTTCCTTTCTTTTCAAATTATGCATTTCCTTCTTAAGAAAATATGCTGTCATCATTTCAAATGAAACTTGAGGGGTGAAGTGACCTTTACTTTTCCATTCTTTAGTCTTTACATCACTTCAAAATATCAATTCTCCATTAAAAATAATTCTACTGCAGAAGGAATGATGGCTAGGAGACAAGGGGCAGGTTGGGGGTCTTGTCCCAGCCTCATTTAGTGCACCTGTTCAGACAAAATTTCAGTGCGCCACTATGGCGCGCTATAACAGATTAAATTTTGTGAAATGGTCCGCTGTGGCGCACTGTGGCTATCGTGCCAGAATTTCGCCTGTTGATCAGCTGCAGTGCGCTATAGCGCCATAGCTTTGCAAGTTGGTCCACTGCAGTACGCTATGGAGCCAGAATCCCGCAAGTTGAACCACTGCAGCGCTCTATAGCGCTAGAGCTTTGCAAGTTGGTCCACTGTAGCGCACTACAGCGCCAGAATTTTGCCAGTTGATCCGCTGCAGCGCGCTATAGTTATAGAATTTTGCCAGTTAATCCATTATAGCGCGCTAGAGCGCCAGAGCATTGCAAGTTGGTCCTCTGTAGCGTGCTATAGCGCCAGAATCCCGCAGGTTGACTCGCTGCAGTGCGCTGCGGGCAGCAGATTTCTTCCATAAATATTTAGAAATTGTCCAGAATTGTCTAGACTTTGCTGGGTAAGCATTGTTTCCTAAAAAGTAGGCAAAATTTGATTAAGGAAGCAGTTTCAGTATGAAAATGAATGAAAGTTTGTTTTATTTAGGATATAATTTATGGATTTATCAATGCCCAGGGTACAAGGCTCCAATACAAGGTGTGCAAAGCAGCAAAGTCAAAGCAAGCAAGTCTCTATTAGGACACATGTGATATCTATTATTATCTAATTTAATAGTTCTATCTATTTTGAGAAAATATAATTTCAAGATCTCCAATATTCTACTATTGAGTATAATCTTAGGTTAAACATTATAACTTAATAAGTTCAAATTCACAATCAAAAATGTCCTCTACAAAGGTTAGTTAATTAATGAATGACTTAATTGATTATTTTAATAAACTACAACCAATCATGATCCTGATATCAAGATTCAGAGATTTAGAGTAAAACTAGAAAATTCAGATTTAAGCTCCAAAACCAAGGTGCTAATATCTAAGGATCTAGGGTTTTCTCGTATTTCTCACTCTAAAGATAAATATTTATAAGGACTGAAGATTAATAATGATGAAAGGATTTTAATTTAGGAAGGCTAAAGTCTACAGTTATAAAAAAATTTAACTTCTAGATTTTGAAATTAGATTCAATCTACTGAATAATTTCATTATTCCGTAGAATTGAATTCACCAAAGGCTACATGAAGAAAATCTAAGGAATCTTAGCACTTAAGAGTTTCTAAGTGTATTAAGAATATAATTTTTGATTCTTAATGAGATATAGATTACAAATATTAAAAAGGTTCAAACTATTGAGTGATTCAATTACTCTATAGAGATATACTACTAAAATCTTAGATTTAAAGTCAAGAGTAAGCTCTAAAGATCTTAACTAAGGTTGATTTATGAATTCTTTTTAAGATTTCCACCTAGGATCAAAATCAAAGAAAGTTTATAGATTATCTAATTTAAATATTACTAATCTATTAAGTATTTCATTTTATATAATGAGGCAAGAATGGAGATCTTAGATCTAGCTTAAGGATCTTAATGAGCTTCTTGAGTAGATTTTAGAAAGAATTAAGGTTTGACTCTTAGACCACATTCTCCAAGTATAAAGATTACTAAGATGATTCTAATCAATTAACTTACTGATTTTAAGCATTTGGACAAATTTCTAAGGCTTAGGAACACTTAAACCAAAAATTAGGCAAATGACCAAAATGCCCCAACTTAAGGGTTAAAATTGAGATTTGGAGTTCTAGGGTTCCAAATTGAATATACTAACTTCTAATATGTTCTTTACTATCTAATGAGAGGATAAGTACTAAAAAGTTCAAGTTTGGACTTAAGATATGCCTAATTAGCACTAATCTATTTTTAGGGTCATTAAAAGTGATTAACAAACTTAAACTATGAAAGTGAGATATGCTCACCAATGGGTTTTATATGACTTATGGAGTTCACAGATACAAAGATCTCAAAAATAAGATTTAAATTAAGCTAATTATTCACTAATCAATATTTAGGGTAATTAAGAGGTGATTAGTGAAATTAAACCTCAAAAAATATTTATAATTGCATAATTAAGTTCTATATTTAATGAAGGCTTAGAGACCTTAATTATGCAATTTTGGTAAGGAATAAGCTTAATATTGACTAATTAAAATTTAGGTAATTAAGGCTTAATTAAAAAAATAAATTACAAAAACCAAAATATTATTGTAATTTAATATTCCTTGCATTGTTCTGATAAATATAATATATTGGATCATATCATTTGGATTTAAATTGAGCATTTTTATTTAAATAATTTACTTGGATTAATTTGCCAAAAGAATCATAGGGTTTTAATTATCCTTCTGAATTTCCTAAAGGAAATTAAATAAGGAAAATCAGGTAATTATTCTAACCCAGAATCCAAACCTCACGGATCTGGGTTCAACCAGGCCCGACACTGTGCTACTTCACCATGCAAGGAAAGACCCAGCTGATGAGGGGCTAGGGCTGAAGAATACTTGACCATCACTCTATGTCGTCGTCTCGAATTGATGGATACATAATCACTTCATCGGGACACGTTTGATGCACTAAGAAGCACTAAATGGAAAGTCTGAAATCAGCAAGAACCAATTCGCCCTAAAATCAATCCTAAGAGATCTTATGGTTTACTATGGGAATGAAATACTCCCCACATAGAGCCCCAAATAGTTGGAGTTTGATCCCTACACCTTTAGGGCGATGAGGCGGATTAGAACCCTAATGTGGCTTGGCCTAGGGATGACTAGGGTGTTGGGTCCCTACTCAATGTGAGTACTATTGAGTACTATCATGAGTAGTGCGAGATAATAACCCAACGGGTGCGCCCAGTCAAGCGAACGTACACCTAGCGATAGATAAAGGTTTGAAATCACAATTGCTGACTTGCAATTTAATATTCCTTGCATTGTTCTGATCAATATGATATATTGGATCATATCATTTGGAATTAAATTGAGCATTTTTATTTAAATAATTTACTTAAATTAATTTGCAAAAAGAATCATAGGGTTTTAATTATCCTTCTGAATTTCCTAAAGGAAATTAAATAAGGAAAATCAAGTGATTATTCTAACCCATAATCCAAACCTCACGGATCTGGGTTCAACCAGGCCCGACACTGTGCTTCTTCACCACGCAAGGAAAGACCCAGCTGATGAGGGGCTAGGGCTGGAGAATACTTGACCATCACTCTGTGTCACCATCTCAAATTGATGGAAACATCATCACTTCATCGGGACACGTTTGATGCACTAAGAAGCACTAAATGGAAAGTCTGAAATCAGCAAGAACCAATTCGCCCTAAAATCAATCCTAAGAGATCTTATGGTTTACTGTGGGAATGAAATACTCCCCACATAGAGCCCCAAATAGTTGGAGTTTGATCCCTACACCTTTAGGGCGATGAGGTAGATTAGAACCCTAATGTGGCTTGGCCTAGGGACGACTAAGGTGTTGGGTCCCTACTCAATGTGAGTACTATTGAGTGTTATCATGAGTAGTGCAAGATGATGACCCAATGGGTGCGCCCAGTCAAGCGAACATACACCAAGCGATAGCCAAAGGTTCGAAATCACAATTACTGACAATTTGACCTATAGTGGAAGTTCAATTGCCTGCAATCAATGTGAAGGAGTGCAAGGCTTAGAGGTCCCAGACCAAATAATGATCGCCATTTTATGGTCACCACTAGGCCCATGACTTCACTACAATTTTATCCAAGTTGCATTCACATAAATTATATTAACAAAATGGGACTAAAGTGATGCACATCAAGCTAATCAAGCTCAGTGCATAGAGGAGGGGAGGTACCTAGATGGTACAGATGGCTGACTGTGCTCTAAAATGTTCTTAAGAGTATCTTAAGACCACAAAAGCCTTTTTAATTATCAAGAAATATGTTGGGGGCTTAAACTTTAAGCCTCTCCCACAAATTGTCTTGCTACATTGACTGGAATTTATAGCTTGTTGTCGTCTTCCAAAGCAAAGAATGAGAAAGTGTTGGGGAGCAAATGAGAGTTCCATAAATCATAAAGAGGCTCTTTGAACTCTCAAGAGTCTATTTATAGACTGGGCTGTAGCTGGAGGTGAGCTGCCAAGGAGTAGGGGATCAGCTCTAGGGCTGGGCTCTCAGAACCTTCATTAGAGGTTCGACCTAGCCTCGTGGCTTGATTTGAGTGCTCTATTAAAAATGGGAGGCTAATAATGGCCTTGATGATGCAGCAATAGAGTGGGAAATAGTTTTGATCATTGGCGTATAAATCAATTTTCTCTATCGGGCGATGGACGAAATCAGGACGATAATATAAGGGATCAGGAGTCCCAACAGCCGTCTGATTGATCAATGGTTAAAAAGAAATGGCCCTGATGCAACTTCTCATAATATAACACAAAGATAAAATAGCTATCATTGGATCACAGCTGGGATCCAGTGGCTAACAAAAGACCTAAGCAACGAGCGATCAACGTCACTCGAAAGAGGTGTCATGAAGCGTGGGCGACAGGGGTTTACGGGATTCGTTGCGCCATTGTTGGGGCTCCACAGTGGATCTATTGTGGTCTCGACAACAGATATTAATTGTTGGAAAATTAAATATTTTGAATAAACTAATTAATTTAAATTTAAAAAAATTCTTTATTTTAATTTAAGACCAAATGGTCTCCCAAAATTTTCAAAGTTCACCCTTAACTAATCTCGGGGTGAGGAATTCAAAAATGCAATTATATTTTAATTTAGAAATCAATTTAATTTAGCCAATTTTTAGGATCCTAAAATAAGGAAAAATAGCCAATTAACCCAATTAAGCTCTGATTGACACTAAATTTTCAGGTTATGTTAAATTTACCACTTGCATCTAATGGATGAGAAATAAGGCTTAGTTTCGCTTGGATTAGTTTGGGTAACAACCTTGGATTTTTACACTACTAGACTTAGACTACTGATTGGGTTCATTAGCTTGAAGGTAATTTTATGGATTACTAGCCTTTAGCTTACTAAGGCATCGAAGGATTTAGAGAGTCACTAGTTGTGACAACCCCAATATTGAGAATCACTTAACTAAACATTAATATGTAACCACAATATCTAATACTAAATTTGAAGAAAACTAATCCAAATCATTAGATATTATGTTTGGCCAAGGATTTAGATGAGGGTCTTAAGTTAAGATGAAAGGGATTATAATGAAACATCGTATGAAATGCATATGAGAATGAAACAAAATTAATCATGCGATACATGTAGGATATGTAAATTAAAACTATTGATGTAATTTCTTGCAAGTATAGATATGAAGTTTCTAAGTATTTAACATGTGAAACATATAAGGATACATGAGAGTGTAATTTAAGAATAATTGACACATATGATTATAAGTTCTTGCATTTCTAAGTATGAAATTTCTATATATTTAATATATAGAGTATGAGTATACAATTTTCAATAAAAATTCTAAGTCCTTAAATTCTTAAAATTTTTGGCATAGTTTCCATTGTAATTGGCTATAGAAACACCTGCAAGGTAGACATACAAGACTTCCATTCCAATGGAAGTTATAATTTGAAAGAAAAATAACCTAAAACTAGCATATAATCAATCCATTACATACGGTTGTTTAATTCCAATTCTAATATAGAGTCAATAAATTACATAAGATTATTCCTCATTTCCAATTCTAAAGGAAAGTAAATATTTTACATGGGATTTCTTATTTCCAATTCTAAAATTTAAAGTGAGAAAAACACATGTGTAGCAATTGTCTACCCTAAGGTATACTCAATTCACACGTTTAATACATATATGAAGATAGGAAAAGCTTCTCAACTTAGATAAGAAACTAATTTTTATTTCTATAAGCAATTTAATATAAAACTAATTCCAATTGAAATTCAAAGTAGAGGTGTAACTAAATTCCAGTTTAATATGCAAATAAATATGCAACTAATGATTTAATTAACATTTAATTATATTCATCCATTCATCTCATCCCAAGCATTTAATTATTTAATTAAACTCCAACACAAGCTTAATAAAGGTAAAAGTAAATGACTTTAATTATTATAAACTATTAGCAATTAAAAGGAAAGTAATAGCTCGCATATAAAAAGTTAATAAGCTATAATTCTATTACATTATTAGTGGAAGCAATTTAAGCAATGGACTTGGTCCAGCTCCACTAGCCTCCAAACGCACCTGATCTTTCACATTATGGCATTTAAATGTGATAGGGCAAAGCCAAGAAAGAGATAATCTGGCTAGACTAAATAATCTAAGCACATTTTAAGAGTAGGCTAAATATTTTATTAATTCAATTGGATATCATAACTAGTTACAAAATTTGTATAACAGTGTAAGAAAGTAAGCATACAAGTGTGGAAAAAGTAAGTAAGAAAAATGCGAAGTGAGTTAGAATACTCACTTAAATATAAATCCTAGCCTACAATGGAAACAAGGGTAAAAGCATTTTAAATAGGTTAGAAAGAAACTAAAGTGCATATGAAAGTAAATGAAAATAAAATAAAGCATGTATATGTTCAATGAACTTATGCTGAGTAAGTAAAAGAGATAGTAAGGCATTAATTGAAATTATGCCATATATACTATATTTTAAATGTATTATAAGTAAGCAAAATATAATACTAAAGATAGAATGTATAGAGCTTACATATAGGGAAGGTATCTTGATAGAATGTATAGAGCTTACATATAGGGAAGGTATCTTAGACTCGTGGTCTAAGATAATCATAGCCTAAGACTATGTAGGGAACACAGTTAAAAAGCTATGGTGAGTCTTCCTAATCAATGTGATTGTAGAATATCTAAAATCTTATTTAATTGAAGTTATTTTTAGAAAGGGTCTCATTCTGCAGGGACTTTCAGAATGAAGAGAGGAGTTAAGCACATCTACCTAACCGGTGTTCGAAAAATGGGGTTTCAAATGTAACTTACTCTCAATATTCACCCTCTGAGAATATGAGGATCCTTATCTCTCCAAATTAGCCTACCCTTGGCTACTTCAATTAGCAACCCCTATTGTTTTAAATGTGAAAGTATTATTTATGCACAAAGTCTTATATAAATGATTCAAATGAAAAAGGCTCAAAGCTAAGCAAGCATTCAAGGAAAGTTCAATAATTGTAACTAAGTGATATCCAAAGTTACTTATTTTTAAAAATCTACTTAATGATTGGAGCTAATTGAGCTCCCAATTAACTTTGTGATATTGATCTCAAGTTAATTGTAATTAATAGTAATAATTGGAGTTTTGAAAATAATGGTTTCATTCTATTTATTATGATATGACAAAATAATCTATAAGTATAATCAATACAAATAGAAGCTAGTTTTAATCTTGTCCTAAGCTGTAAGATTCAAATAGTATAACTAATCATGGCTTAGGTGACTAGTGGGAAAGGATTAAAGTTATGAAATTAACAATATAAGAAAATAGAAGTTAAGATTTAATTCAATAAAACTCACTAGCTAGGTTGTAACTTTAAGGTTATATCTAATTCAAACACTAATCTAGCTAAGTTATAGTTTGAAGGATCAAATCGATCAAGTACTAATCTAGTTAAGCTAAATTAAAATGAAAGGTTTAAAGTAAAATAAAAGGTGAGATTTAAGAACTATAAGTTATAAGTATCCAAATAGTTAAAGTTTAAGGAATCCAATAGGATTCCTAAACTACTCTAAATAAATTAGAATTTCTATTACTAGTCCTTAAAGAAATCAAATGAAGACTTTAGGGATTAGGGTGAATAAACTAGGTTCTAATCAAGTCACTAAAGGCTAGTCCTAGTTGATTCATTAGTCTACAATTACTAAGGTATTAAGGCTTACTTCTCTTAATGGATGTGATAGATAGTTCCATGGATCAACTACAATTCTAGTGTAAACCAATCCTAGAGTTTCTACCTTATGGTTGAAAGATGAATCAAGCAATTTTGCAATTAATTCATGTAGCTAGAAAATGAGAACTAAGCTCAAACCTAAGTAATCTATTTTTGACATGGGGATTAATAAATGTGACATGTTAGCTATCCTAGGGTTATATAGAACCTAAAACATGGTATCACAATAACACTTAATTAAGAGTCAACAACCTAAAATCACTAATTGTTGTCCAATAGAAATGATTTACATATTATAGAAATCCTTATATCATAAAGAGAAAAATAACACTAAGTATGTCAAATTTGGACAACCTTTGAAATTTAGGGTTTCCAGGACTCTTAATTAAGGTTAAAAAGTGATTAAGAAAATTACGGTTCAAATGTTAATATGATTTCATATTATTGATTCTCACATTTTTGTGAGTGAAATGGATTATTTGATCCCAAAATTTAGACTGGAATCGACTAAGTTATAGCTTTTACAAAATTAACCTAATTGTTGATTGATTAATTAAATAAGGTACTTTTGGCTGAAAGAGGTCTATATGAGCAATCATCACATTGCACATAAGTCTCTAATAAAGTAGTTTAGTCTATCATAACTAAGTATGGGTTCTAAGTACTTAAAGTACCTGATACAACACCAAGGCTTTTGCAACCAACAATTCAACAACTGCAACCTCAGAAACCTTTACCTGAATGGAAATTCATCTGAAGTGAATTGTATCTGAAAACATTTATTGTATTTTCATTCATTAATAGATCTATGAAATAATTATGCTTTAGAGGTTTCTTGATTACTTATGGATTAAGTTATTCCCATTTATTAGTACTTGATAATTTGCATGCTTAATTTAACATATATGTATATATGTGTGGTTTTCTTAGCTCATCATTTATGTGTGCATTTATAACTACATCACATGCAAAACTATAATATTCACATACACAAATCCAAACTTTGTGTATTAACTTTTCTAACAATCAAGCTTTAATATTTACAAATTGACTATCTCATTTTACACCATATTGCCCCTAAGTTTTTAATGTTTGGATTAGTATAATTAATGATTGTATAGATGCAATTATGTGAATTATGGTGGTTATATCTACTTCAATACCATATTTATTGGGGCTTATAGGTTGGAATATGGTGATTAAATTTGGATCAATAAAAGTCAATCTGTAATCTTAGTTACACAATAACAACAATGTACACCATAGTTCTTGCTTGCTCAAGTAAATATAATATGATAATAGATTCAAGTATATGAGTCAATTTTAATAAAAGAGTGGTAAGAATAAAAATGATACACAATATATTTTGTTCTATATACAACAAGGTGCATTTCATTATTGTGGAGATGTTACACTAATGAACCAATACATAAACAAAACATCTAATATAGTAATCCAGGTTATAGCTTGAACATTATAATTATAATGTCAAAGGCCGAGAAAATGTGTCATGGAAATGGGCCATTTAAGTAGCCCATAACAAAGACTGCTCATCATATAGCTGAAGGAGTGCATGAAAGAAGAAATTTGACATTTTAGGGTTTGTAGATAGTACTCGAACAGAGGTTCCTAAAGTACCTGATAGATATTTGACTATAACTAGTGTTTGACTTTAGATAATTTAAGTTATTATTCCTATTAAGATTGAAACAATTTGCTCATGTTCACGATCAGAACGAACATAAGGGGTAAAGAAATTTATTTTAACAATTTTCCTTACTTTTTCTTTTTGAGTTTTTATCGAGTCTTAATTGATAAACTTATTCACTGAAATTTAAGTAAAGCAGCGATTAAATCATTGCGAGCAGGAAGAATCGAATAGAATATTTACAACAATCTTGAGAAGTAATAAGTAATGATTTGTATTGCTCATCAAGAAGAAGCTTTGTAGAAGAGAAACGAAAGGAATAATTTAACAAACACAACAATTTCATTTCATTTATTTCTAAGTTTGAATGGATATAATGAATCAGATCAAATAGTCAAATGATCAATGTTACGGTCGATCGATCCCAAATAAAAATAAACACAGTTGGGATTATAAGCAAACAAAGAATTAAGACTAGGGTACCTGGTGACCGAGCCTTCGATCCTTCGGATCTTAGGTTTACAAAGAAGAAGATGCCGAGCGCTTTTTAGGAAACTTCTCCTTCTTGGTAGAGCTCCCGCATATGCTTTTTCATTGAAGCTCAAGAGGAGTGAAATGCCAAGGAAAGATAGGGTACTCGAGAAAGGTTAGAAAAGGGAGTGGCATACGCACCCTGCTACTTTGAAGGAGCACGTTCACCATATGCAAAGGTGTACGAAGAAGATAATCGAGCTGTTCAATTCATCTAGTGAATGAACAGTTCAACCGACCGTTTGAGATCCAAATGAGTTTGATCCGATGGATCTGCATATTGATAAATGGATGGTTCAGATTGAACCGAAAGGTTGTTCCATATTTTGGGATTTATGGTGGATCTTCGCAGTTTTCAATTTAAAGCTGTTGGAGTTAATTATATTATAAATATAATAATTTATTTACTTTATTAAACTAATTAATTAAACTCAAATTATTAATCAAAATTAAATAATCAAATGCACTCCAAAAAATCCTAAAAATTCACCCGTACCAAATTGAGGTGTGGTGAACTCAAAAATGCAATTGAATTTTTGATCGAATGTCAATTTTATTATCTTAATTTTCTGTATTATTAAAATATTTGGAGAAAATTTGACAACTTCCTAACACTTCCAAAATACCACCCCGAGTTAATTTGGGTGTGGTGAGTCCAATGGGGGACTTCACTTTCGATTCTGAGGTCTAAATAAATTAGGCATTCTCAAAATTATTAGAAAACCAAGAAATGTTGAAAATTGCCAAATGATCTCCAGATCACAGAAAAATTGAAATGGAGACTTCTAATACTAATATAAGACTAATGGAAAAGGATTAGAGTCAATTAGGTCACTAATTGATGGGTAACAACTCTAGAGTTATTACAGACTCCCCTCCTTAAAAAGTGTGTCACTCATGACACAACAAATAAGAACCCGGGAAAGAAAATGAAAAATGAAGTTTATAGATATGATAATGAAAATAAAAGAACTAAATCTATCTGATGAGAAACTGCAAGAGTTTGTGGCAAGCACCATACCGATTTCTTGATCCATCATACGCTGCCAACAAAGCTACGCTTGAATAGAGGGACTTCTTTAGGGGTCTCTTTTATAAACTCAGAATCAAAAAGTTGAGAGTCTCCTACTACAGTCCAAGCAACTAGAGTGGTACATCTCATTCCAAAAGAGTTTTCAAAGGATCCATACTAATACTAGACTGATAATTATGAATGTAGGCAAACTCAACTAGCACTTAATGATCTTCCTATGATTCATTGAAATCTATAACACAGAGATGCAAGAGAACATTCATAATTTGTTTTACTCATTCAGCTTGACCAACAATTTGGGGATGTACCACAGTAATCATATCTAAGATGGTCCCCAGGTCTTGCTGAACAGATGATCAAAATTCAGATGTAAGTACGCCATCTTTGCCTTATAGATATGATTCGGTGTCTCGAGTAGATATAAGATCACTAAAGAATGAAGCTTAACTAACCTTTATACTGAGATAGATTGGAAAATTGAAAGGAAAAGAAATGGCTTGATGAGTCTATTGACGAACACCAATTTCACAACACCCTTTTGGTTAACTCTTTGGTAAGATTATAATTAACCATGGAGATGAAAGACCACTTCTAAAAAAGAGATTTCTAACAACTTAAGAAGTCTACTAGGCTTATGGTGCACAGCCTCAGCCAACCATAGGGTAGGCACTTAGAGATAAAGATAACAATACCTCTTTCAGTGCACGGCCACCAGAAGGACTTCCACAAAAGCTAAAACAACCTACTGCCACCCAATAATATTAAAGGAACAGACATAAGTGTAGTTTCTATAAACTCGTATGCAGCCGAACTTACAGATTCTATACTTATCGTTCACTTTCCTATTATTGGTGAAACTATTATTCTAAACTATACTGGGAATACGTAAAGTCAGATCCACAAGATCCTACTATCAGTGTAAACTCAGTTGAGCGGTCCTATAAAAATTAAAGCATTAGAACTCATCAAGTTCTAACTTCAATAAATCAAAGTCACCTAATGAAGTTAAATGATTTAAATCAATCATCTTATTTATACTAGGACCAAACCTTGATATAATCTACCAAGATTGAGAGTCAAGAGATCAAACCCCAAATATGGTGTTTAAGTCTCTTAACTTACGATTCTGAACTCATAAGGTTTAGGGTTTCTATTAACTTAAAAACTTAAGTCCTAATTATTCACTTAGGTAGGAACTTAGCAAACTAGCTATCATAATACTAATAAGATCTACTTAGATACTATGACATTTTCCTATTATCTTCTCTAAGCAGAGAAATAAGCTAGCTCATCTTACTTCTTACTAAGATCTATTCAGATGCTAAGTCAATTTCCTTGCTATTCTAACTAAGAAGAAGAGAAATAAGATTTCTATCTAAGCAACACAAGAACAAGGCACTACTCAAATCATAAATTTAGAAGTTAACTTAATCCCTAATGCTCCACAATGAAGAATAGAATTGCAAGAAGTTAACATAGGAATGACTGAAAACTTTAGAAATTAAAATTTAAATCAAGCTTTGATGCAGTTCCTGCCTTCAATGGTGACAACTGGAAACAAGGGCATGCACCCTTAACAGAGCAGTAAGAAGATTAACTGCACTTTCATTCAAATCACTCCTTAGAAAAGGAAATGATCTTGCCACAAGAGAAGGCATGATTGCATGAGCTGGAGTTAGAGATTTAATGGGGAATAGATTTCAAATTTAAGGGATGGTTAAATTACTAGAAAAGCTTGAGGTGATTAGATTCTATCGTCCTAGGATACTTAAAACTCCTCTAAGGAATATAAGGTTTATTCTTCGACCTCTTCTTCCTTTAATGGTATTCTATTAATCTTGCACCTTCCAAAAATTTTGAGAAATTGATAAAGTGGGAGGAGAGAAGATGATTCTAAATTATGTCAACTGAACTTTAGAGGTAACAACTAAGTCAAGCTTCTTAAGTCCTTACCAATTTAGGAGAAAAACTTAATTAGATTCTCACTTAGAATTCATTAATTAAGACTCATTTAACACCTTGAATCGAATGAATTCTACTCAACAATCCATTCTTAAAATTATATCAAAGTTTGTAATCAACATAAAGATAAGTTTGGATTTAAGGAACTGGTTAAGAATTGGAAGATCTACTAAGTAGAATTTTACGACCACACACTTCAGCACTAGATGACACTTAAACTACTAAGGAATTGCCTAGGCCGAAATGTTGAAGGTTAAGGGAAGAGGTACTACTCATAGACATAAAGGGATAATAAACACCCATGTTAAAGAGTGTGACACAAGATTGCTTATTAATAATTAGAGTTCCTATAATAGGGAAAATAAACTCTAATTACAATTAAAGGAAATTAAAGTCGAAAATATTGAAAATAAAATGCAAAAGAAAATGAAAAACAAGAATTTGAATAATTAAATGTAGAACATACCAGAAATAACGTTGTTGTCCTCTTGTGCTTTGGAAGAAGATGAGGCAAAATCTCCAGGTACTACGGGAGGTTGGGAAACAGCATTGCCTTTATCCCTTCTACTGGGTCGACCATGCCAAGAGGAAGATGGAGGTACACCTTTCTGAGACTGTGTACTTCCACTAGCAGATGGAGGCATTGAGGCAAGAGGAGGTGCTTGGGAGTCTACAGGAGCAGGATTCTGAACAAGATTTTGATGGTTGATTCTGATCATATCTACAGTCCAATTGGCCCAGTAGTTCCAATTTCTGTTATTTGTTCTGCTGCAGGTGTAACACCGACCGTCGGTGTGGTAACACCTTAAGTAAGGATGCGGCCTGTTACACTTTGAACTAGGTTTTCCTGTGTAATTGATTTGGATTTGGGAAAGAAGCTTGGGGAGAAGTTGGAAATAGTCGAGGTAAGGTAAGAGAAGGTTGTGAAGGGGGTACAGAAAGATGCCATATGCTTGGCAGCACGAGTTTGTGATTCAATCATCACTCGCATCAAATCTAGAAGATTTTGCATTTGATTAGTCTGAGATATGATAGAAGCAGTGGGTTCTTTCACTATTGGAGGAGTTGGATCATTAGGATCAGGATTCATACTAATAGAAGGAAAAAGAAAGATTAATCAGAAGCTTGAAAATTTTGGAAAAGAAAATTCTCCTTAAGCTGTAAGATGTTGAAGATATACGAATTGAAAGGATGAAAGAAAAGCATAAGTGGAAAGAAACTATATACATTAAACCATTAAGGAAGAAGGAAGTAGTGCCAAAAGAAATAACACTATACTTGATGAAAATTATTATAAAACATAGATCTAAAATTTTTATAGGAAGGAGCTTGGTGTAAATGGTTGTACCCATGAACAAGCATATTATAAGTATGATCCAACTAGTTTGTGGCATAGATATCAAAGAACTGTTCAAACATCAGCAGACGCATAAGATCTGGACATTTAATGCATCTAATACTAAAGTATCATGATGAAACCATTATCTTGCCAATCTAGGAAAATTGTCACCTCAAAAGTTACAATACTTTTAATATCTTATTCAACACATCTCTACAAGTTGGAGGTACTCCTTGGTATCCACAACCAAAGGTCAAGCCATACCAATTATCACAATCCCAATAATGAAAGAATACTTTAATAAAGTATCTCAGCACACACTCACATTATGCCATCTGTAAGTTTGATAAATTTTTTGAATTAGAATTTAAATTATTTGTTATATTTGAAATGTGTTTACTATCCTAAGGTGTCATTTACTTTTATTTACTATACTGTGATGTTTGCTTTGGATGAATGAATGTGTTTATCTTAACTTAAAGTTCTCAACTTAGCTTTGATACCAACTGTGACGACCCCAATATTGAGAATCACTTAACTCAACATTGATACGTCATCATAATATCTAATACTATATTAGAAGGAAACTAATACAAATCATTAGATACTATGTTTGACCAAGGATTTAAATGAAGGTCTTAAGTTAAGATGAAAGGGATTATAATGAAACATTGTATGAAATACATAAGGGAATGAAATAAAATCAATCATGCGATACATGTAGGATATGTAAATTAAAGCTATTGATGTGATTTTTGCAAGTATAGATATGAAGATTCAAAGTATTTAACATGGGAAACATATACGGATACATGAGAGTGTAATTTAAGAATAATAGACACATCTGATTATAAGTACTTGCATTTCTAGGTATAAAATTTCTTTATATTTAACATATAGCATATGAGTCTACAATTTTCAATAAAAATTTTAAGTCCTTAAATTCTTAAAAAATTCGGCAGAGTTTCCTTTGTAATTGGCTAAAGAAACACCTGCATGATAGATTTATAAGACTTCCATTCCAATGGAAGTTATAATTTGAAAGAAAAATAACCTAAAACTAGCATATAATCAATCCATTACATAGGATAGTTTAATTCCAGTTCTAATATAGAGTTAATCCATTACATAGGATTGCACATTTTTAATTATAAAGTAAAGTCAATCCGTTACATGGGATTGCTTATTTCCAATTCTAAAATTTAAAGTGAGAAAAACACATGTGTATCAATTGTCTACCCTAAGGTAGACTCAATTCACACATTTAATACATATATGAAGATAAGAAAAGCTTCTCAACTTAGATAAGAAACTAATTTCCAATTCTATAAATAATTTAATATTTAACTAATTCCAATTAACACTCAAAGTTGATGTGTAACTAAATTCAAGTTTAATATGCAAATTAATATGGAACTAATGATTTAATTAACATTCAATCATATTCATCCATTCATCTCATCCCAAGCATTTAAGTATTTAATTGAACTCCAACATAAGCATAATAAAGGTAAAAGAAATTAACTTTAATTATTACAAACTATTAGTAATTAGAAGCAAAGTAATAGCTATGCACTTGGTCCAGCTCCACTTGCCTCCAAATGCACCTGATCTATCACATTTTAGCATTTAAATGTGATAGGGCAAAGCCAAGGAAGAGAAAATCTAGTTAGACTAAACAGTCTAAGCACATTTTAACAGTAGGCTAAACATTATATTAATTCAATTGGATATCACTACTAGTTACAAAATTTGCATAAGTAAGGGTGCAAGAAAGTAAGCATACCCGTGTGGAAAAAGTAAGTAAGAAAAATGCAAAGTGAGTTAGAATACTCACTTAAATATACATCCTAGCCTACAATGGAAATGAGGGTAAAAGCATCCTAAATAGGCTAAAAAGAAACTAAAGTGCATATGAAAGTAAATGAAAATGAAATAAAGCATGTATATGTTCAATGAACTTATGCTGAGTAAGTAAAAGAGAGAATAAAGCATTAATTGAAATTAAGCCATATATACTGTATTCTAAATGTATTATAAGTAAGCAAAATACAATACTAAAGATAGAATGTATAATGCTAACATAGTAGGGAAGGTATCTTAGACTAGTGGTCTAAGATAAATATAGCCTATGACTATGTAGGGAACACAGTTAAAAAGCTATGATGAGTCTTCTCAATCAATGAGATTGTAGAAGATCTCACATCTTATTTACTTGAAGTTATTTTTAGAAAGGGTCTCATTCTGCTGGGACTTACAGAATAAAGAGAGGAGTTAAGCACGTCTGCCTAACCGGTGTTGGAAAAATGGGGTTTAAAATGTAACTTACTCTCAAATATTCACCCTCTAAGATAATGAGGATCCTTATCTTTCCGAATTAGCCTGCCCTTAGCTACTTCAATTAGCAACCCCTATTATTTTAAATGTGAAAGTTTTATTGATGCTCAAAGTCTTTTATGAATGATTCAAATGAAAAAAGCTCAAAGCTAAGCAAGCATTCAAGGAAAAGTTCAATAATTGCAACTAAGTAATATCCAAAGTTATCTAATTTTTAATGATGTACTTAATGATTGGAGCTAACTGGGCTCCCAATTAACTTTGAGATATTGATCTCAAGTTAATTGTAATTATTAGTAATAATTGGAGTTTTGAAAATAATGGTTTCATTCCATTTATTATGATTTGACAAAATAATTTATAAGTATAATCAATGCAAATAGAAGCTAATTTTAATCTAGTCCTGTGCTGTAAGATTCAAATAGTTTAACTAATCATGGATTAGGTGACTAGTAGGAAAAGATCAAAATTATGAAATTAAAAATATAAGAAATTAGATGATAAGATTTAGTTCACTAAAACTCATTAGCTAGGTTGTAACTTGAGGGTTCTATCTAATTCAAACACTAATCTAGCCAAGTTTGAAGGATCAAATGGATCAAGTACTAATCTAGTTAAGCTAAATTAAAATGAAAGGTTTAAAGTAAAATAAAAGGTGAGATTTAGGAACTATAAGTTCTAGGTATCCAAATAGTTAAAGTTTAAGGAATCCAATAGGATTCCTAAACTACTCTAAGTAAATAAGACATTCTATTACTAGTCCTTAAAGAAATCAAATGAAGACTTTAGGGATTAGGGTGAATAAATTAGTTTCAAATCTAGTCACTAAAGGTTAGTCCTAGTTGATTCATTAGTCTACAATTACTAAGGTATTAAGGCTAACTACTCTTAATGGATGTGATAGATAGTTCCAAGGATCAGCTATAATTCAAGTGTAAATCAATCCTAAGGTTTTTACCTTAGGGTTGAAAGATGAATCAAGCAATTTTGCAATTGATTCGTATAGCTAGAAAATGAAAACTAAGCTCAAACTTAAGTAACCTATTTTTGGCATGGGGAATAATAAATGCGACATGTTAGCTATCCTAGGGTTTTATAAAACCTAAAACATGCTATCTAGGAAAATAGAATTCATCACAATAACACTTAATTAAGAGTCAACAACCTAAAATTATTAATTGTTGTCCAATGGAAATTATTTACATATTAATGAAATCCTTATATTATAAGTAGAAAAATAACACTAAGTATGTCAAATTTGGACAACATTTGAAATTTAGGGTTTTCCAAGACTCTTAATTCGGGTTAAAATGTGATTAAGAAAATTAGGGTTCAAATGTTAGTTTGATTTCATATCATTGAGCCTCACATTTTTGTGAGTGAAATGGACTATTTGATTGCCAAATTTAGACGAGGATTGACTAAGTTATAGCATTTACAAAATTACCCTAATTGTTGATTGATTAATTAAATAAGGTACATTAGCATGAAAGAGGTCTATATGAGCAATCATCACAATGCATATAAGTCTCTAATAAAGTAGTTTAGTCTATCATAACTAAATATGGGTTCTAAGTACTTTAAGTACCTGATACGGCACCTAGGCTTTTGTAACCAACAATTCAACAACTACAACCTCAGAAAACTTTACCTGAATGGAAATTCATCTAAAGTGAACTGTATCTGAAAACATTTATTATATTTTCCTTCATTAACAAATCTCCAAAATAGTTATGATTTAGAGGTTTCTTGATTACTTATATATTTAGTTATTCCCATTTATTAGTACTTGATAATTTGCATGCTTAATTTAACGTATATGCATATATGTGTGGTTTTCTTAGCCCATCATTTATGTGTGCATTTATAACTGCATCACATACAAAGCTATACAGATTAACATACACAAATCCAAACTTTATGTATTAACTTTTCTAACAATTAAGCTTTGATATTTACATTTTGACCATCTCATTTTACACCATATTGCCCCTAAGTTTATAATTTTTGTATTGGTATAATTAATGATTGTATAGATGCAATTATGTGAATTATGGTGGTTACATCTACTTCAATACCATATTTATTAGGCCTTATAGGTTGGAATATGATGATTAAAATTGGATCAATAAAAGTCAATCTGTAATCTAAGTTACGCAATGACAACAATGTACACCATAGTTCTTGCATGGTCAAGTAAATATAATATGATAATAGATTCAAGTAGACGAGTCAATTTTAAGAATAGGGTGGTAAGAATAAAAATGATACCCAAGAGTTTTTGTTCTATATACAACAAGGTGCATTTAG
This sequence comes from Gastrodia elata, assembly GCA_016760335.1. Lineage (NCBI taxonomy): Eukaryota > Viridiplantae > Streptophyta > Magnoliopsida > Asparagales > Orchidaceae > Gastrodia > Gastrodia elata. Next base: position 27,157,700 of record CM028678.1, on the reverse strand, counting down.
TTATTGTGGAGATGTTACACTGATGAACCAATACATAAACAAAACATCTAATAAAGTAATCAAGGTTATAGCATGAACATTATAATTATAATGTTAAAGGCCGAGAAAATGGGTTATGGAAATAGGCCATTTAAGTGGCCCAAAACAAAGACTACTCATCATCTAGCTAAAGGAGTTGATGAAAGAAGAAATTTGGCATTTTAGGGTTCCTAGATAGCACTTGAACAGAGGTTCCTAAAGTACCTGATAGATATTCGACTATAACTAGGATTCAACTTTAGCTAATTTCAGTTATTATTCCTATTAAGATTGAAACAATTTGCTCATATTCATGATCAGAATGAACATAACGGGTAAAGAAATTTATTTTAACAATCTTCTTTCCTTTTTATATTTGAGTTTTGATCGAGTCTTAAAAGATAAACTTATTCACTGAAATTTAAGTAAAGCAGCGATTAAATCATTGCAAGCAGGAAGAATTGAATAGAATATTTTCAACAATCATTAGAAGTAATAACTACTAATTTGTATTGCTCATAAAGAAGAAGCTTTGTAGAAGAGAAACGAAAGCAATAATTACAGAACTCAACAATTTCATTTCATTTATTTCTAAGTTCAAATGGATATAATGAATCATATCAAATATTCTAATAATCAACGTTAGGGTCGATCGATTCCAAATGAAAATAAACACGGATGTGATTATAAGCAAACAAAGAATTAAGACTAGGGTACCTGTTGATCGAGCCTTCAATCCTTTGGATCTTAGGTTTACAAAGAAGAAGATGTTGAGCACTTTTTAGGTAACTTCTCCTTCTGGGTAGAGCTCCCACATATGCTTCTCATTGAAGCTTGAGAAGAGTGAAACGCCAAGGAAAGATAGGGCACTCATGAAAGGTTAGAATAGGGAGTGGCGTACGCTCCCTGCTGCTCTGAAGGAGCACATTCGCCCTTATGCTGAGGCGTACGAAGAAGATAATCGAGCCATTCAATGCATCTAGTGAATGAAAAATTTGATCGACCGTTTGAGATCAGGATGCGTCTGAACCAATGGATCTGCATTTTGATAGACGGATGGTTCAGATTGAACCGAAAGGCTGTTCCATATTTTGGGATTTGCGGAGGATCTCCGCAATTTCAATTTAAGGCCGTTGGAATTAATTGTATAATAAATATATGAATTCATTTAATTTATTAAACTAATTAACTAAACTCAAATTATTAATCAAAATTAAATAATCAAATGCACTCCTAGAAATCCTAAAAATTAACTCTTACCTAATTGAGGTGTGGTGAACTCAAAAATACAATCGAATTTTTGATCAAATGTCAATTTAATTATCTTATTTTTTTGGGTATTTAAATATTATTAAAATATTCGGGGAAACTTTAACGACTTCCAAACACTTCCAAAATACCACCCCGAGCTAATTTGGGTGTGGACTCCATTTTTGACTCAGCATTCTAAGTAAATTAGGCATTCTCAGAATTATCAGAAAACTAAGAAATGTTGGAAATTGCCAAATGATCTCCAAATTGCACAAAAATTAAAATGGAAACTTCTAATACTATTATAAGACTAATGGAAAAGGATTAGAGTCAATTAGGTCACTAATTGTTGGGAATTAACTCTAGGGTTTTTACACTAGTTCATTCGTTACACTAAGTTGACTAAATGAAGATTTTCTAATATGGAAGGTACTAAGTGAAGATTTTTGAAAACTAGCTCTTAGGTTTTATTCAAATGCACTATAAACTAAGAGTTAACAGAAATACTAAGCTACTACTATAAGGAGCTAATAATGTTAAGTTACATATTAGGATAACTAGGATTGAACCTACACTTAAGGAACGTAAGAAACAAAGCCTAGCTCAAACTAGCATTTTACGGGTCCTACTAGTGATTCTTACCATTATGGGAAACTAGCAAATTTTATCACATCCTAGGAGTATAACTACCATAATAATTAAGGGTCAAATCAAGTCCTAAGAGTTCACATTAACCTTCATTTTCTATGTTAATGATCATTTCTATGTCTACTAAAACCTAGACTATCAAGCAATCCACATAAGTTTCTATAGTATAAAACCAGTCTCTAGGGTGTTATAAAGGACCCATCTAGGCTTAAGTTTGCTGCTATAGGGTCATGGAGACAAGAACTTATAAATTCTTAAACATGTAAGCAAGTTATTAAGCAATTGAGGTGCTACAAATGCAAGTTCTCCAATTGATGTTCAAATGAAATAAAATTAGCAAATATGTGATATTTACTGCATAAGTATTAAAATGTCAGTAAGTAGGTTTAATTTGAACCTCATTTGGCTTATTTAGAGTTTAATTACTACTAATGACAATTAAAAAGTGATTAACAAAATTAATAGTTCAAATCCAAATTAAAATACATATTATTGCTCTACTTGTTTTTTAGATCAAAATAAGACATAATTTTATTATAATTGGATAAGTAAATCAAAAGTTATTGAATTAACTAAATTTGAATTAACTTAAAATGCATGTTCACTATTTCTAAGGTGCACGGGCCAACTGTCGAGCATGGTCGAAGGCTAACCATATGCGCATACCCACGCATGAGGGGCCTATCACATGCATAGACCCACGCACATGACCAGTGGTCGAGAAAGACGAGATAGGGTTCATCATAATTCTTTACTCCAGTGGTCCTAGTGGACGTACAACTACTTGTTAGAAAGCTGTCAATGTGATCTATGGAATGGGATCAAAATTCATGTCTAATTTTACCTTAATCGGGTCTATTTAAAGGAAGACCCAACTAGGGTTAAAGCTTATTATGGGGTCGCATTGCAACGCCACCAGTAAGTCCCAGTCTTTGCGACCATGTCAAAATGGTACCTTTCGTCACCACCATCCCTTAGTGGTATTTAGAGATAATAGGATATAGAGGATAAGCAGTCAAGCTCTTATATGAACTTGGACACTGTACACTACTATGGAGCTAACTAGACCTAATCCTGGCCCCTAATTGCCTCTAAATGAATATACACTCATAATAATAAAGCAATAAAATGCAGAATCAATAAAAAAAAAAAAAATCAAAGGCTAAATTACATACCAAGGCTTGCAAATTGCACGACAATAGGCACTCCTATCCCTCACCGAGCCTACACAACTAGCAGACGAAGAAAGAAAGGGAATGGCATGCTCAAAGAGCTTAGGTGAGGCGTCGGATCAAGAATGATAGAGCGATGGATGGTGCTAATCGAGCCTACCGTTTGATCAAGCAACGAGTCAACACCATAAGCCCAGTTAAATTAATTAAATATTTAATTAAAATTATACAATTTTAATAAATAAAATTAAGCTATTAAATGAGCTCTAAAAAATCCCAAAAATTAACCTCTAGTTAATTTGGGGATTAGGAGATTAAAAATGAAGTCAAATTTTTAATTGAAGTTAAATTTTATTTTATTAATTTTCATGCTAATAAAATATCATAAAACATTCATAAAAAATAAATGATCTACAAAGCGCACCAAAATTTAGGGGTTGGCTCCTAATGTTATTAGAAGTCTAATATTAATGATTACAAAGTAATAGGACTACCCAATAATTGATATCCACACTAGGGCTATGACAGATTCCCTTTTTTAAAGAGGTGTCATCTTTGATGCCCTAACGAATTCATTAAAAAAGAAAAATAAAATTTAAAAATAAAAGGTTGCAAGTTACCTAATTAAACAAAGAATTCTGAAAACTTCTTCCACATATCATCCTCTTTTTTCCACGTAGCTTCTTCAATTGAGTGATTATGCCAATGGACTTTAGCCATAAAGATATTTTAGTTCCTTAATTGCTTGAGGATTTGTCCCAAAATTGTAATGGGCTTGACAACAAAAGTTAAGTTAGGTTGTAATTTGATAGTAGGAATCTAAACTTGCTAATTTGGGTCAAGTAAACACCTCCTTAGTGATGAGATGTGGCATACAATGTGTATAGCAAGAAAAATTTCAAATAGATCTAACTTGTACGCTGATGATCGCACCTTCGCAATCACCTTGAAGGGTCCCAAATATCTAGGACTCAGTTTTCTTGACATGCCAAACCTTTGAATTCCACACATAGGACAAACTTTCAGATAAGCTCTTTCTCCAATCTGGAATTATAGGGAATGGTGGTGAGTGTCATGATATTTCTCTTGTCTATTTTGTGTTGCCAACATATTATGCTTGATCTATAGAATTTTCTTGTTAGTCTCTTTGACCAATTCTAAGCCATACAGTTGAGTGTCACCCACCATGATCCAAGCAACAGAGTGTTGCATCTCCTTCCATAAAGTGCTTCGTAAGAAACCATGCTGATTTAGGATTAATAGATATTATCTTAGGTGAACTCCACTAAGGCAAGGTGGTTTTCCCAAGATCCACCAAAATCTAATACATAGAGAAATAAGAGATATGACATAATTTGAGTCTGAGGAATAAAGGTAGTACTCATAACCAAATTTGTCCCCAGATCTTGTTGAGCAATTAACCAAAATTGAAATGTAAATTTACTATCTAGATCTAAAACTATACAATTTGGCATTTTGTGCAAAGGAACGATCTCCTTAATATACATCTTGGCAAGATTTTCTACCAAATCATCAGACAAATCGGGATAAAATGGGATGATTTGATGAGTCTATCGACGATCACCCAAACTGCATCAGCTCCCGAATTACTCGTAGGCAAACCCATTTCAAAATTCATTGAGATATCAGACCATTTTCATTCATGGAACTCTATTAGTTTAAGAAGTCCACTAGGCTTTTGGTGTTTATCCTTAACCAATGAATATGAATGACATTTAGAGATAAATATAGCAATGTCTTTCAGAATCCCTGGCTACCACAAGGACTTCTTCAGTTCTTAATACATTTTGCCACTACTAGGATGGACAATATAACTTATATTATGGGCTTCAGAAAGAATTTCCAGCTACATATTTTTAGGTACCCATAGCCTTTTGTTTAGAAAGATTACGTCGTTAGCATCCAAGAGCAATTCTGGTTTCTTTCCTCCTTTATTATTAGAATTAAGCTTGGAATAGATTTCATCTTCTTTTGAGATTCAACAATTCTCGACCTTAATGAATATTCAGACCGACATGCAAACAAGATCTTACGCAAGTCCACTGATCTGATCGATGCAAGATTCATTCTCTCAAATTCTTCAACTAAGGCATTATTATATTAAAGAGAAGATAGCATCACTTTATGACTTAAGGCATCAATAACTACATTAGCTATACCCGAGTGATATTGAATTTCTAGATCTTAATCATATATTAACTCCAACCATTTATAATGTCTACAATTAAGCTCTTTTTGAGTTAAGATAAACTTCAAACTCTGATGACCTATAAATATCTTGCATTTAATTACATGCAGGTAGTGTATATGGATTTTAAGAGCAATAACTACCACTGCTAGTTCAAGATCATGGATGAGGTAATTTCTTTATTAAGCTTTATCTGCTTAGAAGCAAAGGCTATCACTTACCATCCTATATTAGGATGCAACCAAGTCTTACCTTAGAGGTTTCAGTATAAGCCTGAAAATCCTTTCCCTCTTGGGGTTGTACTAAGACAAAATCAGAAGTTAAATAAACTTCAGCTTCAAGGAGGCTTCTTCACACTCCAAACTCCAGACAAATGGAACTTCTATTCTGGTTAACTCAGTTAACAACACTTTAATATGAGAAAATCATGCATAAATAATTTGTAGTAACAAATGAGTACAAGAAAACTTTTGATTTTAGTCACAGATTTGGGATGCACCTACTATTAAAAAGCATTGATCTTTTTCTGATCATCCCTTATTCCTTTGACAACAATAACAAGACCCAAGATATCCATAGAATTGAGCCAAATCTCAGTAATGTCCTACTGTTCTGCTATGCACAACAAAATATTCTTAGCGATGGAATGGGTCATTACTTGAAAGAAGTAATCTCATTATGACTTGTTATCAATTCATCACCAAATATGAATTAATAAGAGACATATTGAGTTACTCCTTTACTATACTGATAATCTCTACTCATACTAATCCTTAAGACAGGTGAAGTACCATTTTCTTAAGCATTAGTTAATGTTACTCATACACATTGACCTTAAGGTGAATAAAGGGCAGATAGCCATAGTATATGAATAACCTTGCATAAGTAAGATGATCACATCATAAAATATAGTATAAGATAGAATATATCAAATTACAGAAGCTTAAACATCCATCCATAATATTCATCACATAAGATGAGTAAATATTTATCTAAGAAAAAGAAAAGAAAATACATCCGAAGTTAATTATAACAAATAAGAGTTTTAAATAAAAGAGCAGTAAGTAAATCTTTCATCTCACAGTAATAATTAATGAACAAAGAGCTCAAATAACATTGCAATAAATACTACCACTATGCCTCTTCTTGAAGTTCCTGAATCTCCTCTTAAAGTGGCTCCTCAAACAGCTACAAACTTGACATGTCAGTTTCACATGCTAGGGCCTCAACCAAAGAAAAAAATATCTTGTATTAGACAATAAGTCTAAGCACATTTAGGCTACAAATAGTATTTTCTTTCATTTAAGAGATATTACTTAACTTAATAGTAAAACAAAAAGCATACTAATGAAAATTGAAAGAAATAATATTTGTAAAGCCAGATGCAAAAATTGAAAAAAAAATAGTATCAAAACTAAGTGCACTGAAAGTAAATTAGTTGAAATAAAATAGCAAACTAAGAAAAATCTAAAAAAATAACTATACTATATGCCACTATATATGCATTCGAATATGCCATAGATTATTCTATATATATGTACAACTATTGATGCTACAATGCATCCCAAAAATTAAGTAACTTGATGCCTACTGCATTCCATAGTTACTACTCAACATTTATGCATGCTGCATCCCATAGTGCTCAAATGATCTTGATGCATTATGATTATGCCATTCATGTTATACCAAAACTTATTGAAATTAAAGATAAAAATGATTAAATTCAGAAAATAGAAAACACGACCTTTTTTGTTATCTAACTTAGTAAACCTATTTCCATAATATGCATAATAATCTACATGTGATAATGTTCAGAGTTTTAATCTTAAGAGTTCCATAATTTGGATTCTTAAGCAACTGAAATAAACGCACATCATGGTTGTACTAATATACCAACCTATATTATCACATGATAAAAGCACATATAGATGATTAAAAAGTCTTAAAAAGGTAGTATTGGGTAATTAGGTTATTTAATAGCACTTATCCCTGCACACAGGGATAAGAGACATGCATTCTTTTATTGTTTATTCTCCCAAACTATGATGTCCAATTCCTTACTTATGTTACACATTAGGATTGGGATGTTTATCTTGAATTGAATTTTACTTATCTAATTACATAAGATACGATAGAAACACTATAATTCAAAATAGGGCAAATTAACCACCCTTATTTTACTAAATCAAAGTCAGTTTTATGGATATGTACCTCAATTCCTATATTATAATTATAATATCATAATTGCTACAATTCTTTGCTGGTTATTTAATATTCAAGGACTCTTAAGCTATATAAACTATTCTCCATTGTAACAGGTTCTAATTAATGAGCTCTAAGGAAATGATAATTATGGCTTTCAAACTGGGTTAACTACCATGAATGTATAAGTTCAATCTATGTTTTATTAGGTTAACACTACCAAATAACATAAGAATCAATTCTAAAGTTCATAGGGTATATCTAATATTCTACCTCAACATGTTACAAAAAAGGGTAACTGCCTCAAGAAATTCACGTAACTATGTTCTTACTAATACAATGAAAAAATTTTACTTTCAGGGTACTCTTAAGGTTCTATACTATTCTATTAAATCATTACAAGTCTTGGAAAAAATAAAAATAAATCTTAGGTAGGATTACATGCTTAGTCATAATCTTCCAACTTGAGGTTAAAGATAGATCAAGGTACAAAAAATTCAAAATGTGCTAAAACTAAAATAAAATTATCAAATTAATTAAAAATAAAAAATTAAAAGTATGCTAAAACTAAAATGCAAAACTATTGTTAGGTTCATTACTATTAAAGAATCATATAGAAAGCAAAATTATCAAAATCAAATTACAAATGTGGCTAATATTCAATAATTAAGATTTGAGATTACTAGTGAATAATTAACAATTTTAATTATAGAAAAGCAAATTTATCATTGCAATAAAGTCATATTTGACACAATAAAGAAATAGAGGCTATAAACATGCCATTTGGAGGAGTGTATACCCTAACATTCACTATTTAAGGTTATATGTAACTTGGGCATAATTAATAAAAGCATTCATTGAAGCTAAATTATTTTTGCAGTTTCAAAATCTTCACATTTTTCTGATCAAAATAGTATATAATATCATAATATTTAGATACAAACTGAAGAAAATAATTGAAACCCTTAATTACATTAATTTCTTTAAGATTGAAACTACAGAAATTTCATTTAATAATCACATTATTCACATTTACCATAACGGGCTATGTCGGTTCGACCAGGACCCAACGAGTCGACCCATTATAAAACTGTGCTGGTTGTTTGAGGCTTGATGACCTTGCACTATTTGTCTTCGTCCCACTACAGGAGACGGAAATGGAGGGTTTAAAGTATTGAATAATCCCTAAATCCTCACTCATCGGGGAACCAAATAACTATTTTAATGGCTTACAAAATTCATAGAGGTGAGAGCTTTAATTGGTTTTTAAAAGCCCTAATTGGCTAATTTAGCCCTTTAAGGTTTTCTGCGGGGAGTCGATACCATCAGGCAAGGTGGATTGACCCTAGGTTTTTACCTTAGTTAACTTGAGCATAATCATATCTTCATTTTTATTCCATTATTTTCATCTAGTCATTGGAACCAAACCTAGAAGTTTTGGTTTCAATCCGACATCATTAGGTTGAATTTTCTATTTTGCCAATTTTTAGACTGAGAAAATTAGCAAAAATAAATTGACCTCGGATTAAAAATTTGACTCGACTTCGTCATTGAACTCATCTCCCCCAAATTAATTAGGCGAGGGATCTTTTCATGCGAAAATTTTCACTGTTATTTTATGATGGTCTTAAAAAAAATAATAAAAAATTTTTGGGTATCAAAATTGAAATATTTTTGAAATTTTAAATTCTTCATCATCAAATTAGCGAGAAATAAAAATTTCATAATTGTTGGTACGAAAATGGATGAGTTACGATAAAAATACATTTGGAATTAAAAAAAAAAAATTATGCTCTTAAGGTTTTGGAAAATGCAATTTTGGCCAACTTCAAACTCAAATATCGGAACAATCACTTGGCCAAATTGGACTATTTTGGTATCCATGATTCCACTTAATGAGATCTACATTTTGGAAATTTAAATTTGAATTTTAAAAGTCTATTTTTTTTTAGTTTTTAGAAAAACTAAAATTTCATTATTAGCTTAATTATAAAAAAATGTTTTTGCATATAAATCACCTAATTAAAGCCACCAATCATTATTCCATAAAAATTATTCTTAATTGAGGATAAAGGCACTCATAGAACTTTTAACACTAATTCAAAACCAAAAATCCTGCCTTTATTTCTTTCATACTTTCATTTGGAAGAATTTATCAAACTCCATTTCTCTTCCTCTTCTACTCCTCTCAAAGCCCTAAGGATTTTATCCCTAAGCAAATTTCTTTGATAAAGAAAAGATCCTTAAAGCTCTAAAACACCCATAGACAAAGATCTAGGCTGCACTAACTCATTCTTTCCACGGCAAGGAGAAAATCTATGCTTCATCAAAATTTCATTGCTTTAAGATTTATATAAAAAAAGTCTTGCAGAACGAACAAATCAAGTACATTAAGTACATAGAACCTGCATCGAGTTCTGACAGATTAAATCATTTTGCTTAAGTATTATGTAAGGAGCAAACATCACATATATAGAGCTTTTGCTTCTAATGTGCTTTTATTTCTCTTAATCTTGTGTTGGAACGTAAGCTCTTTTTTATAAAATGTTTGGCAAAAATATTATAAGCTTGCATGTTAAATATTTCACCCTACTAAAATATGAGAGTTTAGTTAAATTCACTTTGATTATTGTTTCAAACTTGTGTTTATTAGTAAGAAATGAATTAATAGCATTTGATTTATTCTTAAAGTAAATTATGTAAGCTAGAATATTAGATCTTTAAGAGAATAATTATTTTATAGACCTAATTGCTAAGCCTTGCACTTTAATGATTTTCTCTTGGAATAGGGAATCAACATGCTTAATGTAACTTACTAAGTTAATAAAAGATGTTGATTGATTCAACCACTAGATTCAAGATTTATTGATTTATCTTATGACTTGATTATTATCCCTTAGATATAAGATAAGAAAAGATTTGCACACTTTAGTGAAACTTTTAGCTTTCTTAAGCAACTTTGTTTAAGTATGTAACCTTGCATGAAATTTTTAATATTCTGGATTATTACTTCAATCTTATTAACTAGTAAATTATAGATGGAATAATTTAAAGTATTAGAAAATCCTTAAAGGATAGAGATAATAAGCTTATTAATGTGATTCTTATCTTAATCTTGATCTTATGTCTTCTTATTTTTTTCTTAAATTAGAGAACCATCGAGTATTAATCTTTAATTAATGAACAAAAGATGCTGGATTTATAAAACATCAACTCCTAATTATTTAAATACTTGTCTCATTACATGAATGTTTAATTTTAAAGTTAGGAATTAAGGGATTTTATACTTGATTTGTTTGCTTTAATCAATGATTAGACTTATAATTTTGCATGCAATTATACTTACCATAATTTTAGATAAATTGTTAGAAATTATAGATTGTAGATGTAAGTATTAAGAGTTTTATATTTATTAATGGATAAGAATATTATTATCTTTAAATGAACAATACCACTTTAGATAAGATAACTCTGAGGTAGGAAATGCTTATTTGATATATGTTAACGTAGGTCCTTAGAAGAAACCCATAAACTTTAAATGATTGATCTTATACCTTGTGGTGAGATGACCTAAAAAACTTAAATTGAGTTATTCAAATGTGGAAAATAACCTAAATTGATAAACTTTGATGTCACATACTTGTAATTATTTTGAGTAGCACATACTATAATGGAGAATGGATTCAATAATTTGAAATTCCTTGTTCATTAAATTAGTCAGTTTAGAAATATAAGGAATGATAATATTGGTATTATAATATAGAGATTGTAATGCATATTTGTAGAACTTATTTGAGTTAGTAGGATGTAAAATTGATTGATTCATCCTGAATAGAATTATAAAATTTAGTCTATATTAAGTTAAAAAGATAAGTACGGTTCATGATAAACATCCCAATTCCAAAGCATGTTATAAGTAGGGGATTGAAAAGCTTAGTTTGAGAGTATAAACTGTAAAAGGATTTCATTCCCTTAACTTTGTGGGCATTGATAAGTGCAGTTAAACAAACTAAGTGTATCAAGTTACATTTCTAGGAACATACTATGTATGTATTTATATTCTTAACATATGATAATTTAGATGAATATGATAACCTAGTTTATAGAAACACTGATTTCAAATGAATTTGGGCTAAAGTTAAATATGTTATTTTTCTAATTTATATGGCATTTATGAGTAAATGTGCATATTAGGATAAACCATGGATAACTAGTTAGATAACTAGAAGGGATGTTTACTTTTTTTTTTTTTTCATGATTTTAGATGATTTAAAAATATTTTTGCATTAAGAGTATATAGCATAAACTACTAAGAGATCTAAATTTTGTGTCTGCACTTGCACGCAAGTGTACGTGGTCCGAATTAATAATTTGGAACAGTAAATTTCATATTTATATCATCCACAAGGAATGGTGGTTTCATTACTAAGTTATATCTATGTTCCATAATGTTTAGACAATTGGTGTTTTGGTTTTCATGTGGTTCCTAATCTAACAAAGCAAAGATTAAATTGAGGAAGCTATTTGATTTAAGAAGAGAGAGTTGGGGATTCATTATGTGACATGTAAGGACTCGATGTTATAATCATGTCATTGCAATTCATAAAGTAATTTAAGGAAGGTATGTTCCTAGAAATATAACTTGATTACCTTCCTTAGATTAAAATGAACATTACCTTCCTTAGATTAGTCTTCTAATTCAAACAAGTTCAAGTCTAGTGCACAAAGAGAATACCCTAGGGGTTCTACTTAGGTACATTGATTCTTATGAGATATTAGTTATTTTAAATCTGAATTCCTACATCTAAGTTACCAAAGCATTCTTTTAGTTTAATCGATATTACAAGATTTGATTCCCACCAATATGTGTCATGCGCTACACAAACGATTTAGCTAAGGGAAAGGATTCATCGAACCCAATTGACTATGTCACGTCATCCATGGGTGTTTGATGTTCTCTCCTTACTTCTACTTTGCTAAGCCACAGAGCATGATTGGAGGGGGCTTGGCTCATAAACATCAACTTCTCGGACAAGCTGAATTAGTGGTGATAATGGGCTTGAGAACTTGTCATGTAGCTCTCAGCTCTATTGCACTCACTCCTTGCCCTAATCCAATCTGTGAGCATTGGAGCATAAGCCTTTTTATATCTTATACAAAGCTTTTCATACTGGATTTAGTTTATTAATGATATATGTTTGATAATCATTCTAGGAATATAATAAAAATAAACAAAAATTCAGCTCAAATTTTATTCATTGCAAATTCAACATACAACACCATACACCTTACTCAACACATAATTATATTCCAACCCTCTTCAATGAGGGTTTAGCCTTCCATTATAGTTTCAAAATAGTAAGAGATACAGAAGAAAATGAACCATGACATAAGTTCACAAATAAGGAAAACAAGATAGGGATGTGAAATGGTACTAGGGTTAGCCTTGAATTTTTGGGGTTCTCTTGGTTCTTTCTCCTTCCTTCTCTTTCGTTCTCTAAGTTCCTCTGCTTCTCTTCTCCCTTGAACTTGCAAGGTCGTTTTGAAATTTTTTCCTTGGAGAGTTTTCCATTATTTTTCCACAGCAGCTAATAATTTGGATCAATGAATGTCCAAATTGGGAACCCTTGTATGGCCTGAAAGTGTTCCTTAAATAGGGAAGCCCTCAACCCTTTTTCATTAATATTGCATGACTTTTCATTTCCCCATGCTTTAATGCAAGCCATTCATGTTTTGTTCCCATAATCCATTGGAATTCAGCTGGCTTTAAAATTAATTCAGTTTTTAAAAGGCTGGGGAAGGCCAAAGGTTGGATTTTGCGGCCTTCCCTATACTATTATTAATGTTAATTCTAGGCGTTTCTACGTCGGCCGCTGCAGTGCTCTACAACGCACTGTGGTACGCTATAGCGATCACATATGGTTCTATTGAATCTGGTTCTCGGTATGCTTTTCTGCTGAGGATTTGTCATAGCACGTTGTAGCAGCTTCAATCCAAACATTGTTCCGCTGCAGCGCGCTGTGGCAACTTTGATCCAAAAATTGTTATGCTGTAGCACACTGTAGTGAGTTCAGTTAATTCAAATTCTTGCCATAGCTTGTTGTGGTGGTTTGAGTTTCCAATTAACCGTTCAATTAGTTCTTATATTGTTTCAATTAATTTTATTGAAATGTCGTTGTGGCCCGCCGTGGCACCCGACAGGAATTATCTTCTAGGCTGTGTAGGTAAGGTTCCATGTCTCTTCTTTCTATTCATCTACCATGGCTTGCTGTAGCGCATTGTGGCCTGCTACAATCATTTTTATCTAGAATTTGCTCTTTTAGCTCTAGCGTGCCTTCTTTCCATTTTTTCCTGAAAATGTGAGAATTGTAACCAAAGTATGCAGGTTCATATAGTGTTTTGTATATTTTTACTCACTTATTTTAATATAAATCTTCAGTTCATCACACCCCCACACTTAAATTCTTTCTCGCTCTTGAGTAAGCTCAAAAATAATTTTTTTTGATTTTCTATATTGCAAAATTCAATTTGATATGTGTGAAGTGCTTTTGCCATTCCATGTTTTACTTGACAAGGTGATTAGAAGAATTTAGATTCTAACTAGTCTCATACTTATGTTTTTTGTTTCTTTTGACTATTTTAGTTTCCATTTTCTTAATATATGATACTCCACTCATATATCTAGGGGGATTTTCTATGATTTCTTAACTAAGAGAAGTTAGATACGTTGTGTAAGAATCTAGTGCCATTTGTGCTTCTTTTAAATCACAATGAATATTTCTTTTTTGGAGTGACATTCTTCTTCATTCCATTTTTCTCAATTTTCCTACCTTGGGAGAGATATTTTTCTTCATCCCTGGAATTTTTTTTTGTATTCAGTTCAAGTGAGAGACATTTTTCTTTATCCCCATCTATTTTCATTATGTTCAGTAAGTCCTACAGAAGCTTAGCACATTCTTATTTCACCATTTCTTACTTTCTCTAAATTAAGTTCCTTCACCCCACCCCCACACAGATTTAAAGCAACATACATTTATGATTGTGGAGACTTATAGTAAAATGAGTGTAAAACAATTTAGCATGAAAATTTTTGGAACTATTCATTTTGCTTGCTCACTTCTAGTTAGGAAAATTAGAATAAAGAAATTCTTTACATGTTCCATCACAATTGAATTCAGCCGATTAAATATTTCAAAAATATTGCTGAGATAATGACATTCTATTGGCACAATATTTGGGGGATAGTAATTCACCAAGATTTATTTAAACAAAAATGAAAAGCACAAAGTTGAAGGCAAAATAAAAATACTATAGTATGAGTAGTAAGGAATGAAACAACTTGATATAAATAATGACAAATTATTGATACTACAATAATGCTTGAGATTCCTCTTGCTCCTTTATTGACGGACACATGTACTACTTGGAATCTGAAACAAACAAAAACATAAAATTAATTATTGGGTTGCATCCCAACTAGAGCTTAGTTTAATGTCCTCAACCTAACCAAAAGAGCTTATATCCCATTAAATTTTCTTTCCAAATTTTCATTATGGCTTTAAGATGAGTACGAGCTTGTTTAATAATGTAATCGTTATGAATAATAGCTACACTATCTTTTCCTTCCATGTCCAGCTTGTGTCTTCTAACTTATAATAGTTTTTCTTTTAATTCTTCTTTTCATAATTCTCATTTCTTGCCTTATATTTGTCATAAAACTCATCAAATTTATCATTAATATCATTCTCAATTTCATTTTGTAAAATGGTGTAAAATTCAGCTTTCTTAGGAGTAAGATCAAAGCATTTCTCTACAAATTCACATTGCACACAATAATCATCAATATTGCTTAGGGGTTTGTTGAAGTTTGAGATACCTCGAATAGTTTTGACACCTTCCAATTTACCTTGCTTATCCTCAAATAATGCATCACTTATTGATAAACATTGAGGTAGATGCACTTGAGGTGTGTAGGAGACATAATTTTTAGATTGCGTTTGAACAACTATTTCTGCTTGAGAATCTTGTTGCATTTTAAAATAATCTAATTCAAATTGATACTACAACTTTTTCTCATTTTCATTGTTTATTTGAGTTAAAGTGTTTTAACTACATGTTAGCATGTCTTATGCATTTTAAAATTGTCTAATTTAACTTGATACTCTAACTCTTTCTCATTTTCATTGTTTGTATGAGTTAAAGTTTTTTTCCTACAAATCAGCACTTCTTGGACAGGGTTAGCTAATTATTGCAATGTAAAGTCTAACTTAGTTTCAATTGCTTACAGAGATGCTTTTGACATTCTTGTTTAAATTTGTGCTTAATTGAGGTTGGTTCAGTATTATGCAAATTATCGATCACATGACCACTAAATCTTCTACTGATTCTTCTAAATATGACTGCTCACTCGTCTAGTTTGTGTTGTTAAAATTCACATCAGAGTGAGTGTAATTATGTTGCAAGTTGTGATCATACTTAATGTCATTATTTGGTTTTGTTCTCGATGGGCAAAAGCGTTGTTCGTATTACAATTAGAACGTGAATGTGTTCTCCCACACCAAATACACCAATTTTGTTTATTATTGTGCATTTTCTTGAATTTGAAGATAAAAACTATAAAAATTTAAAGAAAAGTAAACTAAAGAAATAAGAAAATATATATGCAAAACAAAAAAAAAATCTAAATCAATATTTTCTTAAAGATTGTACTTAATATAACACAAAACCATTCCCCAGCAACGGCGCCAATCAGTTGACAGACCTAAATTTCTTGTTTGCACTTACACGCAAGTGTACATGGTCTGAAGTAATAATTTGGAATAGTAAGTTCCAGATTTATATTGACCACAGGGAACAATGGTTTTGTTACTAAGTTTTATTTACGTACAATAATGTTTAGACAATTTGTATTTTGGTTTTGATGTTTAATCAAACAAAGCAAAGATTAAATTAAAGATATTATTTGATTTAATAAGAGAGAGTTGGGGATTCATTATGTGACTCGTAAGGACTCGGTATTGTAATCATGTCATTGTGGTTCATAAAGTAATTATACTATGCCTAATCAATCAAGTGAACATTGCCTTCCATAGATTGGTCCTCTAATTCCTACAAATTCAAATCTAGTGCACAAGTAGAACACCCTAGGGGTTCCACTTTGGCACATAGAGTCTTATGAGATCCTAGTTAGTTAAATTTTTAATTCCTACATCTAGGTTACCAAAACATTCTCTTAGTTCAATGGATCTCTCAAGCTTTGAGTCCCACCAATCAGTGTCATGCGCTACACATGCAGTTTAGCTAAGGGAAGGGATTCATTGGACCCAATTGACTATATCACATCATCCATGGGTATTTGATGATCTCTCCCTCCTTCTTGGAAACAGTGCCAAAAACTTAACAGACCTAAATTTTGTGTCTACGCTTGCTCGTAAGTATACGTGGTCCGAAGTAATAATTTAAAATGGTATGTTCTGGATTTATATCTTGCATAGGGAACAATTATTTTGTTACTAAGTTTTATCTACATTCATTAGGGTTTAGGCGATTTGTATTTTTGTTTTGGTGTGGTTCCTATTCAAACAAAGCAAAGATTAAACTGAAGATACTATTTAATTTAAGAAGAGAGAGTTGGGGATTCATTATGTGACTCATAAGGACTTAGTATTGTAATCATATAATTGCAATTCATAAAGTAATTTTACAATGCCTAATCAATCATGTGAACATTGCCTTCCTTAGATTGGCCCTCTAACTCCATCAAGTTCAAACCCAGTGCACAAGGAGAACACCCTAGGGGTTCTACTTTGGTAGATAGATTCTTATGAGATCCTGGTTAGTTTAATTTGAATTCTTACATCTAGGTTACCAAAATGTTCTCTTAGTTTAATGGATCTCACAATCTTTGATTCCCACCAATCAGCATTGTGCGTTACACAGGCAATTTAGCTAAGGAAAGGGATTCATCGGACCCAAATGACTATGTCACATCATCCATGGGTGTTCGATGATCTCTCCCTCCGTCTACTTTGTAGAGCAATAGAGCATGATTGGAGAGGGCTTGGCTCACAAGCTTTAGCTTCTCGGAGGAGTTGAAGTAGTGGTGCTAATGAGCTTGAGAACATGTCACGTAGCTCTCAGCTCGATTGCACTCACTCCTTGCTCTAATCCAATCAGTGAGCATTGAAGCACAAGTCTTTTAATATGTTATATATATATATATATATATATATATATATATATATATATATATATTTGTTTTTCATTCCAAAATTAGTTTATTAAATATTTATATTTGATAATAATTCCAGGCATTCAATAAAAATAAATAAAAAATTAGCTCAAATTTTACTCATTGCAAACTCAACATACAGCACCGTACACCTTACTCAGCACATAATTATAGCCCAACCCTCTCCAACGAGGGTTTAGCCTTCCATTATAGTTTCAAGATAGAAAGACATATAATAGAACATGAACCTTAACATTGGTTCACAAATAAAGAAAACAAGAGAGGGATGAGAAATGGTACTAAGAATAACCATGAATTTTTGGGGTTCTCTTAGTTCTTTCTCCTTTCTTCTCTTCTGTTCTCTAAGTTCCTTTGCTTTTCTTACCTCTTGAACTTGCAAGATCATTCTGAAATTTTTTCTCTAGAGAGTTCTCCTTCTCTTTCCCATAGCAGCTTATAATTTGGATCAATGAATGTCAAAATTGGGAACCCTTGTATGGCATGAATGTGTTTCGTAGAAGAATTTTAGGATTCCTTTTGGATGCAAGGTGGCATCAACTGCATAATTATAGCATATTTTAGTGGCTTATTACTAAGGTATATTTACTTTCAACAATGTTTAGACTAATCATATTTTGTGGTTTGGTTTGTTCCAAATTAACAATACAAAGATCTTAATTCAAAAATATAATTTGAGAAGAAGGGAGAATTGGGTTTTATCATGCAATATGTTAAAGGATTGGTGTAAGTACTCTTGTTCATCAACTTTAAATGATATTTGTTCACATATGAATTATAATCAAGTGATAATAGCATTCCTTATATTGGTCCTCTAATTCCAACTATTTCACACCTAGTGCACGAGATGAACTCAAGAAGGTTTGATCTCAGCTCATAGACCCTTGTATGATCGATATGAGTCAAATCTGATTTCTTACATTTAAGTTATTTGATTTATATTTTAATTTCAGCGATCACACAAACTTGATTCCACTCAATTAGCATAATGTGCTTCCCTCGCAGTTTAGATAAGGAAGAGAATAATTGGGCTAAATGGATTATGTCACATTGATCCACAAACATACAATTCTTTCTCTTCCTCCTTTAACGTATGATGAGCTACGGAGCATAATTGGTGGCTCTTGGCTCACATGCATCTACCTCTCAACTGAGTTCAAAGAACAATTCTATTAGGCTCTATAGCTTGTCACTGGGCTCTAAGTACTAATGCACATATTCTTAGTATTATGCCAATTGGTGAGCCATGGAGCTCTAAGAGAGTTAAGTTACCAAGTTCAACTAGTTATATTAATCCTAAGGTGTATACACCGAGAATCCTCGCACAGTGAATATTTACACATATATTTGTGGCGAGGACCTTTATGTGCATGTCCCTAGTTCTTATATGACTAGTTGGCTTGATAGTATTTTCTTATTAATAACCATTTCATTTAATAAAACATTCATCACATAGCATGCTTTCAAACTAGTTCATATCTAAACCAAAAATGATTAAGAATTTTATTCATTGAAGGAAATGAGTACAAACACCATTTCATCCCATATTGATTACGTGACTAGCCCCATCCCTCCTAAAGAAGGGCTTAGCCTTCCATCATAAATGAAATGGAGGAAATAAAAAACAAGGAAGCGAACCTTTGCATGGTTCTTACAACAAGAAAATTGAAGAGGAGATTAAGAGAAATACTAGGAACAGCCCTTGCGTTCACTGATTTCCTTCTTGTTCTCCAAACTCGCCTTCCGTTCTTATTCCTTGAATATTCATCCTGCTTTCCCTTAGTGGTCACCTTCTCCTTCCTTGGGTAGAGTTTCTCCTTTCTCTCTTGATGCAGCTTCAAATTTTTAGAGCTGAGAATGTCAAATAGGGGAACCCTCTCTAAGTATTTTTCTCTTCCTTTTATAGCTGCAACATCCAACCCATTGAATTAAATCTGCCAAACCTTTCATCTCCTTTCGTTTTAATGGCTGTCAATGAATCTTCCCTTTATTCCTATTGAAAATGACAAGGTTTAATGCAATTTGAGTTTAATGGAAGCTATGGGAAAGCAAAAGATTTAAATTTTTAGTCTCCCCCATGTAGAATTTAAGGCTTAATTTTGGCTGGATTTATGACAGGCGCTGCAATGCGTTGCTACGGCGTGTTGTGGCGCTGAGCTCTTAGGTTGAGCCCGCTGTGGTGCACTGGAGCGGGTCTCCTTGATTTACTTTCATTAAGTCCTAATCCTATTGATCTGCTGTGGAGCACAGTAGCACCAAGCTCTCGGTTTGTGTCTGCTACAGCGCACGGTAGCGCCAGAGTAATAAAAATAATTCAAAAGATTTAAATTTTTGGTCTCCCCCATGTTGAATTTAAAGCTCAATTATGGCTGGATTTATGACGAGCACTACAATGCCCTGCAGCAGTTTGTCTTCAGAATATTTGTCAAGTAAATGCCTGCTACAATGCGCTGTAGCGCTGAGCTCTCAGGTTGAGCCCACTGTGGTGCACTAGAGTGGGTCTCTTTGAATTACTTTCATTAAGTCCTAACCCTATTGATCCACTGTGGAGCGCGGTAGCACCGAGCTCTCAGTTTTGTTCGCTTCAGTGTGCGGTAGCGCTAGAGTCTCGGGTTGAGACTACTGCAGTGCGCTGTAGCAAGGGCCTTTGAGAATTTTGCCAAGTTTTGAAGCCAGAGGTGTCCGCTGTAGTGCGCGGTAGCACCGGGCTCTAGGGTTGAGCCCACTGCGGCGCGCGATAGCGCCAAGCTCTCCGGTTGAGCCCACTGCGATGTGGGGTAGTGCAGAGCTGTAACAGCCCAAACTCTTAAGCACCAAGGTATTATCTACTTTGGCTTGAAATGTCTCATGGTTTTGCCCTCAGAAGATAACTTCCTAGTAGTTCACCCATCCTGGGAGTGCTCCCACCTGAGCAAGCTTAACTATGGAGTTCTTATCAGGACCTCCACCATTATCTAAAAAGATGCCTCAATGTTTAAAAGATTCACTTATTACTACTTAAGTGGGTCTTTACAGTCTCCCCAACTTAAATAATTGACATCCTCATCAGTATCTACACACAGATCCAAGAACCATCCATTGGGTAGATAGGACTAGAGGTGACCCCTACAGGCTCAAGAGGTACCCCCAACCATGAGCACCTTAACCATCATGGGTTTAAGAGGCTACTCACATGAAGTGGTACTTTGCTCTGATACCATTTGTATTTGTAACAACTCAAGGTTTTTACCCTGATAATATATAGCTTAATTACTCACTAATCTTAATACCATTGTTGTTAGAATATCAAATTGAGCCTATCTAGAAAATTTGAAGTCCATTGGACTTCTTTAAGTCCAAAATAGCATTTTGATCAGTCTAGATGCGCTAGAATAAACCCAAAATATTTTGAATTCCTCAACCCCAAATTAGATAGGGGTGAAAGTTTAGTGCAATTTGAAAATCATTTAGGCCCTAATTCATAATTAATTAAAATGATCTAATTGCATATTAGGGTTTCCAAAAATTTGAAATTCGCAATTTTACCCTATACCCGTTTAAACAGCCGGGATCCGTTATACGGACCGCGGGCAATCCGCTGTGGAGCCCGGGTCGCACGACAGTGGAGTCTCGCACATCTCACCATTGTGTCATCCTATCGGATGGCTAGGATTGAATCCTACAGGATCGCAGAACCATCATCGGATCCACCCTATGGATTCTACGGACTGGATCAAGTCAGATCAAGCGATCTAGTCCATCAGGACGATTTCGTGGTCCTGATCGATCCATCAGATGGCCCACAATGCTCCCGCACTATGGATCTTCATCTTTGCCATACCCATAATTGAATGAAAAAATCCTGTGGAGTTTGGATAGCCTAGCATGTCCCCCACTACCTGTTCCACCTCAGCATGCTGTTAGGGATCTTCCCTCAACGACATATTGGTCCTGATCGGGCCTCGTGCCCCGGCCGAGCTCAATTAGCAAAATTGAGAGCTCCTCCATGGTCTGACCTCTTGGGTCTTTCCTAGCCTGAGCCAACCCTCTGGAAGCTTCCCTGAGCTCATATGAGGCTATAATAGACTCAGCAATCCTCCCACTTCCCCTTTGCTGCTTAATTGAGTTCAATTCAGCACTGTCTCCTCTCTACCATTACCGTCTATCCGAGCTTGTGTAGGCAATCCTAGGAGCTCACAAACCACAGATAGTAGGCTCTCCTAGAGTTTAAGATCATTTGCAATGTCTGGAACCTTAGCTAAAGCCAACCGAGCCCTCAGTCGATTGTCCTAAGCTTCCCCGTCAAAACAGGTACCTCCATTTGCCAATTTCAAGCCAATGAGGTTCGGACCTTCCTCCGTTTGATTTGATTACATGCATATTGTGAAAACAAACTCACTAATATTGTAATTGAGCTTTACGCTAGCCCTGACTGAGCGAATCGATCGGTCAGGCTAAGTCCCTTAAGGAACGCCTTGGGTGAGTAAGGTCCCGGAGTTCCTGACCCCCTCAGGCCGTCAAACCAAGGGGTTTCGACCCGTCTCACCTCCCTGAAGGTGTAGGGATTGAGCCCTGGCTCTGGCATGGCCTATGTCAGGAGAATTGTCCCTCCATAGTAGCTCCATTAAAGGAGACCTCGGGTGAGTAAGGTCCGGCCGGTCTGGACCATCTCACAGAGGGCTTTGGGTCCCGTTCGGTGCGCCTGACCACAGTGAACGAGTAGCGATCGCTGGTAGGTCGTGCTGTGGTTGGGATGCGCCAGAATTAACCGATTAGGGTTTCCCTAATTGGGTCCTTCTGTCAGGATGGAGGCTCGGGGATGAAGCCCCTGTGCCAGTCGGGCCAACCCGTGACCCGCGCGGTGCGACAATCCCGGGACTTCGGGCCTCGGCCGACCCGCATGTTTTGGTGAACGAGCTGAACCCATTTTAATTATATTCAAATTACTGGAATTATTTTCCTTAAGGAAAATAATTCAATTATTCAAATCATAAGAATTCATTTAAATAAAAATACATAATGTATTAGTTGAATAACTTTAAGTCCACTGGTCCAAACCCTATGATATTATATATGAAATTGATCAGAAAATCCTCAGGGATCTGAATATAAAATAATATTGAACATCTAATAGTTACATTTTCCATTCTTACCTAATTATTGCAGATCTTGATTAGAGTTTATTAGCAATTATACTTAACCAAATTGCATGTTTAAGGTGCCATTAGTCTCCTAATAAAGAGTAGAATGAATGTGCTAAGTGATTTATTTTTATAGTTTTTGTATCTCAATTTATACGCTAATCTTATTAAACCATGATTAGTAAAAATTAGAGTTTATAGATATTGGATCTTTGCAAAGTTAGTCTCTGATTAATTATATGATTAAATAGAACTTATGTGCTAATTTGTTTGAAATTCTATGGCTAGATTTGTAATTAGGTGCTAATCCTTTTGGATTGATCTAAGGTTTGATTAGCACGAATTACTTTCTATTTTTTTGAAACTTTTTATTAATATGATTTATAATAATAAACTAGATGTATTGAAATCATGTATGCAAATTTATGATGTATAAATTGAACAAATCTAAAATTGGGAACTTAAACCTATTAATTAACCTTAAGAAGTCTTAAGACTTTGGTCAAGCTATTAAGACTGGATCTAGGTCTAAGATTGCCACCAATAATACATCCCAAATTCATTGATTTGACATTTGATTTATAAATAAACAGTTGATCTTAATTAGGCATGAGTAAGGGGTTGAACCCTAACCTATTCGATTAAGATCCAAACTCTTAAATCCTTAATAAAATTGACTTGATTATAAGATAATGAAATTGATATTATTCCAATAATGCATCTGATTTGGTATTAATCTTAAACATTTGTATTAGACATGTTAAGGTATTGATAAATCTATGTGATTGATTAATCTGAATCTAAACTTTAGACCCTTAGTTTTCTCCTAAATAAGACTACTAGCATAAAGAGATAATATAACTAAATTGATTTGATAATTGATCTAACTCTAATATCATCCTTGATTTAAATCCCATAATCTTAGAATAAGATATAATTAGATGATTTAATCATGTGACCTAATCACTCTAAGCCTAACTAAAAAATATAACATAAAGTGTGAGCTTTAGAATTAATAGTGTGAGATCTTAAGTATCTCAGCATAAGATTGTCTCAGAAATATTTTAAAGACCTAAATTTAAATATACATTGAGATAGGAGAATTTTGTATAATTCATTGAGGTAGAAGCTTAGATGATCCCTTAACCCTAGAAGTTAATCTTAACCCCTTGTGGTAGGAATCACTTAAGATATTAGAATGACACTTTTCCTTGTGGTAGAATCTGTATTTAGTGATCTTTTATCATCTTTTTGGAGCTTTGTATAGGACTTACCTACTTAGTATAGGAATTTATAGTTTTAATAAATCCTTGCTGATTAAATAGAGTTATTTGAAACCAGACCATTGGTTGGTTTAGTATGGTATACCCATCATACTAGTTTTCTACTATAGTATTCAGAATTGGTTGATTCACTCCAATGTGGACTTTTGAGCAGGTGTTATCTCGAGGGAATAGATGAATACAGTCCTGTTTCCAAGACTAAGAGTGCATTTCATTCCTTAGTTTGATTGAAATAGTAATCATCAATGGGTGATGCCTCCTAGTGAAGACCGCTTCAATAAGTGTGGCTCAAACAAATTAAGTAAATAGAATCACCTTCTTTAAGTCACTGAGTGTGATTGTAAGTTAGGCATCTTAATAACTTAGCTTGAGATACAAATCACCAACGGGCGTTGCCTCCTATCAAAGATCACTTCGTTTGGGTAGCTTAATCAGTCTAAGTGATAAGTATCTTGCAACCGTGCTAAATATGTGTACACAATCATCCCTTCTAATGTTCTTTAAGTAAATCTTCAACTTTAACTAATTATTATTCTAGAAGGTAGGAGTCAGAATCCTTTTAGCAGGATTCTGCATAATGGAGACCTGGAATTCATTATCGATGTTCAAAGTTTTATGGATTTCTAGATTTTTCCTCATATAGCATAGAAGCATGGGCATAAACATGAGCATGATCATAATGAATGATTTAGTGGTGATGTATGAGTATCAATGATGAATTATGGGATACAGAATATTGCATACATTGATTGGGGAAGTTTAGGGTGCATCGGCATCACCGTACTGTCCTCCCAATTGGGTGTATATATACATTGGACCATATGACTCATAACCTTTCAGTGATAGTTCTGTTACATACCGTGGCATACTATGTTGTGGCAGATTTTGGTGAATCATTTTGGTGACATATAGTACAGCACTGGAGATCTTTTAGTTTAATTTTTGAGCAATTGATATTTTCATTTACTTTCAGTATTTAGTTTTGATGTAGTTTTACCTTGATTAGTCTTTATATTTTTAGCTACATAGTGCCTTTATTATTATGTTCTATAGTTGTGTTTACTTTATTGCATATTGCATTTACTTTAGAACTATTCAATTAGTTGTGATGTGTTAGACTTCCTGTCTAACACGAGGTACTTTTGGGATCCGACAATTTGCATTATACGGGCGATGGAATCCTACACAGTTTCCTTAATCTTCGAACTCCTACATTCCATGGAGCGTTGATTCCTATGGACACAGTGAACTGGCTTAAGATGTCCGAGAAAAACTTGGCCAGTATCAAGTGCCCTAACTCTGAAGCCATCCGCCTACTCACTCATTTATTTCATGAAGAAGCTGAGTACTGGTGGGAGAATGAGCGGAATAACAAATTTGTCGATTATGAAGTAGAGGACAATCCTTGGGATATGTTCTTAGAAGCATTCATACCAGCGTCAGCTCAAAACAATTATGGAGGATGAACTCCTCCATCTCACACAAGGTAATAATTCAGTGTTCGACTATGAGCAAAATTTTTGGAGAATGTCACATTTCATTCTGGATCTAGTTAGAACCGAAGCATCTAGATGCCACTGTTTCATGAAGGGTCTAAGAGACTCTATTAAAGCCCACTTAATATCTCATCAGATCAAGACCCTGTCTAAATTAACCGAGGCTGCCCTTTTACATTAAAGATTCCAAGGTCAACTGAACCGAAAAGAAGGCAATAGTTATGCAGCTGAGGAAGGAATGTTTTGGCCATCATGAGGTGGAAAAGTTTATAACATGGAAACTACACAACCCTAGCCTCAGAACTTTGAATGCAAACAATTACATCTGTACGAAAAATGCTACCACTTTGGTGGTGTATGTTTTACTTGTGGTTGTGGCGGCCACCGCTATTATGAATGCAATGAGAAGAACACAATCGACGGAGTGCTCATCAATCACTCCCGTCATAAGTAAGCATTCTGTGCATAACCAAGGGATAGACGAGAGCCTGCTCGTGCTATAATGCCTGCTACTACTTCAAACTCTAAAGCAATTGTACCTGAACAAAAGCCGAACTATGATCAGCTGGGCCAAAGGCCTTAGAACAAACAACCCTCAGCACCGACAAGGGTATATATGTTAACTCCTGCCTCTGCTCCTGAGAACAACGATGTTGTTTCACGTAGGCCTTAAATTAATTTTTTTCAGTTCTTACTATTTCAATAATCAGTATTTACCATTTCAGTACTTTCAAATGTTTGAATAGTCATTCTTATTAAGTCGTCTTAATCATAGGCACCTTATCTGTAAATGATAAATCTTGTAATATCCTTTTCGATACGGGAGCAAGTCATTCCTTCGTATCAAAAAATTGGGCTAAAACTCTTAAGCTACCAACCTATTGTTTAGCTAATTCGTTGAGCATCGGGTTGCCTTCCGGAGCCCGTATACAGTCCCAACAATTCTGCAACATAGAGATGTCTATTAATGAACAAAATTATGGGGCTAAAGTAATTGTATTGCCAATCACAAACTTTGATATAATCCTAGGCATGAATTGTTAAGCCAGCATGGTGCTTCCATAAATTGTCAAAAGAAGAATATAACTTTGGACGGTGGAAGTAAATCAAAATTGTTCGTTGGAAGATTTAGCAACCAAGCATCATTGATCAATGCAATGACAGCAGAAAGGCTAGTCAGGAAGGCATGTGATGCGTATGTCGTAACAATGTTGGGGGAGAAGATACAAGTTGTGCCTATTTCAGAGAATCATATACTTTGTGGATTTCCTGAAGTTTTCCCTGAAGACCTACCCGGTATTCCTCTAGTTAGAGAAGTAGAGTTCGCAATTGAATTAATTCTCAGAACTCAACTATTGTCAAATGTTCTGTACTGTATGGCACCAAAAGAACTCCAAGAATCGAACAAGCAACTTCAAGAACTATTGGACAAAGGTCTTATTCGTCCATGTTCATCTCCTTGGGGAGCGCTAGTTTTGTTCATAAAGAAGAAAAATGATTGATCAGAATATGCATCGATTATAGGAAATTAAATAAGGTAACCATCAAGTACAAGTATCCTCTACCTCGTATCGATGACTTATTCGATAAGTTATTTAGAGCTAAAGTTTACTCAAAGCTAGACTTGTGATCGGGATATCATCAATTGCGAGTTAAAGATCCAGATATGGGGAAAATAGCATTTAGAACCCGCTATGGACATTATAAATTTTTGGTAATGTCCTTTAGCTTAACAAATGCGACATCCATTTTTATGGATTTAATGCAGCGCGTGTTGAAAGAATATTTAGACAAACTAGTCATCGTCTTCACCGACGATATTCTGATTTATTCAAAAAGTAAAACGGATCACAAGAGCCATCTGTGATTAGTACTAGAAGAGCTCCAAAGCCATAAGTAATATGCTAAGTATTCCAAATGTGAATTTTGGCTTGACTCAGTCACTTTTCTAGGTCATGTCGTCGTCTCTCAAGGAATCAAAGTTGATCAAAATAAAGTGAGCTTAGTTTAATATTGGTCACAACCAAAATCCTTGACCGATATCAGGAGTTTCTTAAGACTAGCAGGGTACTATAGAAAATTTTTTAAGAGCTTCTCACAAATTGCGTCTCCTCTCACAAAGTTGACGCAGAAAGCAGTACCATTTATTTGGAGTACAGAATGTGAGAAAGCATTTCAATCATTAAATGATGCTCTTTCTTCTGGACCAGTTCTTGCCTTACCTAAAAAGGTATGAACTACCAAGTCTATGTCAACGCATCTTGCATAGGTTTGGGTTGTGTGTTGATGCAGGAAGGAAAAGTTATAGCCTTTGCATCTCATCAGTTAAAACTGCATGAAAAGAAATATCCTATTTATGATCTCGAATTAGCAGCAGTTGTTTTTACTCTGAAAATTTGGCATCATTATCTTTATGGCGTCCAGTGTTTCATATTCACCGATCATTAGAGTTTAAAGTACATCTTCACCCAGCGTGAGCTAAACGATCGACAATGAAGATGGCTAGAGCTAATAAGTGATCATGATTTAAGCATCTAGAATCATCCAAAAAAAGAAAATGTTGTAGCAGATGCACTCAGTTGTCATGCTACTCTATCTTCTATGAAATTATCAAGCTCTCTAGAAGAAGAATTCCGAAAGCTTAAAATCAGGCCAGTGCATGGTTCTATGCTAAGCGCACTGATATCCATGAGTTCAGTTGAACCTACATTTCATCGCGATGTCTCTATCTCTCAAACCAAGGATGAAGACTATTAGAATTTTAAGGTGGACATCAAAAGTGGTCGTCACTTTGATCTTCAGCTTTGAGGTAAGGTAATCTATCAAGTAGATTGACTATGGATTCCCAAATCCATGCATCAAGAGATTATAGTAGAAGATTATAATTTTGGTTACCAAGTGCATCTTAGCAGTACTAGGATGTATCAAGATCTGAAGAAATGGTTCTGGTGGCCTGGAATGAAGAATAGTGTGGCTGTGTTCATAGCAAAATGTCATGCTTGTAACTTAGTTAATGCCGAACACCAAAAGCCTAGAGGACTTCTTCATCCTCTAGCAATTTTTGAATGGAAGTGGTTCAATATTTCTATGGATTTTGTTATGGGTTTACCCAAATCAAGATCCAGTGCTGATTCAATCTAGGTCATTGTTGATCGACTGACCAAATCAGCACATTTTATTCTTATGCATCAAACTGATTCTATGGTGAAATTAGCAAAGTTGAATATCAAGGAAATTATCAGACTCCATAGAATTCCAAGATCTACCGTATCTGATCGAGATAGCCAATTCACTTCTAAATTCTGGCAAGTAGTGCATCAAAACTTGGGGACTGCTCTAGCCATGAGCACCGCTTTTTACCCTCAGACAGATGGTCAAACAAAATGAGTTAATCAAGACTTGGAAGATCTTCTTCGTCTTTATATTCTGGATTTTGCAGGTTTCTGGGAAGGCCATATTCCTCTCGTGGAGTTTGCATACAACAACAGTTTTCAAGAAAGTATTAGCATGGCTCCATATGAAGCTATGTATGGCAGGAAATGCAGCACTCCATTAGCATGGTCTAAAACAGGCAGTGTGCAGCTTTATGGTTCTGATTTAGTTGAAGAAACAAATCGTAAGATTCAAGTGATCCAGCAAAGAATCAAAGCAGCTCAAGATCGCTAGAGTAAGTACCATGATGCTCATCATCGTACTCTGTAATTTGATTTCAGAAATTTTGCATATATTAAAGTTAGTCCGATGAAAGGCGTGTATCATTTTGGTGTAGCCGGGAAGCTAAGTCCCCGCTACATCGGACCATTTGAAATCCTAGAGAAGATGGGTTCTGCAGCTTATAGATTGCTACTTCCTGAAGATTTCTCTGCTGTCCATAATGTATTCCACTTCTCCACTCTGTGGAGATGTTTTTGCAACCCATCTCATCTAATTCAACTTCCAGCAATGTCTCTCCAGCCGGATCTTTCTTATGCGAAGGAGCTAATTAAGATCTCAGCTCATGATCAAAAGCAGTAGAGAAATTGCTCGATCCCAATGGTATAGGTTTAGTGGTGAAATCACTCTTAAGAAGAATCTACTTGAGAGAAAGAGGCGGATATGAAAAGGAAGTATCCTAATCTCTTTGAGAATCTGAGTACCCTTTAACTTTTTAAGTTTTATTTATATTCTTCAAAATTTTGCACGATTGTTCTCTCTCTTGAGATGATGTCGAGGATGACATTGTTCTTAAGTGGGGAGTCTATAATAACCCTAGGTTGTTACCTTGATAATATATAGCTTAATTACTCATTAATTTCAATCCCATTATTATTAGAACATCAAATTGAGCATATCTAAAAAATTTGAAGTCCATTGGACTTCTTTAAGTCCAAAATGGCATTTTGATCAGTCTAGATTCCCTAGATTAGACCTATAATATTTTGATCTTAGAATTAAAATATGTTTGCATTTTTGAATTCCTCGCCCCCAAATTAGCTAAAGGTGAAAGTTTGGTGCAATTTGAAAATCATTTAGGCCATAATTCACATTTAATTAAAATGGTCTAATTGCATATTAGGGTTTCCAACAATTTGTAAGTAGCAATTTTACCCTATACCCATTTAAACGGCCGAGATCAGCTGTGTGGACCGTGGGCGATCCGCTGCGGACCCCGGGTCGCGCGACAACTGTGTCCCGCACATCTCGCCGTTGCGTCTTCCTATATAATGGCAATGATTTAATCCTGCAGGATCGTGGATCTATCATTGGATCCACCCTATGGAATCAATGGCTTGGATCAGATCGGATCAGGCCGTTAGGATCTAGTCCATCAGGACCGTTCCGCCGTCCTGATCGATCAATCAGACGGCCCATAGCATACTCGCACTATTGATCTTAGTCTTCGCCACGCCCACGACCGATCGAAGAAATCTTGTGGATTCTGGACAGCCTGGCCTTTCCCCCACTACCCTTTCCACCTCAGGATGCCATTGGGGATCTTCCCTCAATGACATATTAGTCCTGATCGGGCCTCGTGACCCGGCCGAGCTCAATTAGCAAAATTGAAAGCTCGGTCATGGCCCGACCTCTCGGGTCTTTCCCAGCCTAAGCCAGCCCTATGGAAGCTTCCCTGAGCTTGTTTGAGGCTATAAATAGCCTCAGTAATCCTCCCTCTGCCCCTTTGCCACTTGATTGAGTTTAATTCTCCACTGTCTTCTCTCGGTTATTGTCGTTTGTCCGAGCTTATGTAGGTGATCCTAGGAGCTCTCGTACCATTGATAATAGGCTCTCCTAGTGTTCAGGATCCTTTGTAGCATCTGGAACCTCAGCTAAAGCTAGCCGAGCCCTCAGCCAATTGTCCTGAGCTCCCTCGTCCAAATAGTTACACCCGTTTGCTGGCTTTGAGCCAATGAGGCTCGGACCTTCCTCCTTTTGATTTATTTATATGCGTATTGTCAAAATAAACTCACTGATATCGTAATTGAGCCCTAAGCTAGCCCCGACCGATCGAATCGATCAATCAGGCTAAGTCCCTAAAGGAATGCCTCTTGAGTAAGGTCCTGGAGTTCTTGACCACCTCAGGCTATTAAACCAGGGGGTTTCGACCCGTCTCACCTCCCTGAAGGTATAGGGATCAAGCCCTGGGTTTGGCATGGCCTCTGTGGGGAGAATTTTCCCTCCACAGTAGCTCCATTAAAGGAGCCCTCGGGTGAGTAAGGTCTGGTAGATCCGGACCGTCTCATAGAGGGCTCCAGGTCCCGTTCGGTGCGCCTGACCACGGTACGTGTAGCGATCATTGATTGGTCATGCCATGGTCGGGATGTGCCAAAATTAACCAATTAGGGTTTCCCTATACGGGTCCTTTCGTCGGGACATAGGCTCGGGGACGAAGCCCTTGTGCTGGTCGGGCCGACCCTTGACCCACGCGGTGCAACAGTACCGGGTCTTCAGGCACCGGCCGACCCGCGTGTTTTGGTGAATGGGCAGAACTTGTTTTAATTATATTCAAATAATTGGAATTATTTTTCTTAAGGAAAATAATTGAATTATTCAAATCATAGGAAATTATTTAAATAAAAATACAGAATGTATTAATTGAATAACTTTTAATCCACTGGTCCAAACCCTAAGACATTAAATATGAAATTAATCAAAAAATTCTCAGGGATCTGAATATAAAATAATATTGAACATCTAATGGTTAAATTTTCCATTCTTACCTAATTATTGCAGATCTTGATTAGGGTTTATTAGCAATTATACTTAACCAAATTGCATGTTTAGGGTGCCATTAGTCTCCTTATGAAGAGTAGAATGAATATGCTAAGTAATTTATTTTTTCTGATCTCTATATCTCAATTTATGCTCTAATCTTGTTAAACTATGATTAGTAAAAATTAGGGTTTGTAGATATTGGATCTTAGCAAACTTATTCTTTGATTAATTGTATGATTAAATAGAACTATGTGCCAATTTGTATGAAATATTGATGACTAGATTTGTAATTAGGTGCTAATCCTTGTAGATTGATTTAGGGCTTGATTAGCATTAATTACTTTCTATTTTTCTAAAATTTTCTATTAATATGATTTATAATAGTAAGCTAGATGTATTAAAATCATGTATGCAAATTTATGATGTATAAATTGAATAAATCTAAAATTGGGAACTTAAACCTCTTAATTAACCATAAGAAGTAAGACTTTGGTCAAGCTATTAAAACTTGATCTAGGTCTAAGATTGCCTCCAATAATGCATCCCAAATTTATTAATTTGACATTTGATTTATAAATAAATATTTGACCTTAATTAGGCATGAGTAAGGGGTTGAACCCTAACTGATTTGATTAAGATCCAAACTCTTAAATCCTTAATTAAATTGACTTGATTATAAGATAATGAAATTGACATTATTCCAATAATGCCTTTGATTTGGTATTGATCTTAAGAATTTGAATTAGACATGTTAAGGTATTAATAAATCTATGTGATTGATTAATCTAAATCTAAATTTTAGACCCTTGATTTTCTCTTAAATAAGACTACTTGAATAAAGATAATATAACTAAATTGATTTAATAATTGATCTGACATTAATAATCTTAGAAAAAGATATGATTAGATGACTTAATCATCTGATATGATCACTCTAAAGCTAACTAATAAATAGAACCTAAATTATTAGCTTTAGAATTAATAGTGTGAGATCTTAAGTATTTCAGCATAAGATTATCTCTAAAATATTATAAAGACCTAAATTTAAACATACATTGAGGAAGGATAATTTTGTATAACTCATTGAGGTAGAAGCTTAGATGATCCCTTAACCTTAGAAGTTGATCTTAACGCCTCATGGTAGGAATCACTTAAGATATTAGAATGACACTTTTCATTGTGGTAGAATCTATATTTAGTGATCTTTGATCACCTTTTTGGAGCCTTGTATAGAAATTACCTATTTAGTATAGGAATTGATAGTTTTGATAAATCCTTACAAATTAAATAGAATTATTTGAAACTAGACCATTGGTTAGTGTAGTATGGTATACCCATAGTGCTAGTTTGCTTCAGTAGTATTCAAAATTGATTGATTCACTGCAATGTGAACTTATGAGCAGGTGCTATCCCAAGGGAATAGATGAATATAGTCCTGTTAGAGTAAATCTCCCAAGACTAAGAGTGTATTAAATAAGGACACATTCCTTAGTTTGATTGAAATAGAAATTGTCAACGGGTGATGTCTCCTAGCGAACACTGCTTCAATAGGTGTGGCTCAAGCAAACTAAGTAATTAGAATCACCATCTTTAAGACACTGAGTGTGATTGTGAGTTAGGCATCTTAATAACTTAGCTTGTGATACAAATTGCCAATGGGCAATGCCTCTTACCGAAGATCGATTCATTATGGTGGCTTAATCAAACTAAGTGATAAGAATCACCTTTCTTGCAATCATGCTAAATATGTGTATACGATCATCCCTTCTAATGATCTTTAAGTAAATCTTCAACTCTGACAAATTATCATTCTAGAAGCTAGGAGTCAGAATCCTTTTAGCAGGATTCTGCACAGTGGAGACCTGGAAATCATTATTGGAGTTCAAAGTTTTGTGGATTTCTGAGTTTTTGTTCAAATAGCATAGAAGCATGGGCATAAACATGAGCATGAGCATAATGAATGATTCAGTGGTGACGTATGAGTATCAGTGATGAATTATGGGTTACGGAATGTTGCATACATTGACTGGGGAAGTTTAGGATGCATTGGCATCACCGTACTGTCTTCCCAACTGGGTGTATGTATACATTAGACCATACGACTCATAGCCTTTCAGTGATAGTTCTATTATAACCATGGAATACCATGTTGTGGCATATTTGGGTGCATCATTTTGGTGACATATAGTACCGCACTGGACATCTCTTACATTGATTTCTGAGCATTTGATATTTTTATTTACTTTTAGTATTCAGTTTTGATGCAATTTTACCTTGCTTAGTCTTTACAGTTTCAGCTACATAGTGCCTTTATTATTATGTTCTACAGTTGTGTTTACTTTACTACCTATTGCATTTACTTTAGAACTGCTTAGCTAGTTACGATGCGTTAGACTTTTTATCTAACACGGGGTACTCTTAGGATCTAGCAATTTGCTAGATCCCGAATAGCTTCTGGAGATAGGGCAGGAGCACCTACAGGGGATCCAGGAGGAGTACGTGGAGCCTTAGTGGATCAGTCTTCCACCTTTTCTTACTTCTTTATTTTTAGTACTTTAGATAGGCTTTACTTTTCATCTTCTAAATCAGTTTGTAATAATTCTAGATGTATTTTACTTTTCTTTTATGAGATGAATATTTACTGGTCTTTCACCATTTCTTACTACCTTAGTGGATGCAATTTGTAATAACTTAGCTTGAGATACATCCTAGATATTTTGCTTTAGCTTCTGTACTCTGTTATACTACTATACTTAGTTTTGTGATGTGTTCAGCATATTGAAATGCTGATATATTGATAACATATAGTGGATTCATATTTACCTCTTTAAATCCAATATACATATTAGTCTAATACTTAAGATAAGTATTCTACTCTTATCTTAGGTATTGACTCTCGATCCTACTCTTAGGTTCGAGTCAGCAGCCTTCAATGTGGCTCAGTCTTTTAGCCTATTCAGGGGGATGTTGTTGTCAGTTGCTCCCTCCCCGAGTAGCACACCGCTCCGTCGCTGATCTGATTACACTTGTCTTTTGCGCGCGGTGATAGGGCTGGGCGTTACTGTAATAGCCCAAATTCTTAAGCACCAAGGAATTGATCGCTTTGGCTTGAAATGTCTCACGATTTTTCCCTCAGAAGATAACTTCCCAGTAGGTCACCCATCCTGAGAGTACTCCCACCTGAGCACGCTTAACTTTGAAGTACTTATCAGAAACTCCACTGTTATTTGAAAATGCGCCTTGATGTCTAATAGTTTCACTTATTACTACTTAAGTGGGTCTTTACATTAGCTCTCGGTTTGAACCAGCTGCAGCGCGTGGTAGCATCGAGCTTTCGCGTTGAGCCCACTTCAGCGAGCTCTAGCGTCGAGCTCTCAGGTTGAGCACACTGTGGCATGCGGTAGCGTCAAACTCTCGGGTTGAGCCCACTACGACGTGATGTGGCATCCTTGGACACACGATAGCAGTTTTTTCTAGATTTCCTATTTTTGCCCAAAACTAGCTCAGCACCTCTTTTTTTTCATAATGTGTTTGTTTTTTTCATTTATTTTTCTATAAAATCTTAGATTTATCACACCATCCCTAGTTCATCAGAATGAATCATAGAAATGAGAATAAAGAACAACTAGAAAAGGACACCTTAAGGTTTTGAATGAACTTAAATGTTTAATAGATCCTTAAATAAGCTTAAGTAAAAAAGCAAAACCCTTATATGTAATAAATGATATTTATAGGAATAGAGAACTATTATTATGGATTCAAGATGGAAGGTTCTATGGTAGGACTATTTGGGGAGTCTCATCCATTGGTGTTGTATATAGACAAGTTTTTGTGTGCCCAAACTTCTGTGGAACCAGTCTCTTAGTTCTTGCTTGAGAATGGTTATATCGTGTGACAACAGCCATTTGTGAGACTACTTGTCCCGAAGATTACCGTCTTCGAATTGTGGGATTATTGCTTGATGGATCAATAGAAAGATGGTGGTTCTGGACATGTCAAAGACTAGAGCGAAAACTTAAGAGAGGACAACACATCATTGCTTATAATGATTTATGTGTTTTTTTTGTAGCTTTATTATGTAGGCTATGTTATCAGTATTCCTTCTAATCTTACTTCCCCATTTATAGTACTTTGTTTCTTCAGTTACTCATCCATGTAATACCTTTATAAAGAAGTAATGATTGAAAATTGTTTTGATTACTTTTCTAAATATGTATTCTTGGAAAATTGTAGTTAGGAATCCGAGAACCCCTTCAATGCCCACTATAATTAAGAACACTGTCTCTTCATCCAGCATGTCCGATGACTTAAACTCATTTGTAGATGATTGAAAATTGTCTTGATTACTTTTCTAAAGATGTATTCTTGGAAAATTATAGTCAGGAATCTGGGAACCCCTTCAATGACCACTATCATTAAGAACACTATTTCTTCATCCAGTAGGCCCGATGACTTAAACTCATTGGTAGGCATGGTGAGAACTACAAATAAGAGTCAGGCTCGACAGGCCCAAGAGACTCGTAGCATCAGTGCTGCTCAGCAGCAACCAGTCATTCATGTAGTTGCCCCGTATGCTCCTCACTTTTCTGCAAATGGTATTCTTCACAACTTTTTAAGGTTAAGGCCACCCACTTTAAACAATACCCTCAACTTTAAGGACTCAATAAGTTGGTTAAAGTGTGTGGAGAAGACTCTTACAATCATTAAGTGACCTAACTCTGAATCCATTTATTTGACGATGCACTTATTTCAAGATGAAGTTGAATATTGGTGGGAGAACGAAAGGAACATCGATGAAGTTGAAGATATTCCTTGGTAATCATTATTGAAGGCATTCATAGAATCCTTCATTCCCCAGTCTGCTTACACCATCCTTCAAGATGAACTTCTTCACCTTACTGAGGGAGGGAGATCTGTTTTTGAATATTAGATGGAGTTTTGACACTTATCTCACTTTACTCCAGATATGGTGAGGTCTGAAGCATCAAGATGAAACCTTTTTCAAAAAGGACTTTGAGATTTGATTCAATCAAACCTAGTCTATTGTCAGTTTAAGCATTTTTTAGAACTTATCAAAGCATTGTGAATGCAAGAACATTATTAAGGCCAAATGGATAAGAAGAGAAATGCCCACTTTAATCCTTCAAGAAGAGAACCTTTCAAGTTCCATAAGGTGGCTAAAGTCTGCAACCTTAAAGCCATTCCACCCTTGGTGGATGTCCTGGTGTGCAAACATCTCCATCCCTATGGTAAATGTTACCATCAAGGATATGCTTGTTTTACTTGTGGCAAACAAGGCCAGCATTTCTTAAACTGCGCCTACAAAAAGATGATCGATGGAGTCATCATTGTTCATTCCAAAAGAGACCTAGCTTTCCAACCCCAACCAATGAATAGCAGATTTTCTGCTTTTGTGGTCATGCTGCCACCAGCTCCTACTACAGCTTCCAAAGGTGCACCTGCTCCTGTAATGCACCTTCCTATCATCGCGCTCAAAAGACTTAACTTAAGAAGTAATAATTGGCGGCATAATGGCGTGTTACTCGGAGGGGGGAACTGAACCTCCCTGAATAAAACTTATTAAGCATAAGAGCAATGAGCAGCTACTGGGACTCAACCTCAAAGGGAACAAGGTTGCATACTAACCCTTAAGATAAGTGTATTATCTTTATCTTAATTACTAGATAAGGTACTCATGTACACTGGATTATTAATAGAAGTAAGATCCAAGTTACATGAATACTAGCATTTCATATATATCCTGATCTCATCCCCATACTAAGTATATGTAGTAGTAAACACAGAGTGCGTAAGCTAAAGCATACATCCAGAATCATTTATCATAGAAGCAAAGTAAAACATTCATCTCAGAATAGAAATAAAAATACATCCAAAATTCTTACAAATTGTCTACTTAATGAAAATACATAAAGTAGTCTAAGTACTGAACCGAAAGTAAATAGCACAGTAAATAAATACACATGAAGAGTCCTCTAATTCTCCACAAACTCCTCTTGGAACTCCTGTGATTTGGCTCCCCAGGTTGTTCAGATCTAGCAAATTGCAGAATCCCAAAAGTACCACATGTTAAACATTAAGTCTAACACATTGTAAGCTATTCTAAGCTGTTATAGTTATCTAATATTTAACATTTAAATAGTTTATGTAAAACTGCAAAAAAGATAGTAAACAATTGAAAAACTCAAAATAGTACTAATTTGAAAGTAAGGTAAAGCTGAAACTTCAATTTAATACTAATTGTAAAGAAAATGATAACTAATCTGAAATTGAGTAAATAATGGCTCAAAACTATGTTGTATGCCACTGAATTCATAATTATGCATCCGAAAATGCCACAGAACTGAATGTCACTGATATGCTAACTTATTGTTAGATGACACTCCACAGATCTTAGGTAAGCGAATGCTCTGCTAACAGAGGCCTTAGGTGAGCTCATTCGCTCCTCTAATGCAGACATGACTTATGCATTTTTAAGATATGCCGAGTCTTTTTTGACTATATGCTTTAAATCATCAAAGTCCATAAATTAATTCAATATCAAGCAATGAGTTTATTTATCTCCATTGTGCATAATTCACCATAATGAAGTTTGACACCTAATTATAATCCACTTAATGGCATTAGTTAAGATTATACCTAAGCTTATCACATGAAGAGGTTGTATACACATAGTTGGTATACTTTTAAGAAAGGTGACTTTAACACTTAGTTTGTTTAACTGCACTTATCAAAATGCATGATGATAAGGGGTATGATCTGGTTACACTTTATTCTCCCAAATTAAGTTGTTAAATAGCTAAATTGTAAGCATACTCATAGTGTTCTAACAAAGGCAACTTGAAGTACTTAGTTTGTTTAACTGCACTTATCAAAATGCATGACAATAAGGGGCATGACCCTGTCATAGTTTATCCTCCAAAGCTAAGTATTCAATCCTCTACTTATAACACTCTTGAACTTGGGATTTTATCCTGAACTGAAATGTACTTATCTAATTACTTAAGATAAGTTCAAAATTCTATAGTTTTATTCAAGGTAAATCAACCAATTCGATTTTCCACTGAACTAAATCAGCTATATGGATATACACTATCACTTCCAACTGATAGTTCTACTAATTCGAACAATTCTATTTAATAATTAAGAAAGATCAGACTAATGAATCCACACTTTATTATACTGAGTCCTACATAAAGGTCACAAAGATGTGACTTAAAAGTCACTCAATTTAGTATACTACCACAAGGAAATAACCTCAGTCTAAATCATTAGGTTATCTTACCCCAAGGATCTAAGAACAAGTATCTAAAGCTAAAAAGGTGCACCTAAGTTTTTACCTCAAGATTTGTCAACAGGCTCTTCCTACCTCAATAACTTATCTAAAAGTAAGGCTTAGCAATTATCGAATTATTACCACTAGTTCACAACCTTAAAGGTCTAGCACTAAAATATATAAATTATAATATAGGATCTAAGATTTATATTAAGTTTACAATTCTTATTTCATTAGACTGAATTATACAAATCAAATAGGTAGACCCAATGATCTCAGCCTATACTACAATTATGGGATACAATTATGTAAATTTAATAAGAATTGATCATTTTTCAAATCATTATCATTTCAAGATTTATCTCAGGCTAAGGGTCTTACTTAGGAGAAAATCAAAGATTTAAAGGTATATGTTCAAATTATAAATCACATTAATTTACTATAGATCTTAATATTTCAAGTTTAATGATTTAAAATCAATGACCGATCAGTAAATACTATTAAAATCATGCAAGTTGATTAATTATTTAATGAAGTGTCTTAATCAAATTGATTAGGTTAAGAAGTTAATCTGTTCAAGTTAGAGTTTAATCCCAAACTTAACCAAATTAAGTTTTTTTATATTTAAGATGATCGATAATAAAATCAGTGAGTTATTGGTACATTATTGATATTTGAATTGAGTTCAAACTAGATATTGATTAATTTAATCATTCTTTAAGATTTCTAGGGTTTTATGTTAATTTATATCAAGTTAGGGTTTAAATTCTCAAAAATGCATACTATTATTATTAAAGCTTATAAAACTTTCTTAAGCAAAATAGAAAGTAATTAAGGCTAATCAAACCCTAAATAAGCCAAAATGGATAAGCAATTAATTACAAATCCCAACCTTTCAAATTTTATCAACCTAGGAAATTAGATTCTACTTATCCATATGAACAATCAGAGACTTAGTTTACTAGATTTGGTTAAGTATAAATTCTATTTTTTGCTAATTATGCATTTCTAAGATTATAATCAAAAAAATTATTTCACCTAGCACATGCATCCTACAATGCATAAGAAGCATATTGAAACTTAAATCGTGAAATTTGGCTAAGTATACAAGCTAATGCGCCTTAATTAATTTTTGGAGTACTTAGGCAAACTCAGAAAATCCAACCATAGAAAGTGTAATTTTATTTTATATTTAGATTCCTTATGATTTTCTAAGCAAAATGTTTGTATGAGTTGATAAAATGTTATTTAATAAAATTATTCTATATTATTTTAATTAATCCATTTCATTTTTTTAAGGATTTTCATTCCTAAATGGATTTAAAATTTATTAAACGGGTTTTGGGCCATTTGTAAAATGCATGGGTCGGCACGGCCCAATGACCCTACACTATCAAACAGCATGAGTCACGAGGCAGCCCGACCCGCACTACGCATCTTCCTCCCCGCTACACCCCTAACCCGATAATGGCCGATTTGGGTAACCCTATTCGGCTAAATTCTCCGCTGATAGACATCACCATGGCCTCGGATTGATCGGAGCTCCATCCTTAGGCCTAGATGCATTGATGGAACTCTGAACCCCCATCGGAGGATGGCTTGATAAACATGGACCTATTATCCCCAAAAATGGATAAATCCTTAATTGGGATATCTCAATAAGGAGAAATTCTTTTCTTAGAGGTAGATCCATGGCAAGAGCTGAATCCCCTCGCCATTAGGACATTGAGGTTGGTTAAATCCGTATCTTGTCTTAGCCTGGGAGGGTCTAGATCCCTGGGATCTTACTTGAATCCCAAACCTCACAGACGCGGTAGTTTGATCGATCAATACAAATGATCGAGCTAACCCAAAGCTTCAGAACCATCACATTATGTTTGCCTAGTCTAGGAGTTCAACCAAAAATGGAATGGAGGAGGTACTGAGCCTATAGAACTCTGTTCAGAGAAGAGAGGGTAGCTGAATAGATGTGGAGGATTGGTTTTGCTAGCTGCAGGAGACAAGGGTCAAACCAGTAGCTGGGGTGATTGTTGCCATTTTCTTCAGGTCCAGACAAAGTAATAAGGAGCTTGAGCTTAACCCTCAGAGTTGACGAGAATTGCAGCTGGAGCTTTGGCCGATCAATAAAAACAGCAGGGAGAACCTTGGAAAATAGGGGGCACTGGCAAAGGAATTAACTACTCATGAATTGCAAAGGGATTCCTAAGAGAAATCCCGAGCTAGTTATAGCTCAGGAAGGTGCATGCATGATGGGACGAGGCCAGTCGACCCAAGCTCGAATGCCATTTTTGCATGGCTCAATTGGGCTACTTAGAGATTCTCTTATAAGCAGTAGTGGAGAATAATGGTCGAGCTGACTTTGAGCTGGGAGTGGGGGACAACCTCTAACACTGGTGTTACGAAGCTTTTCTCAGTCGGGAGTGCGAGAGAAGTGGGGACAAAGATCCATACTCTTGGGAGCCTTCGGAGCCATTTGATTAATCAATGGAGAAGGAGCTAGGGCTTAGAGCACATGGATCCCAACGACCGATCGCAAAAGAGATATGAACCGTAGGATTCATGGTATGAATCTAATGGCGGATCTATGCTTTCGCGGGATTGAATCCAAACCATAGGATTGCAGGTTTGATGGTGACATAGAGTGGGGCTCCGTTGTCGCATGACCTGGGCTTCGCAGCGAATCGCCCGCGGTCCACACACCGAATCCCAGACGGGTAAATTGGTTGAAGGTAAATTTGAAAATATGAAATGTTAGGAACTCTTATGTACAATTTTTCCAATTTAAATTAAATTCACTTATGGCTTAAATGACCTCTAGAAATTCCCAAGCATTTACCTTTAGCAAATTTGGGGGTGAGGAATTCAAAAATATAATCAGATTTTAGATTGAAGATCAATATATTTTAGCTATTATTTATGGTACCTAATTGGACCAAAATGCCCATTTGACCTTGTGATGTTTGATTGACCCCAAAATTTCAAGGTTAGCTTATAATAATCTATTGAATGCAATGGAATTATAATTAGTGCATTATTAAACTAATAATTAGATAAGTAACAACCTAGGGTTGCTACACAGTTCCCCACTTAAGAATGATGTCGTCCTCAACATCTTCCTAAAAAAGGAAAAAAATGTGAAAATTTAAGATTAGAAATTTATAATTTTAAAGATACCTGGAATTTCAAAGAGACTTGGATACTTCCATTCCATATCAGCCTATTTTTCCCATGCTGATTGTTCAATAGAATGATTTCACCACTGGACCTTCACCATGGGGCTAGAGCAGTTTCTTAGCTCCTTTTCATCATGAGCTAAGATCTTGATAGGCTCTTCTGCATAAGAAAGGTCCGGCTTGAGAGATATAACTGAAAGTGGAACTAAGTGTGATGGATCCCGAAGGAATCTCTGCAGTGAGGAGAAGTAGAATACATTATGGACTATAGAAAAAATCTCCAGAAGTTTTAATCTATTGGTTGTAGAGCTTATCTTTTCTAATATTTCAAAAGGTCTGACATAGCAGAGACTAAAAATCCTAGCCACACTGAAAAAAAATAATCGTTTCATAAGACTAACTTTATGATAATCAAAATCTCCAACATTGAAATTCAGAAGATGATGATGGGCATCGTGATACTTACACTGATAATCTTACACTACTTTGATTGTATGTTGGATCATTTGTACTTTTCTCTTTCTTTTTTCCATTAGATTTGATCCATATAATTGAACACTGCTTGACTCTAACCACGGCTTCTTACAGTACCATGTCAAAACTTGCTTGAACATTGTTATTATGAGCGAACTCCAATAGTGGAAT
Source organism: Gastrodia elata (assembly GCA_016760335.1). Taxonomy (NCBI): domain Eukaryota; kingdom Viridiplantae; phylum Streptophyta; class Magnoliopsida; order Asparagales; family Orchidaceae; genus Gastrodia; species Gastrodia elata. The sequence goes on along the minus strand of CM028678.1, from coordinate 27,114,748 downwards.
GTGATATCCCCAGAAACCTATGAAATCCAGAATACATAATTATAGAAAGTCTTCTAGACCTTGATTGACTTGATCTGTTTGACCATTGGTTTGGGGGTGATAGGCAGTGCTCATGGCCTAGGTAGTTCCCAGGTCTGGATGCACCTCTTGCTAGAACTTAGAGGTAAATCTGCTATCACGATCAGAGATGATATGTGGGGCCCCGTACTAATAATAAGAAGTACGGTGCTCCAACTATGACAAATCCCCAGCTTAAGTAAAATTAGGTGAAAACCCAACTTGCCTTAAGCCGAGAACTTGTCACCAGAATACTATAAAATTCATCAATATACATACAAATATCAAAGTGGCAGAAGCAATAGGTGTATAGTAACATCCACAAGCACAACATAGTAGAGAGAAGGAAAACTGTATAGTAACTCATCACGATGCAGAAATGAAATACATCCAGAATTAATTTATTACAAACTGAATTTAAAAGAAAAGGCAAAGGTCTCTTAATATCACTGAAAAGAAATGCAAAATCTATCTAAACTGCAACAGCAAGGTCCTCCTCCTGAACGGGCTCCTCTCCTACTCTGCTGCCCACTATCAAATCTGAATCTGGCATTTGTCGGTATCACAATGCCAGGGCCCCAGCCAACAAAACAAAAAGGCTACAGTTAGATAATTGTCTAAGTACATTTTAGGCTATTTCAATGAACTGAGTATATAAAGATATCACATTTAAATTTACTAAGCATGCAAGCTAATTATGGGTGAGACAAGCTATGAAGAAACGGGGTAACTATAAACTATCCATTTATAATAAGCAACATGCTAATTAGGATGTATCATCCTATATAAGGCCTAAAAGCTAAAAGTAATAGCAACTATAATACGATTCTGAACCAAACATGTTTATGATCATATTGAAATATGCTGATTATAAAAGAATACAAATGCTGAATATAATAAGAAGTTCTAACATCCTAAACATGCCAATACACATAAGTATGCCATAAGAGTATACATACAACATGCTAATTAATGCAAAGAAAAGGAAAGGCCGCTGAGACATGCGGCAGAAGCAGAGAAATCTATGTAATGCAAAGCCACTAAGACATGTGGCAAAGTAAGAAAATACTGTAAGTAAGGCCACTGAACTATGTGGCAAGGCAAAACAGAAAATAAGACTGAAAAATCAAACTAGAGTAGCAATAAGCCCAAGACATAGTACTGCCACACAAGACAATCAGCCATATAAGGCCTTCGAAATAAATCAATACCCATCCTAGACATCCAAACCTACTATGCCTAGGTCCATCCTATACAATACTAATATTGAGGAGGCAGACTAAGCTAGGACATATTCTACTAACTAAAAGCACTACAAGAACCCATTGAATGATGTACTTTACAAACACTAACTTAGGATGTACCATCCATATCCTAAGTTCTCCTATTATACTCAAGGGTTAAGGCTCAATATCTAAGGTATGCCAAGCATATCTAGTCAAAGTAAGCAAGAGACTCAATCTAGACTTATGTGATATCTGTTGTTATCTATTTACCCAATCCAGTTACTCTGAGAAGGTACAAGTTTAAGATCTCCAATATCCAGCTATCGAATAGAATCTCAGATTTACATTCTTAAAGTTAATATTAGAACTTAACAACTTCTAATCCAAAATCATGTGATGACTATAAGGTTTAAGTAAATTAATCGATGACTAATTTGTTAATATTTTACTCTCTTACCCAAATCTTGATTAAGTAATTCAAGATTTAAGGATTTTGGAGTTGAACATTCCAATTTGATGTTCAAATCCTGAATCCAAGGAAAAAGAAATGTCCTATTAAGGATCTAGGGTACACACTTAATACCCATATTAAAGATAAAGAATCCTATAACCTGAAAGAGCCAAGAGCCAAGATCTAAGTGAAGGGTTATTCTACTAATTATAAGATAGAATAATCAATAAGAACTTTAGAATCTAAGATCTATATTCAACCCTTAAGATGATTTCATTATCTTATAGATTGAATCATCCTATACCCACATGGAAGGTTTCAAAAGATTTAGACAATGGATCATTTAAAGAAATTCAATTGGAGGTAGTTCAATTCAAGTAGATGATCTAAAGTCTAAGATCTAAGATCTAAGGTTTGATTACGTTAGACTTAACTTAGGTTTTCAACTTATACATTCTAAATGTGTTTCCTTTGGAGTTTAAAGTCATGAACAATCTTAATTGTACTTATGAAATTGGGATTTAACTTTCAAAATTATTAGATTCAATTATTAAGGTAAAGTGACTCCTTTATGATCACATAAGATCTAAATATTTTAATAAAGACTAAATAAAGATTTCTTATGAATATTTTAACTTAAGAATTCAGAGAGATGCTAATAATTTCACTAGGGATAATCTACTAAATTTTCCAAGGTTTAAGGGGCACCTAAACACATTTTGGCCAAAATGACCAAAATGCCCCTCTTAAGGTTAAAATTGGGATTTTAGGGTTTGATTATCCAAATTACTTCAGATCTGTCCTAATGTGTTCCATATTGATTAATGAAGTGGGAAACACACTCATCTTAGGTTTTGACAACCTAATTAAGCTAACTAGTACTACTCACTTATTTAAGCCATTTAGGGTGATTAGTGAATTTAGGCATTCTTAGGGCAATTCAACTTTACCCATAGGTTCTAACATACTTAAGATATTATTAGGAACAACATTCACCAAAATCAAAGGCTTAAATAGGGTTTAAGTTACAAATCCTTAATTAGGGTGATTAAGGAGTGATTAAGAAAATTAAGTATCCAAAATTGGTTTTAAGGGTCTGAAATTATTCTCTAGGGTTTAATAAATAATCAGAGCTGTTAATCAATTAATTTGGTTATTAATTGAATCTATTATGATTTAATTAAAAATAGAAAGGATTTTAGGCAATTATTTTTAATCCAACCATTGGATCTGTGATTTTATTTTATATTTAAATTCTTTGTATTTTTCTGATTCAAAAGGTATATTGGATCATACCATTGGATCAGTACAACTCTAGTTATTTCAATAATTTATTCTAAATTTTTATTTAAATTAAAACTATAGGAATTTAATTTATTAGATAATAACCAAAGAAAATTTAATTCTACAATTTGTTAATTAACCGTGGCCCAATTCAAAAGATGCAGGCCGGGGCCAGCCCGACCCGAGATCAGTCGTCTTCTTCCTCTCGATGGGTCCGTCCAAGCTGCGCTTCCGCACTGAAATTCTCAGTACTTAGGTGAGGCGATGGCTCAGCTTGATCCCTACATGTTCCTGGAGTCGAGTCGCAATGATCCCACCCTAAATACCTTTTTGGGATGCACCGGATCGTCGGATGGTTATTCGGTAGTTTTGGCCTTACCTGAAGCTTTTAGGGTTTATTGTGAGGAGTAGATTCTCCTCACAGAGGCAACCATTTGGCCAGAGCTCGATCCATACACCATCTTGGTGGTGAGGCAGATCGAAGACTTCTCGCCATGAGCTTCGGTGTGCCATGGATCGGTGGATCCTTACTCGAGCTCGCTACGAGCTCGCGGCACACACCAGACGGAGGTTCGATTGGGGTTGGCCAGCCTAGGCCCTAGGAGCAATCCCATTGGGTTCCCTAAATGGCTAAGGTAATCTAGACGACATCCAGAGGCTCATCCAGAGGACAGAATGAGGACTGAACTCTCTGAATTCAGTGGGAGAAGGTTGTACCTGAAATCAGGTTGCAGGTCAGGTTCGAGAGGAATTTGAGATAGCTGGAGCTTCCAGAGACTTGGCACAAACTAGCAGGGGGTCTGAACACCAGACACGCACCCTCTATCAGCGGTTCGTAACTCCAGAAATTCTAGAATTTACCAAGAATACGCCGAGAGAGAGGGAGCTTTAGGAGAGATCTTAGCTGGGAATTAGGGGTTCAGAGTGAGCAAAGGGAGTCACTGTGAGCTCCATGGGGGTATTTATAGGTCTAAGGGAGCTCTGGGGGTGGTTTCCAAGGCTTGGCAATGGGAGGAGGCTCGGGCCAACGACTATGGGCATTTTGGGGAGAAGGCAACGGGTAGGACGAACGCACCGAGGGCAGGAGAGGAAATTTGGGGTTTTACCATACTGTCACGAGGGCTAGGAGGTGCCGGGCTGTCGAGGGGGGGACCAGACGCAGATGGAGCGAGATGAGGGAGACGATCCACGGTGCTCGGGATTGTGTTCGCCGTCTGATGGATCAACTGTTGGTCTCGAATGGCTCAGATGCGTTACTTAAATGATATAGGATGGTAGCCATCAGATGTGAGCAATGAATCAGACGCATAGGATCTAATCGTAGCACGGAGGAGATCCCGCCGCTTGATAGCTTGCACCAAGATGCGCGGTAACCCATCTATTAGCACTGATTGGTGTGCCGCTGTCAGGACCCCGCAGCGGATCGGCCGCTGTCCCGATAGCAAATCCTGCCTGTTAATTTTAATTAATAAATTAATTTTAATAATATAAAATCAATTAATTAATAATTAATTAAGTTAATAAAATTTATATTCATTTTAGGCTTAAATGAACTCCAAAAATTCCCAAAATTTCACCCTTAGCTAATTTGGGGGTGAGGAATTCAAAAATGAAATCAGATTTTGATTTGGAGATCAAATTAATTTAGGTATTTTTCAGGGCTTAAAAACAGCTAAAAAAAACAAATTTTCTATTTTAGCTTTGATTGATTCCAAACTTCTAGGGTTAGGTTTAAATGACCCATTGAGTCTAATGAAATCAAAATTAAAGCTTAGATTATTTTAATGGATCCAAATTTAGCTAGGGTAACAACTAGGGTTGTTACATAATAGATTTTAGGATACCATGGATCCTGATGATTTCTTTAATGTATAGCTTTGCTAATTTCTCCACAAAGTCTATTTGATGTATGGGAATGAAGTTTGCCAACTTGGTCAGACGATCGACTACAGATAGAATCACCACTAGACTTTGACTTGGGCAAGCCCATGACGAAGTCCATAGAAATGTCGAACCATTTCCTTTCAAGTATTGCCATAGGATGGAGAAGTCCTCAGGGCCTTTGGTGTTTTTCTTTGACGAGATTAAACGTATGGCATTTTGCAATGAATTTTGCCACGCTCTTTTTCATACTAGGCCACCAAACTATCTTTTTTAGATCCTGATACATTTTAGTATTGCCCGTGTCAACGTGATATATCCAGATTTATGGTCTTCCATGAGAATCTCTTGGTGCATGGATTTGGAGATCCATATACAATTTCCTTGATAGATTACATTTCCACGCACTTGTAGTTTAAAATGATGGCCTCCTTCATTATCGACTTTGAACTTTAGATAGTCCTCATCCTTAGTTTGCAAGATGGAGATATCTCGATGGAATGTGGGTTCTACATTGATATTAATCAACATCAAGCTTAGCATATTCCCACGTGCTCAGGAGAGTTTACATTTATGAAATTCCTCATCTAATAAACCTGAAGAAATCATGGCAGATAATGTAGCATGATGACTGAGTGCATTTCCTACCAAATTGCCTTGCTGGGATGATACTAGATAAATAGATCATATTCACTTATCAGCTCAAGCCGTCTACGCTAGCTATAATTTAGCTCTCACAAAGTGAAGATGTACTTTAAACTCTGATGATTGGTGGAAATAGAGCATTGGATGCCATAATGATAATGACGCCATATCCTCATGGCAAATATTATAGTGGCTAACTCAAGATCGTGGACTGGGTAGTTCATCTCATGTTGTTTTAACTGATGAGAAGCATAGGCGGTAACTTTTCCTTCTTGCATTAGAACACAACCCAAGCCTATACCAGAAGCGTCGGTATAGACTTGGTAGTTCAGACATTCTATAGTTAAGGCAAGAACTAGGGCCGAAGAAACAACATTTTCTAGTGACTGAAATGTATTCTCGCACTCAGGGCTCCAGATCAAAGGCACTGCCTTCTGAGTTATCTTCATTAGAGGCGATGCTATCTGAGAAAACCTCTTACAAAGTTCCTATAATAGCTCACTAAACCAAAAAAGCTTAAGATGTCGGTCACAAATTTTGGTTGCGCCCAATCTTGAATGGCACTAACCTTGTTCTAGTCTACCCTAATTCCTTGGGAATCTACCACATGTCCCAGGAATGCAATTTAGTCAAGCCATAATTCACACTTAAAATATTTAGCTTAGAGTTCGTGGTCACGCTATTCATCTAGCATTGCCTTAAGGGTTTTCGTGATCCACTTTAAATTTTCAATAAATCTAAAAATCATTGATAAAGATGATGACAAATTTATCTAAGTCTGCCGCATACTACATTAAGTTCATAAAAATAGATGGCGCCTTTGTTAGGCCAAACACATTACCAGAAACTCATAATGCCCATATTGAGTTCTAAATGTTATCTTCTCTATATCAGATTCCTTGAATTTTAGTTATTGATAACCCGATTTCAAGTTGATCTTAGAAAACACTTTGGCTCTAGATAGTTTATCGAAGAGATCATCGATTCTAGGTAATGGATATTTGTTCTTGTAATTTCCTTATTTGGCTCACAGTAATCGATACCGATCTGATCACAACCTATATATAATTAAAATATACAATCAGGTAAGTTCTTTAAAATTGATCATCTTGTACATCATTATCATTTTAGGATTTATCTCATGGTAAGGGTCTTACTTAGGAGAAAATCAAAGATTTAAAGGTATATGTTTAGATGATCAATCACATGATTCATTATAGTTCTTAATATTTCTAGTTTAATGCTTTATGATCAATGTCCAATAAGTAAATATTATTGAAATCTTGCAAGTTAATTGATTGTTTAATTGTCTTAATCAATTTGATTAGGTTTTGAACTTAATCTAATCAAGTTAGAGTTTAATACCAAACTTAACCAAATTAAGTTTGTTTTATTTAAGATATTCAATAAAAAAAATTAGTGAGTTATTGGTACATTATTAATGTCCAAATTGAGTTCAAATCAGTTATTGATTAATTTAATCATACTTTAAGATTTCTAGGATTTACTGTGGATTTATATCAAATCAATTAATTGAGGTGTCCAAGTTAGGGTTTAAATACTCTATTATGCATACTACTATTATTGAAGAATATAAGCATTTAATAAGGCAAAATAGAAAGTAATTAAGGCTGATAAAACCCTATATCGAGCCAGAATGGATTAGCATTTATGTAAAAATCTAACCATTCAAATTTTATGGAACTTGTTAATTAAATTCTACTTATCTATATGAATAATTAGAGACATAGTTTATTAGATTTGGTTATGTATAAATTCTAATATTCACAAATATCCCTAATTGGGATTTCTCTGTGAGAAGAAATTCTTCTCACAGAGGCTGTCCAATGGTTAGAGCTTGATCCCCTCACCATGAAGACACTGAGGTGGGTCGAAGCCATATCTTGGCTTAGCCTAAATAGGTCTAGATTCCTAGGACCTTACTCAGATCCAAAACCTCAAAGATAGGGTAGTTCGATCGATCGATACAAATGATCGAGCTAACCCAAAGTTTCAAAACCATCACATTATGTTTGCCCAGTCTAAGTGTTCAAATAGAAATGGAATTGAGGATGTATGGACCCCACATGATTCAGTTCAGAGAAGAGAGGGCACCTGAATAGACAAGGAGGACTGGTTTAGCTAGCTGTAGGAGACATGGTAGAACCAAGAGCTTGGGTGATTTTTGCCATTTTCCTTAGGTCCTGATGAAGTAACAAGGAGCTTGAATGCCAAGCTTATCCCTTTGAGTCAACTAGAATCACAGCTAGAGCAATGGTCGATCGACGAAAATAGTAGGAAGAACTCAAGGAGATTGGGGGCACTGGTGAAGGAATTAGAATCTCAAGAATTGCAAAGGGATTCCTGAGAGAATTTTTGAGTTCTTTATAGCTCGGAAAGTTCCATGGATGATAGGTTGAGGCCAGTTGGCCTGAGCCCAAATACCATTTCTCCATGGCTCAAATAGGTGGGGCCGGGTCAACCCAGCTGTTGGAAGATTCTCCCATAAGCTGTAGTGGAGAGCAACGGTCGAGTTGATGTAGAGCTGGGAGTGAGGGACAGCCTCTGGCACTAGTGGTGCAAAAATTTTCTCGTTCGGGAGCACGAGTAAAGTGGTGACGAACAACCACAGTCACGGGAGCCTTCAGAGCTGTCTGAATAATCAAAGTAGAAGGTCTAATGGTACAGAACACTTGAATCTTATCGGCCTATCGCAGTAGTGATCTAGACCGTATAATTCATGGGATGAATCTAACAGCAGATCCACGCTTCTGTGGGATTGAATCCCAACCGCAGGTTTGCTGGTTCGATGGTGGGATGGAACAAGCTCCGCTGTTGCGTGACCCGGGTTCTGTAGCAGATCGCCCGAGATTCGCTTAGCGTATCCTAGATGGGTAAATCGGTTAAAGGTAAATTTAAAAATATGAAATGTTAGGAACCCTTATGACCAATTTTCCCAATTTAAAATATATTTAGTTATGGCCTAAATGAGCGCCATAAATTCCCAAACTTTCACCTCTTGATAATTTGGCAGTGAGGAATTCAAAAATTCAATTAGCTTATAGATTGGAAATCAAAGTGTTTTAGCTATTATTAGGGTTCCTAATTAAATAAAAATGCCCATTTGACCTAGTGAGGTCTGATTGACCCCAAATTCTTAGGATTAGCCTATAATGATCTATTGAATGAGCTTGATTAAGTTTATAATTAACTAAGTAACATCCTAGAGTTATTCTAACTTCCCCACTTAAGAACGATGTCGTCCTCAATATCATCCTAAGAAGGGAAAAAATGCGATAATTTCAGAATAGAGATTTAAAATTTTAAAGGATACCTAGAATTTTAAAGAGACTTAGATACTTTTGCTGCATATCAGCCACTTTTTCCCAAGTTGATTCCTTAAGAGAATGATTTCACCACTGGACTTGCACCATAAGGATAGAGCAATTTCTCAGCTGCTTTTGATCATGAGCTAAGATCTTATAGGCTCCTCCATATAAGAAATGTCCAATTTGATAGATACAGCTGGAACTTAAACTAAGTGAGATGGATTTTTAAGACATATTTGCAGTGAGGAGATATGGAATACATTGTGAACTGCAGATAAATCCTCTGAAAGCTTTAATATATGGGCTGCAAATCCTATCTTTTCTAATACTTCAAATGGTCCGACATAGCGGGGACTAAGATTCCCAACCACACCAAAATTAAATACTCCTTTGATTGTCTGCTATAGGACTGACATTGAGATAAGAAAAATCTCCAACATTGAAATCTAGAGGATGATGATGGGCATCGCGATATTTACTCTAGAAATATTGCGCTGCTTTGATTGTTTGTTAGATAATTTGCACTTTTATGTTATTTCTTCCACTAGATTTGATCCATATAACTGAACACTGCTTGGCTCTGACCATGTTAATGGAGTACTACATTTCTTCCATGAAAGGCTTCATAAGGAGCCATTCCAATACTTGATTGGAAACTATTATTATAAGCAAACTCCACTAGGGAATGTGATCTTCCCAAAAAACATCTAAAATCCAGAATCCATAAACATAGAAGGTCTACTAGAATGCGATTGACTCATTAATAAACTCTTAGGTTTGAATGATTTATTCTAACGGGATTGTATTCGTCTAATCCCTCAGGTTAGCACCTAATCATGAGTCCCTATTAGAGTGAATCAACCAATACTGAATACTACTGGGAACCAGTAGTATTGGTATACTATATTACGCCACCCAATGATCAAGGTTCAATCAAGTTTACTTAATAAAGCAAGGAATTATCAAGACTACTAAGGTCTAAGCTAATGGGTAAGTCCTATACAAGGTTTCACAAAATGGTGATCAAAGATCACATAATATGGATTCTACCACAAGGAGAAGTATCTTTCTAATGGCTTAAGTGATTTATACCATGAGGGGATAAGATTAATCTCTAAGGTTATGGGATCTTCTAAGCTTCTACCCCAAAGAGTCATCCAAGGTCTCCTACCTCAGAGTATATGAATTTTGGTCTTTTAATGTTTCAGGATGATCTTATGAAGAGATGCTTAAGACTCCTCATTCTAGCTTCTGATATTGGTACATTGGGTTTCATTTTATAATTAGGTTTAGAATGATCAGATCAGATGATCAAGTCACCTAATCATAACTTAATCTAAGATTATGGGATTTCAATCAGAAGATGTCATTAAGATTTTAGATCAATTATTTAATCAAGATGATTTTATTAACTCTTATGCTAATCCTCTTACTTAAGAGAAAATCAAGGATCTTAAGGTCTTGATTCAGATTACGAAATCACATAGAGTTATTGTCAACCTTATCATGTCTAAGTTGAATGTTTAGAGTCAATATCAAATTAGATGCATCATTGGAAAATGTCAAATTCATTGTCTTATAATCAAATCAATTAAGTTAACTTTTAAGGATTTGGATCTTTCTTAAGTAGATTAGGGTTTGATCCCTTCTCATGCCTTAAGTAAAATCAAGTGTGTGTTTAAGGATCAATGTCAAATCAGTGGATTAATCATGTATTATTGGTGGCAACGTTAGACCTGGATCAAGTCTTAAAAGTTTGATCCAAGTCTTAAGATTTCTTAAGTTAATTAAGGAGGTTAAGATCTCCAATTTTGTTTTATCCAAATTATACATTATGGATTAATATCTAAAGTTTCCAATACATTTATCCTACTGTTATGAAGCATAAAAATAGAAAAGTTTATAAAAACAGAAAGAAATTAGTGCTAAATAAAACCTTAAATCCATTCAAATCGATTAGCACTTAATTACAAATCCAGCCATTAAAACTAGCTGCAATTTGGCACACAAGTTCTACTTAATAGGTTAATTAATCAGAGCCTAAGTTTGTAAAATCTAGTGAGTATAAACCCTAATTTTTACTAATCATGCTTTAACAAAATTAGGGCATAACTAAAATTATAGAACTCAGAAAAACTAATCCACCTAGCACATTCATTCTACATATCATAAGTAACCTAATGGCACCCTAAACATGCAATTTGGTTAAGTAAAACTACTAAAATACCCTAATTAAAGCTCACTATAATTAAGCAATAATTACAGATTTAACCATCAGATGTCAATTTTTATTTTATATTCTGGTCCATGATGTTTTGTTGATCATTTTCATATATAATATCATAAGGTTTGGACCAGTGGATTAAAAGTTAATCCACTATGTATTTTTAATTAATACATTCTGTATTTTTATTTAATTAAATTCCTATGAATTGAATAATTGAATTATTTTCCTTAAGAAAAATAATTCTAATTATTCAGATTTTATTAAAACGTGCTCGGCCCATTATCCGAACCGCGCGGGTGGACCGGAGCCCGAAGGCCCAGGACTGTCGCACCGCGCAGGTCACGGGCTGCCCTGACCCACACAGTGCTTCGTCCCCGTGCCTTCGTTCCGACGGAGAGGCCGATTAGGGGAACCCTAATCGCCCAATTCTGGCGCAACCAGACCACGGCAAGAGTGGCCAAAGATTGCCACACCTTCACCAGGACCAGGCGCACTGGAGGGGACTCAAAGCCCTCTGTGAGACGATCTAGATCAGCCAGACCTTACTCACCCAAGAGCTCCTCCAATGGAGCTACTGTGGGGAGGCAATTCTCCCAACAGAGACCACGCCAGACCCCGGGCTTGATCACCATCAGGGAGGTGAGGCGGATCGAGGCCCTCGGGTTTGAGGGTCTGGGAGGGCCTGGATCGTCGGGTCCTTACTCGACCGAGACGATCCTTAAGCGACTTAGCCCGATCGATCATATCGATCGATCGGGGCTAGATTAGGTCCTAGCTATGATTGTATTAGATTCGAATTGAAAATACGTAGGCATTCAAATCGAAGGGAAAGAGGTTCGAGCCTCAGTGGCTTGAAACCAGCAAATGGGAGTACCTGGTTCGACAGGGAAGCTCAGGACAGTCGATTGGAACTTCAGTTGGCCTTGGCTGAGCGTCCAGACACTTCAAAGGGTCCTGAACACAAGGAGAGCCTAATATCAGCGGTTTAGAAGCTCCTGGATCGCCTCCGCAAGCTCGGGCAGCCGGCAATGGCAGAAGAGAAGACAGTGAAAAATTGAGGGCAATTGAGCAATAAGACGGCAAAGGAAGGATTACTGAGGCTGTTTATAGCCTCAGACGAGCTTAGGGAAGCTTCGGGTGGGGGAAATTGGGCTTGGGTGGATCAGATTGATCGGGCCATGACCGAGCTCTCAATTTTCCAAATTGAGCTCGGCCGGGTCATGAGGCCCGATCGGGGGTCCTTGACATTTTGGGAGAGGCCTCAACGGCTTTGTTGAGGTGGACGCAGGAGTGGGGGACATGCTAGGCAGCTGGCGGTATGGGAGATCGCTTCTGTCGGGGATGGGCGTGCTCGGGATGAAGGTCCACAGTGGCGAAGCCTTCAGATGCCATCTGATGGATCGAAGGAAATGCACTATGGTCCAGATCCGCCAAATCCTAACGGCCGGCTCAGATTGAATCAGAGCTATAGGATTAACGGGACGCATCTAATGGCAGATCCGCGGTTTTGGGGAACCAGATCCGGAGCGTGGGATCTAAGGGTTCGACGGCGAAATCAACGGGATCTCGCTGTCGTGTGACCCGGGCTCCCCAGCGGATTGCCCGCAGTCTGCACAGCGGATCCCGGCTGTTAAATCGGTTTAAAGGATATTTATACAATTATGAAATGTTGGAAACCGTTAAGTGAAATTGGACCATTTTAATTTAAATTGTATTATGGTCCAAATGACTTCCAAATTGCACCAAAATTTCACCCCTAGCTAATTTGGGGGTGAGGAATTCAAAATTGCAATTAGATTTTAATTTTGAGGTCAAAATATTTTGGGTCCAGACTAGAGCATCTAGACTGATCAAAATATCATTTTGGATTTAGGGGAATCCAATGGACTTCAAATTTTTCAGGATAGGTTTCATTTGATGTTCTAAAAAAACAATGGAATGAAATAATGACTACTTGAGCTATAATTTAGCAGAGTAACAACCTAGGGTTATTACAGACTCCCCCACTTAAGAATGATGTCATCTTTGACATCATCTCAAGAGAGAAGGCAAACAAGAAGAGTTTGAAGAACAGAATAAGACTAAAAATTAATGGGTACCTAGAGTTTCAAAGAGACAGGGATACTTCATCCTCATATCCACCTCTTTCTCCCAAGTAGATTCTTCTAAAGAGCAATTCCTCCACTAAACCATTACCATTGGGATCGAATAATTTCTCAGCTGCTTTTGATCATGAGCCAAGATCTCAATTAGCTCTTTCGCGTAAGAAAGATCTGGTTGGAGAGATACCGCCGGAAGTTGGATTAAGTGAGATGGGTTACGAAGGCATTTCTGCAGAGATGAGATGTTGAAGACATTATGGATGGCAGAGAAATCTTCAGGAAGTTTTAATCGATATCTTGCAGAACCAATCTTTTCTATTATTTCAAACGGTCCGACGTAGTGAGGACTTAGCTTCCCGGCTACACCGAAATGATATACTCCCTTCATTGGGCTGACTTTAAGGTACACAAAATTTCCCACATTCAGATCCAGAGCATGATGATGAGCATCATGATACTTACTCTGATGATCTTGAGCTTCTTTGATCCTTTGTTGGATCAGATGAATCTTTTGATTTGTTTCTTCCATTAGATCAGAAGCATAAAGTTGAAAATTACCAGTTTTAGACCATGCTAGTGGAGTATTATATTTTCTGCCATACAGGGCTTCATATGGAGCCATGCCTATACTTGCCTGAAAACTGTTGTTGTAGCTGAACTCTATGAGAGGAATATGATCTTCCTAGAACCCTCTAAAATCCAGCATACAGAGGCGAAGAAGATCTTCTAAGACTTGATTGACTCTTTCCATTTGACCATCGATCTGAGGATGGAAAGTGGTACTTATGGCTAGAGTGGTCCCCAAGTCCTGATGCACTGCTTGCCAAAATTTAGAAGCAAAACGGCTATCTCGATCAGACACGATAGACCTTGGAATTCCATGGAGCCTAATAATTTCTTTGATGTACAACCTTGCCAATTTCTCCACAGAATCAGTCTGCCGCATAGGAATAAAATGTGCTAATTTGGTCAATCGATCGATAATGACCCATATTGAATAAGCACCAGATCTTTCTTTAGGTAATCCCATGACAAAATCCATAGAAATGTCAAATCACTTCCATTCAGGGATTGCTAGAGGATGGAGAAGTTCTCGAGGCTTTTGGTGTTCAGCCTTGACTAAGTTACAAGCATGATATTTTGCGACAAACTCCGCCACACTTTTCTTCATTCCAGGCCACCAGAACGCTTTCTTCAGATCTTGATACATCTTGGTGCTGCCAAGATGTACTTGGTATCCTGAATTGTGACCTTCTACTTGAATCTCTTGCTGCATGGATTTGGGAATCCATAGACGATCCCCTTGATAAATTGCATTACCTCAAACCTACAGATCCAAGCGACGACCACTCTCGATGTCAACTTTAAACTTAAGGTAGTCTTCATCCATGGTTTGTGAAATGGAGACATCATGATAAAAGGTGGGTTCAACTGAACTCATGGATATTAATGTACTTAGCATGACACCACGCACTGGCCTGATTTTTAGCTTCCAAAACTCTTCTTCCAAAGGACTGGATAGTATCAAAGAAGATAGTGTAGTATGACGACTAAGTGCGTCTGCTATGACATTCGCTTTTCCAGGATGCAATTTAATTTTAGATCATAATCGCTTATTAGTTCAAGCATCTTCGCTGTCCGCTATTTAACTCACGCTGGGTGAAGATGTACTTCAAGCTCTGATGATCGGTGAATATGGAACACTCGACGCCATACAGATAATGACACCAGATTTTTAGAGCAAAGACTACTGCGCTAATTCGAGGTCGTGGACAGGATAGTTCTTTTCATGTAGTCTTAACTGACGAGATGCATAGGCTATAACTCTTCCTTCCTGCATCAAAACACATTCCAATCCTATTCCGGATGTGTCAGTGTAGACTTGGTAATTCAGGCCTTCTGTGGGTAAGGCGAGAACTGGTGCAGAGGAAAGAGCATCCCTTAATGTTTGAAACGCCTTCTCACATTCTGGACTGCAGACAAATGGTACTGCTTTCTGAGTCAACTTAGTGAGAGGAGATGCAATTTGCGAGAAGCCTTTGACAAACTTCCTATAGTAGCCTTCCAGTCCTAAGAAACTTCTAATGTCGGTCACAGATTTTGGTTGTGACCAATCCTGGACTACGCTCACTTTACTTTGATCGACTCTGATTCCCTGAGAATCGACAACATGACCTAGAAAAGTGACCGAGTCAAGCCAGAACTCGCATTTAGAATATATAGCATATAGCTTATGGCTTCTGAGCTCTTCAAGTACTAAAAGTGACCAAGTTCTTAATGGTTACTTTATTTAATTCTCTATAATCGATGCACATCCTCATTGATCCATCTTTCTTCTTTACAAATAGCACTGGCACTCCCCAAGAAGATGAAGTTGGATGAATAAGGCCCTTCTCGAATAATTCCTGGAGTTGATTGTTCAACTCTTGGAGTTTTTTGGCGCCATACGATATGGAACCTTTGACAGTGGTTGCGTTCCAGGAATTAGTGCTATGGCAAATTCTACTTCTCTTACTGGAGGAAGATCGGGTAGGTCTTCAGGGAACACATCAGGAAATTTGAAAACTATGTGGTTTTCAGAAATAGGTGTGGCTTCTCTCTTCTCTCCCAACATTGTCACAAGGTAGGCGTTGCATTCCTTCCTGACTAGCCTTTCTGCTGTCATCACATTGAGCAACGATGATTGAGTTCTAAACCTTCCAACAAATGATTTTGCTTTACTCCTACTGCCCAATGTTATTTTCTTCTTTAGGCAATTTATGGAAGCATCTGGAGGGAGTGGTTGATGAGCACACCGTCTATCGTGCTCTTCTCCCTACACTCTAGATAGCGATGGCCCTTACGACCACATGTGAAACATACGCCACCAAAGTAGTAGCATTTCCTGTATAGATGCAGTCATTTGCATTCAGAGTTCTGAGGCTGGGGTTGTGCTGGCTCCATGTTGTAGACCTTTGCCATCTAACGATGGCCAAACTATTGTCCCCTTGGCTGCATGACTATCGCTTTATGCTTCCGGTCCACTTGACCTTGGAATCCTTCTTGTAGACGAGCCGCTTCAATTAATTCAGTCAGCATCTTGATTTGACAGGATACTAGATGTGCTTTGATAGTCTCTCAGGCCCTTTAGGAAGCAGTGGCATTTGGACGCCTCTGTTCTTACTAAGTCCGGAACGAATCATGATAGTCTCCTAAATTCCTGTTCGTAGTCGAACACGGAATTATTGCCTTATGTGAGATGGAGGAGTTCATCCTCCATAATTTCTTGGGCTGACTCCGGGATGAATGCTTCACGGAATACTTCCATGAACATGTCCCATGGAATGTCCTCTACTCCATAGTCCGCAAATTTGTTATTTCGCTCATTTTCCCACCAATACTCCACCTCTTCTTGAAATAAGTAAGTTACTAGGCAGATGGCCTCAGAGTTAGGCATTTGATAGTGGCAAGGTTCTTCTCTACTAACTTAACCCATGTTACGGTGTTCATGGGATTCAGTGCCCCATTGAACGTAGGAGTTTGAAGGCAAAGGAAACTATGTAGGATTCTATCCCCAGTATAGTGTGATGATGAGGATCCCGCTGGAGGAATAGATTGTTATTTAACTGAGAGGATAAGAGCATGAGTCTCTTGTGCTTGTTACGCATTGCTATCAATTAAGGCCTTTAACAAACTAGCCATAATGTTGGAGTCTTCTGGTCTGCTTGATGACACCACCGTGTTCTTAATTGGGGTAGGAGCAGATGGAGAACAAGGATTCATGACTGTAAATGTGAGTATGAATTCAGAACACAGAGGTTTTACTAAAATTTCATTCATTTCTTTCTCATAGGAGAAGATACATAGAAACATATACTGAAATGATGAGATTTTCTAACATCCTAGTTACAATATTCTACCCAAAAGGCAGCACAGAAGTCATCATAGGTGACTATGTGGCTCCTCCGAGCTAATCTCCTATAAATCCAATACCACCAATGACTCGCTGATCCCCTTAGTAGGATCTCCACAATCTCTAGACGGTGCTCCTCAGGATAGGTCGTCTCTCGCAGTGCAGAGTAGTAGTAATGTGGTCCAGCCATTCTCTAGCAAGTACTGAAAGATTGGTGCCTCTAAATGACGAATGGGCAAGAATCTTGTCTAGTACTTCAACTCCGTGAGGCGACACTTCATCTACGGTCCTTCTGTAGATCTGATCATCTCGAAGATCGTCTATCCAATAGTCGTCAAACCTACTAAGATAGAACGGAAATGCTGACTGCGAGTAGTCCATTCCTAGAATACTTCAACCCATAAGTATTTTATTCATAGTTTATTATCATTTTCAAGATTCGTTCAAATCTTAAGATGTCCATTTTATGAGTTGTAGTTTCAATCAATTTATTATGTGCATTAAATTTCTAAGGTGTCAATCTTCTAGACATAGTTTTTCCCTTTTCGTTTATGAGATAGTCTAATGAACTATTTTGGATGATTGCTTCGCACTACACTTAGTAACTTGTGATCTTGATCTGAGACAGAGAACAGAGCATAAAGTACACAGGATAAAACTCCTTATCTGACACTTTATGGTATTTCTCTGATATCAACTGTAGCGCCCCGCCTCGTCGCCGTGCACAAAAGACAAGTATTATGTGTATATTCAGCGGCGGAGCGGTGCGTTACTCGGGAGGATGGGTATACAAGCAAAACCCATCTTCCCGAATAGGCGAGTCTAAGGCTGAGCCATGCTGAAAGCTGCTGACTCAATCCTAAGAGTAGGATCAAGAGCTAATACTTAAGATAAGAGTATAATACTTACCTTAAGTATTAGACTAACACGTACATTGGATTTAAAGAACGAGTGAGGATCCAGTATATATCATCAATATATCAGTATTTCCAGTATGCTGGTCACATCACAATACTAAGTATAGTAGTATAACAGAGTGTGGAAGCTAAAATTAGGTCTTTTAATGTTTCAGGATGATCTTATGAAGATATGCTTAAGACTCCTCATTCTAGCTTCTGATATTGGTACATTAGGTTCCATTTTATAATTAGGTTTAGAATGATCAGATCAGATGATCAAGTCACCTGATCACAACTTAATCTAAGATTATGGGATTTAAATCAGAAGATGTCATTAAGATTTTAGATCAATTATTTAATCAAGATGATTTTATTAACCTCTTATGCTAATCCTCTTACTTAAGAGAAAATCAAGGATCTTAAGGTCTTGATTCAGATTAGGAAATCACATAGAGTTATTGTCAACCTTATCATGTCTAAGTTGAATGTTTAGAGTCAATATCAAATCAGATGCATCATTGGAAAATGTCAAATTCATTGTCTTATAATCAAATCAATTAAGTTAAGTTTTAAGGATTTGGATCTTTCTTAAGTAGATTAGGGTTTGATTCCTTCTCATGCCTTAAGTAAAATCAACTGTGTGTTTAAAAATCAATCTCAAATCTATGGATTAATCATGTATTATTGGTGGCAACCTCAGAACTAGATCAAGTCTTAAAAGCTTGATCCAAGTCTTAAGATTTCTTAAGTTAATTAAGGAGGTTAAGGTCTCCAATTTTGTTTTGTCCAAATTATACATTATGGATTAATATCTAAGGTTTCCAATACATTTATCCTACTATTATGAAGCATAAATATAGAAAAGTTTATAAAAATAGAAAGTAATTAGTGCTAATCAAAACCTAAATCCATTTAAATGGATTATCACTTAATTACAAATTCAGCCATTAAAACTAACGGGCTCGACCCATTAGCCGAACCGCACGGGTCGACCGGGGCTCGAGGCCTGGGACCATCGCACCGCGTCAGTCACGGGCTGCCCTGACCTGCACAGTGCTTCGTCCCCGTGCCTTCGTTCCGACGGAGAGGGATGATTAGGGGAACCCTAATTGCCAAATTCCGGCGCAACCAGACCATGGCAGGATTGGAAAAATATCGCCACACCTTCACCAGGACCAGGCGCACCGGATGGGACCCGAAGCCCTCCGTGAGACGGTCTGGATTGGATGGACCTTACTCACCTGAGAGCTCCTCCAATGGAGCTACTGTGGGGAGGCAATTCTCCCCACAGAGACCATGCAAGACCCCGGGCTCGATCCCTATACCATCAAGGAGGTGAGGCAAAATGAGGCCCTCAAGTCTGAGGGTCTAGGAGGGCCTGGATCGTCGGGTCCTTACTTGACCAAGACGATCCTTAAGAGAGCTAGCCCGATCGATCATATCGATCGATCAGAGCCTGATTAGGTCCTAGCTATGATTGCATTAGATTCGAATTGATAATACGCAAGCATACGAATCAAAGGGAAGGAGGTTCGAGCCTCAGTGGCTCAAAACCAGCAAATGGGAGTACTTGGTCCGATGAGGAAGCTCGGGACGGTCGATTGGGACTTCAGATGGCCTTGGCTGAGCTTTCAGACACTTCAAAGGGTCCTGAACACTAGGAGAGCCTACTATTAGTGGTTCAGAGGCTCCTGGATTGCCTGTGCAAGCTTGGACAGCCAACAATGGCGGAAGAGAAGACAATGGAGAATTGAGGGCAATTGAGCAGCAAGACGGCAGAGGAAGGATTACTGAGGCTATTTATAGCCTCAAATGAGATTAGGGAAGCTTATGGAGGGGGAAATTGGGCTTGGGTGGATTGGATTGATCAGGCCATGGCCGAGCTCTCAATTTTTCAAATTGAGCTCAGCCGGGTCACGAGGCCCGATCGAGGGTTCTTGACATTTTGGGAGAGGCCTCAACGGCATTGCTGAGGTGGACGCAGGAGTGGGGGACAGGCTGGGTAGCTGGCGGTACAGGAGATCGCTTCTGTCAGGGACGGGCGTGCTCGGGACGAAGGTTCACAGTGTTGGAGCCTTCAGACGCCGTCTGATGGATCGAAGGAACACTCTACGGTCCAGATCCGCCAAATCCTAATGGCCGGCTAGATTGAGTCAGAGTCGTAGGATTAACGGGACGCATCTAACATCAGATCCACGGTTTCGGGGAAGCAGATCAGGACCATGGAACTAAGGGTTCGACGGTGAAATTAGCGGGATCCCGCTGTCGCGTGACCCGGGCTCCGCAGCGGATCGCCCGCGGTAAGCACAATGGATCCCAGCTGTTAATTTGGTTTAAAGGATATTTATGCAATTATGAAATGTTAGAAACCCTTGAGTGCAATTGGACCATTTTAGTTTAAATTGAATTATGGTCCAAATGACTTCCAAATTGCACCAAAATTTCACCCCTAGCTAATTTAGGGGTGAGGAATTTAAAAATACAATCAGATTTTATTTCTTAGGTCAAAATATTTTTGGTCCAGACTAGAGCATCTAGACTAACAAAATATCATTTTGGATTTAGGGGAGTCCAATGGACTTCAAATTTTTCAGGATAGGTTTCATTTGATGTTCTAAAAAAAACAATGGAATGAAATAATGACTACTTGAGCTATAATTTTGTAGAGTAACAACCTAGGGTTGATACATTACTTAACCAATTCATTCCTAAAATTATATTAAAGTTAGCAATTGGTAATACGATCGGCTTAGCTTCAAAATTTTGTTCACCGATAGAGATTTCTACATTACATAATTGTTGAGATCGCATGCAAGCTCCAGAAGGTAACCCTATACTTAATGAACTTGCTAGACAATATGATGATAGATTAAGGGCTTTACGCCAAATTTATGCTACAAATGAGTGACTCGCTACAGTATCAAAAAGAATATTGTATGGTTTGCCATTAATTGATGAGGTGCCTATTATTATAGCAATAGCAAGAATCATTATTCAAAATATTAAGACTAAAATAACAATACAGGAATTTAAAATTAATTTAAAATGTACCCGAAATAACATTGTCATCCTCGGGTGCAGAAGCAGGAGTTAGCATGTATACGCATGCTGGAGTTGTTAGTTGTTTGTTCTGGGACTTTTTTGACCTTGACGGTTGTAGGCCGGCTTAGGAGCAGATGCTGCAGCTTTGGGATTTGTAGACAGATTAAAGGCTGGCAATACTGCTAAGGTAAGAGCTCAGTTGTTCAATGACTAGGGGAGGAACACTTGATCAAGTCGAGAGCGGATGATGGGTACTCCATCGATAGTAACCTTGGCTTTGTAGTGGTAAGAACAATGGCTCTGACGGCTGCAAGTATAACACACGTTACCCTGGTGATAACACTTACCGTACGGGTGACGGCGTTTACATTCAATAGGTTTTGCCTAGGGTTGTTTTGCTTCCAGATTTTATACCTTTTCCACCTTTCGATGACAAAAGTTTTCTTTTATAGGCTGCACAAAGTTAGCATTTCTCTTTCAATCTATCTTCCCTTAAAAATTTCCTTGTAGATGGGCGGCTTCGATTAGTTCAGAGAAACTCTTAATTTGTTGGGAGATTAAATGAGCCTTGATAGAATCTCTCAACCCTTTCAGAAATTGGTGACATCGGAATGCTTTAGACTTAACTAAGTCTGGAGTGAAACAGGATAGCCGATGGAATTCAATCTCGTAATCTGCCATAGGTCATCCACCCTGAGTCAAATGGAGCAGTTCAAATTGAATAAAGTCTTCTTTGAAGGCTTTAACAAACTGATCCCATGAAATATCTTCGAGTTTGTAGTCTACAAACTTGGTGTTGCGCTCATTTTTCCACCAATATTTGGCATTTTATTGAAAAAGGTGGGTGGTCAGATGGATGGCCTCAGAGTTTGGGCACTTTATGCTCACTAAATTCTTCTCGGCTAACTTGAGCCAGCTGATGGTGTTAATTGGGTTCAATACCCCATTGAAGGTTGGTGTCCAGAGACACAGTAAGATGTGCAAAATGCCATCTCCTAAATAGTGCGATGAAGATGGAGCTACCATCTGAGCATTGGGTTGTGGATGAGAGTTCATAATAAGAGTGTGAGTCTCTTGTGACTGGTGTGCATTACCTTTAATTATAGTTATTATAAGACTGGCCCAGGAGTTAACTTCATTAGGTATGCCAGAGGACATGACTGTGTTATTAATAGGTGAAGGA
Source organism: Gastrodia elata (assembly GCA_016760335.1). Lineage (NCBI taxonomy): Eukaryota > Viridiplantae > Streptophyta > Magnoliopsida > Asparagales > Orchidaceae > Gastrodia > Gastrodia elata. Next base: position 27,092,530 of record CM028678.1, on the reverse strand, counting down.
GCTGAGGGGTAATCTGGATTCATGATTGCAATATCAAAAGTATGAAATCATTGAATAAAACAAAAATTTACTATCTCTTTCATTCATCACTTCTCACAGGAGAAGTTACCTACATTAGCCAAAATAGATAAACCATTGTGAAAGGAAGATACAAGAGACATTTTACAAAGATCAACTACAATATTCTGTCCTAAAGGCAGTACAAAAATCATCGTACGACACAATTAGGCACTTGCAAGATAATATTCTATAGTCCAGTACCACCATCTTTCTGCTGAACCTCCAGGTAGATATCCCAAAATTTGAAGACGGTAGTCATCTGGCGCTATCTTTTGGAAAGTAGAGGTCACACGGTCCAACCATTCTTTGGCAACAATAGGAAGACTGGTCCTTCTGAAGGTCCAACAAACTTAGATCTTATCTAGTAGTTCTACTACACAATGATACACTCTCTCAATGATCCTTTTGTAGACTTTTCCATCTTGGAAATCATCTATCCAATACTTATCGAATAATCTAAGGTAGTAGTAGTACTTGAACTGTTTATATTCCGTACCCACCTAATGTTTTTCAAATATTAGTTTTGGTTTTCCACTTTTTTTTTTCATAATCATTTTACTTGTATATTTTATTCCTTTAAAGTTTGTTCGGATCCTAAGACATCCTTTTTTGCTAGTAATTCACCTTTTAAGTACCTTTTGGGGTTCGTTAAATTCCTAAAGTGTCCTTTCTAGATATTCTTAGTTTTCATTTCAAAGATTTGACTTTATAAAGTCATGGATGCTTCTTTTCTTACACTTAGTGATTATGATCATAACTATTTCAGAGAATAGATCATAGTGTAGATAGGAATACTTTCCTTGTGTGATACTTTATGATACTTCTCTAATACCAACTATAACACCCCTTCCCATCGCCGCCCCACAAAAGTGTTAATATAAGGAGTAAAATTGGCGGTGGAACAGTGTGTTACTCGGAGAGGGGAACTAAACCTCCCCGAATAAAATTTACTAAACATAAGAGTAATGAGCCGTAGCTGGGACTCAACCTCAAAGGGAAGAGGGATGAGTGCTAATATTTAAGATAAGTGTATTATCCTTACCTTAAGTATTAGATAGGCAACTTGTGTACATTGGATTATGAATAGACGTAAGATCCAAGTTACACGAATACTAGCATTTCATATATATCCGAATCACATCACAATACTATGTATAAGTAGTAGTAAACATAGAGTGAGGAAGCAAAAGTATACATCTATAAACATTCATCATAGAAGGTTTGTAAAACATTCATCTCAGAAAAGAAAATACATCTAAAATAATTATAAGAAATCTACTTAATGAAAATACAAAAAATAGTTTAAGTACTGAACTGAAAGTAACTTGTGCAAAAATAAATGCTGATGAAGAGTCCTCTAATGCTCCACAAACTCCTCTTGGAATTCCTGCGAAGGCTCCTGATCTGGCTCTCAAAGCTGCTCTTGATCTAGCAATTGTCAGATCCTAAAAGTAGCACATATTAGATAATAAGTCTAACATATTGAAAGTTATTCTAAGCAATTATAGTTATCTAATATTTAACATTTTAATAGTTTAAGTAAAATTATAGAAAAGATAGTAAGACAATTGAAAAACTCAACACAGTGCCAATCTGAAAGTAAGGTAAAGTCGAAACTGCAATTTAATACTGAATGTAAAGAAAATAATAAGAAATCTAAAACTGAGTAAATAATGGCTCCAAACTAAGCTATATACCAATGCATTCATAATTATGCATCCAAATATGCCACTGAACTGAAAGCCATTGATATGATCACTTGGTGTCACATGACACTCCACAGATCCTAGGTGAGCGAGCGCTCCGCTAAAAGAGTCCTTAAGTGAGCTCATTCACTCCACTAATACTGTCATGACCTAAGCAATTTTATGATATGCTGAGGCTTTTATGACTACATGTTTTAAGTCATCAAAATCTAGAAATCAATTTAATATCAAGCAATGAATCCATTTATCTCCATTACGCAGAATTCACCTAAGTAAATTCTAACTCCTTATTTAAATCCACTGAATGGTACTAGTTAGAATTATACCTAAGCCTATAAAATGAAGAGGTTCTATACACATAGTTGGTATATTTATAAGAAAGTTGACTTTAACACTTAGTTTGTTTAACTGCACTTATCAAAATGCATGATGATAAGGGGCATGACCCGAACATAGTTTATTCTCTCAAACTAAGCTATTAAATACCTTAATTATAAGCATACTAATAGTGTCCTAAGAAGTGTAACTTGAAGTATGTTAGTTTGTTTAACTGCACTTTTGGAAATGCATGATGATAAGGGCATGACCGTGTCAAAGTTTATCCTCTCAAACTAAGTATTCAATCCCCTACTTATAACTCTCTTAGAATTGGGATGTTTATCCTAAACTGAACTATACATATCTAATAACTTAAGATAAGACCTAGACTCTACAGTTCTATTTGTGGCAAATCAACCAATTCTGTATTCTACTAAACTAAATCAATTTTATAGTTATACACTATCACCTCTAATATATTGTTCTACTGATTCTAACAATTCTATTAAATTATCAAGGATGAACAAATTAATGAAACCACACTCCATTATGGCTAGTCTTACACAAAGGTCCCAAGGATCTGATATAAAAGTCACTCAACTCAGGATACTACCATAAGGAAATAACCTCAGTCTAAATCATTAGTTTATCATATCCCAAGGATCTAGGATCAAGTATCTAATGCTAAGAACGTGCAACTAAGTTCCTTCCTCAATATTTGTCAATAGGCTCTTCCTACCTCAGCAGCTCATCTAAAAGTAAGGCTTAGCAATTACTGAATTATTTCCACTAGATAACAATCTTAAAGGTCTAGCACTAAAATATACAAATTATAATCTAGGTTATAAGATTTATATTATATTTACAATTCCTATTTCATTAGACTGAATTATACAAATCAAATGGGTAGACCCTTCTCATCATAACCTATACTACAATTATGGGATACAATCATGTAAATTATTAAGAATTACTTATTTTGCGAATCACTGTCATTTTAGGATTTATCTCATGCTAAGGGTCTTACTTGAGAGCAAATTAAAGATTTAAAGATATTTGTTCATATGATCAATCATACGAATTCATTATAGATCTCAATATTTCTAATTTAACAATTTAAGATCAATATCCAATCAGCTAATATTATTGAAATCATGCAAGTTAATTCAATGTTTAATCAAGTGTCTTAATCAAATTGATTCAGTTTTGAACTTAATTTGATCAAGTTAGGGTTAATCCCAAACTTGACCAAATTAAGTTTGTTTGCATTTAAGATGATCGATAATAAAATTAGTGAGTTATTGGTACATTATTGATGTCCAAATTGAGTTCAAATCAGATGTTGGTTAATTTAATCATTCTTTAAGATATATAGGGTTTAATGTTGATTTATATCAAATCAATTTATTGAGGTGTCCAAGTTAGGCTTTAAATTCTATAACATATATACTATTGTTATTATAGCATATAAACATTTAATTTAGAAAAATAGAAGTAATTAAGGCAAATCAAATCCTAAATCAAGCTAAAATAGATTAGCACTAATTTACAAATCTAATCATTCAAATTTTATGAAACTTAGCAATCAGATTTTACTTATGCATATGAATAATCAGAGACTTAGTTTACTAGATTTGGTTGAGTATAAATCCTAATTTTCACTAATCATGCATTTTTAAGATTAGGTCATAGTTATCAAATTAATAATCAAAAAATTATTTTACCTTGCACATGCATCCTACAAGGCATAAGAACCATAATGAAAATTGAATCATAAAATTTGAGTAAATATACAAAGCTATTCCACCTTAATTAAGTTCTATAGTAGTTACGCTAAATAAAAAAATCCAACCATAGTAAGTGTAATATTATTTTATATTTAGATTCATTATGATTTTCTGAACAAAATGATATATAATTTTATATGATTTGGAACAGTAGATAAAAAGTTATTTAAAAAATTTATTATGTATTATTTTAATTAATCCATTTCATTTTTTTTAAAGATTTGTATTGCTAAATGGATTTATAATTTATTAAACGGGTTTTGGCCCATTTGAAATATGCGCGAGCGACACGGCCCGATGACCCGGCACTGTCAAACAGTACGGATCAGAGGGCGGCTAGAGTCGCACTATGCATCTTCCTCTACGCTACGCCCCTAACCTCGTAGAGGCTGATTAGGGTAACCCTATTCAGCTAAATTCTCTGCCGATAGACCACTCCTTGGCCTTGGGTTGGTCGAAGCTCCATCCTTAGGCTTAGATACATCAATGTAACTCTGAACCCTCATTGGAGGATGGCTTGATCAATGGGGACCTAGTATCCCCAAAATTGGATAAATCCCTAATTGAGATTTTTATGTGAGAAGAAATTCTCCTCACAGAGGCCGAGCGATGGCTAGAGCTTAATCCCCTTACCATCAAGCCATTGAGGCAGGTCAAAGCCATATCTTGGGTTAGCTTGGGAGGGTCTAGATTCTTGGGATCTTACTCGGGTCCCAAACCTCATATACGGGGCAGTTTGATCGATTGCTACGAACTATTGAGCTAACCCAAAACTTTAGAACCGTCACATTAAGTTTTCCTAGTCTAGGAGTTCAATCAAAAATAGAATTGAGAAGGTACTGAGCCTATATGACTAATTCAAGAGAAGAGAGGGTATCTTAATAGATAGGGGAGACTGGTTTAGCTAATTTCAAAAGATAAGGTTAGAACTAGGTTCTTAGTTCATTGCTACCATTTTCCTAAGGTCTAGATGAAGAAATAGAGAGCTTGAATGCCAAGCATAACCCTTAGAGTCGATGGGAATTGCTGCTGGAGCTTTGGATGATTGACAAAAATAGCAGGGAGAAGTCAAAGAAATTGGGAGCACCGGTAGTGGAATTTGCAGCTTCGAAATTGCAAAGGGAGTTCTGAGAGAATTTCCGAGCCAATTATAGCCTGGGACAGTCCATGTATGATGGGTCGAGGCCAGTCAGCTCGAACCTGAATGCCATTTCTCCATGGCTCAAATGGGAGAGGCTGGGACAATCAGACTGCTGAGAGATTCTCCCATAAGTGGTAGTGGAGAGCAACGGTTGAGCTGACATGGAGCTGGGAGTGGGGGACAGCCTCTGGCACCAGTGGTACAAAAAGTTTCTCGGTTGGAAGTGCGAGCAAAGTGGGGATGAAGATTCATAGTTGAGGGAGCCTTCAGAGATGTCTGATTGATCAAAGGAGAAAATGCAACATCTCGGATATCTTAGATATTAACGGCCAATCACGGAGATGATCTGGACCGTAGGATTCATGGGATGAATCTAACGACAGATGCATGCTTCGATAGGATGGAATCCTAACCATGTTATTTTGGGTTTGGCGGTGTTGTGGAGCCGAGCTTCGCTTTCACGTGACCCAGGCTCCACATCGAACCACCCGCGGTCCTTACATGAAAGTTGTTGATATGCTAACTTCGTGTCGCATAACACTCCATAGAACCTAGGTGAGTGAATGCTCGGCTAACAGAGTCCTTAGGTGAGCTCCTTCACTCTACTAATACTGACCTGACTTATGCATTTTTATGATATGTTGAGGCTTTTATGACCATATGCTTTAAAATATTGAAAATTAGAAATCAATTCAATATCGAGCAATGAATCCATTTATCTCCATTATGTAGAATTCATGTAAATGAATTCTAACTGCTAATTCTAATCCACTGAAGAGTATTAGTTAAAATTATACCCAAACTTATCAAATCAAGAGGTTCTATAGATATAGTTTGTATGTTTCTAAGAAAGGTGACTTTAATACTTTGTTGGTTTAACTACACTTATCGAAATGCATGATGATAAGAGGCATGATCCTATCATAATTTATCCTCTCAAACTAAGTATTCAATCCCTTAATTATAACTCTCTTGGAATTGAGATGTTTATCCTAAACTTAACTATCCTTATCTAATTACTTAAGATAAGTCTGAGACTCTACAGTTCTATTCAGGGAAAATGAACCAATTATGTTTTCTACTGAACTAAATCAGTTATATGGGTATACACTATCAGCTCCGACTGATAGTTTTATTGATTCTAACAATTCTATTTATTATTCAAGGAAGAACAAACAAATAAATGCACACTCCATTGTGGCGAGTTCTACACAAAGGTCCCAAGGATGAGACATAAAAGTCACTCAATTCAGGATACTACCACATAGAAATAACCTTAGTCTAAACCATTAGGTTATCCTACCCTAAGGATCTAGGATCAATTATCTAATGCTAAGAAGGTGCAACTAAGTTCTTATCTCAAGATTTGTTAATAGGCTCTTCCTACCTCAATAGCTCATCTAGAATAATTACCACTGGATAACAACCTTAAAGGTCAAGCGCTAAAATATTCAAATTATAATATAGGATCTAAGATTTATATTAAGTTTACAATTCTTATTTCATTATACTGAATTATACAAATCAAATGGGTTGACCCATCTGATCACATCATATACTACAATTATGGGATAGAATCATGTAAATTATTAAGAATTGATCATTTTGCAAATCATTATTATTTTAGGATTTATCTCATGCTAAGGGTCTTACTTAGGAGAAAATCAAAGATTTAAAGGTATATGTTCATATGATCAATCAAATGAATTCATTATAGATCTTATTATTTCTGGTATAATGATTTAAGATCAAAATCTAATCAGTAAATATTATTGAAATCATGCAAGTTAATTCAATGTTTAATCAAGTATCTTAATCAAATTAATTAAGTTTAGTACTTAATATGACCAAGTTAGAGTTTAATCCCAAACTTAACCAAATTAAGTTTGTTTGCATTTAAGATGATCGATAATAAAATTAGTGAGTTATTGGTATATTATTAATGTCCAAGTTGAGTCCAAATCAAATATTGATTAATCTAATCATTCCTTAAGATTTCTAGGGTTTAATGCTAATTTATATCAAATTAATTAATAGAGGTGTCCAAGTTAGGGTTTAAATTCTCTAATATGCATACTACTGTTATTATAGCATATAAGCATTTAATTAAGCAAAATAGAAAGTAATTAAGGGTAATCAAACCTTAAATCAAAGCCAAAATAGATTAGCACTTAATTACAAATCTAACCATTCAAATTTTATAAAACTTAGCAATTAGATTCTTATTATCCATATGAACAATCAGTGACTTCGTTTACTAGAATTGGTTAAGTATAAACCCTTGTTTTCACTAATCATGCATTTAAGATTAGAATTTAATTATCAAACAAAAAATTATTTCACCTCACACATGCATTCTACAAGGCATAAGAAGCATAACGAAACTTGAATCGTGAAATTTTGCTAAGTATACAAGCTAATCCACTATTATGTTCTGGTAATTATGCTAAATCAGAAAATTGAATCACAGAAAGTGTATTATTATTTTATATTTACATTCTTATGATTTTTTAAACAAAATGACATATAATTTCATATGGATTCGAAGAAAAGATAAAAAGTTATTTAATTAATTTATTATGCATTATTTTTATAATCCATTTCATTTTTATTAAGGATTTTAATTCATAAATGACTTTATTATTTATTAAACAAGTTTTGGCCCATTTGTAAATAGCACGGGCGACATGGCCTGACGACCCGGCACTGCCAAATAGTGTAAAGAGGGCCGCTGCAATGCGCGGCAGCAGATTTCTTTCAGAAATTTGGGAAATTATCCAGAATTCTTTAAAATTTGTTGGATTGGCATTTTTCCTGAAAAATAGACAAAATTGAATTAAGGAAGCAGTTTTAATATGAAATATGAATGAACTTTCCTTTATTTAAGATATAAATTATGGATTTATGAGATTGAATAATCTATTTGAGAAAATATAAGCAACCTATTCAAATGAATTCATTCCTATATAATTCAATAATATAAATATTTTAACTTAAAAAAGCATTAAATAATTTCAATCATCACTTCTATATAAAATAAGAGTTAAACATACAATTTAAAAGTATATGTGAGATAATGAAATGAAATAGTATGCTCTCCTATGGTTAACACATCCAAAAATAAGCATTTATGAAAAATAAGAATTAACATTTAATTTAATTTATAGATCTAAATACCTATAATGTCCAAATGTTGTCCAAATTATATATTATACATGTCAATGTGATCTTTATACCCTAAGGAGTAAAACGACACTATCTATGTTGAATTTGGACAACATTAATTTTCTAGGGTTTGGAAGGGGTCTTAATTATGGTTAATATGAGATCTAAAGTTCAAAGCCTAAGTTTGATCTCATATTATTATTCCTCATATTTTTGTAAGTGAAATGGACTATTTAAATGTCTAATTTAAATATCAAATGATAAAATTATGATAGAAATAAAAATTTAATGAATTATTCAACATATTGATCATTTGAAACTATGGTTAGTCAAAATATTTTTCTTCTAATGAGGGTGGATGAAATGACGTTCATAATTACATAATTTAAGTTAACCCTTCCATGTATTATAGAATAATTAAAGTCTTATCACTTAAAGAAAGTTACCTCTTTAAGCATTGAATAAACTGATATTAAGTTTAATTAAGACAATAGTAAGAGGAATTAAATTTAAATTTATAATATTATTTTAATTCATCTAAGAGGTTTAACTATCATGGTAATATATATAGGATTTTTAAAAATTTAAATTCTACAAATGAAATTATTAAATAAATGATAATTGATAATTTCATTTAATATTGTATGAAACTAAAAAAAAAATCATTAAGCTTAATTTATCTTTTTGTTTATTTACTCCCTCTAAGACCCATTTAGCCCACTTTATAATTCTCGAAAAAGGGAAAAACGTTGGCACTATATGATAATTTAATGAGCCATATGTTTTGGCCCATTAACTATCTCTTCTGATCGAATGAAAACAAAAATAACTGAGATCAAAAGTATAGCACTTCGAACTCGCCTTGAAGGAGATGAAATTGAACATGAAATATTGAATCAAACATTACAGGTTCCTCAAACTGACTTAACAGGGGAATTAGCAAATGAAGTTTGAATGTTTATTAAGTAAAGAAGAAAAATTATGAAAATAATCTTTATCTCCATCATTCTCGTCAGCCACAAACTAGGGTTCTCATACATAGCTATCTCTTTGAATTTCTATAGAACTTTACAGACTCAATCTACTTTAAAGATTTTAAAAATTCAGATCACATATGATTTAGAAAGTAATGAAGAATATAGTAAGAACGTTCCAGAAAATATTGACTAATCAGGAAGATCATAGAAATGGAGAGATTGGATTAATAAAAGTACCTTACAGTGCAGGCAGAGTAGTCTAGGTTTCGGATTTCGGTCCTTAATGCCAGCAGATCCGTAGCTCACCATGGTATAATTCAGCTAGCAATATTTGGCTAAAATTCTGATTGACAGCCCCTTTCGCCTCTCAAGCTCAATCAGTGTTATCAGCTAAAGGATTAGCTAACCCTCCGAGAGACGGGGAGTGGAAGGGAAGGAAATCAGTGTGTTAGGGACAGCTGAAATACCGTATACCCACTTCTTCATAGCAGAGTACTATTATAGGCATAATGGAGAAGGAAAGTGTACAAGTTTGCGATTTTGATCAGTGGATTTAATCTATTAATCCAACGGTCTGATGAATATTTACTTCGCAAACCACTCAATCAGCTTTATTCAAGATCCGATGGTTCATGCTAAAATGTTTGATGTTGTGTGTATGGCATAGATTAGGGGATTCCTGTCGTTTCTAAAAGGGCCGTTGGAATTATACTTTAGATATTTTAATAATCATTTATATTAAGATTAATAAATATAATATTTAATAATCATTTTTATTCATTTTATTTACTCATTTTAAATGTCCAATTGCACTCCAAAGAATCCCATAATTTTCACCCTTACCTAATTGAGTGGTGAGAAACTCTAAAATGCAATCGAATTTTTAATTAGACGAAAATTTATTTTATCTAATTTTCTATGTATTTAATAATTATTAAAATATACGTAAAATTTTTTATGACTCCCAAACACTTCCAAAATACCACCTCTAGTTAATTTGAGAGTGGTGAGTCCAATGGTGGACTCCATTTTTGATACCGAGGTCCAAATAGATTAGGTATTTTCAGAATTATCGAAAAACTAGGAAATGTTAGAACTTGTCAAATAGTCTCCAAATCACAAGAAATTTGAGGTGGAGACTGCTAATACTATTATGAGAGTAATGGAAAAAATTTGGAGTCAATTAGGTCATTAATTGATGGGGTAACAACATTATAGTAACAGACTCCCCTCCTTAAAAATTGTGTCGCCCATGACACACAACAGTTAAAACACAGTAATATAAATACTAGGAGGAAATCTAATTGAAATAGAGTTGAAAATGCTAAGATTATGATTACCTGATTATTAAAAGAACTCTAGGATTTCTTTCGCATAATCTCTTCTTTCTCCCGTGGCTTCCTTATCAGTATGATTCTGCCACAAGATATTGATCATAGGAATACTATGATTTCTTAATTGCTTAAGATCTCTTCCCAGAATTTCTATAGGCTTAACAATGAATGTTAGATTGGGTTACAATTCTATTACTGGCATCTAAACTTATTGACTAGGATCTAGCAAACACCTCCTTAGTGATGATACATGAAACACAATCTACACAGCTGAGAAGTCTTCAAGCAGCTCTAACTTGTATGCTGATGTTCCAATTATTTTTGTAACTTCAAAGGGTCCTAAGTACCTTGGACTCAGCTTTCCAGAAACACCAAATCTCAGTACATGTCTCATCGCACTTACTTTAAGATAAGCTCTATCTCCCACTTGAATTTCTGACTGATGATGATGAGCATCATGATATTTCTTCTATCTATCATGTGCTGCCATCATATTGTGTTTAATCAGTTGAACTTTCTTAGTGGTATCTTTAATTAATTTAGAACCAAAGAGTTGAGAGTCTCCTAATTCAGTCCAAGCAATAGGAGTCATACACCTCCTTCCATAAAGAGCTTCATAAGGAGCCATACTAATACTGGAGTGATAGCTATTATTGTAGGCAAACTCAACTAATGCTAAGTGATCTTCCCATCATCCACCAAAGTTAATAACATAAAGACGCAAGATATCTTCCAAGATCTAATTAACACGTTCAGTCTGACCATCTGTCTAGGGATGGAAAGCAGTACTCAATGCTAAGTTTGTCCCCAAGTCTTGCTGAACAGCGAACCAAAATCTGGAAGTCTTGCCTAAGATAAAACTTAGCTAACTTCTCAACAGGATCTGTCTAATGAATAGCTAAGAAATGAGTTCATTTAGTGAGTCTATTAATAATCACCCATATTGAATTAGAACCAAATCTATTCTTAGGCAAACCTACAATGAAGTCCATGGAAATATCAGACCACTTTGATTCAGGAATATCTAAGGGCTTAAAAAATCCACTAGGCTTCTGGTGCTCAGCCTTGCTAAGGAACGGGATGGCACTTGGAAATGAAAACAGCTATATCCTGTTTCATGCCAGACCACCATAATAATTTCTTGAGATCTTGATACATCTTACAACTGTCAGGGTGTATAGTATAGCCAAAGTTATGAGCTTTAGACAATACTTGTAACTATAAGCTCTTAAAAATCCATAACTTAGACTTCTAGAAAGTCACACCTTCAGTATGAAGACATAATTCAGATCTCTTGCCATTATTAATATTTGAAACTAATTGAGAATATGAATCATTTTTTTTTTGAGCTTTAGGCTATGACATGTTGATCTTGCATTAGGCTATGACATGTCAATCTTGCATTAGAAAACATCCAAGTCCTACCTTAGAGGTCTGAATGTAAACTTGAAAAGCTTTGCCTTCCTAAGGTAACATTAACACTGGTGCAAAAGTTAATAGTTGTTTAAACTTCTAAAACGCTTCTTCATAAGAGGTGTTCCAAATGAAAGGAACATTTTTACGAGTTAACTAAGTTAACAAAGATGCTATTTGAGGAAATCTAGGAACAAATCTTCTATAATATCTAGCCTCCTAGAGAACTATAGATTTTAGTTACAGACTTAGGTTGTACCCATTCCTGTACAGCTTGGATCTTCCTGTGGTTAACTCTTATGCCTTCAACATTTATTACATGACCTAAAAATGCCACTGAGTTGAGCCAAAATTTGCACTTTGAAAACTTAGCATATAGTTTATACTCTCTTAACAGAATTAGGATAGCACGAAGATGATTCTTGTGATCAGCAATTGACTTGGAATAAATTAGGATGTCATAAATAAAGATTATTACAAACTGATCAAGGTAAAGCCTTAGAATGTGCTGTATTAGGTCCATAAAAATTGTAGGGGCATTAGTCAGTCCAAAAGACATTACAAGAAACTTATAGTGCCCATAATGGGTCCTAAACACAATCTTAAAAATATCTTTATCCTCAACTCATATCTGATACTATCTTGTTTTCAAGTCAATTTTGGAAAAGACTTTTGCTCCTACTAATTAGTCAAATAAGTCATCAACTCAGGAAAAGTATACTTGTTCTTCACCGTCACATTATTGAGGTCTCTATAATCTATAAACATTCGCATGGATCCGACTCTCTTCTTCATAAAAAGGATAGGAACTCCCCAAGGTAACATGCTAGGGTGCACAAAACCTTTTTTTACAGTACTTGTAATTACTCATAAAGTTCTTGAAGTTCTTTCAGTGTCATCCTATACATAGCCTTGAATTTAGGTTGAGCTCCTTGAATTAGCTTAATTGAAAACTCTACCTCTCTCACTGGAGGTAGACCAAGTAATTCATCTGGAAATACATCTAGGAACTCTCTTATTATAGGGGTATCCATTAGATTTTTATCTTTTTTTTCTTCACCAATTAAAGTTATTAACACATCATAGCAACCCATACTACGTAGGTGCTTGGCTTCACATGCATTATTTAATGATGCCATTAGTCCTAGCTTGCCTACAAAGACTTCTGGCTTTCTCCCTACTTAAAGAGAAACTTTCTTTCTATGACATTATATTATGGCATTAAATCAATTTAACCAATCCATTCCCAAAATTATGTCAAAATTGGTAATAAGCATAATAATATATGTTTGGAGGGAAAGAGTTGATTGCTGATTGGGATGTCTACCAAAGAGAATCTATTTGCTGACATCTCAGCACCAGATGGCAGTTGCACTATAAATGCATTGCCCGGGCTGAAAGGTTGTAAGTTTAGGGAAGATGCACAATTCACTGATATGAAGGTGTGTCTAGCTCTCAAATCAAAAAGAGTTTCACATAACTGATTCTTAATTAACAATGTTCCTATAATAGGAAAGAAAAGAAAATTCAACTACTGGTTAGGAAATATAAAAGCAAATAGTGAAAGAAGTAAAGGTACCAAAATGAAAGGCATGAAACAAAAAATTTAAATGTAAAATGTACTAGTCACAACGTCGCTTTCATCCTTAGTGATGGAAGCTAAGAGAGCATACACTCTGGGTATGACTGAGGATTGAACATCAGCTTTGCCCTTATTAGCATGATTACCTTGACCTTGCCTTTGGGTTTGAGAAAATACTTTCTTCTTATCATGAAAGTTCTTACCTATAGGAGGGGGCATAAGAGCGGGGAGTGGAGCCTTAGAGCCATAGGGAGTGGGATTATGTACTTACAATTGACGATTGATCTTCATTCGGTCCACAGTCCAAGCTGCATGACAATTTTGTTAATAATGACTAGTCTTACCACATATATAACACCTATTCTATTTGTGATAGCACTTGCCTTACAGGTGTGGTCTATTGCACTTGGCTGACCAGCTTCCATGCTGCTCTTTACCTCTTGACATATGGAAGGCTTTCAGACCTTGAGCATGGCTCCTTTTGTAAGATTCTTGGAATTGTGGTGGAGGATCAGGGAATTTTTGCATCTCAGATTGAGCTTGGGGGTGCTCGATCATTTTTGCACCCTCTAACAACTTTGGTAAATTGTCATGATGTAAGGACATTAAATGACCTTTAATCGAGTTCCTTAAGCCTTTCAATAAATGACTGCACCTTTCTTTTTGTGCCAACTATTTCTGGTGCAAAATGAGAATATTTTCTAAATTCCACTTTGTATTCATGGACTGTACGATTTCCCTGCGTCAATTGCATGAAATCATCTTCTATAATTGTTCGAGCAGAAGGAGGAATGAACTCATCTTTGAAAACTTGTTCAAACTCCTCCCAAGGAATATTTTCAAAACATATATCAGAAAAGCGAGCCTTCAACTCACTATCACATAAGAACTCAGCCTCCTCCTTAAAAAGGTGAGTGGTCAATCTTAAACTTTCACTCTCAGGACAGTTTATACTTCCCAAGAGTTTCTCTACTACACAAAACCAATTGGCCGCCTCCATAGTCAAGGCTTGGCCATTGAAAGTATGTGGGTTTTGGCGTAAGAAAGCTAGGAGAAAATCATCCACTAATGAAGTAGAGATTGCCTTGGAAGCAAGAGTAGGAGTTTTTGATAAGGCAAGATAAGGAGGAAGTGGAGCTTGTGAAGATTGCATTATGATAGGAGAAGGGAAGGGAGAAGCAAAAGATGGGTGAGAAGGATTGCTTGTAGAAGCACTTCTTTTAGAAGCCCTTAACTGGGCCTCAATCATTATCTAGAACAAACCCATAATCTGCCTCATCTCTTCTTGAAGAGATAGAGTACTGGATTCAGCATTCTTCACAATAGAAAAATAAGGATCTTTGTGATCTTGATTCATTATATTTAATAATGAAAGATGAAAATTAAGAACATGTAGAAAAAGAAAACTTTTCATTAATATTCAAAAGTTTGAGATACATTAAGAAAAGTACATTAAGGTAGAAACAAACTACTATGAAAGTTACTAGAAAATGAAAATTGATTATTCATTTACAAAATTTTATTATAAAATAAGAATTCAAAATCAGTATAAAGGGGTGCACGATGAAGGCGTCCACTAGCTCGAATGATGACGTTGTGGGCGTGAACCCACCAATCTTGGGCATTGTTGTCGAAAAACTCATCTAACATTTGAAGTCGTATGCGATCAAAGAAATTTATGGCTGTAAAGGTATCTGAAATCCTTAAGAGCCACTCGCTAGCTAACTGAGGGATTCAGTCTCCCCTGAACATGCAATACTTTAATATTTTATCTAGCACTCCTCCTCCAACATTAGACACTTCCAAGTTGACATGTCCATACATTAAGCCGAAGCTGTGGCCGTCATCCCAATATTGAAAGAACTCTCTAGTATATTGTCTTAACTCTGACTCTGAAATCTCCATCTGGGAGTCAATTGATTTTGATTCAAGTAAAGTTAAGATTAATTATTAGATTGGAAGTTCATTCACATTTCTATGGTGACATTCTTTAAATATTCTTACCTTTCTGTATTGTTGTCTTGAATGAGTGAATATCTCTTTTTAACTTAACACTCAACCTTGGCTTTGATACCAATTGGGATGTTACCTTAGCATCTAATACTCAATTAGAAGAAAACTAATCAAATATAAATGCTAAGTGGCCAAGTCGCTTTATGAGTAGTTGTCAAGTTAAAATGATAAATAATAGAAAATTATTAAAGAGATATGGAATACAACATTGCAAGTATAATCAATTCAAGAAATTAAAATCATCCACTTATTCAACCCAAACAATTACAAATAAGGAGCACAACACAAATATGAAGATGGATAGGTAAAAATAGCTCAAGCAATTAAAGCTAATTTATTTATTTTAGAATAATTTCAAAGAAAGGGTAAGAGAGAATATAAGCATTCTCTCCTTCAAACTTAATGTGTAAGAAAACTTTAAAAGTAAGCAGAAGCCATTCATTTTAGGAGTTCGTCATCTTGGAGAATGACACAAGACAAGCAATGTGGAATATCGCTTGTAATGCAAACAACAAACCAAAGTTCAAAGACTTTAAAGATCGGGGTGCGTTGACGGATACCGAGCTCGCTTAGTAACCACAAAATCACAACAAGAAAATTGTAGCACATACAAATCTTTCAAAAGCAAGCATATACATAGTAAACCCGAAGATTGGGAAAAACCATGGAGCCACACAAATGAGAAAATCTACTATGAAAAAGCTTCGAGGTTTACAGAGTTACAAGGGCTATATCACCTTAGCATACAAAGCTATAGCTCTACTCTTGGAATGGAGAAAAAAAAGAAACTGCTACCTCCTGAAGTTTCTTCTTTAAACAGTAAGCCTTTTCTTGCTCAGCAACTTCCTTATGGTTCCTTCTAGGGTTCTTCTTTTCACAACCACCAAAGCCTCCAAACTGATTCCAAAAGCCCTAGACCTCTTCTCAGCACTTAAACTTAAGTACTTAGGTCATTCCTATACTCCAAAATATCCAAAATGCCATTAGATTTCTTCAAATTGTGACCTAGAACAAAGCAGGTCTCCGTCAGGTGCTGCGGCATGATGCAGCGCCCGACCTTCCAAAATGCAGCGCGCTGTGGCGCGCTGCGATGTGCTGTGGCCCACTTGTGGTGCTCAAACTTTTGAAATAGTGGCCTATTAGTTTGAATATGATTCGAAAAATTTTTCACCAGAAATGACACAGCGGCGCGCTGCGGCACCGCGATCCGCTATGGTGCGCTGCAGAGCCGTGATCCACTATGGCACCCTACAGCGACAAATTCCACTATAGCACGCTGCAGTGCCAGCATTTTTGTTGTTGATCGCTGAGGTGCGCTGCAGCTCCTTAGCTGTGGATTGGGATAGCCAGAGGCGCATCGTGATGCACTGTAGTGCCCGAGATATAGCTAGACACTAAAGTCTCCATTACACAACAATCTCCCACTTGTAGACTTCTAGGAAACCTTCCCTATCTTCCTCCATTGAACCTTCATTGTCTTCTTCTATATCTATCAAAGATTGTAGTGTGGCTCACCACCACTCTCCCTTCACATCTCGATGCCAACTAAAGCTGCACATAGCCTCAGTTCTTGCACTATTACTGCTTTGGTAAGCATGTCAACTAGATTCTTAAAAGTATGAATCTTCTCCAATCCAAGCTGCCCTTCTTCTAGCAGTGTCCAAATGAAATGGTAACAAAGTTGAATGAGCTTTGTCCTAGCATGAAAAGGGACATTATTTTCTAATAGAATGGCGCTCATACTATCACTGTAGAGCTTCACATCCTTCTCCTCCTAGCCTAAATCAACCATGAATCCCTTCAACCAAATCATCTCCTTGCATGCCTCCATGATGGTAATATACTCTACTTCCATTGTAGATAGCAACACAATGTTCTATAGTCTAGAGATCCAGCTCATCGCTGCACTACCCAATGTATAGACATAGCCTATAGTACTTCTCCTACTATCAACATCTCTTGCAAGATCTAAGTCTACATATCCCTATAAAGTGATATCATATCTTCCAAAGCATAATGCTTTGTCTGCTGTACCTTTTAGAGACCTTAGGATCCACTTGATAGTGTACCAATGGTGCTTTCTTAGGTTCCCCATGAATCTACTGACTACTCCTACTGCATGGGCAATGTTCAATCTCCTGCAGATCATCGTGTACATCAAGCTCCCAACTGCTGAAGCAAAAGGCACCTTCATCATGTGCTCCTTTTTTTCTTCTTCAAACTTTGGCATCTGATCCTATGATAAGCTGAAGTGACTTGCTATGGGTGTTCCCACTATCTTTGCTTCATTCATGTTGAATCATTTCAGCACTTTTAAAGATAATCCTTCTACGAAAAATTCAGAAATCCCGCACTTTCCTCCTATGGATTCTCATTCCAAGAATCTGCTTGGCCAGCCCAAGTCCTTCTTGTCAAACTCCCTTGACATTTATTCTTTCAGCATCTTTATCTCCTCCATGTCCAATTCTGCGATCAACATATCATCTACATATAGCCATAGAATGATATAAGAGGACTTACACTACTTTATGTACTAGCAATGATCCGCCTAACATCTTTTATATTCTAATTTTAACATGAACTTGTCAAACCTTCTGTACCACTACCTTAGCGCCTACTTCAAGCTATAGAGGCTCTTCTTGAGGATGCACACTAGCTCACACTTCTGTTTTTCTTGAGCCTTGTGCCCTTCAGGCTATTGCATGTAAAACTCTTCTTCTAGTTCTCCATGAAGGAATGCAGTTTTAACATCCATTTGCTCCAGATGCAAATCTTCAACTACAACTAAATTTAGTACAACCTTGATGGTTGTCATCTTCACAATTGGGGAAAAGATTTCACTGTAGTTGACCCCATGCTTTTGCTAGAAGCCTTTTACTATAAGTCTCGCCTTGTAGCACTTTCTTCCATTCATCTCTTCTTTCATCCGATAAACTCACTTGTTTTGAAGAGCATTCTTCCCAGCTAGTAAGGGTGCCAACTCCCATGTCCCATTTGATATGAGTTATGCCATTTCATCATTCATGGTAGCCTCCCAGTTGCTCAAATATTTAACTTGAAGTACCTCTTCTAAGCTTTCTGGTTCACCACTATCAGTTAGTAATAAATAAAATAAAGAAGGAGAGTACCTCTATGGCAATCTAGATAATCTTGTAGATCTTCTTAACATAGATGTTTGTGGTTCAACATTGACACCCTCTTGAGATTCTCCAACATCTGGCTTGGCGCTGTCATCAATCTCTATGTGCCGGGGTTCTCCATTTGAAGCATCCTTGGAGCCAATATTGACTCCCATACAATCCTTGGACATCTCACTTTCATTGAAAGTGACATCCCTGCTTCTGATGATTTTTTGGTTCTGATTGTCCCAGAATATGTATTTGAACTCGCTCACGCCATATCAAACAAATGTGCACTTGATCGCCTTTGCAACAAGTTTGCTCCTGGATCCTGCATCAATATGCACATAGGATGAGCAACCAAATACCTTGAGGTGGTTCAACTTCACCTCCTTTTCGCTCCAAGCTTCCTCAGGGATCCCTTCATTCAAGGGTACGGAAGGTCCTCTATTAATTAAGTATACAGTCGTGTTAACAACTCCTGCCCAGAACTGCCTTGGGAGACTTGCAAGCAATCTCATGCTTCTGGTTCTCTCTGTAATTATACGATTCATCCATTCTGCAACATCATTTAGCTGCGGTGCTCTAGGAACTGTAAGCTCTCTCTTGATTCTTCTCAAGGCACCGAACTCCTTGAACTTCTTATCACAATACTCACCACCATTATCAAACCTTAGACATTTCAACTTTAATCCGGACTCATTCTCCACCAAAGCTAACCACTTTCCAAACACATCAAATACATTAGATTTATGCTTTAAAAAGTAAGCCCATACCTTTCTTGTATGATCATTAATAAAGGTGACAAAGTATGTTGCTCCACCTATGGACAATATAGGAGCTAGTCCTCATACATTTATATGTACCAACTCTAATTTCTTGCTTTTGAGCTCCCTTCCAACTTTGGAGAAAGAAACTTTCTTCAAATTGCCTAGCACACAATCGTCACAGAAATTCAAGTCAACTGACTTCAGTCCTTGGAGCTTCCCTTTTGTCTGTAGAGATTTCAGCCCCCTCTCACTCATATGGACAAGCCTCCGATGCAATAGATTTGTATCTATCTTCTTTATAGCTGCAATAGTATTAGGCACTTTATTGATAAAGTAAAGGGTACCTTCCATACTACCCCATGCAATAATAAGTGCACCCTCAGTGACCTTCCATGAGACTTTTATGAAATAAGTGATATAGCCTTCTTTGGCTAACTGGCTTACTGAGATCAAGTTCCTTCTTAGACATGGCACATGTCTAACATCCCTTAGCATCCAAATAGCGCCGCTTGGTAGCTTCACATATACATCACCTCTGCCAATGATATCACATGCCATATCATCTCCAAGATATACTTTCCCAAAGTAACCCTTGGTGCAGTTCTTGAAGGCACACATTAACGGAGTTGCAAGAAAAGAGGCATCCAAGTCCATAACCTAAGTCTCCGTGTTAACAAGTGAGAGGATCAAAGCATTCTTATCCTCCTCAACTGAAACATTCATAGTGGGGTTAAGCATCTTAGCACCGCCACTTGACTTCTTTATAGTAGGGTAGTCCTTCTTGAAGTGACCTACCTTCCCATAATTCTAGCAATCCGACTTTGCTTTTCTAGGTCTTGATTTACCTCACTGAGACATAGACCTATTCCTGGTATGTCTCCTTTCAGCATGTATTCCTCTGCTCTTGGCATTCAGTGCTGAGGTAGATGCCTCTCCATATATTTTCTTCCACACCTCCTCATTCAGCACAAGCCCATCGATATCATCAAAATTCAATGATGCATTACCTTATGAATAACTTATGGCTATTGCTAGCCCATCCCAAGTGGCTGGCAATGAAGATAGGAACAACAAAGCTCGAACCTTATCATCAAAATTGATGCCCACGGTACTTAATTGGCTCATCACGGTGTTGAACCAATTGAGGTGTTCAGTCACTGAATGACAATCCGCCATCCTCATGTTGAACAGTCTTTTCATCAAGAAAATCTTATTTGAAGCAGATGGCTTCTCATCCATTCTCGTCAGAGCATTCATGAGATCTACAGTGGTTTTATCAATAACTATATTGAAAACAATAAAAAAAGACAATGATAAATGAATCTAACCCAAAGTTGTTCTGTAAAGAACCTCCCACTCTTTATCAGTCATAGTTCCAGGTTTCTTATCGGCTCATTTCAATGGAAGATACAACTTTTTCTGGTAGGGCAAATCTTCCATTTGCATTTTCCAGAATGCGAAGTTTGTCCTGCTGAACTTCTCAATATTGTGTCTCATTTCTTTGGCCATAGCGCCCACTCAAACAAGAAAACCCTCCTTAGCAACAAGGTAAATAACATATCTCTCTGATACCACTTGTTGGAGAACGACACAAGACAAGCAATGCAAAATACCACTTATAATGCAAATAGCAAACCAAAGTCCAAAGACTTTGAGGATTGGGGTGTGTTGACAGTTACCGAGCTAGCTTAGAACTCACAATAAGAAAATCACAACACATACAAATCATCAAAATACAAGCATATACGTGGAAAACCCAAAGATTGGGACAAACCATGGAGCCACACCAATGAGAAAATCCATTGTATAAAAGCTTCAAGGCTTATAGTGTTACAAGAGCTATATCACCTCAGTATACACATATATAGCTCTACTCTTAGAATAGAAAAATTGAAGAAGCTGCTACCTCCTGAAGTCTCTTCTTCAAACATCAAGCCTTTTCTTGCTCCGCCTCTCCCTTAGTGTTCCTTCAAGGGTTCTCCTTTCCATAGCCACCAAAACCTTCAAACAGATTGCAGAATCCTTAGACTTCTTCTCAGCAATTAGCATTAAGTACTTAGATCATTCCTGAACTTCAAAATATCCAAAATATCATCAGATTTCTTCAGATTGTGACCTGGAACAAAGAAGGTCTCCGTCTGGCGCTGCGGCGCACTGCAGCGCTTGACCTTCCAAAACGCAGCGTGCTGTGGCAAACTGTGGTGCTCAAACTTTTGAAACTGCGACCTATATGTTTGAATATGATCCAAAAAATGTTTCACCTGAAATGACGCCATGGTGCGTTACAGCGCTGCGATCCGCGATGGTGCGCTGCACCGACAAATTCTGCTGCAACGCTTGTATTTTAGTTGCTGACCGCTGAGGAGCACAGCAGTGTCTCATCTTTGGATTGAGACCGCCAGGGGTGCACTATGGCGCACCACGGCATGCTACAACACCCGAGCTGTAGCTAGACACTAAAGTCTCCATTACACAACACTTCATGCACTTGGACCTGCATTACTTGAATTAAAGAGCTCTTGATCTATCAAATTTTGGCATTTAAATATGATAGGGTAAATTCAATAAAAGAAAAAGTGTAGTTAGACTAAAGAGTCTAAGCACATTTTAAGATTGGCTATATTTTAAGTTAATAGGATATAACTAGCATAATTTATTATTTAATCTAAGCAGCGGAGCTATAAAATCTGTCAAATAATGGAAAGGCAAGTAAACATAACTGTAAAGAAGACAGTAAAAAAAACCTTAGTAAAAATACTCACTTATTTGTAAGTCCTAGCCTGCATCCAAAAATGGTAAGGGAAAAGTATCCTAAAAGGCTAGAAGTTAGTATGTGCATTTAAAGTAAATTAAATAAAAGTAATACATCTTCAATGAAATTTATGCTATGTAAATGAAATACAATGAATTATTAACCAAAATTAAGCAACATACACTACATTCTAAATGAACTGTAAGTAAGCTAAACACGTTACTGGAAATGGAGAGTGTAAAGCATAAAAGTAAGGAAGAATCTTAGACTCTTGGTCTAAGATAAACATAGCATAGGACTATGAAAAGTAATCATAACTAAACAGTTATAAAGAGATCTTACAATCAATTAGATTGTAAGAGAACTCTTATATCATTTATTGAAGTAATATTTAGAAAATATAACATTCTACAAAAATGCTCAATAGAATGGGATGAGGAGTTAAGCTCATCTGCCTAACTAGATATAGTTGGGGATCCAATATTCACATTTACCCTCTCTAAGATGTAAAGTCAGATTATACGCGCTATAATTCTTGTTCTATTTGCCATAAGGCATTCCCTTTAAAGTTTAATTATTCTTTTATTTATGCACTATGTCTTGTATGAATGGTCAAGCAAAAAAGCTCAAAGCTAAGCAAGCATTCAAGAATTTTTAATAATTATAAACTATGTGATATCCCTTTGTTATCTAAATTTTAATGATCTATTTATTGATTGAAGGTAATTGAGCTCCTAACTAACTTATAAATATTGATCTTTAAGTCAATTTTAATTAATATTAGAAGAAAGAGAAGTTTAGAAAATAGTATTTTCAAGTAAATGAAGTTTATCCTTTACTAGTCTTAAATAAATCAAATCAAATAGATTCTAAGGGAAATTCTATTAGTTTCATTTAGTTAACTTACAAACTAGAAAGTATCAAATAAATTCAATCATGAAGTTATCTAAGATTAATTGATGTTGACCATTTGAATGTATTGAAAGAAATAGGTTATATCCTACAATTAATAATTCATTTATGGTTATAGAGAAATGGAAATCTATTAGCTTATTCAAATCATGAAATTAAACTATTGCTCTCAAGTTTAAATCAATTAAGAACTAAATTGAAAAGTTAAAGACTATAGAGATATGTGCAAATCATATAAGTGAGTGTTTAGGCGCTAGTTTAATCATGAGTCCTTTTAAAGAACTTTAACTTAGTAATTGAAAGTGTTAAGATAATTATAACATAAAGGATATAAAGGATCCTCAAGTTAATCTAACTTGTAACTAAAGAAGAAGTAGTAACATATAGAGACGTAAGAATGTAATTCCATTTCTATTATTTTTGACATGTGCTTTATTGTAATTGCTCAAGAGAAACACATAGGACATTAACATGCAAGCCTTCCATTTATTTAGAAAATTAATTGTGATGACCCCAATATTGAGAATCACTTAACTCAATATTGATATGTCACCACAATACCTAATACTAGATTAGAAGGAAGCTAATCCAAATCATTAGATATTGTGTTTGGCCAAGGATTTAAAAGAGGGTCTTAAGTTAAGATGGAAGGGAATTTTATGAAAAGAGTTATGAGTAAAACATATGAAGATGCAATTTATGAGAGTACTTGCAAATCTAAATATGAAGTTTTAGATATTTAATAAGTGCAACATGAGTCTACAATTTGCAATAAAATTTCTAAGTTATTAATTTCTTAAAAGTTTTGGTAGAGTTTCTAATGTAACTAGCTAAATAAACACTTGCAATGTAGATGTACAAGACTTCCATTCCAATGGAAGTTATAATTGAAAGAAAAGACAACCTAAGATTAACATGAAATCAATCTATTATATAGGGTTGTTTAGTTCCAGTTCTAATATAGAGTCAATCCATTATATAGGATTTACTCATTTACAATTCTAATATAATGTCAATCTGTTATATGGGATTCTTTATTTCTAATTCTAAAGTAAAGTCAATCCATTACATAGGATTGCTTATTTCCAATTCTAAAATTTAATGTGAGAAAATATATGTGTAACAATTATCTACCCTATGATATGCTCAATGTACACATTTAATATATACATGAAGAGAAGAAAATATTCTCAACTTAGATATGAAACTAAATTTCCAATTCTATAAGTAATTTAATATACAACTATTTCCAATCAACATACAAAGTAGATATGCAACTAATGACTTAGTTAATAATCATTTACATCTATTCATTTACATCCATTCATTTACATCCATCCATTCATTCATCACAAGCAATTAAATATAAAACTAAGCTCCAACACAAGTGTAGTGAAAGTAAAGTAAATGGCATTAATTACAAACTGACAGTAAAATTAAATGAAAGAAAGAATTGAAGATCACTTGCAAATAATTATGAGCAATATATTTATGATATTATAAGCAGAAGCAGCTAGCTTTTAGCACTTGGTCCAGCTCTACTAGCCTCCAAATACACCTGATCTATCATATTTTAGCATTTAAATATAATAGGGCAAAGCCAAGTAATAAGAAAATCTGGTTAGACTAAATAGTCTAACTACATTTTAAGATTCGCTAAGCATATTATTGCTTAATTGGATATCACTACTAGTTATAAGATAAGCACAAGCAAGGGTGCAAGAAGGTAAGCATACAAGTGTGGGAAAATGAAAGTAAATAAAAGGCAATGTGAGTTAGAATACTCACATAAATATATATCCTAGCCTGCCAATAAATAAGGGTAAAAGTATCCTATATATGCTAGAAAGAAACTAAAGTGCATATGAAAATAAATGAAGTGAAGAATGTATATGTTCAAAAGAACTTATGCTAAGTAAGAAAAGAGACAGTGAAAGATTTAAATATAATTTTATCAACATTCACTGTAATCTAAGTAAACAGTGAACATGTAAAGTACAGTACTAAAATATAGAAAATGCATAGTATAGAAATTGAAGGAATATCTTAGACTATTAGTCTAAGATTCACATAGTCTAGAACTATGGAAAGTAATATAGTTAAAAAGCTATAATGAGTCTTAACAGTCTATAAGATTGAAGAAGATCTCATATGTTAATTGATTAAGGTTATTTTAAGCCGTACTCATTATGTGGGCACATTCAAAATGAAAGTGGACTTAAACACATCTGTTTAGTTAGTGAAGAAAAATAGGGTCAAAATAAATAACACTCACATTCACCCTTAGAGAATATGAGATCTCCTTATTACTCCTTTTTAGCCTACCCTTGAATGATCCAGCATTATAATCCCCTATCATTTTTAATGTGAAAGTTTTATTCATGCACAGTATCTTATTTGAATGATTCAAATGAATAAGGCTCAAAGCTAAGCAAACACTCAAGGAAATTCAATAATTGTAACCAAGTGATATCCAAAGTTATCTAATTTTAATGATATACTTAATGATTGGAGCTAATTGAGCTCCCAATTAACTTTGAGATATTGATCTCAAGTTAATTTTAAATATAGTAATGGTTGGGGTTTTAAAAAATAGTAGTTTTAATTCAATTATCATGATATGATAAAATAATCTATAAGTAAAATCAATGTAAATAGAAACTAATTATATTCTATCCCTAAACTACAAGATTCAATTATGATAATTAAATCAAGGCTTAGGTGACTAGTAGGAAAGATTGAGATTAAGAAATTATCAAACATAAGGAATTCGAAGTTAAAGTTTAATCTACCAAAGCTCACTAGCCAGGTTGTAGTTTGAAGATTCTATCAAATCAGGTACTAATATAGCTAGGTTATAATAAAAGGAAAGGCTTAATGTAAATATATAATGGGATTTAAGAGCTGCAAGTTATAAGTATTCTAATAGTTGATGTTTAAGTAAAATCAGTAGGATTCCAAAACTACCTTAAGTGAATTAGGATTTCTATTACAATCTCTTAAAGGATTTAAGAGAAGTCTTTAAGATTTAGGATGAATAAACTAGGCTCTAATTGAGTCATTAAAAGCTAGTCCTAGTTGATCAATAATCTACAATTACCAAGACATTAAGACTAACTACTCTTAATGGATATAACTAATAGATCTAGGGATCAACTACAAATCATGTTGTGAATCAATTCCTGGGTTTCTACCTTAGGGTTGAAAGGTAAATCAAGCAAAATTGTAATTGATTCACATAACTATAAAGTTAGAGCTAATCTCAAACATAAGTAATATAAATTAATATGGGGAATAATAATGTTACATGTTAGCTATCCTAGGGTTTTATAAAACCTAAAACATGCAATATAGGAAATTAGAATTTATCACATTAACACTAATTAAGAGTCAAAATCCAAAAATCACCATTTGTTGTCCAATGGAAATGATATACAGATATTTGAAATCCTTATATCATAAGGAGAAAAATGACACTAAGTATGTCAATTTTGGACAACTTTAAAAAATTAGGGTTTTTGTGACTCCTAAATAAGGTTAAAAATTGATTATAAAAATTAGGGTTCAATATTAAATTTGATTTCATATTATTATTCCTCATATTTTTGTGAGTGAAATGAATTATTTGATCATTTAATTTAGACATTAAATGATCAAATAAAGTCACATGAAATGTTGAAATTGATTTATATTAATTAATTAATCTTAAATATTGACTAATTAAAATATTTATCTAAATAGAAATTAAATAGCATAATATTAATCTGCTTATTTTTGTGATCAAAGTAGTATATAATTTTGTATTATTTGGATTAGTATTTTTAATTTTATTAAGGAAATAAGAATGGCATTTATTTAAATTAATTCATTATCAACCAAAGTTTGCTTAACAAAAAATGACTTAACTCATTTACAACATTAAATTATCTAAACAAAGGAATGAACTCAGGGTGAATCTAGTCTCCAAAAATTATAACAAAATTAATGCTAAGGTCTAAGTGTGAGGGAAAGCTTGGAAATCACAACTAGTGATTAAATTGAGTAAGCTAAAAGAGTGTGCTAGGCTCTTGTAGGATTTTATAATCATAAATATTTGAAATAGAGATGAAGAAAAATATCTCTCCCCAAGGATAAAAAAGAAAGAAAAAAATTGGGATGAAGAAAAATATCTCTCCCAATGAAAGAAATGAAATAGGATGATGAAAAATATCTCTCCTAAAATTTTAAATATCCTTGTGATTCATAAGAAGGAGCACATATCGCACAAAACTCTGATTACTCACTACCTCCCTATTTTAGTAATTCCAAGGAACCATCCCCATTACCTAGAACTAAGCATTACAAACTTAAAATTGGAGACTAGTTTATCAACCTTGGTTCGTAACCAAAGTTATAAAAATTTAAACGATGAAAATGTGCTTGTCATTTCAATTAAGCATAAACTTTGAATTGCAATCAATCTCACATTGACATTACTTATACTCTCATACACTAGAAACAAAAAAAATATCATTTTTGAGCTTACTTGAGGAAGAGCAAGAGTCTAATTGTGGGGGTGTGATGACTCCATAATTTACATCCTAAATATCAGAAAAATCTCATTCATTTCCTTTTTAGAAACAGCCCCCTTGATCAAATTCTGCTTATTTTCAAGTAAGAAGAAAGCTTAGCAATTTTTGGGAAATTTTGGAGTATTTTTGTAATTTTTAGAAGAAAACTGCTGCGGCGCCCTATAGTGTGCGGCAGCGCGCTGTAGCGCGCCACCGCGTGTCACAGCTGCTGGCTTGCAGAAGACACTTATCAAGGGAATCACTAGATTTTGGAGCGATTTTACTATGGCGCGCCATAGCATGCCCTAACGCGTTGCAGCGAAAAAGTTAACGTAACTCAATAGTTTTTAAGGGAAAAATAGCGCGCTCCAGTGGAAGAGCTTTCGAAACTCAATCGCTACAGGGTGTTGCAGGGGAAGAGTTTTCAAAACTCGATCGCTCCAACACACTGCAACAGGAGAGTTATTAAAACTCAATCGCTACAGTGCGCTGCAGCGAGTAAGTTTCAAAATTTAAAACTACCACAGTGCGGAGCAGCAAAAGAGTTTTGAAACTCAATCACTGTAGCACACCGCGCTACAGTGGCGAGCCAAATTTCTGTCTATTCAGGGCATTTATTGCGGCTGGGACAAGACCCCCCCAGTCTGCTCCTTGTCTCCTTGCCATCATTGCTTTTGTAGCAGAATAGTTTTTAAGGGAAAAATAAATTCTTTAACTAATGTGGAGATTAAAGAATGGAAAAGGGATTGTCTTATCATGCCTCAAGTGGTCTAAACACTCATTGCTATAGAAATTTGGAGGGAAGAAGCCAGAATTGAAAAGCAAAGAATGAATTTACTCATCTTTATATGCAGCTCTTCTTCACAATAGAGGAGTTCCCAACTTTTCATCCAAAAGTTTAGTTTTTAGGGGCTGCATAGAAGAAGAAAGAGACCTCTCCAAGGAAGGTGGAAAGGACCATTGCTAGAGGAGAAAGAACCAAAGGTTGCACTAGGGAGCTAAAGGAAAGGAGAAGAGGAAAGATCCAGAGAACCACATTAATGGATGTTCCTAGTAAACTCTAATTTTGCTTTTACATTTCTTTTAGTGGATCATGAAAGGGTCATTATCTTTTTATATTTTTTTTCTTTTCTCAGTTGTAATGGAAGGCTAAGCCCCCTCGGGGAGGGTTGGGCTGAGCCCATTGTAAAATATCAGGGACTTAATGAATGATGTAAAACTTCCTCAAGCATTGAAATAAAAATCTATTTTTGATTAACTCAATAAAATCATCTTAAGATCAAGTTGTGGAATAAATGAAAATCTTATGATAAGAAAATATAACTATAAATACTAACAATCAAAATGAAAGTCTTGTGCTCCATGGCTCATTGCTTAGTTAAGAGCAAAATATGTGTGCATGGGGTGCTTAGAGCTAAGTGAGAAGTTCTTGAGCCTTCTTGCACCATGTTTTATGGTTAATTAAGGAGTCAAAGCGTGTGAGATAAGACCCATTAATTGGAGCTCCGTTGCTCAGCATACGTGAAAGGAAGGAGTGAATTCTTTGAGAGCTCATGGATGATGTGACATAGTTTGAAAAGCTCAATGAAATCACTTCCTTATCTGAACTGTGCATGATGCATGTGATGCTTATTAGTGGAATTATTGCTCTTGAGATCAGCCAATTAAAGTTGTAATTTTGGTAACTTAGATATAAGAAAACTAAGATGCTCTAATTATGATCTCATGGAAATCCTTATGCATAAATTAAACCCTTGTGTGTTCATCTCTCGCACAAGATTTGCACTTGAAGGATTTAGAGGACAACTCTAAGGAATATAATGTGCACTTGACTAATTAACTTGATAAAAAAGAATGAAATGTGCTTGAGAAGTAATAAAGCTTGAGGTCTCCATCATTTCACATGGACTAAGCCCAACTCTCCTCTCTAACTTAAATAGTTTCTAAACTCTAAATTATTGCTAATTAATGGAACCAAATCAAGTTGAAATCATATTGTTTAAACATTACTAAATTTAGATATACTTTAGCAACAAAACATACCATTCCCTGTAGATGATATATTTTGGAACTTGCCATCCAAATTATTACTTCAGACCATGTACACTTGTGTGCAAGCGCATACATGTATTTTATAGTCCGTCACTTACCTAGGCTATTATGTGACCTCCTACTTTTGTTGTAGCCTCTAGGAATGCTCTTGCTTGTACCCCAGCCCATTCTCTCCAAACCCGAGCACCACAAAACTATCAACCATCTACTCTTACTAGAGTCTATATGCGGCCTTCCGCATTTGCCCCTAAAGATAATGATGTAGTATTGGGTATATTTTAAATTTATTTTATTTCCTGTTTCCAATTGCTACTTTATTCCCATAATATGTGACTAAAAATTATTATTGCTCAAAACATAGGCACTCTAGAAATTAATAGTAAATCATATAATGTTTTTTTTGATACCAGAGCAAGTCACTCATTCGTATCATAAAAATGGGTTAAATTTCTCAAGTAACCTTCCTATCATTTAGCAAATTATATGGTTACTTTCTGGAGCTGGCATACAACCCCAACAGTTCTGTAATATTATATTCCCCATTGGTGAGAAAAACATTGAAGCTAACTTAATCATTCTCCCAATTGTGAATTTCAACATGAATCTTGGGATGAATTATATAAGCAAGCATGGAATTTCAATCAACTACCAAAATAATAAATTCACCTTAGGCAAGGGAGGCCAAGCCAAAACATTTGTGGGCAGGTTCAGTACCCAAGCCTTGTTAATCAATGCCATGAAGGCTGAAAACTAGTCACAAATGGATGTGATGCTTAACTTGTGATGATGCTAGGTGAGAAGAAGGAAGACATCCATATCAGCAAGAATCGCATCATATGCAAATTTCTCAATGTTTTTCCTGAAGACCTACCCAGTCTCCCACCCATTAAAGAAGTGAAACTTGTAATCAAGTTGATTCCATGAAAATAACTCATATCCAAAGTTTTCTATCTCATTGCACCCAAGGAGTTACTGGAATTAAACAAGCAACTCCATGAACTGCTGGAGAAAGGTCTCAATTAACCTAGCTCGTCTCCTTGGGGAGTGCCAATTTTTTTTGTTAAGAAGAAAGATGGTGCCATGCGCATGTGCATAGACTATAGATAACTTAACAAGGTAATAATCAAGAATAAACATCCATTACTTCGAATTGATGACCACTTTGATCAACTATTTGCAACCAAGGTTTTCTCCAAGATTGATTTACGATCTAGTTACCATTAGCTACAACTCAAGGATGAATACATCGAGAAGACAACATTTAGATGAAGACTATCTAATGTTCAAAGTCAAGATTAAGGTGGCCGTCGCCATGATCTGCAACTGCCTAAGAATGTAATTTAGCATGGAAATTATTTCTAGATTTCCAAATTCATGTATCAAGAGATTCTCATCGAAGGTCAATTTTGAGATGTCATATACATCCAGGAAGCACAAAAATATACCAGAATTTAAAGAAATCATTCTGGTTGCCTGATATGTAAAGTAGCATGGCAGAATTCTTAGATAAATGCTATGCAGGTAACCTTGCCAAAGTCAAACACCAAAGGCCTAGAGGACTCCTTTATCCTCTGACAATTCTTGAAAGGAATTGGTTTGATATATCCATGAAGTTTGTCATGGGTTTTCCTATGTCAAGATCTGGAGCTGCTTCAATATGGGTAATAGTCATTCACCTAACCAAGTCAAATATTTTCATTTGTATGCATCAAATAGATTCGGAATAAAAGTTAGCAAAGCTATATATCACAGAGATCGTCAGGCTCCACAGTATTCCAAAATTGATAATTTTTTATTGTGATAGCATATTCACATCAAAGTTCTGGCAAGTGGTGCATCAAGACCTGGCAACTCACCATCTCCAAATGCAAGTTTAGGAATTCTTGGAGTCAATTTGATCTTAATTTGGATTTATGAATTTTGGAAAATTTATTAAGTAATTAAATTAGATTTAATTAAAATTAAATTAAATATTAACGTTAGGATCCGCTGTTGAGACCAGGGCATATTCGTTGCAAGCCCCAAAAGCATCTCAGCCTTCCTCGTTCACTCATTTGCATCGCAAATCTTGGCGCTCCAATCCGTCGACCCACAGCCCTCGCGCCTGCATCCCCTCGTCAGCCACTGGATCATGCTCACAATCTATCGACTGACAGCTCTTCTGCTTTCCACCATTAGCGGTTGGCAAATCAGGGCCATTCCATTATCAGTTCAATCAATCAAAAGGATGGGAATGTGTCAACCACTATGGACCTTCATCCCCAATTCTCTGAAATAGCCCAACAGTATTTGCTACATTTGCTGGCATGGAGATATAGAAATACTCTGTATCCCCCACATTCTTCTCCATCCTAATGGCCTGGACCTCCATAGTTCTGGGTATGCCCTCTACCTCGACCCAGCCTGATTACTAAGCTCTTGG
Organism: Gastrodia elata; assembly: GCA_016760335.1. Taxonomy (NCBI): domain Eukaryota; kingdom Viridiplantae; phylum Streptophyta; class Magnoliopsida; order Asparagales; family Orchidaceae; genus Gastrodia; species Gastrodia elata. The sequence continues at coordinate 27,060,457 of CM028678.1, read as the reverse complement.
GTCAGCCATGGGTGACCAGCCCAAGCACCCATTTCTCTCATATGCTATAAATAACCTAGAGAATTGTATGGTGAGCTTTTTGCTCACCACTCCTGCCTCTAATTTTCTCCCAATTGCCCTGAGGATCCCTCGTAAGCTCAGTCACTCTTCTCCATTGAACTAGCTAACTCCCAGAGTGTTCCAATCAATCTAAGGGCGAGACTTGGCATTTGAGTCCCCTTAATCTCCTTGACAGTCAAAGGAATCTTTTGCAACCAAGATCAGCTCCCCAGTAAGCCAGTCGGCCTTCTCTTCCCTTGCAAACTATTCGATCTATGTACCTCCCTCCCTAGAAGTGAGCTATGTGAGTTCCTTTCTTAAGACATTGGGTCTATCTCTAAATTGTGGTTAGATCCATATGGATTAGAATTATCTAGGATAGTCTTGGTCCCGTCTGTGAGCGATGAAGGCCTGGTAATGTGGAGCATAGCTGAGTTGAGTCATCATTCGGAGATGGAGATATGACTCTGTCCCTAGCAGTTGGTAGGCTCTCGATCACTAATTGCAATGTGGGTGCATCCCATATCAACCTCTAATCAAATTGATCTGGTGTGTCCACCCCAAAACTCTCAGGTGTGGCAATTTCCTACTCAAGCTAGCCCAATAAAGGCTTGAGTAAGGATCCATTGTATGAGCCACTCTTGAGTTTATCCAATGGAGGGCTTAGCTCCACCATAGTCTGTGCATGGTGTAGAGATTGAGTTGGGCTTGAGTGGTGGTTTTTGGGAGGTGAGTTGCTATCCCATAGCAGATTCAAGTAGACAGATAAGGCCAATTGGGGTCCCCACAAATGAGTTGGCCGCAATTGGGGCTTTAGGGCTTATTCGATCCATCTCAATCCTAGCAAGGTGTGGTGATCATCAAAAGGTGTCGGCGCAGTCCAGTGACAGGGAATTCGATGATTAGAGTTAACCCTAATTGTCTGCTATCGCAAGATTGGTGCAGGAAAGAAAATAACAGTGAGGTTCGGGCCGACCCGTGACCCGTGTTGTCAAGCAATAATGGGTCGTCGGCCAGGTATGCCCTTGCGTTTCTTATTTGAGCTGACTTGTCAGTTCTAAGTTGACCTGACTAGCGTAGAGCCCTTAAAAAAGGACATATTTGAATTTAATTAAATTTCCTAATGTCCTAATCATATAAATAATTTCATGAATTAGGGTATGCAATTTCTCCTTCGATCCTTGTCCAAACCTAATGATATTAAATACCATTTTGACCAGAAAATTCTGTAGAATCTAAATATGGAATAATATTTAAATTTCTGGGTTTTAATTTACTAATCCTAGTCTAATTAGGTCAAATGTTATTTAATGCTTAACTATTTGTTTTGACAGCCAAATTATTCAAACTTAAACACTTTGTGTTCCTTTTTCAGTAAAAAACATGATTACATGCTTAATTTCTAAATTATGTAATGTGAAATACTAATTAAGTTATAATCACCCATTTGCATAATTATGGAAGATTAACAAATCTACTTATCAAAATGGCACGTTCTAATTTTTAATTATTTTATTTTAATGTTTAAAACTTAATTTCAAGGCCTAATTTTGATTCCATGCTTAACATTCTTAGTATATTATTAATGGTATAACATCCCATTTAGCTTAATATAACATTTTTCCTTAATCAAAATGGAACCTAACATTTTTCTTACCTCAATAATTGATAAATAGCTTAATGATGTTCTCGCATGTAAAATTTTACATGAGTAACCTTATTTATGTCTTAATTAGCTTCAACTATAATCTAGCCTTAATTAAGCTCAGAAGTAAACTAAACCTAAAGAAAATTAATACACTAATTTTGTACCTTCTGATTTTGCACAAACTTAGTTAGCACTTACTAATTTGACATTTACTCTAGGATAGTAAATTAGAAGAATTAATATTTTTAATCACCTTGATTATATCTTAAGATCCTTGACTTTCTTGTAAGTAAGACAATTAGCTTAATTTGTTTTATAAAATAGGATTAATTTTTGCAAAACAATCAACTCCTTATAGTTTGTATAATTTTACCCCACCATTCATGTCCCAATGATTAAGTTATAGTTTCAACAATTGCATGCTTGATTATTACATCTAGACCTTATGATTGAACTTGTAAACATGCATGAGGTTTTATCATCTTGGTTTTTATAGAAATTACTGGTAATTAAAATGTGATGATTAGCAGTTTTAAATCTTTAAGGTATAAGGATAGCTCTAAGTTTAAGTAAATACTCTATATCTAAGTAGGATTATTTTGAGGTAAGGAATTGTCTTATTTGTCTCATTTTGAGGTAGGATCATACATGAACCTTAACAATCATAGATGATTGTCCCCTTATGGTAAAAATATCCAAAGAGACTTGATTTGACACTATCTTTTGTGGTAGTAACCTAAATTAATTGACTTATATGTCAATTCTTTGGAACAGTTTGTGAAGACTTACCACAATGGAGAAATGATTCATTAGCTTGTAACTCCTTGCTTAATAAATAAATTGTTAGAATGAGAAACTTAATATTACCATATGGAGATTATAGTGCATATCTATAGAAATTATTTATTTTATAGAATATGGGATTAGTTGATTTATCCTGTATAAAACTATATAGTTTTGGTCTTATCTTAGGTAATTCGATAATTATAGCTCAATTTAGGATAAACATCCCAAGTCCAAAGTGTGTTATAGGTTGGGAATTTAAAAGATTATTTTGAAACTATAAAAGGATTATGTCCCTTACCTATATGTGCATTGGTAATTGTAGTTAAACAAACTAAGTATTTAAAGTCACCCTTTCTAGAACATGTTGATCATGCATATGTACTCTTAACAATTGATGAATTAGGATGTTATAAAATCTTAATATCGAATGAATACTAAATTAAGTGGAACTAGAATAGGTCACTATAGTACATGTAGTTAACTTCATACTTGTGGAGGCAAATGGATATTTACTTTAGTTTTGATCATTTTCTAGTTTTTAATCGATTTAAAAGCATTTAACTATAAAAACGTTAGTATATCATGAATTGCATAAGCATAACATTGTATTAGCAAAGCATTGTGCTCACCTAGGATCTATTAGCTGAGCGTTGTGCGCAATATGTTAGCGGAGCAATTTTGCTCACCTAGGATATGTGGCATGTCATGTGACATCAAGGTTATGCATATTTGAGGCATAATATTTTGTGGCATATTCAGTTATTTATGAATATTCACTGGCAATAGCATGATTTGGTTTTAATATATTATTTAGTTTCAGATTCTTTATAGATTCTTGTTTTTAGCACCTTGTCTCTTATTATTTTTTTACTATGCTTTAAGTTCTGCACAGTTTTATATATTCTAGTAATATCAAATTTTTTCTACTATATTGTTTTATTTTACTTAAATGTTAGTCCTTTTCCTTTTAATTGTAGTAAGGCATGTTGTAGCTTTCATTGTATTAGACCTATTGTCTAACATGAGGTACTTTTCTTCTTTTCTTTTGTTTAATAAATCGACATTATGGGATCTGACAATTTGTCAGATTCAGTTGAGTTTGAGGAGTGGTCTTTGGAGGTTTTCCAAGAGATCCAAGAGGATTTTTGTGGAGCACTAGTCGACTCAGCTCTTACTTACCATTTAGTTTACTTTCTATTGTGAGTTAAGAGACATTCATTGCTTTTTATTTTAAGCAAATAGTCAGTAATAACTTAACTCTGGATTATATTGATGAATGTTATAGTTTCCCCACTCTGTTATTATTAGTACTTATACTTAGTATTGTGATGTGATCAGCATCTAAGTTCCATATCTTATACTTAAAATAAAAATGTTACACTTATCTTAAGCATTCGTCCTCAAGTATACCTTGGGTAGACCCTCAATAGCAGCATTCAGGGAGGCTTACTAGTCCTTCCCGAGTAACACACCATGTCACCGCCAATCATTTTGTCTTTAATAACTTAGTTACGCACGGTGATGGGATGGGGCATTACAGTAGTCAATTTTATCAACTCAAGAGTTTTTTCCCTGAAGACTGCTGTAGATCCAAAGAAAAGGAGAGACTTTTTTCAAGGAAGAAGAAGGCTACAACTTATAAGAGCATAGAAAGCAAGAGAGGAAGGAATATCCAAGGAAGAGAGAAAGCTCGATGAATGCAAAAGTTGTTCCATAGTGTTGTACCCCTCCTTTACTTCTTTACTTTTCTTAAAAAAGTCATGCGATGGCTTATCAATTCTTGTAGCTTATCTTGTTTTCATATTTCCATGGCTGCATAAACACTCTGCCAAGGGTTGGGTGTTAAGCATGTAAGAATGTAAGTATTGAAATGCTGTGTACTCTTCTTATTTAAATGAATGTCATTTAGTTTATTTTCATTGCATGTATATGATACAATGAATTTGGAAAACATAATTTAATGGTAAAATCTATGTGAAAATCATTTTAATGGAAAATCCCATTGAGCTCAATAGAAAATTTGGATATAAGGAGATGCACACTAGAGAGTTGATGCTGTGAATGCCCATGACAATATTCATTGTACAAAAATGCTCAGTGCATAATCTTAGACTTTAGCAGATCAATTGAGCCATTGAAGTGATATACAAATCTTTGAGCTTTATAGCTCTTGCTTTATTAATGCAATGTTAATAGTGTATGTTAAGCATAAGGCTGAGTGGACAAACTCTATTGAGCTTCATAGCACAATAGCCATGGCTAAATCTAGAGGATGATGCAAGAGAGCCGAGAACCATCAATAGAGCTCCATAGCTCATTTTAGGTTTATGCGAGGTCTTAGAGCGCTATATGCTATTTGATGATGTGACATAAACTCATGTATCCTAGTAGCTAAATTCCTTAGCTAAATTTAAAAATGATGCATGAGAGCCATTGATGAAATCGTGTTCATGAGATGCTCAAATCAATTCAAGATTTCATAACTTTGACGTAAGGAATGAATTCATCAAATAAAGATCACATAAATGTCTAAGAGCCAAAAAAGAATGTGACAGCTATTCATTTCTGAGCACTAAAAAAGTCATTTATTTAGGGGACTCCTTGAGAATACTAAGTCTCTTAATTATTAAATAATAAAATCTATCCAATTTACTTGACATGACAATTAAATGAAGAGTACTACTAGCACGTAAACCTTATTGAATTGAATGTCAAAACCCAACTCTCACTATTTTCATCAAATAGTATTCTCAAAATAAGAATATCTAACTGTAGAAATTTAAGACCAAAACCAAGACACTTATCTTATATTTCAACATTAGTGAACCTAAGTACACTCTAGTAACAAAACAAAACAAAATTCCTAGAGGACGATAATTATCAGGATCTCACCATCCCATATTACTTCAGACCACGTGAACTTGCGTGTAAGCGTAGTACTGTATTTTCAGTCTGTCAAGTTTTTGACATTGTTACCTGGGAATGGTATATTCCTTTTGTATTAGAGATAACTTAAGAGTAACTAGTGATTTAAGCTTTTATGTGCATATCTTTTCAATTTTTGTAATTTACTATTCTATTTTTTTTGTTATAGTTTTTATTTTCATATATGAAGTACTCAAATTTCATGGTCATGCACAACAATAATCAAAATTTGTGTATGTGGTGGGGTGGAACACATTCAATTTCTACTGTAATGCTAATAAATCTCTTGCACATTTGATTACAAAACCTGTTAACAATATTGAGAATGATAACAGCTTCAAACACTGTTACACTTACTCTGACATGAACATTAATAACACAAAGTTGATAAATGAGCAATCATATTTAAAAACATAGATAGGAGAGTTTAATTAGTATGTGAACAATTACGTTCAAGAAAATGAGCCAACCTTGACTAGGCATAAGTTTAATCTCGAAGATCAAAAGAAATTATGTAAGGGAATTGAGGCTAAGTTAGAATTTATATTACAATAATTAGCTAATCTTGTCTAAGAAGTTGTTATAATTGAGTAGATAAAGGAACAAGCTCAAGATGTGCCAATTTGTAGGAAATAAACTTTAACTCAAACAAACAATGAAATGAGAAAGAGTTAGAGTATCAATTCAAATTAGAATATTCTGAAATGCAACAAGATTTTATAATAGAAAAAGTTGATTAAATACAATCCAAAACTTATGTTTCCTATCCACTTCAAGTGCATCAACCTCAATATTTAACAATAGGTGAAATATTATCTGAGTATTAATAAGGAAAATTGATTCAAAATAATAAAGTTAATTAAATACAATCCAAAACTTATGTTTCCTACCCACTTCAAGTGCATCAACCTCAATATTTAACAATAGGTGAAATATTATCTGAGTATTAATAAGGAAAATTGATTCAAAATAATAAAGGTGTGAAAACCATTTGTAGCATTTCAGACATCAATAAACCCCTTAGTAATCTTAATGATAATTGTGTGCAAATTGAATTCGTGAACAAGTGCTTAGAATGTACTCCTAAGAAAATTGAATTATATGTCATCTTACAAAAATAAAATGAGAATGAGGATAGTGATGAATTTGAGGAGTTAGATGATAAACATAAGGCAAAAAATGGAAAGATTGAAAGAAGAGTAAAGAGAAGAATTATTGTAAGTTAGATGCTATATGGTGGGCATGGAAAGAAAAAGATAGTATAGCTGATGTCCATAAAGATTATATTATTAAATAAGCTCATACTCATCCTAAAGCTTAATGAAAATATGGAAAGAAAGTTTAAAGGGATATAAACTCTTTTTGGTCGAGATGAGGACATTAAACTAAGCGCTGGTTGGGAGGCAACCCAACAAATAATTTGATGTTTTTCTTTGTTTCAGGTTTTATGTAGTATATGTGTGTGTCAATAATGGAGCAGAACGAATCTTTAGCATGATTGCAGTAATGGCAGCTTGCCATTATCTCTATCATGTTGTTTCAATCCTTACTACTCATAGTAAATTATTTTTAATTAGGTAACCAATTTTGTAGTTTTGTTTTTGTTATTTGATGTTTTAGTCTTTTCTTGTGGTCATCCATTAAAATTGTTCATCTAAGAGTAATGACTAAAACTAGTGGTTTGATAATTGAGTTGATCAGTGTGAGAGTTTACTCTTCCAAAAATTTGAATTGAAAATAAAATTCTAATTATGTGCATCAAAAGCTTTGGATTAGTGATAGATGTCTAACTAAAACTTTTATCCAAACAAAGTAAGGTTTGTTGGATTAACTTGATAAAATAACCAACACATACTCTTAAAATAATTAAAATGATGAAATAACAAAGTGTGAGGGAGTAAAGATTGCAAAGAGGGAAATGGAACTAGTGGTTGAATTTGGAATGTGCTAGGCTTCTATAAGACTTCTTGGATGTAATGCATGTGCTAAATTAGGCATGTTAAAAAAAAAAAAATTGATGACCATTATGGGATGAAGAAAAATGTCTCTTCCATAAGACATAAAAGAGATGAAGAAAAATATCTCTCCATGTGAAAAGCATTACATCTTATAAGAAGAAGTACATATGGCACATAAAAGTCCTTGGAATGACCACAGAACTAATTCTCTTGAATGCAGCTAAAATTCTCTCAAATTCTATTTATAGTAATCATGAAATTAAGAAAGGGTGGTTCGGAAAGCTAAAAGTTGGTCTAATTAAAATTTTGAAATGCTTATTTAAATTTATATTAAGCTGGATCACAAAAAAAACCATTGACTTGATTTTGCAAAATTTATCTTAAACCACCAAATCAGAATATTACTAATGTAATTCTCTATCATTAATTTCAATAACTACAAAAAGCTATTTTGATTGCTTGCTCAAGGACGAGCAACAATTTAAATGTGGGGGTGTGCTGAGCCACATATCTATAGTTATTTACATGTTTAAAACATATCATTTTTTTTTTCTAAAACCAGTCATTATTCTAGTGTATTTTATTATCATTGCAACTTAGAAGTGATCAGATTACAAAAAAGATGGAAATTGATGAAAATGGAGAATTTTGCCAATTACAGCGCGCCCAGCGCGCTGCGACGGATTCAAACAAAAAGCCTGACACTACATCACGCGATAGTGCGCCCAAAATAGAAAGTCAAGCATTATAGTGTGTTATAGCGCATATTAAACAAAAAGTGTGGTTCTCTAGTGTTCCATAGTGCCCACAAACAGATCGCACTGCTACAACGCACCACAGTGGACCCAAGACATAGAGCTTGATGCTCCAGCATGCTACATTGCTCGACGCACAGTGAGAGCGATGCTACAATACGTCGTAGTTCCCCTGCAACAAAGCATTTAAATCAGCATAAGGAAGGCTAACAGTCATAACTTTTCTTTTTCCTATAGCCATAATTCATTGCAACATATTTAAGACTTCTCGTTTCCTAGAGAATAACAAAATAAAATATAATGAAACTCAATTCTCAAAGAATGGGAATGATTGGCTACACAAATATTGAGAATATTTTGAAAGATTATAAAAGCAAAAACTTAAGGCTGAAGAGTCGGCTCAAAATTTTATCAGCTCAAGAGCTCTTGCCCTAAAGATTTTTGTAGATCCAAACAAAAGGAGAGACCTTTCCCAAGGAAGAAGAAGGCTACAACTTATGAGAAAGAAGAGCATAGAATGCAGGAGAGGAAGATTGCTTGAAGGAAGAGAGAGAGCCCAGTGAACATGAAACATGTTCCCGAGTATTGTACCCCTCCTTGACTTCTTTACTTTTCCTATAAAAGCCATGCAATGGCTCATCATTTTTTGTAGATTATCTTTTTTTCATATTTCAATCGCCGCCTAAGCACTCCTTGGGGAGGGTTGGGTGTTAAGCATGTAAGAATATAAGGATTGAAATGCTATGTATTTTTTTTATTGAAATGAATGACAATTAGTTTATTTTCATTGCACGTATATGAATGATGAATTTGGAAAACATAATATAATTGTAAAATCTATGTGAAATAATTTTAATGGAAAATCTCATTGAGCTCAATAGATAGTTTAGATATAAGGATATGCACACTAGAGAGTTGTCAACACAAATGCCCGTGACAATATTCGTTGTGTAAAAAAGCTCAATGCATAACCTTAGACTTAAGCAGATCAATTGAGCCATGGAAGTATTATACAAATCTCTGAGCTCCATAGCTCGTGCTTAATTTATGCGAGGTTAATAGTGCATGTTAAGGTTAGGGTTGAGTGACAAGCCATAAAGAGCTTCATAGCATAATAGCCTTAGCTAAATTAAGAGGATTATGCATGAGAGCTGAGAACCATCCATAGAGCTCCATAGCTCATTTTAGATTTATGGAATGTCTAAGAGCGCTAAGTGCTATTGGGTGATGTGACATAAGGTAACCGTCATTTGAGTATTGTTACTCATTTACTTTCAGCTATTCTTCTTTACAATTATATTTGCTTTTCTTCCCTACTTGAGTGCTTTCAAATACTCCTTTGCGTTTAAATTATAAATTAGCTTGAGATAGCAAATCTTAAAATGTGCTTAAATTATTTAGCCTAATTACTCTTTTTTTTTTCTTGGCTTTGCCCTATCATATTTAAATACCAAAATATGATAGATCGGGAGCAATATAATTCAGGTGGAGCTAGACCTAGCACTTGAAGATCTTACAAATTGCTTCTGCATACTTAAAATTACTTGTATTTATATTATGTGAGAGAATGATTATTCTTCTTACTCTTTCAATTAAATGGCATGTAATAACAAACTATTTGTAATGTTTTTTTAGCTAATTTTGTGCTGAGTTTACTTATTTTGAAACTTCTTTGATTGAATGAGTGGATAAATACTACATATTTTACTTGTATTTGTACATATTTCTCTATATGCTCCCTACTTGCTTTTATTTCAAATTTTTTTTAACTTAACACTACTCATAAAGATACTTGGCCAACTTAGCATATAGTATTTGATTAGTTTTCTTCTAATTAGATATTATATGATAAGTTAATGCTCCAATGTTGGATTAAGCTCCTATCCAATATTAGGGTGGTTATGGTTGATATCAGAGCCAAGGTTGAGAACGTTAAGTTAAAATGAGATATCCACTCATCCAAGAAAATCAACATAGAAAGGAAAAAACATTAAAAATGTCACCTTAGGATAGTGAATGAACTTCTATTTCAATAATTGAATTAATTATAACTTAAATTTAACAACTGGCTCTCAGATGGAGAATCCAGAGCTAGAACTTAAACAGTTATCTAGAGCATTTTATCAGTATTGGAAAGGCAACCAGTACTTCGGTACGATGTATGGATGCTTCTAATATGGAGTATCAGTACCTGGATGCAAAGTATTAGATAAAATCTTGTATTATTGTGTGTTCTGGGGCGATTGCATTCCACAATTAGCAAGAGAGTGGCTCTCAAGGGTCTTTGACACCTTTACAGCCATTCAGTGCCCTGACCACATACTCCTCCAGATGCTGGAGGAATTCTTTGACAACTATACCGAAGATTGGTGGGCTCACACCCATGATGTTCTCATATGAGCTACTAGATGACTACATCGTGCTCCCCTTTATACTTATTTCAAGTTTATGTTCTATAATATACTTTATAAATGAACTCCTAGCTTCCATTTTATGTAGTAGCTTTTAACTTCAAGATTTATAGTAAAATTGGTTAATAAAAGTAAGCACTTTTTAATTAAAATTATATATTTAGATATGCTTTTGTTGCTTTTTAAGATAAAGATGAGTAAATTAAAACTCGGCTTAAATATGCAACTTTGGGAGAAAACCGCCGCGGCACGCCATGACGTCATTTCTCGAAGGAAAATTAAAACCATAAAAGGAGAAATTGAACAGCCTTTCGAAAGTTTCTTTGCTACAGCGCGCCACAGTGGAACAGTATTTGGAACGTAGCTGCTATAATGCGGCGTAGCGTGCCACAGCGCGCCGTAGCACCCAACATAATTTTTGCCAAAAATTAACATTTAAGGCAGCATAGGGAAGGCCAAAGAATTGAATTCTTCCTCTTCCCATAACTAAAATTAATATTAATTTAATTTAAACTTTCTCTATCTCAATAAATAATTCATAAAAAAATAAATTAAATAAATGAGAAAGATAGAAGGGGTGAATGCAATACAAATTAAGGAATTTTTATTATAAATATTATTAAAAAAGTCACATGTTTAAGCCATCATGGGGAAGAACAAGAGACTAATTTAATTATTTTACACAATAAAACAAAAATGCAACAACCAAAATCTCTTCATTACTAAAGAAATAAATGAATAATCATTTAATAAAAGCACAAATTTCTAAATGGGATTTATTTGCTGAATTCAATTTTAAATAGGTGAAAGATGTCAATAAAAGGGAGACTTGAAGATTGAGAGGGGGTTACAACTTTTGATATTCAAGGACCCTAAAGAAAAAGATGTAGCAAGATGAGAAAGGAGAACTCTCCAAAGAGAAGAAGGCCAACCAAGAACAAGAAGACGAAGAAAATAACAAGGGAAAAAAGATGGAGCTTCAAGAGGAAGGGCAGGAAGAATCCAAGATAACCCCGGAAAACCTCGGAGTGATTTCTAGTATTTCTTCCTAAACTCCCTTGATTTATTTCTGCTGTGAACTGATGGCAAGATTCACTTTTCCTTGTATGTATGCTTATGCTTATTTGGTAATGGAAGGCTAAAACCCCTTTGGAGAGGGTTGAGATGTAGTTGTAAGAATATGTAAGGAAATGGTGGTGTATAATGAATTTGTTTGAATATATGATAAGTAAATAGCGGGTGCCAGCATGCGCGGGTGCGCGCGTGAGCGAGTTGGGGACGACATGGCACAGTGCCCTACCGATCTGGTCCGTGGATTAGATCTGATGCCCCAGATTGAATCGGGCAATTAAGTAATTAGCAGGGAGATTACTGGCCATTGGATCTAGTCTTTGATTCAACGGCTGGATCAGATTAAGACGCTGAGCCGTCTGATCAAATCCAGGGAACCGCAGAATGACCCATATTGCGTCGATTGGCTGCCCTGTGTTTGTCAAAGCATAGCCTATTTGCGCAAACTGATGGTTAATACTATTTTAGCCATTGGAATAATTAAATAAAAATTAAATTAATATTTTGAATATTTAAATTTCCTATTTAAATAATTTGAGTCCCAAAAAGTATCAAAATTTCACCCCTAGCTAATTTTGGTGCTAGGAACTCAAAAAAAAGATCAAATTTTTGATCCAAGCCCTAAATAATTATTTAGGTATTTAATTATATTAAATATTCAACAAAATACAAATGAATTCCATATATTCCCAAAAATGCACCCCTAGCTATTTTGGGGGTTAGGAATTCAATGAAAAAGTTTGATTTTAATTTTGAGATCAAATTTATTTTCCTATTTTTCATAATTATTTAGTTAGACTAAATTAGGGTTTTGTTTGATTGATTCCCAAGTCGAACAAAAACTTCAAAGATCACTCCTAATGGTGGTTAGAGACTAATAGAGGTGATCTAAGACTGATTAAACTAAGTTTAGCCAAAGTTACAATCTTGGGTTGTTACAGACTCCCCCACTTAAAAATGATGTCATCCTTAACATCATTGCTAATTAAAGCAAGCAAGGAGTTGGAAAGAAACATGGATACTGGAATTGAATTTAAGACTTCCAATAGAAATTAGAACATAACTAGGTATCCTGATTTTAAATTTAAGAATTTAATAGAATCTAATATTGAAAACAGGAATAGAATTTAAGAGTTGAACTTAAAATTGAATTGATTAGGATAATGGGGTATCTAATGTAGTCCTATTGGTCTATATAGTAGCGACAAGAGTCAACATATAGACTCTTACTAGAGCTGATAGTTGATTGCTGGAGTTGGATCTCCCTTGCAAGTTCTAAGTTTCAGTTCTTGGCACGGCAATCTGAACTTTCTTAGGAGCAGGGACATTGGATTGTGGAGGCACAACGGCAATCACAGGAACTGCTTGATTGAAAGCACGTGATCTAAAGCTTTGAATCTTAGCAAAATGAGTGATTGGCATTCCATCTATGGTTTATTTCTGAATACACTTGAAGGATTTATGTCTAGGCCTTCCAAAGATGAATCATACATTACCTTGGTGGTAACAGTTTCCATAGGGATGTTGTTTCTTACAATTTTAGGCTCTAACAGGTTGAGGTTCAGCATTGATCTGATTGACCTCAACTGAACGAAACTTTTTGCATATTTCAACTTGCCTTGATTCAGACTGAACTTTCCATTTCTGGTCAATCTGAAGCTGATGTTGTTTTTGGACAAGAGCTGCTTCAACTAATTCAGTAAAGTCTTTGAAAGTACAGGATACAAGGTGTCCCTTAGTCTCATCATTCAGACCTCTTAAGAATCTATGGCAGCGGGCAGCTGTAGACTTTACTAAATTGGGTGTGAAGCGAGATAGCCTTTTGAATTCCATTTCGTAGTCCGAAAGAGTTTTACTACCTTAGGAGAGATTCAACGATTCATCTTCAAGAATTTATTGGGCGGAATGAGGAATGAAAGCCTCTTTAAGGGATTTGACGAAGGATTCCCAGGGAATATCTTCAATCTCCACTTCAGCAAACTAGGAATTACACTCATTTTCCCACCAAAACTCTACTTCATCTTGAAACAAATGAGTGACTAAGCAAATTGTTTCAAAATTTGGACACTTAATGGTGACGATATTCTTCTCCACCAATTTAAGCCAACTAACGATATCCATTGGGGATAAAGAACTGTTGAATGAAGGTGTTCGCAGACGAAGGAAATTGTGAGAGATTCCATTCGCTGAAAAGTGAGCAGTAGATGGAACAAGAGAATTGGCAATTGAAGGATGCATATGTAGTTCAATCATCAAATGGAGGTATTGAGATTGATGTGCTTGATTTTCAATTAATGCTTTAATGAGGTTGTTAATAGAGTTGACATCTTCTGCTACACCACTTGCAGGCACAGGAACTTTGATTGGAGTAGAATCATGCAGTGATCCAGGATTCATAATTTATATTCTACTTCTAAAAGAAATTTAAATAAGAAATAATCAAATGAAGGAAACTTCCACTCTATAAAGAAGAGCAAAATAACTCTACAGGATTTTGACGATTATCACTTAAGCTCTTAACTTCAAGAATTTTCTACTTAATGGAATTCTTGCATTTGCTTTACTATTGATATTCTAATTTTTTTATGTTCTATGCTTTACTTACTTCGTTTGTTCAGGGTCCTAGGATAACTTTTCCAGACATTCCTTCTATTTCTATTTGGAGACTACTGAATAGAATAAATAATGGAAGATATATATGTTATACTTTCTTATGTTGTGATCATACTATTTTTAGATTATGAACCATTAAGAAGACAAAAAATATAGTACTTATTAGACATCTTATGGAATTCTCTGATACCAACTGTAATGCCCCATCCCATCACAAAGCAAAATGCAATATTGTTAGCGGCAAAATGACGTGTTAATTGAAAGACATAATGTTGCCTCCTACTTCTTAATACTCCAGGCTGAGCACAAACTATTAACCTGAGGCATTAATCATAGAAGGTGATTAGTCCTGAAGAAGTTTTATAAATTTAGTGACATACTTATGTATAAATTTAGTGACAAACAGCATAGTCTTATTTCATTATTTACTCAGTTTCAGTTCCTTTATTATTTTATATTACTCAGTACTCAATTTTCAGTCTCAGTTTTACTTTACCCTTAAATTTATACAGTTTTACATTTTCATCTGCATTACTATTTCTTATAGTTTTATTTAATTACTTAAGTGTTAAATATTAGATAATTATAACTACTTAGAGTAGCTTTCGATATGTTAGACTTATTATCTAGCATGTGGTACTTTTGGGATTCGGTAATTTGCCAGACCTAGAGTAGCTTGTGGAGCAAGGTTAGAAGGCTTCACAAGAGATTTAGGATGAGTTCATGGAGCACTACAGGACTCTTCATCAACATTTACTTTTCCTTGCATTTGTTTGCTTTTAATTCAATATTTAGACTATTTTCTTAAATTTTCTCTTAAGTAAATTGCTTATAATAATTCTAGATGTATTTTCTTTTCTTTTTCTGAGATGAATGCTTTACTTAGCTTCTGTGATGAACCATTTGGATGTTTGTTTTAGCTTCAGCACTCTGTGTTTACTATTACTTTTACTTAGTAGTACTATGTGATCAGCATATGTGAACTGCTAATACTCATGATATCGCATTCTCCTTCCACTCATAATCCAATGTACATAAGTACCCTACCTAAAACTTAAGATAAGGTATCATATGATTATCTTAAGGATTAGAACTCAGCTCTCTTTTTTTTGAGGTTGAGTTCAGCAGCTTAGTCTATCTTAAGTCAAAGGTTATTTGAGGAGGTTCAGTAGCCCTTTTCGAGTAATGCACCGTTCTGTCGCCATCTATTTTAATAATAATAACTATCTCTTTTTTCCCGCAGTGATGGGACAGGGCATTACATGAAGTGTAAGAAAAGAAGCATTCTCGAGAAGTATCATGAAGTGTCAGATAAGGAAAGTGTTCCTATCTTCTCCATTTTCTAGAGAAAATATGATTACAATCACTAAGTGTAAGAAAAGAAGCATCCATCGTTCATCAAGTTGAATCTCAAAAATGAAAAGTTAAAATACATAGAAAAGGACATCTTAGGATTTGAACAAATCTTAAAATTCACTTAAAAGTTAAATACAAGTAACAAATAATATCTTAGGAATTGAACAAACATAAGAAGAAATAAAATATACTTAAAAGTGAAACATGCATAAGTAAGAATCAGAATTGATACTTAAATAAAAATTATAGGGAATGGAGTATCAGCAATATGGAGTCATCCATTAGTTTATATTATTCGATGATTATTGGAACGATGACTTGTAGGATGGCAAGGTATACGGAAGGACCATCAGCGAAGTGTCACCTAAGGGAGTTGAAGTGCTTGACAAAATACTAATATGTCCACATTTATGATGAACTAGTCCTCCAGCATTGGCCAGAGAGTGTCTAGCTCGAGTGACCACTCCATTCAGGGAGACTACATATCCAGACCGCTATCACCTTCAAATTTTGGGTGCTGTACTTAGCAGACCAGTGGGAAGATAGTGGCTTTGGACATACTGAAGGCTAGAGAGGAAACATCCAGAAGTCACCTGACTTATGTATTACTTTTACAATAGAATTATGTAGTTGATTCCATTTATAGATTTCTGCATTCATGCTTTATGTCAATTTATAATTCATTCATATCCTTGTAACTTCTCCTTTGGAAGTAACAATTTAAAAATACATAGTGAATTTTGTTTTGTTCCCTACATTTGTATCTTTGGGTAATGCATTCATGAATCTAGGATTCCCTTCCGTCCCACTCCCATTAAGAACACGGTCTCATCTTCTATCGAACCTGAGGATGTCAAATCCTTAGCCAGCTTGATGAAATTCCTAATTGAAAGTAATGCACAGCAGACACAAGCAACATGTGCTCCTGAATTCTCAGTACTCGCCTGTCATCCGGATGACAGCTCCAGTTGCCCCACACTTTTCTGCATATAATTTTCTTCATAATTTTTTGCATCTCAGGACACCTACCTTCAATGGGGCACAGAACCCCATGGACACGATTCGCTATCCTAAGTTAGCTGAGAATAACTTGTCAAACATCAAGTGCCCAAACTCTGAAGCCATCCATCTAGTGACCCACCTATTCCAAGATGAAGCCGAATATTGGTGGGAGAATGAACGCCACACTAAATTCATAGACTATGAACTCAAAGATATTTCATGGGATTTGTTTGTCAAAGCCTTAAGAGAAGCCTTCATTCCAGTGTTTGCTCAAGCAATACTTGAAGATGAATTGCTCTATCTTACTCAGGGTGGAAGATTTGTGGCTGATTACGAACTCAAATTTCATCGACTATCCCGCTTCATTCCAGATTTGGTTAAATCTGAAGCTTCCAGATGTTACCAATTCCTAAAAGGGCTGAGAGATTCAATCAAAGCTCACTTAGTCTCCTAACAAATTAAGAGTTTCTTTGAATTAGTCAAAGCAGCTCAGCTATAGGAGAATTGTCAAAGCCAAATGGATCACAAGAGGAAAGCAAAATTTGTGCCATCCAGAAGAGAAAATTTCAGTCACCGAAAGGTGGCAAAAGTATTTAATCTTAAGAAAAACAAACCGCAAGCAGAACCCTCTGAATGTAAGTGTCATCATCCATATGGCAAGTGTTATCATCAAGGTAATGTGTTTTACACCTGCAGCTAACAAGGCCATCATTTTGATCACAGCATCTCCAAGACCACTATCGATGGAGTTCCCATCATCCACTCTCAGAGTGATGAAGTATTTCGTCCTCAACCACAGAACAACTGAGCTTCTACCTTTACTATAATGCTAGCCCCCGCTCCATCTGCAAATTCTAGAACATCAGCACATGTTCCTAAGCTTGCCTGTAATCGTCAAGTCCAAAGACCTCAAAACAGGCAACTAACAGCTCCTGCCTGAGTTTATATGCTAACTCTTGCGACGGGTCCCAAAGTTAACGATGTCGTATCAGGTATACCTTAAATCTAATCTGATTCTTGCTTTCCTTATTTTTCTTATAGCTTGAATGAATTAAGTAGGAATTTCATTATTTCCTTTTAAATATAGGCACCTTAATAATTAATGGCAAACCATGCAACATTATTTTTATATTGGAACAAGTCACTCTTTCATATCAGAGAGTAAAGTCAAAGCTCTTAATCTGCCTTCATATTATTTAGCAAACTCATTAAGCATAGGGTTACCTTCTGGAGCCCATATGCAAGCCCAACAATTCTATAGTATAGCAATACCCATTGGTGAGCAAGAGTTTAAAGCTAAGTTGATTATACTGCTGAATGCAAATTTTGATGCAATATTGGGAATGAATTGGCTACAAGCACAACGCTACTATCAACTATCAGAAGAAGAAAATCATGTTAGGTAGTAGAAGTCAAATAAAGATGTTCATTGACAAATTCAACACACAAGCTTCATTAATTAATGCTTTGGAAGTAGAGAAACAAGTTAAATAGTGATGTGATTCTTATCTAGTGAAAATGCTAGGTGAGAAGAATGAAAATATCTATATCACCAATAATCGTATAGTATGTGAATTACCTAATGTCTTTCCTGAAGACCTACTCGGTCTTCCACATGTCCAAGAAGCTAAATTCGTAATAGAAGAAATTCCATAAATGCAACCATTATCTAAGGTTTCTTATTTCATGGCGCCTAAGGAATTGCAATAGTTGAACAAGCACTCTAAGAATTGCTCGAGAAGGGTCTTATCAGACCTAGTTCTTCTTCTTGGGGGGCGCCAGTGCTTTTTGTGAAAAAGGATGATTAGATGCATATGTGTATCGACTATTGTAAGCATAAATACTTGTTACCTTTAATTGATAACCTCTTCGATCAACTATTTAGAGCCAAGGTATTCTCCAAGATTGACTTGCAATCAGGTTACCACTAATTATGAGTCAAGGATATTAATATAGAGAAAACAACATTCAGAACTTTATATGGATACTACGAGTTTTTGGTAATGTCATTTGGCCTAACAAATGCACCGTCTATTTATATGGACTTAATGCAGGAGTGCTTAAGGCTTTCTTAGATAAAATTTTCATTGTCTTTATCGACAATATTTTGATTTATTCGAAAAGTAAAGTAGAACATGAGATCCACTTAAGGGCAGTGTTAGAAGAACTACGTGACCATGAACTCTATGTCAAATATTCCAAATGTGAATTTTGGCTTGACTTAATCGTCTTTCTGGGTCATGTTGTAGATGCCCAAGGTATTAGGTTAGACCAGAATAAGGTCAGTGTCGTTCAAGATTGGTCGCAGCCAAAATGTGTGACTAACATTAGAAACTTTTTGGGTTTAGCTGGATATTACAAGAAGCTTGTGAAAGGCTTTTCTCAGATAGCCTCTCCTCTAGCAAGGTTTACTCTGAGAGCAATACCTTTCATTTGGAGTTCAGAATGTGAGAAAGCATTTCAATTGCTTAAAGGTACTCTTTATTTTGCCCTAGTACTTGCCTTACCTAAGGAAAGTCTGAAATACTAAGTCTACACCAATACATCAGGCATAGGTTTGGATTGTGTTATAATGCAGCAAGGAAAATTATTGCCTATGCTACTTGTCAGTTAAAGCCGCATGAGAAGAATTACCCAGTCCACGATCTTGAACTCAACACTGTAGTATTCGCCCAGAAGATCTGGCGTCATTACCTTTATGGCATCCAATGCTCAATATTCATCGATCATCAAAGCCAGAAGTACATCTTCACTCAATGAAAGCTAAATTGCTACTAGCATAGATGGCTTGAAATAATAAGCAATTATGATTTAAGTATCCAATACTATCCCAAAAAGAAAAATGTCATTGCTGATGCCCTCAGTCATCATGTAACTCTCAGTGCTATGATAGATGAGAGTCCGATCAATCAAGCATTCTGTAAATTTGAAACTATTCCATTGCGTGGAGATATGATATGCTTGATGCTAACCAATATGACTGTGAAACCAACATTTGATCAAGATGTCTCCATCTCACAAACTAAAAATGATTATTATCTGAAGGTCAAGTCGAGATTGAAGAAGGTCGTCATCATGATTTGCAGTTGCATGGTAATGTAATCAATCAAAACAATCATTTATGGATTCCTAAATCCATACACTAAGAGATTCTTGTCGAAGGCGATAACTCAGGGTATCAAGTTCACCCTGGCAGTTCTAAGATGTATCAAGATCTGAAAAAGACATTTTAGTGGCCTAGTATGAAGAATAGCATGGAAGAGTTTGTTGCAAAATTTCATGTGTGTAATCTCCTCAAAGCTTAACTGTAACAACCCAAGGTTATTATCCAGCTTGAATTTAGACTAATTGTATCATAATTATCACTCCATTAAGTTCATCTAGTCATTAGAACCAAACCCTAAAGGTTTGGAGCAATTCGGAGACCAATCGATTATTTTGGAATATTTTAATATTTAATTAATTGGAAAATTGAGGTATTTATTTTTACCTCAAAATCGAAATCCAACTTCGCCGTTGCGATCATCACCCCCAAATTAGCTAAGGGTGATGTTTTGGACGCGTTTGGAGGTCGTCGAATTTTCGTCAATATTTTAATATAATTAAATACTCCAAAAATGAGCATAATTAAATAATCATCATAATCAAATTCTAACTTCACCGTTAGACTCCTCACCCCCAAATTAGCTAGGGGTGAATTTTTGGGAAGTTTCGGAGCACATTTTAAAAATCTGGATTTTTAAATAATTAAGGAAAATAATTAAGCAATTATTTGATCCTTAATATTCAATTTCTTCCCCTCTCTCTCCTAGTTGGCTGGCCACCTTCCCCTCATTATGCTGGCCATTCCTCCCCCCCCCCCCTCCCCCCCCTCCCCCCCTCCATTTATCTCCTATGCAAGCAAAGGACACTCCATCCACTCCATGCCTTGTTGTGAGGTCACATTCTCATCCCCTTTCTTAGCCCCTAGCTTATGATGGCTCCCTACTCTCCCTCTCCTCATTTAAAAGGAAAGCTCAGCCCATCTTCTTCTCCTTGCTGAAATTTTCTCATCTCTCCCCCTTCATTGCTAAGTCCTTATGCTGAAGAAGATGGATCCTCCCCAAGGTCTTAAAGAAACCAAAGGTCCTCTTCTTCCTCTCCTTCTAAGGACAAAAAAGTACCCCTTTGCTCATCTCCTTGTCCTCTTCATGTTATTATTATACTTGAATGCACCTTTGAAAGTCCATAAGTATGTATGAAAGTCATTAAGACTCTTAAAAGCTTCACAAAAATCTGCTCTGTTTTCGTCTATTTTGCACATCCTATCATTCATCCATATTTTTCGCATAGTTAGGATGCTTCATTTGTGCCGGTTTTAGTGTGATGGAAAGGTATCAGAAATACCTTTCCATTGATATATGGCACTGATCATGGGACTTTCTGGATTGAGAGTAATTGAGCTCGAAAATAGGCCATACAGGTTTCGTCCAGGCGAAAATGTCGTATAGCGCTGCAGCATGCTGCAGTGCCTGGTTTTGCAAATTAGGCTACTGCAGCGTGCTAGCGGGCTGCAGCGGCATTTTGGCGGAAACTTATACCAATAAATAATAGAGTAATTGAACAGTAAGCTCGCAAAATAGACAGCTACAGTGCGCTGTAGCGCTCTGCAGTGCAAATATTTTTGGAACTTTAAAAAATGTGAATATAAATTAATTGAACAGTGATTTTGCAAAGTGAACCACTGTCGTGCGCCATAGCACTCCGTAGCGGGCCGCAGCAGGTCACAGCGCTACCGCGCGTTGCCACGTGAAAGACGCTCCCGTGCGCCGCCGCGCTAAAAGCTCTACAGCGCGCTGCTGCACAAAAGGTGCTGCCGCATGGAAAGCGCTCGAGCACGCTGCAGCGCCCAGACTTGCAAAATGTCTAGAATTTCCTGAAAAATTGCCCAGTTTTGGCTGAAATGGCCAAAACTTCACTGTTTTTAGTATTTTAAGGCTCCTAGGATCCTAGTGGGGCTAAGTTATATCAAATTTGAACATTGCATAAAATTTTATATAAAAGTTAAATTTGAAATTTGTCACTTTTAAATTAGCCCTCATATCTACTATGGATCTTAAATATGTGTTATGCCAAAGAATAAGTATTAGAATCTTTATTGCTTGTATATTAGGTGTAGTTTAACAACCAAATGGCATAAAACCTAATTCTTTTAGATTTGTGATTAAGTGCTAATCCCTTTGGTTTGATTTAGAACTTGATTAACACTAGTTACCCTTTATTCTATGTCATCTTTTCACTTATATACCTTTATGATATTAGGATGTATGTTAGAAAACCTTAACATTCAATTGGACATCTTGATATGTTTAAATTAACATTAAACTATAATTGAATAAAGAATCATGATAACTTGATTAAGTAGATAATACTTAATCCAAACCTAAAGTTTTACATTAATGATATACTAGAATACATTGATTTATCATTGACCTTTAAATTAACATTGGTCCTAATGATAGAAAGGTTAGGGGTTAAACTCTAGCTTGTCTTGATTATGATCTAAACCTTAATCACTTAATTAATTAACCTGATTTTAAGATAATTTAATTGACATTATTCCAATAATGCACATGATTTGATATCGATCTTAACACATTGAATTAGAAGTGCTAGGGTTAACATTGAATATGTGTGATTGAACCATCTGAATCCAAACTTTAGATCTTTGATTTTCTCTTATATAAGATAATTAGCATAAGATGGAAATAAAATTATAATGATCTATGCAATGATCTAACTCTAATAAGATCTTTGATTTTATCTCATGATTATAGAATAGAAAAGGATCAAATGAATTTTAATCATCTGATCTGATCACTTAACCTAAGTATAACAAGTAAACCTTAAGAAGTAGAAAAGTGAGATTTTAAGGGTCATGCTATAGGATTCATTATTAAAATGGTTAAAGACCTTAACTAATGATACATTGAGGTAGGAAGGACTTTTGTAACTTATTGAGGTAGAAACCTAGTTGATCCTTCATAACTTTAGAAGTTGAACTACCTTATGGTAGGAATCACCTAAAGTACTTAGAATGTGGCTCATTCCTTATGGTAGCAACCTATGTTGAGTGATCCTCTAATCACATCCTTGGAGCCTTGTGTAGGATACACCTACATAGAGTAAGGATTAATAGATTTGATAAATCCTTGTTGATTAAATAGAACCTTTTGAACTCAGAATATTGGTTGGGTATATAGTAGGGTATACCCATATTAATGGATTATTTTAGTAGTATTCAAGATTGGTTGATTCACTCCAATATGGACTTATCACCAGGTGCTATCCTGAGGGATTAGACGAACACAATCCCGTTAGAGTAAATCCTCCAAGACTAAGAGTGTTACAATTAGTGAACAAGATCCTTAGTTTGAGATGTAAACTGTGACCAGGTTCTGCCTCCTATCATAGTGTGCTTTGGTAAGTGCAGTTTAAGAAAACTAAGTATCTTAAGTCACTTTGCGTAGACCACTAAGTATGCTTATAATTAGGGCATTTAATGGCTTAGCTTGAAATGTAAACTGTGACCGAGTTTTGCCTCTTATCGTAGTGCGCTTTGATAAGTGCAGTTTAAACAAGCTAAGGGTTAAATTTACCTTTCTTGCAAACATGCTAACTATGTGTATACAATCCTCCCAGCTAATGATTTTTAAGTAAACTCTCAACTTCAACCAATTATCAAGATTAGAATTTAGGAGTCAAAATCCTTTTAGCAGGATTTTTCACAATGGAGATTTTGGATTCATTATCAGATTTTAAAGCATTTTATGGATTTATTCATGTAGTTTAGAAGCATGAGCATGAGCATAAGCATGATGTGTGAGTATCAGAATGATGTGTGAGTATAAGAATGATGTATAAGTATCAGTAATGATTTATGAGTTATGGAATGTTGTATACCTTGACTGGGGAATTTCAGGATGCATCAACATCATCAGTAAGTAATATTCCCAATTGGATGTATGTATACATTGGACCATACTACTCATAATAGTTCAGTAATATTTTGGTTACATAATCAGTAGCACACAGTGTTGAGGCATATTCAAATGCACAGTTTCAGTGACATACAGCATAGCCTTACCTATGATTACTCAGTTTCAGATTCAGTACTATTTTGATTTATTTTGGGTATTCAGTTTATTGTTCAACTTTACTGCACTTTATTTCAGTTTTGTACAGCTTTACAATTTATTCTTTCAGTTATCTTTACAGTATTCTTGTAGATTTAATTATGTTATGTAAATTTTAAATGAATGATTAGAACTGTTATATTAGTTTCGATGTGTTAGACTTAATGTCTAACACGGGGTACTTTTGGGATCCGGTAATTTGGTAGATCCTGAGCAGTATATTGAGCCAAGTCAGGAGGACACCCAGGAGATTCGGGAGGAGCCCGTGGAGCACTAGTGGACTCTCCACCAATTTTATTTTCTACTTAGTATTTTCAGTTCAGTTTTATGTCTATTTCAGTAAATAGTTTGTAATAATTCTAGATGTATTTTCTTTTCTTTTTTGAGATGAATATTTTCATACAGCTTCCATAATGAATGTGTTCTGGATGTTTACTTTAAGCTTCTGTACTCTGTTATATACTACTTAAACTTAGTATTGTGATGTGATCAGTATACTGGAAATGCTGATATCTTATACATATATTGGATTCCTATTGCATTCTAAATCTAATGTATGTATTTATCTAATACTTAGGATAATGATACTACTCTTATCTTAAGTATTAGCTTTCAACCCTACTTGAGGTTGAGTCAGCAGCCCTTCATATGAGCTGAGTTTTCAACTATTTCGGGGAGACGGGTTATTCCTCCCTGAGTGGCGCACCGCTCCACCACCGAATCTTGATTTTTACCCCTTTGCGCGTGGTGACGGGTTGGGGCGTTATAATAACACCAAAGGCCTAGAAGACTTCTTCATCCTCTAGCTATCCCCGAAAAGAAATGGTTTGATATTCACATGAACTTTGTCAAGGGTTTTTTCAAGTCAAGGCTTGGTGTTGATTCTATTTGGGTTATAATCGAACAACCAACCAAGTTAGCCAATTTCATTGCAATGCATCAAACCAATTTTGTGGGGAGAAATTGGCAAAGCTATACATTAAAGAAATTAGTAGACTTCATGGTATCCTGAAATCAATCATTTCTGATCATAATAGCAAATTCACATCAAGTTCTAGAAAGCAGTGCATTAAGACATGGGAACTACCATGGCCATGAGTACCACATTCTATCCTCAAACTAATGGACAGTCTGAACAAGTTAATCAGGTTCTTGAAGACCTTTTGCATTTCTGTATTCTAAATTTTGGAGATTTCTGGGAAGACCACATTCCTCTAGTGGAGTTCACCAATAATAATGGTTATCAGGCAAGTACCGGTATGGCATTATCTAAAGCGTTATATGGCAGGAAATGTAGTACTCCACTAGTGTGGTTTGAAATCGAAAGTGTTCAGTTATATGGTTCTGATATGGTTGAAGAAACAAATAGAAAAGTACAAATAATCTAACAAAGAAATAAAGTGGCACAAGAACACTAGAGTAAATATCACAATGCTCATCATTGTCTCTGGAATTCAATATTGAACAATTTCTTATCTCAAGGTCAGTCCTATAAAAGGAGTTTTCCATTTTGGTGTAGCTAGGAAGCTCAATCCTAGCTACATTTGACCTTTTGAAGTGTTGGCCAAGCTAGGTTTTGCAGCCTATAGATTAAAGCTTCCCGAGGGTTTCTCTGCAGTCCACAATATTTTTCATATATCCTCACTGAGGAGATTCCTTTGTAATACAATGCATTTAGTTCAACTTCTTGGTGTCTCATGATTGAAAGCAGTTGAGAAATTGCTCCATCCCTATGGTGAAGGTTCTATGGAGGAATCACTATCCTGAAGAATCCACTAGGGAAAAAGAGGCTCATATGCAATGAAAATATCCAAGTCTCTTTGAGAATCCAAGTACCTTTGAATTCTAAACTATATTCCTAAATTTTTTGCACTTTCCTTTCCCTTCTTAATAATGATGTTGAGAATGACATCGTTATTAAGTGGGGGAGTTTGAAACAACCCTAGATGGTTACTAAGGTTAATCTAAAGCTAAATCATGTTCATATTTTAATCCCATTGCATTCAATAGATCATCAAATGATAACCCTGAGTATTTTCATCAAATTTGGTACCCTAATTAATACATTCTTGAATATTTTTATCGGACATCGCTAGGTCAAATGAGTATTTTTATCAAATTAGGTACCCTAATTTATACCCAAAATATTTTGATCTCAAATATAATACTTGATTATAATTTTTAATTTATAACCCCCAAATTAGCTAGGGGTGCAAGTTTGGGAGTTTTTGGTGGTCATTTAAACATTAAATGAATTTAAATTAAATTGGGAAAACTGCACAAAAGGGTTCCTAACAATTTATAATTGCAAATCTATCCTTTCCAACAGTCGGCTGCCTCTCAAATTGTAGGCGTCATTTGGGCTATTGATTTCATAGATCTGATCAAATGATTCACGCCTTCGATTATATCTGATCCATCTCAAACATTTCGCGGCTCTGAGATGGGATCTAATGGCATCTACTGATCCGCATTAAGCATCCTCGATCGTCCATCAGATCTTTGGATCTGATCCAACGGATGATATTCCTTCTGTGACTGGTCGTTACCTATCTGACGATCTGAGTGGTTTTAGTCCAACAGATGGTCCATCAGACGGCTGCGCCCTTTCCAACGACTAGGGATCTTCTTCCTCTTTCGCTCATGCTCATCACTAGAATCTCCCTCGTACAGCCATGTCCTCCAGGCTGTCGACAACTCCCCGTCCACCTTAGCATGCCGTTGGGATCTCTCCTTACATGGCTAGGTAGCCTGATAGGGCCCTGTGGCCTGGCCGAGCTCAATTTAGAAATTGAGAGCTCAGCCACGGCCCGAGATATCCTGCCGTCTCTGACCTGCCTCACGACACGCAATCCATTCTTTGAGGCTATAATAGCCTCATGATTCCTATTATGAATACTTGCTGGTCAATTGGATCTAATTAAAGCTTTTTCCAATTTTCTTCCCTCAAGGCAAGCTCTACAATTCCATACTATCTAAACATCCCAGTTCCTCCCAACTACATTCTGAGGGTGCCTTCTAGAGTTCAGGACCACTAGCTCTTCTCTGAAGCTCACCCAACCATTGAAGTAGTTCTTAGTTAGCTCACCTAATCAAACCAGGTACCCCCATTTCTATACATAGCCAATTAGGCTCAATTCCTCACTTCTTTTGATTCATAAATGAGCACTTAAATTAATTGAATCCATGATAATCAAATTTGAGAGCTGACTTAACCTTGATTGATTGAATCAATTGATCAGACTAAGGTCCGCTTGGGGAGCTGGGTCCGAGAAAGGACCCAGAAATCTAGCACGTTCCAAACCCAACCACCTTAGAGGTTCGCTTTGCCTCACCTCCCTGAAGGTATAGGGATCGTGCCCTATAGGAATTCGGGACTCTATGGGGGGAATTGAATCCCCACAGTAGTTTATTAGCGAAAGCCTCAAGCGAGTAAGGTCCGTGAGCTTCACAAGGGGATAATGGATGTGATCAGCACATCTCGACCCACTGATCATGTACGGATCAAATTGAGGCCGTGAAGTGGTCGAGGCACTCGGGAATCACCCTCAGATCCTAACCATAAATCCGTAATTCTCATGGATGAGAAGTTGGAGTCAATGGCACGGTGCCGGTCGTGCAAACCCACGAACCGCACGGTGCAAAGTATTGGGCCGTCGGGTCCTGACCGACCTGCACGGTTTGGATATTGGGCAGAGCCCGTTTAATAATATAAGAATAATCAAAATTATTTTTCCTTAAAAAAAATAATCTGAGTAATCAAACCATAGGGAAATTTAATTAAGAAAATGCAAATTAAATTAATGCAATAACTTTTGATTCATTTATCCAAACCATATAAAATTATGTACCATTTTGTTTAGAAAATCATAAGGATTAAGAATATACAATAATATTTAAGTTTCTGTGAATGAAATTTCTAATTATGCCTAATTACCTCAGAACTTAATTAGAGAAGTTTAACATGTATACTTAGCCAAATTGCATGATTCAAGTTTTATTATGCTTCTTATGCCTTGTAGAATGTATGTGCAAGGTGAATTAATTTAATGATTGATATTTTGTTAATTTACACTAATTCATGAAATACATGATTAGTGAAAATTAAGATTTGCAGCTTTCCAAAATACAAATTTTAAATCTTTGTCAGCTGGTATGACTAAGTAGAACTTAATGGCCTAGTTTTATGAATTTTGGATAATTACATTTATAATTAAGTGCTAATTTATTTTGGTTTGATTTAAGGTTTGATTAGCCTTAATTAATCTTTATTTTAGTTAATGTGAGGTTCTTATACTCCAATAATAGTAGTATGTATGTTAGAAACCTTATACTTTGACTAAGATATTTAAATACTTGATTTGACATTAACCAACATTTAAACCATAAGATCTTAAGGAAATGTTTAATTAAATCAATAATTGATTTAACATGGAATTGGACGTCAATAATGAACAGTAATCTTGCTAATTTTTTTATGGATCAATTTATATGCAAACATACTTTATTTGGTTAAGTTGTGGTTTAAGACTTAACTTGATAAGATTGAGTCTTTAATTTAATTAATTTAACTAAGACGCTTGATTTAAACATTTGATCTTACATAATTCCAAATAATCATTATTGAATTGCCATTGACCTTAACCATTAAATTAAAAAACTTAAGATATATAACAAACTCATATAATTGATCATCTAAATATAACCTTTAGATCTTTGATTTTCTCATAGGAAAGATTGTTAGAATAAACTAAATTATAAAATAATAATGATTTCTAAGATGATCAATCCCTAATAATTTATGTGACTGTATCCCGTAATTATAGCATAGGTTGTGATCAGATGGGTTACCCATCATATTTGTATGATCCAGCTTAATATATCAAGGATTGCATATTTAAAAAGAATCTTATAACTTAGACTATACTTGTATATGTCATTGCTTAGAAGTCTAAGGTAGAGAATTTAATGGTTTAATTAAATCAGTTACAAAACCTTTTAATAGCTAAACTATTGAGGTAAGAAGGGCTTATTGTCTGATTTTGAGGTAGAAGCTTAGATGAACTCTTAATATTTTTAGATTCTAATCTTAAATTCTTATGGTAGAATAACCTAAAGATTCTAGGATGAGACTCACCCTTTTGGTGGTATCCTAAGTTGAGTGATTTTTATGTCATATCCATAGAACCTTTGTGTATGACGCACCATAATGGGGTGGGGATTCATTAGTTTGTATGTCTTGATTTATAAATAGAATTATTAGAATGAGATTCAGTAGAATTATTAGATGAAAGTGATAGTGTATATCCATAGAACTTGAATATTTTAGTAAGAGATAAACTTGGTTAATTTACTTTGAACAGAACTGTAATATCTCAGTCTTATCCTATGTGTTTGGATAAGCACTGTTTAGTTTAGAATAAATCTCCCAAGTTCAACAGTGTTATAAGTAGGGGATTGAACAACTTAGTTTGAGAGAATAAATTATAACCAGGATTTTGTCCCCTTTCTTTATGCGTAATAATAAGTGCAGTTAAACGAAATAAGTGTTTCAAGTTACTTTTCTAATGACACCATAAGTTAGGTTTGTAATTAGGGTATTTAACAATATAGTTTGAGGGAATAAACTGTAAAATGATTATATCTCTTATCTTTATGTGTATTGATAAGTGCAGTTATGCAAATTAAGTATTAAAGCTACCCTTTTTTGAAACATACCAATCATGTATATGCAACTCTCCCCATTTGGTGATTTAGGGTGTAGTTACATTGAGAAATCATATAAATCAGTAGACTTAAATCAAGAGTCAAATTTAATTTAAGTAAATTCTACAAAATCAAGATAAATGGAATCATTATTGGAGTTTTATCAATTTCTGAATTTTGATGATTTGAAGCATATAGTCATTAATGCCTTGGCATATTCTAAATGCATAAGTCATGTCATTATTAGTGGAGCGCTTAGATTACCTAAGGACTCTGTTAGTAGAGCGTTCGCTCAGCTAAAATCTATGGGATGTCATGTGACATCGAGTGAACATACTTGTGGTATACAGTTCTGTGTATATATTCAGATGCATATGTAAATTTAGTGACTTGCAGCACAGTTTTAATTTATTATTTACTCAGTATCAGTTTCTTTACATTTTTTCTTGCCTTTAGTACTCAGTTTTCAATCTCAATTTTACTACGCCTTCAAATTTGTACTGTTTTGCATTTTCAGCTAAGTTATTATTTCTTGTAGTTTTATTTAATTACTCAAGTGTTAAACATTAGATGATTATAAATGTTTATAGTAGCTTACGATGTGCTAGACTTATTTTCTAACATGTAGTACTTTTGGGATCTGACAATTTGCCAAACTCAGAGCAGCTTGTGGAGCAAGATCAGGAGGCTTCACGAGAGATCCAAGAGGAGTTCGTGAAGTACTAGAGGACTCTTCATCGGCATTTACTTTTCCCTGTATTAGTTTACTTTCAGTTTGGTATTTAGACTATTTTTCTGTATTTACTTTTAAGTAAATTATTTGTATTAATTCTGGATATATTTTCTTTTCTTTTTCTGAGATGAATACTTTACTTAGTTTCTATGATGAATGATCTAGATGTATGCTTTAGCTTCCAAACTCTGTGTTTACTATTACTTATATTTAGTATTGTGATATAATCCGTATATGTGAAATGCTAGTACTCATGTATATCAAATTCTCCTTCCACTCATAATCCAATGTACTCAAGTACCCTACCTAATACTTAAGATAAGGTATTTTATGCTTATCTTACGGATTACTACTCATCTCTCTTTCCTTTGAGGCTGAGTTCAGAAGCTCAGTCTGTCTTTAGAAGCAAGTTATCCGGGGAGATTCAGTAGTCATTCCCGAGTAACACACCATTCCACTGCCATTTGTTTTAATAATAATAACTATCCCTTTTACGCGCGGCGATGAGACGGGGCATTACAACTTGGGGGAAAGATCTCTCCACCTCCGATGACGATGAAGTTCCAACCACCTATTCTACTATATCTCCCATGTTTTTCCTTACTTTAGAAAGCTCAATGACAAACAATACACAACTCATATAAATACCCTAATACTCAAAACACATACAAAGAAACCACTCTATCACTTGCTGAGATCTTACCACATGCTAGGATCTTTGTAGAGTTCAAATAATGCAGAACAATTGGTGTAAATGATGTGTAAATCAAAATAAAATAAGAAAAACTCACCCACATGCAAACACAATCACATCACAAGTCAAGATATTTACGTGGTTCAATGCTAACACTTATGTCCACAGGGAGGAAAGCAGAAAAATTTTTAATATTGGAGAAGATTCAGTTGTTTTAGGGTTTAGAAACCCTTACCCAACCCTCTTCTTCTTCTTTGGAGCAGCCACCATACACACAACCTAAATGGAGGCTGTCAAAGTCTATTATAATAGTTCTCTAACCCTAAAAAGGGCTTAGAAAACATTTATAGGGGGCTCAGAATCGTGCCGGCTGAGCCACGGGTACCGTGACGCCTCTCAGGCGACCAGGCGCGGTGGCGTCTTGGGCATCCAGGCATTGCAGTGCGCGATGACGCCCTCCTCTCGGGCGACCAAACAGACGCCCGACGCTGTGGCGAGCCCTGTTGCCTTCCAACGCATGTTGTGGCACGCTAAGGCGTGCTTATAGAACAGCTCTTAATTAACAATATCAGTATATATACAATAAAATATATATAATATGCTAATTTAATATGTAAGTATTTGACTGGTGAATTTCAGTTGCTTGATTTAAGTGCAAGACAAAATAAATTTAAATTAATTTTTATTAATGTGCATACGATAATGTACGTGATTGTGTAAGTGTCAATCAAGGTCTATGTTTTAATACTTCATTTATGTGAATGGTAATATGATTTAGTGGTCGAAGCCCAAAAACTTAAATTCTTAACATTCGTAAAGTTTAAATACACTACCAATCAATCATACATATTTATCTTATTGTTTGGTCTCTTAAATTTCCTTCACGGTGCTCACTCCTCCATAACCAAAAAAATCCTGTCCCAATTGTATGAGATAGATAAATTTATTTGTAAGTACATAATTGATTCAATATAATTTTTATGTAAAAAAATAAAGCACAAAACAAAAATCTAGCACCAAGCATAAATAATAATTTTTGATAGAGTTTGGCTTCGGTCGGCTGTCTGCATGGCCTTAGCTCAAGTTTGATTAGGACAAGGAAAAATATCGAAGTGGGCTGAAATATTAAAATAAATAAACTTATAAAATTGTTCGCATAAGTATTCGTCCTGTGCCTCTGCGTAAATTTTGAGTCCTGTCATTAGGTAACAGTAAATTTTGCTAGCCAGGCCGGGTCATGAACCAGTGTACTTCTTATTTTCTTGCCGGGCCAGGCCGGCGCGCTTCTAGCGACAGGTCATTCACTATTTCCCGAGACCTGCGTTTAACCTTTGTCGGGCCAGGTGGGCACTCCAGGTCTATGCCATATAAATTAATAAATAATATATATATAGTGTATATATGAGTACTATCATAGATCCAAAAATATAAATAAAATGACATTATCTTATGTACCGAATTTGATTTTTCTGATGCAATTAAAATATTTCATATAGTTTTTATTCTTGTATTATTTTTTGAGATATTTAAAAATTAAATAAATATAAGGAGTCTTGCTTTCGTGGCAAATTTACCACAAAATTTCCATAAAAGCGAAATTACAGTTGATGCTAGCTTTAGAGTGGAAGTGCAATTTCTTATATATATATATATATATATATATATATAAATATAATATTTTATATTTTTTTATAAATATTAATTTTTAATCATTATTTTGACTAATTAATTAAATTTTAATTTTAAATATTTTAATAATGATATGATATTGGAGAGGATATACTCGAGGTATTATTGGCGAAGCTCTATATATATAATAAATTAAATAAAATTGAAAAAATTAAAAGTACTAAAATTTTAAAGAAATGAATACGGGAACAATCAAATATAACTAATGAATTGGTACTTGGAAAAGAAATTATAATTTTCTAATAACACCGTTCACAATAACACCGTTCACAATAACACCGTTCTCTAGTAGCCTATCTGGAGTGTTGTTCTTCCTGTGTCGTTTAGCTGCCCGCTCTCCGTCTACAAATACTCGCACTCCTTCATCACTCTTCATCACTCTTCATCACTCTCAGACTCACTCTTCTTCTGAGAGCGATGGAGCCCATAGCCTTCGAGTCTTCGGGTGAACAAGCAGCAATACCGCCGCAGTTCGTTTGGCCGAAGTCGGACCGGAGGCCGAGCGCCAGTCCGGCGCTGGAGCCTCCGACGGTGGATCTAAGGGGGTTCTCAGGAGGCGACGTGGCAGGCATCGAGGCTGTTGGGCGGGCGTGTGCGAGCCACGGGGTGTTCCAGGTGATAAACCACGGGGTGGAGGGGGCAGTGATGGGGGACGCGATCAGATGCACGAGAGAGTTCTTCGGCCTTCCGCTGAGGCGCAAAGGGAGGGCGGTGGGAAAGAGGGAGAACGGAAGCAAGTGGGGCTATGCCGGCGCCCATTCCGACCGCTTCACTGAAAACCTCCCCTGGAAAGAGACCCTCTCCCTCGCCTTCGACAGCGCTCATCCCACCTCCGCCCTCGTTGACTACTTCACTTCCAATCTTGGCAACGACTTCCACGAAATGGGGTCAGGATTCTCTTACCCACTTATAAATTTATAAGGGAAATGCATATTGAGATCACAATAATTCATCCAATAAATCATTTTAATACAATATTTTAAAATTATATTTATATTTTTTAATATAAAGAAATAAATACTAATAAATTAATATTCATATTTTATTATATGAATATCATTTATATTCATATTTATATATATATATATATATATATATATATATATATATATTCTTAAAAATATGAAAATTCTCCAATTTTAATGATTAGCACCCTGTCTTTTATTTCATTCTTCGAGCTTACCAAATTAAGTAATTGTTAATAAATATAAGTAATTGTTAATAAATATAATGTATTTCTAGCATAATTTATTTTGAAAAAAATTTATAAATTGTTCAAATTCAATGATTATATATTTACTTCAAACTTAACTAATTTCAAAAAAATAAAAAATTGAATTATTATTTGTCAAAAATTTAAATATTAATGCTTCGAAATATTAATATGATTCATATTTGATTTTTTTTTTTTTTTTTTTTGGTTGCAAAAGTCTTTTTCTTAGATTTTTTCTTTTTTTCTTGATTTGCAAAAGTCTTTTTTTTTTCCAAGCAAGTTTAATTTTATAAGCTATTAATATTTTTTTATTTTTGCCATGAACTTTGTGAGAAGATTTAGGTATTTTTTTTCATTCGATCTCAATTTTTTTTATTTTATATTGATTCTTATTGGTTAAATAAAATCATTTTTTTTCAAATTTTCTAATTTGTGCATTAATTACATGATAAAATAATAATTAGAAAATAGTTTTCTTCTAAAATTACCTCAACAAAAATTTTTTGGATAAATATTTTAATTTTACCAATATTTTTTGTTCAATCCTTTTTCATTGAATACACTCTTTTATTTTTCAGAGATACTCTAAGATTATTTAGGTACCACTATATTTTATAAACTTCACATTTAACCATTTGTATAGTGTTCTTATATATATATAGATAATGTTATTCTCTTACTTTGAGCCAAATATAAATACTAGTGGTACAAAAATTAAAATTCTAAAGCCTAGGCTACATAGTTTATATAAATATATGTATAATAATTTTTTGGGAAGAAGTTAAATTTCAATAACACAATTATGTGATATATTAAGAGAAACTTTTTGATATGCCACATATGTTAATTGGATTTTAACTCTTGATATGTTAATAGTTTAAACTGATATATCAAGAGTTAAAATTCAATTATCATATCTACAATATTATTTATACACACACATTATATATATATATATATATATATATATATATATATATATATATATATATATATATATATATATATAATGTTTAGTAGTTAATTTAATTTGACGACACGTGTAATGATTTTAATAATAACAAAAGTACTGTTGGCAAATTTAATATTTATAGTAGAAGATAATGATTGAAAGCTAATTATAGTAAAAAAAATTGGATAGAATATTCTAAGTATACTATGATAGAGACTTGAGAACATAAGTTAAGTTATTTTAATTACTTAAGTTAAGTTATGTTAATTAGAGCTCAGTTCTTGAGGCATTATCATCAACCTCATCTTTTTAAAACTATAAAGTGAATGCATAATAATCTATGCATGCATATACATGTAGAATGGTATACCAAAGATATTGTGAAGCAATGACAAAATTGTCTGACTTGATCTTGGAGATGCTAGCAATGAGCCTTGGGATGGAACGCGGGGACTATAAAGAACTCTTCTCGGAAAGTCACTCCATAATGAGGTGCAACTACTACCCTATCTGCCAAGAGCCAGAGCTGACCTTTGGAACGGGCCCGCACTGTGACCCGACCTCCATCACCATTCTTCTCCAGCAGGATGACGTGCATGGTCTCGAGGTTTTCACTGCCGGCGAGTGGCATCTGGTCAAGCCGCTGCCCGGCGCTCTCATCATCAATATTGGCGACACTTTCATGGTACGCTTCCACCCTCTCCTCTTCGGCTTTGAAGTATTTATAATAACTTGTGAAATCAAGAGTGCATCTTTACAAGCCAGTCAACGTGTAGCTCGTGCTCCACTTGCTCATTCTTATTGGTTAAGCCGGTGGCGTCGGCTCCACCCGCTTAGCTGATGAAGATGTCTAAAGAGCATTAGTCTTTTGTTAATCTATGCAACCCATACTATATATTAAAAAGACTTCATTAGGTGGCCGTTTGGTGTAAAAATGGAAGCGTGTATTCAATTAGGTGTTATAAAGAAGCACTACAAAAAATAATAATTATCGCTAAGTCAAAAAGACAAATAGCACCAGTATCCTAATAATGTTAATACTATCCAACCATATATGTCCTAAGTGTTAATTTTGTCATAACTTTAAGGACTATATGTAAAATAATAAAATATAAAGTAATATTGCATTTCAAAATGAATTGGATAAAGATTAATTACATCTAAGTATCTTTAAAAAGCATAAATATTAATTTTTTGCATAAATGATAGGGAAGTTTGTTGAGTTTGTATTATTATTAGCATTAATAATTTATGTTAATGCGCTGGATAAATCAGTGGGAATGATCTTCGGCCTATTAAGGGCCCATATATGCAGTTTCCTAAGGTCTTTATAGGGAGCTGGCCAGTTGGGTGCTTTGTTGTTTTGTGAGAACAAGTTAAGAGCCATATGGGTCCACTTCCTTTCTCTAAAATTTCTAGGATAGTATGTGTAATGAAAAAACTAGTCACCATGTAGTGTACATTTAAAACTTTTTGAGAATTTGCACTGTATTACTTGTTTGCAGATATTTATGAACAATGCCTTACTTTCTCTCATATAAATCTGTTTTGCATGTTTGAAGGAAATCTAAAGTTAGGTCTAACTCATAAAAAAACAAAACGTGTAGCTGTTCAATAAATAGAACTTGAGATAATACAAGAAATAATTAAAGGGTATCCTCATATTTGGAGAATATTTTCATTCCAAACAAATTATATAAAGCTGTGATTTAGGGCATCCCAACATAGCTCTATTTCTTTGTTGCAGGCACTAACAAACGGTAGATATAAGAGTTGTTTGCATAGGGCAGTGGTAAACAAAAAGAAGGAACGGAGGTCTCTTGCTTTCTTCCTATGCCCGAGAGGAGACAGGGTAGTGAGCCCTCCTCAGTGCCTTGTCGACAAGGAACATCCAAGGAAGTACCCTGACTTCACATGGGCCGAGTTTTTTGACTTCACCCAAACTCATTATAGAGCCGACGCTCGAACCCTACAAACCTTCGTCAACTGGATAGGCTCTTCAAGTTAACTATATATATATATATATATATATATATATATATATTAATTTTATTTTATTTTTTGTTTTTTGTTTTTTGCATGTGTGATTGGTGTGATTTGAACCCATGACCCTAGATTAACAAATCCTGAGCCTCAACCACTAAGCTGCAACATTATTCATATATATATATATATATATATATATATATATAGAATTTTATGTCTTAATCATGAGTAATGCTTTAATTTGAGTAGGGCTTTACTCTATAATCTTATAAGACTTTTTGTTCAAATGATGCTTATATGAATGTGTTATATATATATATATATATATGAATATGTATTATCGCTTCCTTTCATGATCCCAAATGTTAATTAACACCAAATTTGGCACTTTTAGTATATATATATCTATATATATATATATATATATATATATATATATATGTGTGTGTGTGTGTGTGTGTGTGTGTGTGGAGGCCTTTCAATAACATCAATTACCCTTGTATATGAAGAAGTATCTATTGGCATTACATATATTTTTGGAAAAAATTGTTGGGGTCTTAAGTTTGGCGCATACATTCAAAGAATTTGAGTATGAAAACTTGCCTTCATTTTGCATTTGTTGCTCTACCTTTGTCAATGACAAGTATGGTTGTCAAACTTGGCATGCTGCTCTCAATTCAACTGTTGAAAATGATAACATACATTAGAATTTGATCATCTGCCTAACACTTTGTCAATTAATAAAAATTTACAAAATAACCATATGGATTATGTTAATTTACCTATTTCTACTAATAATATAATTATAAATGATCAACAAACGATCATGGAAGATTTGAATAATTCACTGTTGGAGAAGGAATGGTTGATTGTTTCATCATGGAATAAGTTTGCCTTAACTAATACTCCAAGCAGGGTTCCAAAACCTATACAAAATATAACTGTGTAAAACTCTAATAACTTGATATTGTTAAAATAACTTCCTCACCTTATATATTTAACTTGTTGGTTTAAAATAAAGGGGACTTGTGTGATAATACATTTCCTAATTGTGATGTTTATAGTGTCATTATTGATGAAAGCTTGGCTATTGCATATTTAAAATTAATGATACTACTGTGGATAATCTTTTTATTTACAAAAAAAGGCTTCATATGGGCATCTCTTAGTGGATGATCTCCTCCAAACAAAATATAATAATCTAGCTTAACATTTTTAATGTTATGGGTGTATTGAAACTTTAGATCATGTTTTCATCACTAAATTACTTTTTTCCTCAATCTAGGGTATGTTCTCATTGACCACAAATGTTTGTAGGCCTTTTAACCCTACATCAACTTTATAAAAATAAAATATCTCTATTAAGAATAATTATTAACTACACTTTGCGGCTTTAGTTGGCATGTACGTTCTTTGGAACCTCTAGGCTCATAGAAACTTTGTCAAATATCATAACTCATAATTTAATATCAATAGAATATGTCTAGTTTATGTAAGAAATCTACTTACTCCTAACCAAATCTCTTAGCATAATATTGATAAACAAAATCTAAATTTACCATCTCTCGTGCATGGCCTTATCAATATATTATTTAGGATTTTATATTTTGCAGCTTCTCATTTCAATTTCATTTTTATCTTTGGTGGGTGGCTTACTTATGTAACAATCCTAAGTTGTTACTTTGCTAATTCTAGATTGAATTAAAACTTACTTAAGTTTCCATTAGGATTTATATGTTATTAGAACCAAACTATAGAAATTTGGGATCCATCCAATCACAATTGAATTAATTTATTATTTTAAT
Source organism: Gastrodia elata (assembly GCA_016760335.1). Lineage (NCBI taxonomy): Eukaryota > Viridiplantae > Streptophyta > Magnoliopsida > Asparagales > Orchidaceae > Gastrodia > Gastrodia elata. Next base: position 27,021,940 of record CM028678.1, on the reverse strand, counting down.
CAATTTAATATCATCAAAATTAGGTAAATTAAATTGACCTACAAATCAAAATATGATTTCAATTTTTAATTCATCAGACCCTATTTAGCCAAGGGTGAAATTTTGAGAATTTTGAAGATCACTTAATCTTAAGTTGTATTTTATTTAATTATGTTTACTTATTATAATTTATTTAATTATTTAAATCCAACTAATCCCAACAGTTAGCTGAGTCCGCTGTCGGGACAGTGGGCGATCAACTGCGGGGTTCTAAATGCTCAATAACTAAAATTGGCCCCATCCAGCCCTCCAAACAACCCAATAAGATGACTCTGATCAAATCTTTTTGGATTGTGAATTTAGGAGAATACTCGATAGTGGGATATTGGAGATCCTAAGCTTGTATATTCTCAAAATAGTTAGAATGAATTAATTAGATAACATAGTATATCATAGATCTTGTTGAAAAATTACTGCTCAATCCTTGAATTGTTGCATCATTCTCTTATTTTGAACTAGTTAGCCTTGAGCATAATATACTTGGAATATTATTGAATATTTGATAAATGCACAATGATATTTTCTTATGCATATGATAAAATAATATCATATCAGTATATAAATATGACAAAAAGTAAAATATTTCGTAAAATATGTCATAGTATTTATGTCTCATTAATTCTTATTGTTCAGATTGGCTCGGATCTAGCTCTTAGATGACTCAGTTATACTGCAATAACCCTAGGTTGTTACCTAGCTTAGTCTAAGCTTAATCTGTGGGGCCCCGCACCCTCTGCGCCATGCTAATACTGATAATAGCACAAACAGGAGAAGTGCGGTGCTACAACTGTGGCAAATTCCCCACTTAAGTAAAGTCAGGTAGGACCCAACCTACCTTAAGCCAAGGATTTGTCACCTGGAACTATGAATATACATCAATACAAATCAAAGTGGCGGAAGTAGAAAACATTATAATATAACATCCACATCACAACATAGTATAAGAGAGTAAAAGAAGCAGTAACTCAGATCAAATACAGAAAAATAAATACATTCAGAATTTAATTAATACAGACTAAATTAAAAGAAATATCTCTCAAAATCTCACAGCAAGAAGGAAAATCTAACTAAACAGCAGTGGGAAGATCCTCCTCCTACACCGACTCCTCTCCTGCAGCACTACCAACGAACAGCTCCAAATATGTCATTTGTCAGTATCACAAATGCCAGGGCCCCAGCCAATAAAAGAAAAGGTTATAGTTAGACAATTGTCTAAGTACATTTTAGGCTATTTAAGTGAACTGAATATTTAGGATATCACATTTAAAGGTTTTAAACATGTAAGCATTATAAGGTGCTACAAACTATAAAGAACGGGATAGCCATAAACTAATCATTTATAGCTAATCAGTAAGTTTGTAAAAATAACATACAAAATAGCAACTAAAGATGATGATGCTAAAAGCAAAATAATTGTAACTACTAAATCTTAACATGCTTATGATCACATGGATACATGCTGAGTATATAAAGAACACAAGTGCTTAAATAAACATACAATTATAGCATCCTAAATATGCCAATATTTAATACTAATCAATAAGAGCATTTAAAAAGCATGCAAATTAATATGGAAAAGGCCACTGAGGCATGTGGCAAAAGTAAATTAAGTATATGAATGAGCAAAAAGTAAGGCCATAGAAACATATGATAAAGCAAGCCAAGCACTAAAGTAAGGCCACTGAAGTATGTGGCAAAGCAAAAAAAATACTGAAAATTGAACTGAAGTAAGAGTAAGCCTAAGACATATTACTGCCATAACATAAACAGGCCTTACAGAGCCTCTGAATTAAAAGTTCAACATGTGTCCATCCTAGGCATCCACAGAGCTAGGTTCAAGTTGAACTTATAGAATAAGATATGTATCCATCCTAGACATCCGCAGAGCTAGGTCCGAGTCTATTCTATAAAAAAACTAGAACTGAAGAGGCAGACTAAGCTAGGATATACTCTACTAGCCGAAAGTACTGAAAGAACTGAATGAATGTTATGCTTTTCAAATACTAACTTAGGATGTATCTTCCATATCATAAGTTTACCTATTATGCTCAAGGAATGAGGCTCAATATTCAAGGTGTGCAAAGCAATCAAGTCAAGTAAACAAGAGACTCAAATAGGCTCATGTGATATCCATTGTTTTCTAATTTATCCAAATCTAACTATTCTGAGAAGATACAAGTTTAGGATCTCCAATATCCAGCTATCAAGTATAATCCCTGATTCACGACCTTAATGTTAACATTAGAACTTAACAAGTTCTAATTCATAATCATATGATGATTATAAAGGTTTAAAGTAAGTAAATCAATGACTTAATTATTATTATTTTCCTCTCTAAACCCAAATCTTGATTAAGTAAATCAAGATTATGGATTCTGGATCCAACCTCCACTTTGGTGTTCAAATCTTAAATCCAAGGTGATGTCCTAATGAGGATCTAAGGTTCACACTTAGACATAATTTAAAGACAAGGAATTTTATAAGCTGAAGTATTTAGAAACTAAGATCTTAATGAAAAGTTACTCTACTAATTATAAGATAAAATAATCAATTAAAAATTAAGAATCTAAGATCTAAATTCAATCTCTAGGATAATTACATTATCCTAAAGATTGAATAAATCCTACACCCACAAGGAAGATTTCAGCAGGATTAAACAGTTAATCAAGTAAGAAATTCTAAATGAAGGTAATTCAATTTAATTAGATGATCTGAAGGTTAAGATCTAAGATCTAAGATCTAGGGTTTAAAGTCTGATCACTTAGATCTAACTAATGAATTTAATTTTTAGGGTTCTTTAAAGCTTTTGCTTTTACTTTCTTAAAGACTATAATTCATGAATAAACTTAGGTAAGATAACTAGGATTAGTAACTTAAACATTAATATTGATTAAGCTAAGACTTTTAGGAAGGGTCTTAAGATCACTTAAGATCTTAAGAGCTTACTTAAGGATTTTAAGATTTAAATACTAAGATTTAATCATGAGGTATACCACTTAGCAATTGATATTAATATATTTTATTATTGATTATAATCATTTTACTTAAGATTCTTAGGGTTTAGGGGTACTTAAGCACATTTTGGTCAAAATGACTAAAATACCCCTCTTAAAGCTAAAAATGGGATTTTAGGATTTAATAATCCAAATTGATTCAAATATCTCTTAATGAGCTTCATATTGACTAATGAAGTAGGATAAACACTTATCTTAGGGTTTTGGATATTTCATTTTACTTAAATCAATCTATTGGATCCTTGATTTTATTTTAAATTATTATTCCTTGCATTTTTTTGATTAAAATAGTATATTGGAACATATTATTTTGATAAGTATAATTAAAGTTATTTCATTTATTTATTATGCATTTTTATTTAAATCAAACCATAGGGTATTTAATTAAACCTATTTACATAAAAATTAATAGAAGGAAAATAATTCCTAAGTAATTTAAATAAAGCCGAGGCCCAAAATCAGAACCGCGCGGGTCAGGGTCTGACCCGACCCGAAGCGCCAGTGCTTCGTCCCCGATACCCCCCTTACGCAGACAGCCGCGGGGAGGGAACCTTAAACCGCCAAATTTGCCACCGGTAGGCCACGCCGTGACCAGCATTCAATCGCCACACCTTCAAGAGGTCAAGGCATATCGATTGAATCCGAAAGCCCTAAGTGGGGTGGGCTAGAATGCTAAATGACTACTCCATCGAACATCCATTTACAAATGATTAGGGTTTGCTGTGAGGGGATAGTTCTCCTCACAGAGGCCATTAAACAGACGAGGCTCAATTCCTACACCATCAGTGAGGTGAGGCAAGTCGATCCCCCAAGGTTTCGCAGCCTGGGGTGTAGCCAATCGCTGGGTCCTTACTCAAACTTAGCCATGGCTCGATCGCTAGCTTGATCGATCGATATGATTGATTAGAGCTAGCTCAGACCCTGGAACAATCAGATTAGGTTTTCTAGGGGGCTAAGGTCAATTAGATGATATCCAGAGGTTCAATTAAAAGATATAATAGAGAACTGAGCTCACACAACTCAGTTGGGAAGAAGCTGTACTTGAAGTCGAGGTTGTAGGCATGGTTGAGAGGAATCGAGGTGAGCTGGAGCTTCCCAAGCAGTAGGCGCGGGTTCACAGGGGGTCTGAACACTAGACGAACCCTTTATCAGTGGTTTGCAGTTCTAGAAAATGCCAGAATTTACCAAGTGTGACGGGAGCTCCATGGGACTTCGGCTGGAAAATTGAGAGATCACACTGAGCAAAGGGACTCACTGTAATACTCTGGGGGTATTTATAGGCAGAAGGAGCAATGGGGGTGGATACCAGAGCTCGGGAATGGAGGAAGGCTCGGGCCAAAGGGAAGGCTTGGTTCCAACGGTCATGGGCAAATTGGAGAGACCTACTGGCAGGAGATCGTACTGAGGGTAGGAGAGGAATTTTGGCATCTCCCCGTACTGCCATGAGGGCTGGAGGTTACCTGGTTGTCGAGGGAGACCAAATGCGGATGGGCAAGGCAAGGGAGATGATCCACAGTCCTCGGGGTGCTCCGGGCCATCTGATTGATCATCAAACAATGTGGAACTGCTCTGATCTCCTGACACTTAACGAACAAATGTGGGTAACAGATCAGCCATTGGATCAGATCGGGAGGTCCTACGGTTGATCGAGGATACTTACGACGGATAGCTAGATGTCGTTGGATCGGAATCTCGGAACCGCGGAACAATCAAGATAAGATGAATCCGATTGAAGGCGCGGGCTATTGGACCAGATCCGTGGAATGAATGACTCGGATGGTGCCCGCAGTTTTGGGGTCAGCCGACCATCGGAGGGAGGGTACAAATGCGATTAGGAATTGTTTAGAACCCTAATTTGCAATTGAACTAATTTAAATTAAATCCAAAATAGGCCTAAATGACCTCCAAAAATTCCCAAAATTTTACACTTAGCTAATTTAGTGGTGGGAAATTCAAAAATGAAATTAGATTTTGATTTGTAGATTAAATTAATTTAGGTATTTTCTAGGGCTCAAAAATAGCTAAAAATACCAAAATTCTCAATTTTGCTCAGATTGATTTCAAACTTCTAGGGTTAGATTTAAATGACCCATTGAGTCTAATGGAATCAAATTAGAGCTTAGTTTAGTTTAACTAATCTGAACTTAGCTATGGTCACATCTAGGGTTGTTGCATAATCATACCTTAATTATAGTTATATTGCATTCAATATATTATTTTAAGCTTCAAGAGTCATTGCTTATGCATCTCGTCAATTAAAACCGCACGAAAAGAAGTATCACGTCCATGATCTAGAATTAGCCGATGTAGTTTATGCTTTGAAGATTTGGCATCATTATCTTTATGACATCCAATGCTCTATTTTCACTGATCATAAGAGTCTGAAGTATATCTTCACTCAACATGAACTCAACTGTCATCAGTGAAGATGGCTTGAGTTAATCAGTGATTATAATTTAAATATCCAGTATCATCCCAGCAAATTAAATGTTATAGATGATGCACTCAGCCGCCATGCTACACTATCTGCTATTATAGCTTTTAGTTCCTCAATAGAAAATTTTTGTAAGCTCAATATCAGGCCCATCAGTGGTACTATTATAAGCGAGCTAATATCCATGAGTACCGTAGAACCCACATTTCATTGTAATGTCTCCATCTCATAGACAAAAATGAATACTATCTGAAGTTCAAAATGGAGATTGAAAGTGGCTGTCGTTTCAATCTGCTCTTGCGAGGAAATGTAATATATCTAAGTGATCATTTATGGATTCTCAAATTCATGCATCAAAAAAACTTAATTGAAAGCCACAATTCTGGGTACCAAGTCCATCCCAGCAGTACAAAAATGTTTCAAGTTCTAAAGAAGTCATTTTGGTGGCCTGGAATGAAGAAGAGCGCGACAAAATTTGTTGTAAAATGCCATGCTTACAAACTGGTCAAAGCAGAACACCAAAGGCCCGGAGGACTTCTCCATCCTCTAGCAATTCCTAAATGGAAATGGTTCGACATTTCCATGGACTTTGTAATGGGCTTACCCAAGTCAAGGTCCGGTGCTAATTCTATTGGGATCATAGTTGATCGACTGACTAAATAGGCACATTTCATTCCAATGCATCAAACCGATTATGTGAAGAAATTTGCAAAGTTGTACATTAAGGAAATTGTCAGGCTTCATGGAATTCCAAGATCAAACGTATCTGATCGTGATAGCAAATTCACTTTAAAATTTTGGCAGGCTATGCATCAAGACTTGGGGACTACCCTAGCCATGAGTACTGCTTTTCACCCACAAAATGATGGTTAAACTAAAAGAGTCAATCATATTCTGGAAGATCTCCTGCATCTATGTATTCTGGATTTTGGAGGTTTCTGGGAGGATTATATTCACTTAGTAGAATTCGCTTATAATAACAGTTTCTAATAGAGTATTAGCATGACTTCATATGAAGCCTTATACAAAAGGAAATGCAGTACTCCACTAGCATGGTTTGAAATAGGCAGTGTGCATTTATATGGTTCAAACTTAGTGCAAGAAATAAATAAGAAGGTGCAATTGATCCAACAATGAATTAAAGCAGCTCAAGATCATCATAGTAAATATCACGATGCCCATCATCGTTCTCTGGAATTTAATGTTCAAGATTTTGCGTATCTCAAATTAAGCCCGATGAAAGGTGTATATCATTTTGGTGTAGTTGGAAAGCTCATTCCTCACTATGTCAGACCATTTGAAATATTAAAAAAGATAGGCTCTACAGCTTATAGATTGAAACTCCTGGAGGATTTTTTTGCAGTCCACAATGTATTTTATATTTCATCACTATGGAGATGTCTTCATAATCTATCTTATTTAATTCGAGTCCCAGCAATATCTCTCCAGTCAGACCTTTCTTATGCGGAGGAGCTTATCAAAATCTTAGCTCGTGACTAAGAGCAATTGAGAAATTTCTCTATCCCTATGGTGAAGGTTTAGTGGAGGAATTGCTCTCTTGAAGAATCAACTTGAAAAAAGGAGGCTGATATGCAAAGACAATATCCAAGTCTCTTTGCAAATCAAGGTACCTTTATTTTTGAATCATGTTCTTAAATTCTGTGTTTTCTTTTCCCTTCTTAGGATGATGTCGAGGATGACATCATTCTTAAGAAGGGAACCTGAAATAATCCTAGGTTTTTACCTAGCATAATCTAAGGTTAATCATGCCTTAATTATAGTTCCATTGTATTCAATATACCATTTCAAGCAAACCCTGAATCTTTTGGGTCAATCAGACCTCTTTAGGGCAATTAGCCATTTCATCAATTTAAATACCCTAATTAAGACTTAAAATATTTTGACCTCAGAATTAAAATTTGATTTCATTTTTGAATTCTTCACCCCCAAATTAGCTAGGGGTGAAAGTTTGGAGAATTTTGAATGTCATTTGGACCCTAATTCAATTTAAATTAAATTGGGATAATTGCACATAAGGGATCCTAACATTTAATATTTGAAAATCTACCCTAAATCATTTTTTTCATTCAGGGTCCACTGTGCGGACTGCGGGTGATCCACTGTGGAGTCCAGGTCACGCGATAGAGGAACTCCGCTCCATCCCATCATTCCTATCGGTGATCCTATGGCTAGGATTTAGATCCGCGGAGCCGTGGATCTGCCGTTAGATCGGCCCGTGGATCATATCGACCCGTGGATATGAGCGATTCGAGCCGTTGCGCCATCTGATTAATAAATCAGATAACATTCGAGGCACCCCGCCACTGTGGACCTATATCCCAATCGCCCCCGCTCTCGACAATAAAGATCCCCCATACTGCCAGCTGCCGCACCTGTCTCCCACTCGAGCGTCCACCTCAGCAGGTCGTTAGGCCCTTTCCACTCTCGGCCTAACCTCCCAATTAGGCCCCATGGCTTGATTCCTCCAATTGTAGAAATTTGGGGGCTTGGCCATGGCCCGATCCCCCAGGTTTCCCCAGCCCACTGGAATACTCCTAATACATCCCTAAGGCTATAAATAGCCTCAGGATTCCTCCTAAGGTTGGCTTACTGATCAGTTGAGCTCATTTCAATGTTCTTCCCCTTCCACCATTGCAAATCTGTTGAGCTCTCTCAGGCGTTCCAGTGCTTGTGTACTGCTGATAGAGGTGACTCATGTTGTTCAGGATCCATAAGAGCCCTCCTCTGAAGCTTAGCAGCTCTTGCATTGCCTTTGTCGCTCGAACCTAATGGATAGATCTTCTGATTTTTCATAATTACTTCATAACCTAATTAGGATCGATTAGCATGTATAATTAGCCAAATTACATAATTTAGGTGCCATTATGTTTCTAATACCTTGTAGAATGCATGTGCTAGGTGAAATAATTTCCTGATTATTATTCTCTTAATTATTCCTTAATTTTGTAAAAGTATGATTAGTGAAAATTAGTGTTTTTTTATAGCCAAATCCTTCAAATATAGTCTCTCATTATTTGCATTATCTATTAGAACACACTTGCCAAGTTTCATGAAATTTTAATGGTTGGATTTGTAAATAAGTGCTAATCCATTTTTCTTAATTTAGAGTTTGATTAGCCTTAATTACTTTTTGTTTTATGTAAATTCATGTTCTTATGTTTCAATAATAGTGAAATGATTGTTAGAGAACTCTAATGATCACTTGGGCATCTTAAGTGATTAAATTGATATTAATCCATAATTGAACTTAAGAATCTTCAGAAAATGATTAAGTAAATTAATCGTAATCCTAAATCTTGAAATAAACATCAATAATACACCAATAATCCACTAATTTATCATTGATCCATAAATTAAATAATTGATCTTGGTTTGGTAAAGTTAAGATTTAAATCCTAACTTATCTTAATTAAGATCTAAACCTTAATCACTTTAAATAAATCAACTCGATTTGACAGATAGATTTATTTGCATAATTTCAATAATGCACCCTAATTTGATATTGATCTTAACTCATTAACTTAGAACTATAAAGATCTTTAATAAGCTATGTGATTGGTCAATCTGTGAATACTTTCCTTTTAATCCTTGATTACTACTTAAGTAAGATTAAAAATATAATGTAACCTATCAAATATAACGGATTTATGAACCAATCATTTCTTAATGATTTATAAGATTAAATCCCATGATTTTTGCATAGGTGATGATCAGATGGGTCTACCCCTGATCAAATTAAATCTTATAGAAATAAGAAGTTTGAAATTAGTGTAAAGCATAAGACTTAACTTTTCTTTTAAGTTAAAAGTGCAAGATCATTATGGTCTTGCCTTAACTAGAATAATTGATAAGCCATAAATAAATAATCTATTGAGGTAGGAAGAGCTTATTGTCTACATCTTGAGGTTGGAACTCTTAGACGCTCCTTATTAGATTTAGATGCTTGATCTTAGACTCTTGTGGTAGGATTACCTAAGAACTTAGCTTGAGTTTCTCCCATGTGGTAGTAACCTAAGATTTAGTGACCTTTAGGTCATATTCTTGGAACCTTGTGTAGTACCCATTTTAATGGAGTAAAGATTCATTAGTATGATAACCCTTACTATTTAAATAGATTTTCGGAAATGAGTAGACTATTAGTAGAATGTGAAAGTGTATATTCATAGTGCTAGATTATTTCAATAAAACTTAGGATTGGATGAGTCACTCTAGGTAAGATTGTAGAGCTTCAATCTTATCCTATGTGTTTGGATAAATACAGTCAACTTAGAGCAAATTTTCCATGCCTAAGTGTTTCATAATTGGGTAAACTTGGATGCTTTGTTTGTGATAATAAACTGTTACCGGGTCCTGCCCCTTATCATCGTGCACTTCGATAAGTGCATTTAAATAAACTAAATATCTCAAGTCATCCTTTTCAGAGCACTAAGTATGGTTGTGATTATGGTATTTAACAGCTTAGTTTGAGAGAATAAACTATAACCAGGTTATGCCCTTATCATCACACACTTTAATAAGTACAATTAAACAAACTAAGTGTAAATTTACCTTTCTTGGAAACATACCAACTATGTGTATATAATCCTTTCAGCTGATGATTCTATATGATCTTAATTTAAATAATTCAGTAAATTAGAATTAGGAGTCAGAATTCGCTTAGGTGAATTCTGCATAATGGATAAAAATGGAATACTACTTGATATTGATTTGATTTTGGAGATTTTTATGATTTAACGCATATCAGCATTAAAACCTTGGCATATCATAAATGCATAAATCATGTCAGCATTAGCAGAGCAGTTGGCTCACCTAAGGACTCTATTAGTGGAGCATTCGCTCACCTAGGAAATCTTGGTGTGTCCATGGGACACCAAGTCAGCAGTTAGTTGCAGTTTCAAATTTATTTATTATTTTTTTTACATTCAGTCTTAGTTTATAATTTCAATTTATAGTTCAGTATACAATATTAGTTACGTTACTTCAAATTTATATTGTTTTGAGATTTCAGCTATTTTACTGTCTTCTCTACAATTTTGTTTAAACTACTTAAATGTTAAATAATATATAGTTGTAAACTGTTAGAGCAGCTTTCAATGTGTTAGACTTCTAGTCTAACACGTGGTACTTTTGGGATCTGACATTTGCTAGATTTTGAGAAATTCGTGGAGCTAGATCAAGTGGATACTCAAGAGATTCAAGAGGAGTTCAAGGAGCATTAGAGGACCATTCTCCAGCTCTTACTTTTTGCTTAGATATTTTTCAATTCAGCACTTAGACTTTGTTCTATATTTCATTAAAATTATTATAATAACTCTGGATGTTTTCCCTTTTGTTTTTCTGAGAAGAATATTTTATTCAGTTTCTGTGATGAGTATTTCTGGATGTATGCTTTAACTTTCGCACTCTGTATTTACTTCTACTTATGCTTGGTTTTGTGATGTGACTAGAATGTTCATAAAATATAGTATTCATGTAACTTGGATCATAATTATATTCACAATCCAATATACATGAGTACCTTACCTAATACTTAAGATAAGGATACTACACTTATCTTAAGGATTAATAATCATCCCTCTTCTCTCGAAGATGAGTTTCAGTAGTTCTTGTGCTCAGTAGGTGTATTTGGGGATATCATGTTTCCTTCTCGAGTAACACACTGTTTCACCGCCAATTTGTTATCCATTAAATAAATTGCGTGCAACGACGGGATTGGGCATTACAAGTTGAGAGTCAAAAATTCTGATACAAAAAAGACAACATTTAGAACTTGACATGGACACTATGAGTTTTTGGTAACATCTTTTAGTTTAACAAATGCACCGTCCATCTTTATGAGCTTAATGCAGCATGTGCATAAGGTATATATGGATAAATTTGTCATCATCTTCATCGATGATATTTTGATCTATTCAAAAAGTTAAGCAGATCATGAGAATCACATAAGAATGGTACTATTGGAACTTTTAAATCACGAACTCTATGCCAAGTATTCCATGTGCAAATTCTGGCTTGACTCAGTCACTTTTATGGGTCATGTCGTAGATGCTCAAAGAATTAGAGTAGATCTGAACAAAGTTAGTACCATCTAAGATTGGTCACAACTAAAATCTATGATTGATATCAGAAGCTTTCGGGGACTAGCAGGTTATTACAGGAAGTTTGCAAAAGGCTTTTCTTAGATAGCATCGCCTCTAACAAAGTTGACTCAGAAGGCAGTGCTGTTTATTTGGAGTCTCAAATGTGAGAATGCATTTCAGTCGCTAAAAGGTACTCTCTCTTATGCTCCAGTACTTGTCTTACCCAAGGAAGGTCTCAACTACTAAGTCTATATCGATGCTTCAGGAATAGTCTTGGGGTGAGTACTAAAGCAGGAAGGAAAGGTCATTGCTTATGCATCTTATCAATTAAAACCACACAAAAAGAATTATCCTGTCCCTGATCTGGAGTTACCCGCTGTAGTTTTTGCCTTGAAGATTTAGCGTCATTATCTTTATGGCGTCCAATGTTCCATTTTCACTGATCATCAGAGTCTGAAGTATATCTTCACTGAGCGCGAACTCAACTATCATCAACAAAAATGACTTGAGTTAATCAATGATTATGATTTAAGTATTCAGTATCATCCCAGCAAAGTGAATGTTGTAGATGATGCACTCAGCCGCCATGTTACTCTATTCGCTATAATTGCTTCAAGTTATTTAAAAGAGGAATTTTGTAAGCTCGATATTAGGCCCATCTGTGGTACTATGCTAAGCGAGCTAATATCCATGAGTACTGTAGACCCCACTTTTTTATCGTGATGTCTTCATCTCACAAACAAAAGATGAAGACTATTTGAAGTTCAAAATGGAGATCGAAAGTGGCTCGTCTGTGGTACTATGCTATGCGAGCTAATAGCCCAAAGGACTTCTCCATCCTCTAGCAGCTCCTGAATGGAAATAGTTTGATATTTCCATGGACTTTGTAATGGGATTACCCAAGTCAAGGTTTGATGCTGAGTCAATTTAGGTCATAGTCGATCAACTGACCAAATCAACACATTTCATTCTCATGCATCAAACTGATTATGTGGAGAAATTAGCAAAGCTATACATTAAAAAAATTGTTAGGCTTCATGAAATTCCAAGATCAATCATATTCGATCGTGATAGCAGATTCACTTCCAAATTCTAGCAGGCTGTACATCAAGACTTGGGGACTACCCTAGCCATGGGCACCACCTTTCACCCAATAATTGATGGTGAAACAGAGAGAGTAAATCAGGTTCTAGAAGATCTCATGTGTCTATGTATTCTGGATTTTGGAGGTTTCTAGGAAGATCACACTCCCTTAGTAGAATTCGCTTATAATAAAAGTTTCCAATCAAGTATTGGCATGGCTCCGTATGAAACCTTAAACAAAAGAAAATGCAGTACTCCATTAGTATAGTCTGAAATAGGCAATGTACAGGTATATGATTTATACCTAATGGAAGAAATAAATAAGAAGGTGCAACATATCCAACAATGAATTATAGAAGCTCAAGATCATTAGAGTAAATATCACGATGCCCATTATCGTTCTCTAGAATTCAATGTTGGAGATTTTGCATATCTCAAAATAAGCCCAATGAATGGAGTATTTCATTTCGGTGTAGCTGGGAAGATTAGTCCTTGCTACATCGATCTATTAGAAGTGTTAGAGAAGATAGGCTATGCAGCCTATAGATTCAAACTCTCGAAGGATTTCTCTACAGTTCATAATGTATTTCATAGTTCATCACTACGGAGATGTCTCTGTAATCCATCTCATTTAATTTAAGTCCTAGCTGTATCTCTCCAGCTGAACCTTTTTTATGCTGAGGAGCCTATCAAAATCTTTGCTTGTGAAAAGCAACTGAGAAATCGCTTTATCCCTATGGTGAAGGTTCAGTGGAGAAATTGCTCTCTTGAAGAATCTACTTGGGAAAAAGAGGTTGATATGCAAAGAAAATATCCATTTCTCTTTAAAAATCCAGGTACCTTTGATTCTTAATCATGTTCTAAAATTCTGTATTTTTTTCCCTTCTTAGCATGATAGCGAGGACAGCATCATTCTTAAGTGGGGATGTATATAACAATCCTAGGTTGTTACCTTATTTAGTCTAAGATTAATCATGCATTGATTATAGTTCCATTATCTTCAAAATATCATTTTAAGCTAACCCTGAAAGTTTGGGGTCAATCGGACCTCTCTAGGGCAATTAAGCCATTTGATCAATCTAGATACCCTAATTAAGACCTAAAATATTTTGACCTCAGATTTTAAATCTGATTGTATTTTTGAATTCATCACCCCCAGATTAGCTAAGGGTAAAAATTTTCAAGAGTTTGGAGATCATTTGGACCATAATTTAATTTAATTTAAATGGGATAATTGCACATAAGGGATTTAAACAATTAATAATTGCAAAACAACCATAAATTGTTTTACCAATCTGAGATCCACTATGCAGACCACAGGTGATCTGCTATGGATCCCTGCTCCATCTCATCATTCCTCCTGCTGATCCTACGGCTAGAATTCAGATCCGCGGAGCCGCATATTTGCCATTAGATTTATTCCATGGATCCTACGGCCCAGATCGCTCCCAGATCGACCATTAGGATTTGAGTGATCCAAGCCATAGAGCCATCTGATCGATAGATCAAATAGCATCCGGAGCCCATGTGAATGTGGATGATCATTCCTATCGTTCTTCACTCTAGACAGGGAAAATCCTCTGTACTTTGGTGATCTGTCAAGTCCCCCCACTCCTCTAGCTAGCTCAGCCTAGTCATTAGGTACTCCCCCATCTAGTTGGCGCTCCCCGATCGGGCCCCATGATGCAGCCGAGCTCAAATTGTAAATTGAGAGCTCGGCCATGGCCCAATCTGTCGGGCCTCCCTGGCCCATCCCTATGCTAGCTGGCTTCTCCCCGAGGCTATACATAGCCACACTATCCCATCCTTGAATCCCTTGCTACTTGATTGATCTCAATTGGAGCTCTCCCTCCTAATTCGCCATTGCAAATTTGCCGAGTTCTCCCAAGCATCCCAGGTTTGCGAACTGCTAATAGAGGTGATTCATGGTGTTCAAAATCCCTTAGAGCTATACTCTAAAGCTCAGTAGCCTTGCAATGCCCTCTATCAATCGGCACAAGCTCCCCCATCAAACCAGGTACTTCCCTTGAGCACTATAAGCCAATTAGGCTCAATCACTTCTCTATTTATTTTGTAATGGTTGACCTAGTCTAATCAAACTAAGTGTATATGTATTTATAGCTTAAGTTATCTCCGATTGATCAAATCGATTGATTGGGCTAAGGTACCTTAGGAAGGCTGGATCTGAGAAAGGATCCAGAGATCTAGACCACCTCTAACCTTACTTCCATGGGTTTGATCCGTCTCACCTCCCTAAAGGTGTAAGGATCAAACCCAAGGCCAATTATGGTATGTGTGGGGAAAATTGTCTCCCCATAGTAGCTCCATAGTGTGAGCTCTCAGGTGAGTAAAGTCTGGGCGAACCAAACCTCCTCATAAGGGGCTAACGGGTGCAATTGATGTGTCTTGGTCCATAGATCATGTAAGGATCAAATTGGGGCGAAGGCGTGATCCAGCGCCCGGGATTTAGCAGTGAAAGCTAAACCTAATTTCCTAAATCTCGAGGATGAAGGGTTGGGGACGAGGGCAATGTGCGGGTCAGGTCAGCTCGTGACCTACGCTGTGTGACAGTGTCGGGTCCCCTGGGCCGTGGTCCACCCGCGCCTTTTAGATATGGGTCGAGCCCATGTAATATTAGGAATATTAATTGGAATTAATAATTCAAATGCCACATTGTTTTGAAATTTACTCATAAAATAGTCTAATTTTACACATTTTAGATTTTAATTACACTTAACATTATTAAACTATTTTAATAATTATATCATAAAGTTAATATGAATTATCGAATGCTAAGAGTGCATACATATAACTAGCATGTTCCAATAAATGTGAAACTGAACACTTAGGTTGCTTAACTGCACTTATCTTCATGCACAAGAATAGCGACATACATTGTTTAACAATTTGTTCTCCCAAACTAAGGTGTCCAAACCATAACTTATAACATACATTACTGTTCGGATATTTGTCTTGACATGAACTATATTTATATAACTACTTAAGATAAGACAGTAACTCTACAGTTCCTTATAGGGCAAATCAACCAATCCTTAGGTCAAATGGAAAATCAGGTATAGGTTACAGATATGCACTTCATTCTCATATGATAATATTATCATTAGCACTAGATTAAGTTCTAAGTAAACTATTTAGTTTTCAAGGGCTTTCAAATCTATTAGAGACTTGACTTGATATGGTTTATATAATACTAAATGCTTAATATTAATCAAATAAATCACTTATTTGAATTTTCTACCACAAAAGTATATGCTCAATCCACTTTCACTTGGTGTGGCTACCATAAAAGGTAGGTTCAAAAATTAGAGTTCACATGGTGAATATTGAGTCCTACCTCAAAGTATCATAAAAAGTCACCCTACCTCAATGGTTTGACCTAATTATGGCTCATACAATATTTTATCTAAGCTTAGCCCTTAAGAATTTGTACCATAACTCGAACCCTTTAAATTAATAACATAAGCTTCTAAGATTGAAAGGTCAATCATAGTAAGTCTTGAATGAGTTAAGAGTATTTTCAAAGAACATTCACTAAGTTGATCTAAATGGCATAAACAAAAATGTGGATCCTCTTCTTAATATTAGTCTTAGAGATTAACACTATTTTCTTAGAATTGGGAATTAGGTTGATGAGTAATTATTGCATTTTAATTAAACTATTAAATGACTTAAGCATTCTAATTACTAGTTTTAGGAAGAATCATCAAGTTTTGAGAATTAATCATTAAACCTTGGGTTTCCTTAACCAAATTATTCATCTTTAAGGGTTTAAGAATCAATGATGTGAAATTAAGTTTAGGGATAGGATTTAGTGTTATTAAACAAATCTTTACTATATAATGAGAGGTTAGACTATAAATAGGTTTACATTTACTGAGACCCAATATAGGCTAATTAGAATTTTGAGCTTATTAGGGGCAATTTACAAATTTGTAATCTCAAAAGGGAGCATTAAGTTTGGGATAATTAGTAAAGGATTAGCATAATATATTACAAGAAAATAATTCTACTTTCATAACTAATTTCTCTTTTGTATAAGGAAGAAAATAAGACCCTAATCATATAATTTGGCTAAGTAATCATCATAATATTCACTAATCATGTTTTGGATGAAGTAGGAAAAATTAAGAAAATTATACACATAAAGTAAAATATTATTGTAGATTATTATTTTATACATTCCTCTAATCAAAATGGTATATAACTTCATCAAATTTGGATGCATATTGACTAAAATAAATCAAACCCTAATTTCTAATTAAATTTATATAGTTAGAACTCTAGGTCTAGAAAAATATGTCTACATTATTCCATTTATGATGCACTAGCCCTATAGGTTGACTAGGACTCGATAGATTTGCTTTAAGCAAGATAGCGCGGGTCAGTCAGAAACCGACGACCCGCTACTGTCGAATAGCGCAGGTCATGGGCAGCCTTACTCGCATTATTTTTTTCAATATGTCAAAGACGACACAGGTCGAGAGTTTAGGGTCTTGGGTAAACCCTAAATTTTTGACACACATGGCCTATCATCTTGCATGACATGGCCTAAGATGATCATAGAACCAATCTCTATACACTAGGACTTGAAGCCTTATTAGGGGTGCACTCTACAGACTAACCCTCTATTTCATTCCCTAAATCTAGGGTTTATTCTAAAGGGGAAATTCTCCTTTCATAGTTAATCAATCAGCCTATTCAATATCCCAGCACATTCCTTGGGTCAATGCTGACCCAAAGAATGTTTCCACAACCTAGAGGGAAGATGGAATTAGTTGTTCCTTATTATAACTTGGGCACTATATGTAATGATTGCCTACTTACCATCGCTGAGTTAATACTAACTCAATTATGATTTAGAGATCATCATTAGTATCGTAGATACTGGACAATATTTCCATGATACTAACCATGAGATGATCAAGTGTAACAACCCAAGGTTATTACTTAAGCTAAGCTTAGCCTATTTAATCTTACACCACCTATATTAGTCTCCAATCACCATTAGGAGTGAACACCTGAGTTTTGGTTTCATTAGGGAATCAATTGGATCAAGCCATAATTTATATTTAATTAAATAATAAAGAAAAATATGATAAATATTTTGAGCACCAAATCGAAATCCAACTCTGCCATTGAATTCCTCACCCCCAAATTAGCTTGGGGTGAAGTTTTGGGAATTTTTGGAAGTCATTCATATTTCGTTAAATATTTTAATATAATTGAATACCCAAATTAATAAAATTATTCTTTATGCCTCATATTGAAAATCTGATTGCATTTTTTTGAGTTCCTTACATTTGTGGTTTTCTTGATCAGATCAGACGATCCAGCCGCATGAATCGATCCTAGCCACTGGATTTGGGTGGGAACCAACGGCTGGTAGCCGACCCGCTATCTCGCTTCACACCTGATATAGTAAAATCTAAAGCTGCCCGCTACAGTAGGTTCTTAAAATGTCTAAATGACGAGATCAAGGGATACTTGATATCTCGTATTCATAAATACTTTGTTGAATTTGTTGAGGCAGCCCATGTCCAAGAACAGTATCAGCTTTAGATGGAACATATAAGAAATATTCAGTCTGAATCCAGATAAGTTGAAGTGTTCAACAAGCTCCGTTTAAGTGAGGTCAATCAGATAAATGCTTAACCTCAACTAGTTCAAACCTAAGACTGTATGGAGCCACATCCCTATGGAAAGTGTTATCACCAAGGTAATGAGTGTTACATCTGTGGAAGGCTAGGACATAAATTTTATAGGTGTGTTCAGAAATAAACCATAGATGAAGTGCCAATTGCTCATTCTGCTAAGAATCAAAGCCTTAGATTTGGTGCTTTCAATCAATAAGTTCTTGCAGTGGTAGTTGTGCCTCCACAATCCAATGTTCTTGCTCCAAGGAAAGTTCAGATTTCCATGCCAAAAACAATAACTTAGAACTTGCAAGGAAAACCAAACACCAACAGCCAACCATCAAGAGTCTATATGTTGACTCCTGTCACTTCTCCAAAAACCAATAGAATTGCATCAGGTACCCCATTATCCTAATCAGTTCTATTTTGATTTCAATTCTTAAATGCTATTCTTATTTTCAATATCATATTCTGTGAAATTTAAAATTTAAAATTAGGTTTTCAAGTCATGTTCTAATTTTAATTTTAATTTAAGTTTTGAATTCAATTACAATATCCATGCTTCTTTTCTAAGCTCCCTGCTTGCTTTAATTAGCTGTAATGTCAAGGACGACATTATTTTTAAGTGGTAGAGTCTGTAACAACCCGAAGTTGTTGCTTAGGCTAAACCTTGCCTAACCAATCTTAAACTACCAATGATAGTCTTTAATCGTATTTAGGAGCAAACCCCTGAGTATTGGTTCGATTGAGGAATTAATCAGACCAAGCCCTAATTTCCAATTAATTGAATAATCAAGAAAAATAAAATAATTATTTTGAGCTCCAATTTGAAATTTGTCTTCACCATTGAATTCCCCTCCCCAAAATTAGCTAGGGGTGAAGTTTTGGAAGTTTTTGGAAGTCATTCATATTTTGTCGAATTTTTTAATATAATTAAAATACCCAAATAAATATAATAATTATTAGGAATCACATCAAAAATATGATCACATTATTGAGTTCCTAGCACCCGAATTAGCTAAGGTGAAGTATTGATATTTTTCGGAGTCCAGTATATTAAGTTAGCATTTTTGAAAATTCAATATATTAATTTATTAATTTATTTAATATTTCCTACGGCTCCAACCACTTACTTGTCGCCGCACTAGATCCACTGCACCTTACTGAGCATGAGACACCCAGATCGTGCAACCTGAGCTGTCCTGTGGTTTCCTTGATCAGATCCAACCTGCTGTTCTGACAAGAGCCCACTGTCCTGCGAACCTAGCTCGAGTTGCTCCAGAGTCTTACATGCATCTGCGTTTGCTCTAGTGCCCCCTACTATGCTCTACCTAACCCATGCAGACTTTCCAACCTGCTCTATCAAGCGGCTTGTCCCCCACTCCCTCTAGCACCCTAACAAACTCAACCTTATCTTCTTGAGCTCTCACTCCAACTCAAAGCTCACTGCTAAAGGCTTGCAGAGCTCTCCCCAATTATTTTTTCTCTCTCATCTACATCATCTCCTCCGAGATCTCTGTGACCTCATCTTTGACCCTACTAAACTTTGTGTTGCCTGCAGCACTTCCAGGAGCTCTTAGAGAGAAGTCAGTGCTAGGGTCTGCAGCTCGAGCTCAGCTAAACCTCCCCACATCTATGTCCAAAAGCACAACAAAGCTCCCTCCAGGGTACTCCACATACCAAGTGCTTGCATTTTCAATGGATTTGCATTGCAATTGCAATGCTGAAGCCCTCTGTGAGGACCTGTAGTGTTGATTAGGTTTGATTGAACCTGATCGAATGGCTATAGCTCAGACTAGTACAATGGAGTAGAGTGCCTGAGCCCCAAAATGTCCATCCAGGGATTGCATCCATATAAGGGTCCATTCGAATGCTCCTTGGGTCGGCCTTGACCCAAGTTTAGTGTTAGAAGTTGGCTCAGCTCAAGTGGTGGATTGTGTAGGGAGGAATACCCCTCCACAGTAAATCCTAAATTTATAAAATAGAAGTTGGGGTTTCGACGATCCATTGCTCTCCAGTTAAGGCTTTCATACTTAATCTGTAGAACTAATCTGTGTGATTAATTCAAGACTAAAAGTATTCTCTGGCATGCCGTATCTCTTGGGGATTTAGGGTTTCATTCGAAACCCTAAAATCTCGTTGCATGTTCCATCTTTTTGACGGGGACGAAGGCGTTGTCGCTGCAGGTCAGGCCATCCCGGGCCCACGCGGTGCAGCATTGCGGGCCCCTTCGGGTTTTGCTCAGCCCATTTTATTTTGATTTGAGTCAGTGCTTTGGGTCCCAGTCGACTCGACAGGGACCCGATATCCAAATGAGTTTATTAAATTGCATTAATGGATTTCCTAAGTTTTAATCTTAGGAATAATCTAATTAAATTGGGGTTTAGAATAACTTCTTCAATTCTTATCCAAATTTAATAAAAAAATATACTATTTTGATCAAAAAAATGAGAAGAATATGAATATGAAATAATATTTAAGTTTCTATAATTCATTTTGTCAATTAATGCTTAATTATGTCAAAACTTGATTTGTGCTTAACTTTGTGATTTGGCATCCAGAACCTTCAAACTTAGTTTCTAAATGCTCATTAGGCAGTAGAGAACATTATGGCATGCTTAATATTTGAATAATGTAAAGAAAATTGCTAATTATCTCTTAATCATATTTTAGGGTGATTAACCTAGATTAAAAGTTTGAGATATCCAATTTTGGAGATCTTGCTGTCTATGCTTTCATTAGGATGTATAGAACCTAATAGCTTACTTACCTTTTTGATTTAAAGCCTTTTGATCAAAAGTTAATCGTATGCCTTGAAGAATTGCCATTTTGCCCTTACAACTTGATTAGCCAAATCCTTTGGTTTAGACTTAAGCATTCTCTGTCTTAACCTTTCCTAAGCCTATGTGTTAAGTTAATTTAGCTTAACACTAGTTAGATGCATGTGTTGGTAACCCTACCTTAGTTTGGGAGGTTGAATCCCCAATTAGGGCTAGCCTTGCTTAACCCTTATCATAAGCTATTAGTGATTCCTTTACTGGTGTCCAAAGTGCCCTTACAGTTCTTGGACAATAGCCTGTCATCAGGGATTAGTCATCCCAATATTAGATGCCATTAACCAAGTCACATTTTGGATAAGATGATTCTCATCCCTCAGAGAGTTGCTTGCAACCTTAGGAGTTTGTGGTTAAGTCATTTTGTAACTTAGGCTTCAGTTTAGTAAATTCTTTTTGGAATAAGTTCTCCTTTTGGTTAAATAAATTAAGTAAAACACTTAGATTCTTTGAATTGGCTAATTCACATATTGTGACGGGTGCCAATCTAGTTTAATTATGGATCCTTTTGCATAAATCATAGATTATGACTTTTGTCAGTAGTCTTATAGTAACCTTTTAGAACCTTTAGTCTTAAGTCACATTATGTGACTTGATGCTTTAATTTTCCTCATAACTTTTAAGGTTAAGTATCCAAATTGGGTATTTACCCTTGTTGCCTTCGGAGAATCATTATCAAGGGATTAATATCTCTTTGGTGGTAAAGGCCCTAGAGTGGATTACCTCTATGGATAGTTCAATCTATCATCCTCCTTAGTGGGAGATTACACTTAGTTAAATGGATATAACATTTAAGTGTAGTCTTATGTGTAGAGCTTAGTAGCCAATGCTTTCATCATTAGACTTAGTCAAATAATGGTGCATTAGCTAGCTTTTTAGCTTTGATACTAATAGTGTAAGTAGTCAACAAACCTTGTTCTTTGATACCTAGTTTTTGAAATCTAATTCTTTGAATTAGAATTATTAGTATCCTTTAGCCTTGGTTAAGTCTTCTAATGATTTAACTTGTTTGCTTAAGCCTTCTTAAGTGATGAATATCACTTGAGTATAGCACCTTTAGAATCCCTGAGCCTTGTTACCCATAAATCTTTGCCCGTTGCTTAGTTTAGAATCCTAAATTGTGGATTATATCATAAGTCTAAATTAGTAGTAATCCCTTAGAACCTTAAGATAGTTCTAAGAGCAGATTAATAAGGACTTAGTTTAGGTTTGATTTCTCAATAAATCTATTTAGATACAAGCTTAAGATGCTAAGCTTGTATAGTTGGTTGATTCATTAAGATGAATTAGAAGAACTATTTATATTGCTTGATTGAATGAACTTCAGATCAGAATTATTAAGATTAATTTGTTAATTGAATTAATGAGATTATTGTGTAGTTGATCAGATATGTTAGCCTGATGGCGCTAAGACTTATTGATATTTTATTATCAAGATTGGCTATTCATATTCAGGTTAAATAGATAACAAAATTGGATATTATTTTTGATGATTTCTGCTTACAGTTGCATATTGCATTTAGTACATACTTGATGATTTAGTCTTGGGATTCAAGCATATTTTGGATGGCATTTCATGCATATGTATGCCATGGTTAATCAGGTGCAAAGTGGGAAAAATTTTGTTGATTTCGAAAGCGTTGGGCTCATATGTGATGGGTGCGTTGGGCACAGATTAGATATATATTATGCATATATATACATATAATTTCAAGAGTGTTTGACTCATTTACTTACGGTGGGCTCATTTCTTCTCAAGAGCTTTTGGCTTGTTTTTTTTCAAGTGCGTTGGGCACATGTATATGAACATGTGTATGTATGTGCATATGTATATGTGTAGTCGGGAGCATTGGGCTCATATGATTTTCATGTGCATTGGGCACATTGGTTTTGCATATGTACTGTAGAGTACATTTCAGCTGGTTGTTGTTGAAGGACATTGCAGTCATATTCAATAACATACACAATTTTGATTGGGATATTTAAGAGTCCATATTGTATTTATTCAATTTTTATGTATGAGTTTTCAGTATTTTCAGCAGTTTTAGATATTTGTTTTCAATATTTCAGTACTTACAATAGTTACTTTCTATTTCAATTAGCTTTACTATTTTATTTATTTCTTTAAGATAAATATCCATATGACTTAATTGAATGAATTTAGTGAGCCTAAAATGTACTTAGACTCATTGTCTAAATAAGATTTTATCTTTTTATGCTAGAGCCCTAGCATTGTGAAATTGATAATGTCAGGTTTAGGTTGCTTTGAAGGACCTTTGTTCGTGGAGCTGCAAGAGACTAAAAGGACATGAAGCAAGGTGTTGCTGAGAAGCCGTGGCAATCTTCATCCCTAGAGTTTTCCTATTTTTGTTAGAAGAGAGTTCATTTTATGCATTTTATTAAAGTCTGTAAGGAGCAAATATCTGGATGCATTTTTTTCTATCTTCTTTTTTGAGATGTATGTCTTTACTTGCTGTTTCTAAAACAATGAATGCATGGATGCTGTCTTTAGCATCCGCACTCTATTCTTTGTGTTATACTATACTACATATATTGTGATGTGATCATCAATTTAGTAGACTTGCATTGTTAATCAGGTTAATGAAATACTTTACTTGATTAATGGTGGAGCTCCTTAGCTCCAATTACCTCTAGTCATTATTGGTTCGGGTTAGCTATTATTGCTAAATTCGACACATTAAATAGGAGGAGACACTTTACTATATTTAGTTAACGAACTGTTCCACCGCTAATGATATTGTGTTGAGCATAGCGACGGGACTGTGCATTACAGCAAGGTCTTGTAGAAACATATATAGTATAATAGTGCAGTAAATAAAGAAAAGCATCCCAACCAATTCCATAACAACAGGTATCCTATGTTCAATGATCTCTGTCCAAGGTATAAGGATCAAATACAAGGAATGTGTAGCATCAAAGTTCAAAGTAAGCAAGATTATTAAAACACATGTGATACCTGTTGTTATCTAATTTGTTCGCTCTAACTATTCAGAGAAAACACAAGCTTAGAATCTTCAATATCCAACTATCAAGTAAAATCCCAAATATACGACCTTAAAGGTTAAACATTAGAATTTACAAGTTCTAATTCAAAAAATAAAAGGTCATCTACAAAGGGTTAGTAATAAATCTATAACTTAGTTGATGTATTTTTAAGTCTCTTAACCATTGTTGATCAAGAAAATCAAGACTCAAGGATTTAAAGTTAAACTTCAAATTGGGAGTTAAGCTCTAAATCTAAGGTACTAACATCTAAGGTTTTAGGGTTTCACACAAAGTCTCTCTCTAAAGATGGAGAATTATAGGGATTAAGAGACTAAAGAAGATGGTAAGAACCTAATTTAGTAAAGTTGAATACAAAAGTCATTAGAAAAAAAATCAAACTAAGCTTTTAAATCCCAAACTAGATTCAATCCTTTGAATAATTTCATTATTCAATATAGTTGAATTACTAAACCAATAGAAGAAAATCTAAGAGGCTAAGCACTTAGGATATTCTTATAAGATCTAGGAAGCAAAAATTGATTCTTAATGAGAAGGAGATTACAATTACTAAGGAGGCTAAATCTATTGAGTTGTTCCATCACTCAATAGAAATAAGCTACTAATGTCTAAGGCTGAAGGATTATGGCTAAACTCTTAAGATCTGAATTAAGGTAGGGCTTAAGAACTTAATTAAGACATAAACTTAGGATAAATATTATAAAAATTCTAAATATTAGTTAAGTTAATTAGTACTTAATCTATAAGCATTAGATTTCCTTTCATGAGATAATGTTGAGGGTCTAAGATTCACCTCAAGGACCTTAATAACTCTTAAGTGAATTTTAGGAAGAATTAGGGTTTAACATTTAGGATACATTCTTCAAATCTAAGAGTTTCTAAGATGATCTTAAACAATTATCTTTCTGATTTAAGGCATTTGAATAGACTTCTAGGGTTTAATGGCATTAAAAGCAACCTTTGGCCATAATGACAAAAATGCCCCTCCTTAAAGGTGAAATTAAGATTTCAAAATTTAGGGTTCCAAATTGATTCTAAATAATTCTAATAGATTTATTACTATCTAATGAAAGGATTAACACCTAAAAAATTAAGTTTGTACTTAGGATAGATCTAATAAACTCTAATCCATTTTCAAGATTATTAAAGGTGATTAGCAAAATTAGGCTATGAAAGTGAGATTTAAGCTCACCAATAAATTATATATGACATATGGAGTTCATGGATAACAAGATCCTAAAAATCAGAGATCAATTAAGCAATTTATTCATTAATCAATAATTATGGTAGTTAAGAGGTGATTAGTGAATTTACAAATCCTAAAATAAGTTTAATGGCATAATTAGGTTCTCCGTTGTCATATGGATATTTAAAGATATTAATCTTGCAAATTGGCTAAGAAATAAATTAAATAATCACTAATTACCTTTAGGGATAATCAGGGTTAAATTAAAAATTATAATTACAAAAACTAGAATTTTATTTTGGAGTTAAATTGCTTGCATTTTTCTAAACAAAATTGTATATAGGAACATACCATTTGGATTAGTATAGGAAATGTTATAGAAGTAGTTTAATCGAAATGCTTTGAATACTTAAACCATATAATTTGATTTTCTGAATTTAAAATTTTCAATGAAATTAAATTTAAAAAATTAGGTGAATATTAAAAACCAAATCAAAAAACTTATAGGTGACTATCGGCCAGGCTCGATACAGTGTATCACTCGCACAACCTTCGTCCCGACACATCACTCCTAGGAATGGCTTCTGGGGCTTAATTCTTGACCACCTGACCATGTCGCCGCCTCGAGTCAATCGTAAAACCTTCACAGAGTTGGGACACACCAATTGCATGCAAAATCCCAAAACAGGGAGACCAGAGATGGTGGGTACTTACTCTACTTAACCTCGAACATAGGGATTAGTTTGGGGAGCTATTTCTCTCCATAAAGATTGTAGAGCCACTCCATCTTTATCCTCACACAATTGAGAACTGCAGACATATCAAAGGAGCCTAGGATTGAGCTCGATGACCAACTATACTTCTAGGGTCATACTAGTAACTGTGCATTGTAGTGCACTATTGTGAGACAAGTCTGTGTCATTGATTCATGCTGAATCAATCCACCTTGATCAAACTCAAAGACTTTTGTACCTTAGTAATCCCCCACTGAGGCAATTGAAAGCTACCACAGACCACAATTTCCAGGGTTTGTAGAGGGTGGATGGCTAACTGGTAGCACCAAGGATACCTACTGATGGTCTAAGGTAAGGACCTAGCACAACATCTAGGGTTGATTGAGCAGCAAAAATGCAAAATATTGAGTTGAATTGACACATTGGGATTGGTTGGGTACCTGAATGATTTAGCTAGCTGATCAAGAACAAATTGGATCTTTGAAGTGACCCGAAAGCTACAAAGGCTTGAATGAACTTCACTAGGGGGTCTAAATGTCAGATCACGCCCAGAGATCGCCTGCATCGAGAAACTCCAAATGGCTGCTAGATGGATAAGGAAAAAGCAAAGACTCCACACACCTAAATGAGATAGCATAATGTGCAAATAGCTCACTGTGAGGAGATTTGAGGCTATTTATAGTGTCGAGATGGTTGGGATCTCAAAACATGGGTTGAGGCCGACCTGAAAGCTTGACATCAATCCTTTACCCAATTGGAGCTAACCGGCCCTTGCAGCTCAATGGAGGGCATCTAAGTATATAGGGAAGATCAGCAACGGCAGCTAATGTGGCACAAGGGTGGTTGATCGGCTCTGACAGTTGTTGGTACGAATGTATTCGAGCTATCGGGAATGATCAGGCGAAGACGATGGTGAACAGCGGCTGATGTGTACTAGCTATCTGATTAATTAGTGGTTGGGATGCAAGATCTCTAATGGGCCTAATTACAACTGAGTGTGTAAATTCGCTCAACTGTTAGATTGATTCTTTGATCCAATGGATGATGGAGGATCTGGGAGGAGAAAGGACAAAGATCTAGGGTAGAGGTGAAAACTGACAATCCAGATTTGGCCTACTATTAAAATTGTCATTTATTGGGTTAAATATGGAGTTAATAAATGAATTTGATTAAATTAAATTCCTTAATGATTTTAAATCCAAATTAGGACCAAATGATGTCTAAAAATTCCCAAAATTTCATCCTTAGCTAATTTAGGGGTGAGGAACTAAAAAATGCAATCAAATTTTAATTTGGAGATCAAATAAATATAGCTAGTTCTTAGGATCCTAATATTAACAAAATAGCCAATTTGCTCAATTGAGCTCCGATTTATCCCAAATTTTTAGGGTTATGTTTAATTGGCCATTTGAGTCTAATGGAATGAACATTAATGCTTAGTTTAGCTTAAACTAGTCAAGGTAACAACCTTGGGTTATTACATACACTCCCACTTATGAATGTTGTCATCCTCGGTATATCTCAAGTGAAGAAATACAACAACTAAATAAGAAAATAATGATAGGAGAAGTTTAAGAAGAGATTTGAGAAGTACCAGTGTTCATAAAGAGCTTTGGATATTTGCAATGCATATCCACCTCTTTTTCCCAAGTAGATTATTTGAGAGAATGATTCTTCCACTAAACCTTTACCTTAGGAATGAAACAATTCTTTAGCTGCCTCTGGTCACGAGCTAAGATTTTAATCAGCTTTTTCGCATATGAAAGATCAGGCTGAATTTCTACTGCTGGTAGTTGAACTAAATGAGAAGATTTTTTGAGACATCTTCTTAATGATGATATATGAAAGACATTATGAACTATAGAGAAATCATCAGTGAGTTTTAGCTTGTAGGTTGCTGACCTTATTTTTGTTGATATTTAAAAGGCCCAATGTAATGGGGACTCAGTTTCCTTGCTATGCCAAATCTGAAGACACTTTTATTTGGGCTGACCCTTAGATACGCATAATCACCAACATTGAATTCTAATGGATGATGATGAGCATCATGATGTTAGCTTTATTGATCCTGAGCAGAACGAATCCTTTGCTGAAAGAGCTAAACTTTTTTATTATTTTCCTTTAACAATTCAGATCCAAAGAGCTAAGGACTTTCTATTTTTGACTAGGCGAGAGAAGTACTGCACTTTCTGCCATACAGGGCTTCATAAGGAGCCATTTTATTACTAGCTAGAAAATTATTATTGTATATAAACTCCACTAACAAAATATGATTTTTCTAGGAACCTGTAAAATTTAAAACATAGAGTTTGAGCAGATCTTCAAGAGTTTGATTCACTCTTTCAATTTAACCATCTGTTTGAGGTTGAATAGTCACATTCATAGCTAGAGTAGTTCCTAGATCATGATGCATAGCCAGCCAAAACTTAGAAGTGAATATCTTGTCTCTTTCCGATATGATCAATTTAGGAATATACCATGTAGCCTAATAATTTCTTTAATAATCTTACAAGCATTTCCATAGAGTTAGTTTGGCAGATAGGAATAAAATGTGTAGATTTAGTTAAACGTTTAATGATGACCTAGATTGTATCAGCACCAGCTATTGTGTGAGGCAATCCCATAACAAAGTCTACTGAGATATTGATCCATTTCCACTCAGAAATTTCTAGCAGATGAAATAATCCCCTATGCCTTTGATGTTCGGCCTTAACCAAATAACATGCATAGCATTTTGCATTGAATTCAGCTACACTTTTCTTCATACCAAGCCACCAGATAGATTGCCTTAAGTCTTGGCACATTTTTGTACAACCAGGGTGGACCTTGTATCCAGAATTATGATTTTCATAAAAACTTATTGATACATGGATTTACGAATCCAAATATGATCTCCTTGATAAATCACACTTCCATGTAGCTGCAGATCATGAAAATGACCACTTTCAATTTTGGTTTTAAACTTCAGATAGTCTTCATCTTTTGTCTGAGATATGGAGACATCTATATGAAAGGTTGGCTCTATAGAACTTAGCTATATTAATTGACTGAGCATATCATCTCTAATAGGATCAGTACACAGCTTACCAAATTCATCAATAATGGGAATTTTTGTGATCATGGAACATAAGGTAGCACAATGACAAAGAGCATCAGCCAAAACATTTGCTTTAACAGGATAATACTAAATACTTAAGTCAATGTCACTGATCAATTATAACCATCTTTATTGACGGTAGATCAATTTGCACAGAGTAAGAATATACTTCAGGATATAATTATTTGTAAAATAGAACACTGAACTCCATATAGATAGTGGCACCAAATTTTTAAAGCAAAAATGATGATAGTAAGTTCGAGATCATACAATGGATATTTCTTCTCATGAGGCTGTAGTTGATGAGAAGCATATATAATTACTCTACCTTCTTGCATTTACACGCATCCTAAACTAACTCTAGATGCATTAGTATAGACTTGATAGTAAATCCTTCTTTTGGCAGAACTAGTACTGGGGCAGTAGAAAGAGCCAGTTCAACATTTAAAATGCTTTTTCACAATCAAAACACCAAAAAAAAGGTATGAATTTTGAGTTAGTAAAATTAAGGGAGAGATGATTAAAGAGAAGCCCTTAACAAAGTTTCTATATTAACTAGCTAATCCCAAAAAGCTTTGAATATCAATCACAGACTTGGGCAATACTCAATTTTGGATGGCACTAACCTTCTTTTGATCTACACATTCCTTGGGCATCAACTACATGACCCAAGAATTCTACAAAATCTAACCAAAATTCACACTTCAAGAATTTTGCATACATCTGATGAGCATGCAATGTTTACAATACTTCTCCCAAATGATCTTCATGATCCTTCAAAGTTCTGGAGTAGATGAGAATATCTTTGATGAATACGATGACAAAATTGTCCAAATAAGGCCTTAAGAGTTGCTGCATCACATCCATGAAAATTGATGGGGCATTAGTGCGTCTGAAAACATCACAAGGAATTCATAATTACCATAATGAGTGCAAAAAGTTATCTTCTTGACAATGAAATCTTTCATTCACAATTGGTGATATCCTGATCTTAGATTGATTTTGAAAAATTTGAAAGCACCATATAGCTGATCAAATAAATCATCAATTCTTGACAATGGGTATTTAGTTTTAATGGTTACTTTATTTAGCTCTTGATAATGTATGCACATTTGCATAGATTCATACTTCATTTTAACAAACAAAAC
Source organism: Gastrodia elata (assembly GCA_016760335.1). Taxonomy (NCBI): domain Eukaryota; kingdom Viridiplantae; phylum Streptophyta; class Magnoliopsida; order Asparagales; family Orchidaceae; genus Gastrodia; species Gastrodia elata. Next base: position 26,991,592 of record CM028678.1, on the reverse strand, counting down.
TAGTGCCCCCCAAAGAGACATACTCGGTTTAATGTAAACATTACTAAGAGCTCTTGTAATTGCTCATTAAGCTCTAGCAATTCCTTGGGTTCCATTCTGTACAACACTTTAGAGATAGGCTGAGTTCCAAGAACTAACTCAATAGAGAATTCTACTTCTTTTGTTAGAGGTAAGCCATGCAGGTCTTTAGAAAATACATTAGCAAAATTGCTCACTACTTTACATTCAGAGAGAGGAACCCTCTCTCAACTACACCCATCATAGTGGCAAAGACGGCATCACAACCTTTACTAATCAACTTCTCAGCTTTAATAACATTGATTTGAGTTGCTTGGGTACTAATCCTTGCTATGAAAGTTTAAGGCTTGCTAAGGGAATGAAGCGTGACTTTATTCTTTTGGCAACTGATAACTGCATTGTGACTACTAAGCCAATTCATTCCGAGAATAATATTAAAGTTGACTAATGGTAAAACGATCAATTTGGTTTTGAATACTTGATTATTCGATTTATATCACAAAATTTGTGAGCGCTGAGTTGGGCTCATGAAGGAAGTTCAACATTTAGCGACTTTGCCAACTTATATGTAGGCAAATTAAGGATCTTAGTGAAACATTTAGAGATAAAAGAATGAATGGCCATGGTGTTGAATAACACATTACATGGTTTGTTATTTAGGTATTGTAATGACTCAAAGATTGGGGTTGGGAAATTACAAGTAATAATTCTAGAATAATCATTCATCATAAAACTACTAAATAAAATAATTTCCAAACATCATAGAGCCATAAAATTTAAATAAAAGTCATACAAATTTTCTTAACTACAATAAATATAAAAAGCTATAAAAATCAAATAACAAGTCTCCATCTCACTCTTGATAATAAGATCATTCCTAGCTTTATAAATCAAGTGAGCTTCCGTTTCTAATTCTCACAACTTGTATTAATTATCAACATTGCCAATCAGGCAAGAGTACGTAGAGTATCAAAAAGTATTATTTTCTAGCATATTATATAGGCTACAAAATCAATGCAATAAAGTATGAAGGAAACATCATCATTAGAAATTGAGGATTATGCTAATTTCAACATAAAAATAAATTAGCATGAATGGGAATAACTTAGCATAAATTATTATGTGACATAAATATATCATTTTGGGAATAAGGCTCCCAAGCTTCACTGGGAAATCCATATATTAGCATCAAAAATTTTCTAAGAAGGTATGCAATTACTCATCAATAATTATTCACATAAATATTATTTGGGTGAGTCTTTCATTTGGATCTTTTGCCCCTATCAAGTGGATTAGATCCCTCTTTATTTCCTCATGGGTTGCTAGCAAACCATACCTGTACAAGTTCAATTTTGTTCTATCTCCAAAGACTCTCACCACATATATTTGTCACAAGTATTTATGGAAAGTAAAAATGCAATTTAACTTATCATAATAATGGAGTTCTTGCAAGGTTGTCACATAGTAATTTATGTAAGATTCATAAATGCATGTAATTTGAGCTTCTTTGATTTCATCAATTACTAAGCATTCCAATTTCATCTAATACATAATGGCATTTAAAGATAATAACACCTCTAGTTGTAACTCCTCCATTTCTCTAAGCAATGATGTAGTGAAAGTAAGCAAGGGAAAGCTAGTGGTTTTCATTCTACTCAAAGTATCGGTTATAATATTTGTCGTTCCCAGTTGGTAATTGATTGATAAATCATCATCTTTAATTAGTTCCAACCATCTTCAATGTCTAAAATTATTTCTTTCTCCATGAAGATATACTTAGGCTCTGATGGTCAGTAAAGAATTCGCACTTTACTCTATACAAGTAGTGTCTCCAAAGCTTAAGAGAAAAAGGTATTGCAATCAATTATATTTCATAAACTGGATAGTTGTTTCATGAACTCTTAGTTCTCTAAAAGCAAATGCTATAACATGCACTTCTTGCATAAGCACACAAACCAAACCATTTAGTGAAGCATCAATATAAATTTGGTAATCCTTTCATTCTGTGGTTAAGACTAAGATAGGAGCTGTCATTAGACACTCCTTAAACTTCTGGAATGTATTTTTGCATGAAGATTCCCATACAAATGGCACACTCTTTCGAGTTAGATGGGTAAGAGTGTGGGTCCCCATACCCTCATTGTCCATGCTAATACTAATATCAACATAATCGTGAGGATTATGGTGCTCCAACTATGGCAAATCCCTAGCCTAAGTAGAGTCAGGAATAACCCAACCTGCTTTAAGCAGAAGACTTGTCACCTAAAACTGAGAACATACATCAACATATCAAATTAGTGGAAGCAAGAAATAGTAGCACATAACATCCACATCACATCATAGTATAAAAAGGTAAATACAATAGTAACTCAGCTCAAAGTACAGAAAGTAAATACATTTAGATTTAAGAATTATTATAGACTGAATGTTTGAATGAAAGGAAGAGAGCCCTCATCCTCACAATAGAAATTGAAATCTAACTAAGTAGCAATAGAAAGATCCTTCTCCTGTCCAAGCTCCTCTCCAACAAACCACTAATGAACAACTCCAAATCTGACATTTGTTGATATCACAAATGCCAGGTGACAGACAAAAATACAAGTTTACGTTTGCATGCAAGTGTACGTGGTCTGAAGTAATAAGTCAAAGTTTAAATTTCTGGGTTTATCGTCCTGAGGGAACGGTGGTTCTGGTACCAAGTTATATTTTCTTTCGATAATGTTTAGATGTCAAACTTTGATTGATTTTTGGTTCCTAATTTAGCGATATAAATGACCTTAAGTTAAGATACAATTTGATTAAAAAGGAAAGAGTTGAGATTTTATTGTAATAATTACAAGGGTTGGTGATATAACTTCATTGTTGAATGTATACTCTTAGATTACTTGCATTATTAAATCAAGTGAACACCATTGGAATCAGAGTACCTTCTAATTATATTAGGTTCAAGTTTAGTGCACAAAGAGAACTCCTTTTGGGTTCTTCCTTAGCACATAAACTCCCATGAGATCATGATCCATTAATTAGACTTTGATCCCCTACGTCTAGGTTACCAAAGGATATCTATTATTTTTGATGATCTCACAAACAAGACCTCCATTAACTAAGCATCATGCGCATCACACGCAGTTTAGCTAGATAGGAGGATCCGTTGGGTCAATGGATTATGTCACATCATCCATTGAGTTTTTTCTACATCCTCTCATCCCTTCTATCCCTTCTACTTTACTGAGCAGCAGAGCAACGTTAATGGAGAATTTGGCTTACAAGCATCAATCTCTTGGTAGAGCCATTAAGCAAAGGTGTGAATGAGCTTGATAATTTTGTCACATCCTTGCTCTTAACCAATTGATGAGCTTGGAACACAAGTTCTTTTAAATAAAATAATTTAGATTTTAGTTCATCCAAGCATTCAATTCAACATAAAATATAAATGATAAAAACATTTTTTTTATACATTCAAACAAATTCATCATACACCATCATACCCTTACATATTCTTACAACTACATCTCAACCCTCTCCAAAGGGGTTTTAGCCTTTCATTATTAAATAAGCATAAGCATACATACAAAGAAAAGTTAACCTCACCATCAGTTCATAGCAGAAATAAATCAAGGGAGTTTAGAAAGAAATACTAGGAATCACCTAGAGGTTTTTGGGGTTCTCTTGGACTCTTCCCGCCCTTTGGAGAGTTCTCCTTTCTCCTCTTGCTACAAGCTTTTCCTTTAGGGTCCTTCAATGTCAAAAGTTGGAACACTCTTAAGGTGTGAGATTAGCCCTTAAATAAGGATGCACTCAGCCTTAAAGTATTAATAATGTGACTTTTCCTCTTCCTTGACTTTAATTCAACCCCTATTATTGTTTCATTCATTTTATTTTGTTGGTATTCGGTAGTAATAATGCTCTTCAGGGTTTCAAGATGCTGGGGAAGGCCAAAAGTTGCATTTTGTAGCCTTCCCTATGTTGAAATTATTGTTGCTCTGGAAATTTCTGGATCGTCTGCTGTGGCGTGCTATAGCAGCAACGTTCCAAACACCGTTCGGCTGCAGCACACTGTAGAAGCAGCGCTTCAAACACTGTTCCTGCATAAAGATTAGTATCTTCTCTTCGATCGTCGCAGCGTCCACTGCGGCACGCTGCGGCTCACTACAGCGGATAAACCTTCGTAATTACTATTCAAATAGTTCACATATAGTTTTTATGCTAAGTAAATATTCTGCTGTGGCGCACTGCAGTGATTAAAGCTCGAAAATGTGGAAGATTCACTGTTCAATTTGTTCATATTTAGTTTGTGTGAATAATCGAAAGTGCCGCCGCGGTGCGCTATGGTGCGCGCGGCGGTTGAAAGTTCGAAAATACGGATCATTAGTTCACCTATAGTTTTATAAAATGAAAATTTACCCGTTGCACACTGCAGCGGAAGTATTTTCGAAACACAATTCAATTTCTCTTTTATATAGTTTTAATATTTCCTTGAGAAATGATGTTGTTGTGCGCAAAATGCTATTTGTTTATTATTGCTGAATTCCTCTAGCAAAATGTTGTTTGTTTATTGTTGTTCACTGTCTAAGGGTTCAATAAAATCTAAGAACACTGAATTCTGATGTCAATCAATTAAGTTATGGCTAAAACTGTTCTGAGGTCTAATAATATAATTTTAGGATAAGTAGTAGATTTCCATATTCAAAATCACCTCTAAATTCACACAATACTTGGTTTTACTAAATACTAGAGTCTTTATAATGCAAAAAATGTAAGGTTTTGGCCATTTTGGCAGTTATGGGCAATTCTGGATAGTTCTGGGTGCGACCTGGCCGAGAGCCAGGCCCTTACGGCGTGCTGTGGCACCAATTTTTCAGAGGGGTGAGCGCTACGGGGCACTGCAGTACTTTCGGCCATTGCAATGCACTGTGGTGAATTTCAGCGCTATGGCACATTGCAGCACTTTCAGGCATTGCGGCGCGCTACGACACCATATTTACCGAGAGCTGGGTGCTATGGCGCATTGTAGAGGATTTAATTTAAGACACGGGTGGCTATGGCATGCTGTTGCAGTCCCTGGCCGAGAGCCAGACGGTACAACACGTAGTAGCGCTCAATGGTGATTTTGCTTTGTGTGAAATTTGAAACTTGTCCCTTTTGGTATCCAAATACTCTTGATTTAAGGCACCTCAAGTACGGTGCCATATACTGATGGAAAGGTCATTCTAAGGCCTTCTATTGATACCAAAATAAACACTAAACAATCATTATATCAATGCAAACAATGAGCTAAAGTTCCGGGTTTACAAAAATCATATTTGCATAATGGATTTTCTTCGCTAAAACTAACTAACTTAATGAGCACTAATGATCTCTATATCTCAAACACAGGTTCTTATTAGCATGAAATAGATATGTATGGCAAATTTAGTAAACATTTGATAAAGAGAAGAGGTACCAAAGTTGCACCTAGACCTTGAAATGAATCGAGGGAGGTGACTCTGGTTTATGCAGGAACTTAGGAGATTGAGGGCTTGATGGGAGAAGTTTCTTCTTCTTCTTCAACTGCTAGTAAGAGGAGGAAAAGGCTGAGGGTTCTTCTTTAGTTTGGGAATGAGCTTGGAAAGAGGAGAAGAGTTTCAGATGATCAAATGGAGAGTGAGGAGGGATTTTTAGCAATTGAAGGGAGGAGGACTAAAGGTCCATCTTAAAGGAGGATGGGACATGGCTCCATCAATGAGCCTTCCTATTAGCATGAAGGGGAAGGAGGGGGACAGAAGCCATTTGACTGTGCAGGGTATGGGGAGGATGCTGCTAGGAAAGGTGGAAGGAGCAGAGTGGTCCCAGCTTAAGAAAAGAAGAGGGAAAGATGGATTCTTGATAATTTTAATTTAATTAATTAATGCTTTAAATATCAGATTTTATAAATGCATTCCAAAAAATCCCCAAAATTCACCCCTTTCTATTTGGGGTGTGAGAAACTTAATGATAAAGTCAGATTTTGATTCTGATGATTAAATAATTATTATAGTTTTCATGGTATTTAAATATATTAAAATATTCGAAGAAAATTTGACGACTTCCAAATACTTCCAAAACATCATCCTTTGTTAATTTGGGGGTGACGAGAGCAATGGCGAAGTCAGATTTTGATTTTGAGGTTTAAATATATCAAATTTCAAATCAATTAAATATTATTTAATATTTCAAATATCTGATTCAGCTCTGAATCGCTCCAAAATATTAGGGTTTGATTCTAATAAGTAGATGAACTTAACGGAAGATAATTATGTTATGATTAAGCTAAGATTAGGCTAAGTAAAAACCTATGGTTATTGCAATACTAACTATATTAATAAATTTTATCTTTTTAGGATACATCTAAGGTTCTAAATAATTTAACTACTATATGAAAGTTTGAAAAAATAAACAAGAAAGATCTTAATTTATGCAAGAGTACATACAATTCATGCTTACTAAATGGATTGAAAGATGAAATCAAGAATGAAAATCCTTCTTATCTTACTTCTAGGAGGTAACAGTCAAATTCATATATATGAATTGTTAAATCTAGGATTTGGTTATTGAACAATTAACATCTTTTATTAACTTATTAAGTTGCATTAAGCAGGCTAACTCTCTTATTTAGGAGAAAATCAATAAAATACAAGGTTCAGTACTTTTGTCTTAATCACAATAATTCTCTTAAGGATCTAATAATCTGACATGCAAAGTCAAATTTAAGAAATAAATCAAATATTATTAATTCATTCCTTATTAATAAAAGCAAGATTGAAATAATAATCATGGTAGCTCTACCTAAACTCTCACATTTTAGTAGGATGATAACACTACCATACTGGTTAATAATATTTTCTCCAAACATTTTACAAAATAAGGCTTACATTTGAACATAGGATTCAAAGAAATAAAAACACATTAATAGTAATAAAATCTATGCAAGTGATGTACCTACATACAAAGAGCTTAAGTAAAATAATTTAATCTATCATAACTTAATAAAATTTCTAAGTACTTAATGTACCTTTATAGTGATTTGAACTTGAAGCTCATCGATTGATTGGCATGAGATATCAATTACAGCTTCTAAAACATTTAGGAAAAATACATCTAAGTGTTTATTTATATGATAAATTTTGCACACTCCAAGAGTACATGGACTCTAACCAATTCATTCTCCAATACACAAGATATAAGACTAAACTACATCATGCTAGATAAGAATTTACAGGTTGGAATGCAATAAGTTGATAATTATCATTCCCATGAGTGATTTATGGAATACATTGAACTTAATAATTTATAATTCGATTGAGATGAACTTAGGAATATCTCTAAACTAAAAATCTTCAAAATGATTATCTTCATGAAATTAATAATGATAATTTAGATGTAAAATTACAACTAAAAGTTAAGTGATGGAATAAGGAATTGCCTCAGCTAATAGTTCTATGATCTATCCATAAATTATATTTAATAATCTACTACTTGCATTACAATTAGCTATTCATCATAATAAAGTTTCAACATGTAACGCCCTGTCTCGTTGCCACGCGCAAATGGTTTAGTTTAAGGAATAATAATTGGTGGCGGAATGATGCGTTACTTGAGAAGGGAAACTGAACCTTCCCGAATACACCTACTGGGTAGAAGAACTTGAGACTCAACCTCAAGAGAAGAGGGTTGAGTACTAATCCTTAAGATAAGTATAGTATCATTATCTTAATTATTAGATAGGGTACTCGTGTAAATTGGATTATGAATAAAGGTAAGATTCAAGTTACAAAGATACTAGCATTTTATGCATATCCTGATCATATGACAATATAAAGTATAAGTTGATGTAAATATAGAGTGCAAAAGCTAAAGCATACATCCAAAAATAATTATCATAAAAGCTAAATAAAGCATTTATCTCATAAAAGAAACTAAAGTACAACCATAATTATTACAATCGATTACTTAATAAAAATACAAAAAATAGTCTAAATACTGAACCAAAAGTAAAGAGTGCAGAAAATAGAGGCTGATGAAGAGTCCTCTAATGCTCCATGAACTCCTTTTGGATCTCTTGTGAAGGCTCTGTATCTAACAAATTACTAGATCCTAAAAGTACCACATGTTTGACATTAAGTTTAATACATCGAAAGCTACTCTAATAGTTATAGTTATATACTATTTACCATTGAATAGCTTAGGTAAGAATTGTAGAAAAGAAAGTAAAATATTTAAAAGCTCAAAATAGCACAAATTTGAAAGTAAAGTGAAACTGAAATTGCAAACAGAATACTGGAATGTATAGAAAATAGTAAGTGAACTAAAACTACAACTAAATTCTGAAATGTAAGGAAAATAATAAATAATCTAGAACTCAGTAAATGATGATTTAAAACTATGTTGTATGCCACTAAATTCTTAATGATGCATTTGAATATGCCATAGAACTGTATGCAACTGATATGCTGACTTGGTGTCACATGACACTCCATAGATCTTAGGTGAGCTCATTCGCTCTGCTAACAGAGTCCTTAGGTGATCTCATTTGCTTCGCTAATGCTGACATTACTTAGGTATTTCATGATATGGCAAGGCTCTTAGGACTATATGCAATAAATTATCAAAATTCCAAAATAAATGCAGTATCAAGTGATGATTCCATTTATCTCTATTATGCAGAATTCATTCTAAGTGAATTATAACTCCTAATTCTATCCATTACATGGATTTATTTAAGATTTGAACTTAAACTCATCAACTGAAGAGGTTATATACACATAATTGGTATGTTTATAAGAATGGTGATTCTAACACTTAGTTTGTTTAACTACACTTATCAAAATGCATGATGATAAGGGGCATGACCTGATCATAGTTTATTCTCTCAAACTAGGTTGCTAAATACCATAATTAAAAACATATAGTGTCTTGAGAAAGGTAACTAGAAATATGTTGTTTGTTTAACTGCACTTATCGAAATGCATGATGATAAGGGGCATGACGCGGTCATAGTTTGTTCACACAAACTGAGTATTCAATCCCCTACTTGTAACACTCTTATACTTGAGATATTTATCCAGAACTGAACTGTACTTATCTAATTACCTAAGATAAGATCAAGACTTTATAGTTCTATTCAGGGTAAATAAACTAACTCTATTTTTGATTGAAATGATTCAATTCTATGGTTATACGCTTTCACCTCCAACTGATAGTTCTACTGATTTTAATAATGCTATTTAATAATCAAGTAATACCAAACTAATGAATACATTCTCCATTATGGTGAATTCTAGACAAAGGTTCCAAATATGTGAATTAAAAGTCACTAAAATTAGGATACTACCACAAGGAAATAACCTCATTTTAAATAATTAGGATATCCTAACATAAGGATTTAGGATCAAGTATATAAGGCTAAGAAGGTGCATCTATGCTTCTACCTCAAGATTAGACAATAAGTCCTTCTTACCTCAATAACTCATCTTTTGATAAAGTTTTGAAATTATTGAATTATTATCACTAGATCACAATGTTGTGTTATGGAGACCATTTATTGCATTATTGAAATGCTAGTGGTGCTCCGATAAGCTTTTGGGAGGCTCCCAGGAGATTCAAAGCAAGAAGTGAAGTCCAGGAACAATACAAGCACTTCAACGTGCTCTAGCGGTCTTAACCAGAGAAAAAGGCACTATCGCGCATTTCAGCGGTTGGCAAACAGAGAAGCTGGCGCTGCTATGTGCCGCAACCAAATTGGGCTCTACTGCACGCTGCAGCGGGTGCCAACCTGAGAAGCGGGTGCTACCGCGTGATTCAGCGGGTCCTAACCTGAGAGCCGGGTGCTACAGCATGTCGTAGCACCTAGTAGAAATTTGCTTTAGTCCAGTATCGCCCGAAGCAAATTGGAGGGCATTTTGGGCCTTTAGGGTCCCATTTTCAGCTGGATACTTAAGCAAAGAAGTTGAGACAAAAACTAAGTGTTCGTATTTTCAGTTGTAGGCTTATGCAAATTATTAGGAGAAAATCCCTATGTGAATCCCTAAGGAAGCTGTAGTGAAAGAATCCTCTTGCATGTTAGAGAAGAGACTCCTAGTGGTGGATGCTTCTTCTCTGGTGTGGCTCCATAATTTTTCCCATTCTGGGGTTTTCCTTGTAATTTTGTTGTTTGGATGTTTTGTATGCTGTGATCTTTTGCATGCATGTGCTGTGATTTTATTCTTGTAGTTTTGTGATATTAAGATGCTTAGTAACTGTCAACGCAACCCCGATCCTCAAACAAGGACAGCGCACTCTATCAAATCGCTTTCACTGCGATTACTATGTGTTGGGAGTTCCGTGTGCTAAATCACAACAAGTGGTATCAGAGCGAGATTTACCTTATTGTTCCTAGAAGGGGTTACTATTTGAGTGGAAGCAATGGCCTAAGAGATGGACACAAGATTGAGAAATTTAGCGGAATGAACTTTGCATTTTGGAAAATGCATATGGTGGATCTGCTATACCAGAATAAGTTGTATGTTCCATTAGAAGAAGCTGACATAAAACTTGTAGCTATGACTGATGAAGAATGGGAAGTTCTTGATAGAACTGCACTGAGTTTGATTTGATTATTATTTTCTTCTTCTATTTCTTTTAATATTGTTAACGAAAAAACCACTGTAAATCTCATGAATGCCATGACAATGATGTATGATAAGCCCTTAGCTTTGAATAAAGTTTTGTTTATGAAGAGATTGTTTAACATAAAGATAATGGAAGCCATTCAATGACTGAACACCTCAATGGGTTCAACACAGTGATGAGCCAGTTAATCTCAGTGGGCATCAGTTTCGATGATGAGGTTCGAGCTTTGTTGTTCCTATCTTCATTGCCAGATAGTTGAGATGGGTTGGTTACATCCATCAGCAGTTCATCAGGAAATGCATCGTTGTGGTTCGACGACATAGTGGGGCTTGTGCTGAATGAGGAGGTGCGGAAGAAATCTCATCGAGAGGTCATATATTCGAATTTATAGCAAAAATATAGTAATTAAACATTCAAATCATCATATATATACATATACTTTGAGTGGAAAATGTTACTTTTGCAGGAAAATGAAGAAAATGGAATGCATGGACAGAATGACCAAATTCTGGGTCAAAACCGCCACAGTGCACCATGGCGCGCCACAGCGCGCCATGGAAGCTCATGAAAAATTCTCCACCTAGAAGCAAACTGTAGACCTGGAAGAAAGACTGCTGCAGCATGCCACAACGTGCTTCAGCATGCCATAGTGCGTTGCAGTGTGCAACAGTGTCATTTCGCTGAAGCTAAATTAAAATCATATAGAAGAGTAATTGTAGTGTTTTCGAAAGTCTATTCGTTGCAGCGTGCCACAGCGCGCCACAACAAGCCGTAGAGCGCCACAGTGCGTCGTAGTACGCCACATCATCATTTCTCGAGGAAATATTAAAACTATATAAAAGAGAAATTGAACAGTACTTTCGAAAATACTTCCGCTGCAGCACGCCGTAGTGGGAAAATTTCATTTTATAAAACTATAGGTTAACTAATGATCCGAGTTTTCAAAGAATTTTCCGCTACAGCGCGCCGCCACGGAAAAGTTTTTAGTACACTGCTATCGTAGTGCACCACAGCGCACCACAGTCGCTACAGCGTGCTACAGCGCATCGCAGCAGACAATACATAAATTTCCAGAGCAATAATAATTGCAGTATAGGGAAGACCACAAAATACAACCTTTCGCCTTCCCCAGCATCTTGAAAACCTGAAGAGAATTATTATTGCTGAATTCCAATAGAATAAATAAATAAAACATTAAAATGGATTGGATTAAAGCTAATAAAGAGGAAAAGTCACATCATTAATACTCTAAGACTAAGTGTATCCTTATTTAAGGGCCAATCTCAAACCTTAAGTGGGTTCCAATATTTGACATTCAAGGACCCTAAAGGAAAAGCTGCAGCAAGAGGAGAAAGGAGAACTCTTCAAAGTGAAGAAGGCCAGCCAAGAACAAGTAAACAAAGAAGACAGCAAGGAAAAAAAGGTGGAGCTTCAAGGGGAATGGTGGGTAGAATCCAAGAGAACCATAAAAAATCTCTAGGTGATTCATAGTATTTCTTCCTAAACTCCCTTGATTTATTTCTACTGTGAACTGCTGGCGAGGTTCACTTTTCCTTGTATGTATGCTTATGCTTATTTTGTAATGGAAGGCTAAAACCCATTTGGAGAGGGTTGACATGTAATTGTAAGAATATGTAAGGGTATGTTGGTGTATGATGAATTTGGTTGAACGTATAAACAAAGTTTTAATTGTTTATATTTTATGCTAGATTGAATGTTTGGATGAACTAAACTCTATATTATTTATTTAAAAGAACTTTTGTTCCAAGCTCATCAATTGGGTAAGATCAAGGAAGGTAGTGCATGTAGAGCTGAGAATTATGTGACAAAATTCTCAAGCTCATTCGCACCTTTCCTTAACGGCTCTACTAAGAGATTGATGCTTGTGAATCAAATTCTCCATTAACCTTGCTCTGTTGCTCAGCAAAGTAGAATTGATGAAAAGACATTGGGAGAACTCAATGGATGATTTGACATAAGCAATCGATCCAACATATCCTCCCATCTATCTAAACTGTGTGTGATGCGCATGATGCATGGTTAATGGAAGTCTTGTTTGTGAGATCATTAGAAATTAAAGATATCCTTTGGTAACCTAGACGTAGGGGATCAAAATCTAATTAATGGATCATGATCTCATGAGAGTTTATGTGCTAAGGAAGAGCCCAAAGGAGTTCTCTTTGTGCACTAAAGTTGAACCTAATGTAATTGGAGGGTACTCTGATTCCAATGGTGTTCACTTGATTTAATAAAGATGTAAACTGGAAGTATATATTTAATTACGAAGTTATATCACCAACCCTTGCAACTATTACAATGAAATCACAACTCTCTCATTTATAATCAAATCATATCTTAACTTAAGGTCATTTGTATCGCTAAACTAGGAATCAAAAATCAATCAAAATTTGACATCTAAACATTATCGAAAGAAGATATAACTTGGTATCAAAACCACCATTCTCTGAGGATCGATAAATCCCAAAAATTAAAACTTTCTACTTATTACTTCAGACCACATATACTTGCGTGCAAATGCAGATGTGTATTTTCCATGTGTCAAGTTTTTGGCGCCATTGCCGGGGATCGATAAATCCCATAAATTAAAACTTTTCACTTATTACTTCAGACCACATACATTTGCGTGCAGATGCAGATGTTTATTTTCCATCTGTTATGAGGAATCTACCTCAACACTGAGTGCTGAGAGTAAGGAAAGACACACTGAAAGGAGACACAACATAAATAGATCAATGTCTCGACGAGGAAAATCAAGACCCAGAAAGGGAAAGTCGGATTGCTGGAACTGTGGGAAGGCAGGTCACTTTATGAAGGAGTACCTTACCTTGAAGAAATTTAGTGGTGGTTGTAAGATGATGAACCCCACTATGAATGTTCCAACTGAGGAGGATTAGGATGCTTTGATCCTCTCACTTATCAATACAGAGTTCTGGGTAGTGGACTCAGGTGCATCTTTTCATGCAACTCAGTCTAGGAGTGCCTTCAAGAGTTACACCAAGGGTGACTTGGGGAAAGTGTATCTTGGAGATGATAAGGCATGCAACATCATTGGCAAAGGTGATGTGGATGTTAAGCTACCAAGCAACATAGTTTGGAAGCTCAAGGATGTTAGACATGTGCCATGTCTGATGAGAAATCTGATTTCTAGCCAGTTAACTAAAGAAAGCTAGAGCACTTATTTCACTAGAGACTCATGGAAGATCACCAAGGGTGCACTCATTATTGCACGGGGCAACATGGAAGGTACACTTTATATGATCAATAAAGTGTCTGATATTATTGCAACTACAAAAGAGATAGATGCAGATCTATGGCACTGGAGGCTTGGCCATATGAAAAATAAGGGGTTAAAATCCCTATAGTAAAAGGGGAAACTCTAAGGACTTAAGTCAATAGACTTAGATTTCTATGATGACTGTGTACTGGGAAAATTGAAGAAGGTTTCTTTCACCAAAGTTGGAAGGGGGCCAAAAGGAAAAAAGCTTGAGGTGGTGCATATAGATTTATGGGGGCCAGCTACTACTTCTTCCATAGGTGTAGCTACATACTTCATCACTTTATTGATAATCATACGAGGAAGGTATATGTTTACTTTATAAAATATAAATCTGATGTGTTTGATGTATTTGGAAAGTGGTTAGCTTTGTGGAGAATGAAACAGGATAAAAGCTTAAGTGCTTAAGGTCTAGCAATGGAGACGAGTATTGTGATATGGGGTTCTAGGAGTACTGTGCCTTGAGAGGCACTAAGAGGGAGTTCACAGTCCCTAGAACACCATAGCAATTAAGTGTTGCAGAATGGATGAACAGAACAATCACAGAAAGAGCCAAAAGCATGAGATTGCGTGCAAGTCTCCCAAAGCAATTATGAGCTAAAGCCATTAACACAGTTATGTATCTAATCAGTTAAATACTTTCTGTACCCTTAAATGAAGGGGTTCTCAAGGAAGCTTGGAGCAGAAAGGAGGTAAAACTGAACAACCTCAAAGTATTTGGCTGCTCATCCTATATGAACATTGATGCAGGATCCATAACCAAACTTGACTTAAAGGCAATCAAGTGCACATTTGTTGGATATGGTGTGGGCAAGTTTGGTTATAGGTTCTGGGACCATCAGAACCAAAAGGTTCTAAAAAGTAGGGATGTCACTTTCAATGAAAGTTAAAGCACAAGGATTGTATTGGAGTCAAGACTAACTCCGAGGATGCTTTAGATGGTGAGCCCCGGCACATAGAGAAAGATGACATAATTGTGCCAGACATTGGAGTACAAGAAAAAGCTCAAGAGGGTGTCAATATTGAATCACAAATACCCATGTTAAGAAAATCCACAAGAGTCATAAGACCACCACAGAGGTACTTTCCTTCTTTGTTATATTTGTTGCTAATGGATGGAGGTGAGCCAAAAATCTGGGAAAAGGCACTTCAGGTTAAAGCATCAATCATGCGAGAGGCTGCCATGAATGATAAAATGGCATCACTCATGTCAAATGGGACATGGGAGTTGGCACCCTTACCTGCTAGGAAGAAGGCTCTTCAGAATAAGTGGGTTTATCGGGTGAAGGAAGAGCTGAATAGAAGCAAGTGCACATTTAATAGTATGGGCAATATTCATCTTGCAAAATGCAGCATTCATGCCAGGACAAAACACATTTAACTCTTTACCATTTCATCCGGACACAATTAGAAGAAGGATAGCTTGGATTGGAGAAGATCCACACTTCAAAGAATTTAGCTGATAAGATTACTAAAGCTATAAGAGTAGAAAAGCAGAAGCTATGTGCAGCTTCAGTTGGCCTCAGCATATGAAGAGAGAGCGAGGGTAGTCACACCACGTTATTTATAAGAATGGAAGAAGACAATGAAGAATCAAAGTTGGGAATGGAGAAGATTTCCTAAAGGCCTCCAAGTGAGAGATTGTTGTGTTATGGAGACCATTTAGTACATAATTGAAATGCTAGTGGTGCTCCGGTGAGATTCCGGGAGGTTCTGAGGCTATTCAGAGCAAAAGTGAACTTCAGGAACAACACAGGCGCTACGATGTGCCGCAACGCACTCTAGCGGTCTCAATTAGAGATGAAGGCACTATTGCGCGCCTCTGTGGTTGACAAATCAAGAAGTAGGTGTTGTCGCACACCGCAGCAGAATCAGGCATTACCGTGCACTGCAGCAGGTGCCAACCCTAGACGTGGGCGCTACCGAGCACAACAACGGGAACCAACTCGAGATGCGGGTGCTATAGT
This sequence comes from Gastrodia elata, assembly GCA_016760335.1. Taxonomy (NCBI): domain Eukaryota; kingdom Viridiplantae; phylum Streptophyta; class Magnoliopsida; order Asparagales; family Orchidaceae; genus Gastrodia; species Gastrodia elata. The sequence continues at coordinate 26,975,686 of CM028678.1, read as the reverse complement.
GCGACACAGCGGGTCCCAACTCGAGAGCTGGGTACTATGACGCTTTGTGGCACCTGGCGAAAATCTGCTTCAGTCTAGTTTTTCCCTAAGAAAATTGGAGGGCATATTCAACCTTTTAGGGTTCAATTTTTAGTTGGGTACTTAAGCAAAAAAGTTGAGAGGAAAACCAAGTGTTGGCATTTTGAGTTGGAGGCTTGTGCAAGCTGTGAGGAGAAGAGATCTAGGTGAAGTCCTATGGAAGATACATTGCAAGAATCCTCTTTCACGTTGGAGAAGAGACACCTGGTGGTGGCTGCTTCTTCTCCTCTCCATATTAGAGTAAGAGCTGATGTATTTCTAGTTAAGAGATAAGCTCTTTGAAACTTTTTTAGTGAATTTTTCAAGTTTTCTAGTGAATTTTTTTTGTGGTGTGGCTCTGTGGTTTTTCTTATTCTTGAGTTATCCACGTAATCTCTATTGTTTGGATGTTTTGTGTGCTGTGATCTCTTGCATGCATGTGTTGTGATTTTATTCTTGTAGTTTTGTGATATTGAGTTGCTTGGTAACCATCAATGCAACCCCAATCCTCAATCAAAGACAACGCACTCTATCAAATCGCTTCTGCTGTGATTACTATGTGTTGGGAGTTCTTCATGCTAAATCAGGTTCTTAACAACAAGCACAACCTTAAAGATCTAGCACTAAAATGTACAAATTATAATCTAAGATCTATGGTTTATATTAAAATTTCAACTCTTATTTTATTAAACTGAATTACACAAATCAGATGGGTAACTCATATGATCCCAACCTATACAACAATTATGGGATAAAATTAGGTAATTTATTAAGAATTGTTCATTTTGCAAATCAATAATATTTTATGATTTATCTCATACTAAGAGTCTTACTTAGAAGAAAATCAAATATTTAAAGGTATATGTTCAAATGCTCAATCACATAAATTTATTATAAATCTTAATATTTTTATTTGAATGGCTTAAGCTTAATGTCAAATCAATATGTATAATTGCAATCATGCAAATCCTTTTATGGTTCAAATCAAGTATTTTATTTAAGGTGATTAAGGTTTTAAACCTTAATCTAATCAAGTTAGAATACAATCCCTAACTTGACCAAACTAAGATCAATTATTGAGTTAATGATCAATGACAAAATTAGTGAATTATAGTGCATTATTGATGTCAATTTCAAGTTAAGTTTATATTTATTAACTTAATCAATTGTTAAGAATCTTGGGGTTTAAGATTGAAAATTATCAAATCAATCTCTTAAAGTGACCAAATTGGATTTGAGTTCTCTAACATGCATACTTCTATTATTGAAGCATAACATTTAATCAAGCAAATTAAAAAGTAAATAAGGCTAATCAAACCTTAAATCAAGTCAAAAAGCATTAGCACTTAATTATAAATCTATCCATTCAAAACCTATGAAACTTGACAAACATATTTTACATATACATGCGAACAATCATAGACTTAATTTGCTAACTTTAGATAAGTGTAAACCCTAAATTTTAATAATCATCCATTTCTAAGATTATGGCATAATTAATAAAACAATAATCAGAAAACTATTTCACTTGGCACATGCATTCTACAAAGCATAAGAATCATAATAAGACTTGAATTAAGGAATTTGGCTCATTATACATGCTAATCCACCCTAATCAAGTAATGGAGTAATTAGGCTAAATTAAAAAATCCAACCACAAAAAATTGAATATTATATTATATTTAGATTCCTCATGATTTTCTGAACAAAATGGAATATAATCATATATAGTTTGGACAAGTGGATCAAAGTTATTCAATTAATTTAATCTATATTTTTTAGTTAAATTTATCTATAGTTTAAATAACTAGATTATTTTCCTTAAGAAAAATAATTCTAATTATTATTAATTTTAGTAAATGAGCTCGGCTCCATATCCAAATGGCACGGGTCAGCCGAGGCTCGAGCGACCTGGGACTGTCGCATCGCGCGAGTTGTGGGGCGGCTCGACCTGCACAATGGCTTTGTCCCCAACCTTTCTTCCTGACAAATATGGTATTATTGTTAGGACTCAAAGATCAATTGTGATGTACCCCGACCATGCCACGGCCCCAATTTGATCCCTACATGATCAGGGGTCGAGATGCGCAGATTGCACCTATTAGCCCCTTGGGAGGGGGCCAAGATCTTCCGAACCTTATTTAGTCGTGGCTTCCACTATGGAGATTCTGTGGGGAGTCAATTCTTCTTACAGAAGTGATGATTTCTCTAGGGCTTGATCTCTACACCTTCATGGAGGTGCAGCGGATTGAACCCTTAATGTGGCTGAGGTTGGGGCGTACTAGACCACTGAGTTCTTACTCAGACCCAACCTCCCTAGGGAATATTAGCCCAATCAATCCATTCGGTCGATTAGGACTAAGACCTTAATAACACATGCATTGAGTTTACCTAAACTAGGAGAAAAATCACAAATCAAGAGGGAAGGAGTATTGAGCCTGATTGGCACTGTAAAATAAGCTGAGGTACCTGGATTGATCGGGTGCACGAGCTGGCAATGTAGAGGGTAAGATAGGGACTTAGCTGAGCTTCAAAGGAGAGCTTGGGTTCCTAAACCGATGGAGCTCGAGAAAACCGATAATGGCGATTACAGGAAAAATCCTAATTGAGCTCGATTAATCAGCAAGCAGCTCTAGGATGGGTCATGATGCTATTTATAGCCTCAGGGGATGGGTTGGGTGCCATGGAGCTAGTTGGAGACTGCCCAAGATCTTGGGTCATGACCAAGATTTCAAATTCCATTTTGAGCTTGATCGGGTCACAGGGCCCTATTGGGTTGCCATACTGTTGAGGGAATATCCTCAACAGCTTGCTGAGGTGGAGGAGGTACTGGGGGACAAGATTGACAGCTTGCATACGAGTGAATTTCTCCTGTAGGGAGTTGGGAGCGCTTGGAATGAAGATCCACAGCCGTGGGACCCTTCGTAGTTGTCTGATTGTTCGAAGGAGTAGGTGCAACAGCTCAGATAGATTGAATCCTAATGGTCAATCGCGAAAGCCGTCCAAACCATAGGGTCCATGGGATAGATTTGATGGTTGAACCGCGGTGCAGATCTGAATCCTAGTCGTAGGATCAGCGGAAGGAATGGATAGATGGAGCCGGACTTTGTTATCGTGTGACCCGGGCTCCACAGTGGATCGCCCGTAGTCCGCACATCGGATCCTGGACGGGTAATTTAGTTATTGGTAGATCTATAATTTTATTTTATTAGGATACCTTTTTTGCAAATATCTCAATCTAATCTAAATATATATGTGACCTAAATTATTTTCAGAAATTTCCAAACTTGCACCCCAGGCTAATTTGGGGTGAGGAATTCAAAAATACTATCAGATTTTTAATTAAAGATCCAAATATTTTAGCTATTGATTAGGGTACAATTATGGACTAAAATGCCCTTTTTGACCTAGAGAAGTCTGATTGATCCCAAATTTTTAGGGTTATCTTTAATGGCCTATCGAATGCAATGAAACTATAATAGCATGATTAAGCTTATAGTTAGCTAAGAAATAACCTAGAGATGTTATAGACATACTTAGTTAAGGATAATGTATTCCAAGTAGATTCTTCAAGAGAACAATTCCTCCACTGAACCTTCACCATAGGGATGGATAGATTTCTTAGCTACTTTTGATTATGAGCTAAGATCATGATAGGCTTCTCCGCATAAGAAAGGTTTGACTAGAGCGATACTACTGGAAGTTGAACTAAGTGAGATGGATCATGAAGACATCTCTGCAGAAACAAAATATGTAACACATTGTGGACTGCAGAGAAATCCTATAGGAGCTTCAATTTATAAGCCACAGAGCCTATCTTTCCTAATACTTCAAAAGGTCCATCGTAGTGAGGATTGAGCTCCCTAGCTACATCAATATGGAATTCTCCTTTTATAGGACTGATCTTGAGATAAGCCAAATTTCTAATATTGAAATACAGAGGAGATGATGGGCATCCTAATATTTACTCTAGCAATCTTGCACTGCTTTAATTCTTTGCAAATCATTTGCACTATTCTTTTTGTTTCTTTTGCTAGTTCTGATCCAGATAACTGAACATTGCCTATTTCAAACCTTGCTAATGGAGTACTACATTTTCTTTCGTATAAGGCTTCATATTGTGCCATGCTAATACTCGCTTGGAAACTTTTATTATAAGCAAACTCCACTAGGGGAATGTGATCCTCCCAGAAATCTCCAAAATCCAGAATATATAGATGCATAAGGTCTTCAAGAACCTGAGGGACTCATTCTCTTTATCCATCAATTTGTGGATGACAGGTGGTACTCATGGCCAAGGTAGTTCCCTGGTCTTGATGCATTACCTACCAACATTTAGAGGTAAATCTGCTATCATGATCGGAAATGATAGATCTTGGAAAGCCATGGAGCCTAACAATTTTATTAATGTACAATTTTGCCAAATTCTCCACATAATTTGTTTGACGCATTGGGATAAAATGTGCAGACTTGGTCAGTCGATCGACTATGACCCAGATAGAATCAACACCCATCCTTGATGTGGGTAAGCCCATGATGATGTCAATGGAAATGTTGAACCATTTCTATTCAGGGATGGCCAGAGGATGAAGTAGTCCTTCAAGCTTTTGATATTCTGCTTTAACGAGACTACAAGTGTGACATTTTGTAACAAGCTCTGCCATAGTCTTCTTCATACTAGGCCACTAGAATGGCTTTTTCAGATCCTGATACATTTTGGAATTGCTGGGGTGAACCTGATATCATGAATTATGGACTTCAATAAGAATCTCTTGGTGCATAGATTTGAGGATCCATAAATAATTCCCTTGATAGATTACATTTCCATGTAATTGTAGGTTAAAATGATGGCCTCCTTCAATATTGACTTTGAACTTCAGATAATCTTCATCCTTGGTTTGTGAGATGGAGACATCTCAGTGGAATGTGGGTTCCACATTGATATTAGTCAACATCAAGCTTAGCATATCCCACAAAATGGGGAGATTTTGAGTTATAGAATTCTTCATCTAACAAACTTGAAGAAATCATGGCAGATACTCGATAAATAAATCATATTAGCTTATCAGCTCAAGCTATCTACACTGATGGCAATTAAGCTCTCACAAAGTGAAGATGTACTTTAGACTCTAATGATCGATGAAAATAGAGTATTGGATGCCATAAAGATATTGATGCCAGATTTTCAAGGCAAAAACTATAGCGGCTGATTCAAGATCATGAACTAGGTAGTTCTTCTCATGCATTTTAATTGACAAAAAGCATAGGCGATAACTTTTCCTTCTTGCATTAGAACACATCCCAAGCTTATGCCAGAAGCACCGGTATAGACTTGGTAGTTCAAACCCTCTTTAGGTAAGGCAAGAATAGGGGCATAAGAAAGAGCATCTTTCAATGACTGAAATACATTCCTGCACTCAAGATATCAGATGAAAGGCACTGCCTTCTGAGTCAACCTTATTAGAGGTGATTATATCAGAGAGAAGCCTTTTACAAACTTTTTGTAATAGCCTGCTAATCCCATAAAGTTCTTGATGTCAGTCACAGATTTTGGTTGTGACCAATCTTGAATGGCATTAACCTTATTTTGGTCAACCCTAATTCCTTGGGCATCCACCACATGACCCAGAAATGCTATTGAGTCAAGCCAAAATTCACACTTGGAATATTTGGCATGGAGCGCGTGGTCACGCAGTTCCTCTAACACTGTTCTTAAGTGGTTTTCATGTTTTGCTTTACTTTTCGAATAGATCAGAATATCATCGATGAAGATGATGATGAATTTATGTAAGTATGCATTTAGCACATGCAGCATTAAGTCCATTAAAATAGACGGCGCATTTGTTAGACTAAACGACATCACCAGAAACTCATAATGTCCATATTGAGTTTTGAATGCTATTTTTTTTATATCGGAATCTTTGACTCTTAACTGATGATAGCCTTATCGTAGATCAATCTTGGAAAACACTTTGACTGTACATAATTGATCAAAGAGAACATTGATTTGAGGCAATGGGTATTTATTCTTGATGGTTACCTTGTTTAGCTAACGATAATCAATACACATGCGCATCAATCCATCATTCTTCTTTATAAACAGTACTTGCGCTCCCCAAGAATACAAACTTGGTCAAATGAGACCCTTCTCGAACAGCTCAAGAAGTTGATTATTCAACTCTTATAACTACTTAGGCGTCATGCAATAAGGAACCTTCGGTAGCAGCTATGTTCATGGAATTAATTCTATTGTAAATTCTACTTCTTGAACAGGGGGAAGACGAGGTAGGTCTTCAGGAAATACATCTAAGAATTCACACACTATTCAATTTTCTACGATAGGAATTTATTATTCCTTCTCACCTAGCGTTGTTACTAAAAATGTATCGCATCCTTTCCTGACTAACTTTTTGGCTTTCATTGTGTTGATCAATGAAGCTTGGGTACTAAATTTACCAACGAACGTCTTCGATTGACTTCCGCTACCTAGGGTGATTTTCTTCTTTAGGAAATTTATAGAAGCACCATGTTTACTTAATCTATTCATTCCCAATATTATATCAAAGTTAGCAATTGGCATCATGATCAACTTTGCTTCGAACCATTGTTCACTGATATAAATTTTTATTTTATAGAATTGCTGAGATTGCATGTGGGCTCCAGAAGGTAACCTGATTCTTAATGAACTAGCTAAATGAAATGATAGTAGATTAAGGTCTTTAACCCAATTTTTTGATACAAATGAGTGACTTGCTCCATTATCGAAAAGAATATTACATGGCTTACCATTAAATGATAAGGTGCCTATGATTATAGTAATAAAAAAAATGTTATTCGAAACATTCAAGAAATGATGAAATAATTTAATTGAAATTTAAAGTAAATTTAAGATGTACCTGAAATGACATCATTATCTTCCAGTGCAAAAGGAGAGTTAACATGTACACTTGAGCTGGAGCCATTGGTTGCATATTCTGAGGCCTTTGGCCTTGAAGATTGATGGCTAGCTTAGGAACATGTGCTACAGCCATAGATTGGCATCACAACTAGGGTAGGAGCTCAAATGTTTAGAGGCTAGGGACAGAACACTTGTTCACTCCATGAGTGGGTGATGGGTACTCCGTCGATAGTAACCATGGCTTTGCAGTGGTAAAAATGATGGCCCTGACGGCAGCAAGTATAACACACATTACCCGGGTGGCAACATTTACCGTACAGATGACGGTGCTTGCATTCTAAAAGTGTTGCTCGGGGTTGTTCGGCTTCCATATTATACACCTTGGCCACCTTTTGATGACCAAAGTTATCTTTAATGGGCTGCACAAAGCTAGCCTTTCTCTTCCGATCCATTTTCCCTTGAAAACTTTTTTGTAGACGGGCATCTTCGACTAGTTCAAGGAAACTCTTAATTTACTGGGAAATAAAATGAGCCTTAATGAAATGTCTCAATCCTTTCAGAAATCAATGACAATGGGATGCTTCAGACTTAACAAAGTTTGGAGTGAAACATGGTAGTTGGCAAATTTTAAGCTCGTAGTTCACCACTGATCTTCCACTCTGAGTAAGATGGAGCAGCTCATCTTCAAGTATCACCTGAGTAGATGCTTGAATAAAGGCCTCCTTGAAGGCTTCAACGAATTGATACCACAAAATCTCCTCCAATTCATAGTAAGTGAATTTGGTATTACGTTCGTTCTCCCACCAATATTCGATCTCCTCTTGCAACTAGCGGGTTGCCAGACGGATTGATTCAGAATTCAGGCACTTAATGTTTGCTTAGTTCTTTTCATCTAACTTAAGCCAACTGATGGTATCCATTGACTTTAGTGCCCCGTTGAAGGTAGGTGTCCGAAGACAAAAAATTGTGGAGAATTCCATCTCTTGAGAAGTGTTGAGCAGATGGGGCTTCTAACTGAGAAAAAGGAAGTTGACGAGAGTTTAGTATAGGAGCATGAGTCTCTTGTGCTTACTGCGCATTACTCTCTGTGATTACTTTCATTGTACTAGCAAGGGAGTTAACTTCTCCGATCCACATGAGGATGAGACAGTGTTCTTGATGGGTGTAGGATCTTAAGGGGAACTAGGATTCATGACTGCAATTTCTAGAAGCATGAATTTAGTTAATAAAATAAAAATCCACTATTTTTTCAATCACTTTCTCAAAGGAGAAGTTACATTGATAGGCAAATAGGATAAGATAATGCAAGAAAAAGATACAAGAGATAACTTAAGAACATCAACTACAATATTCTAGCCTAAATGTAGTGCAAAAATCATCGTATGAGACTAGTTGACGCTTCCTTGATAGTCTTCTATAGGTCTAGCACAACCACCTATCAGTTGAATCACCAAGAAGAGTTCCAAAAATCTGAAGGCGGTAGTCTTCTAGACAAGCCGTCTCTCGGAAAGCAGTGATCATGTAGTCCAACCATTCCTTGGTAAGGACAAGGAGACTGGTCCCTCTGAAGGTTGAGTGAACAAATATATTATCTATAACTTCTAGTCCATGAGGATACACTCATTCAACAATCCTTTCATAGACTTTTCCATCTTGGATGTCATCTACCGAATACTCATCAAATAATCTAAGGTAGTAGTAGTACTTGGACTGTTGATATTCCATTCTGAAAATTTCATTCAATTGTTAGTTTTGAATTTCTGCTTAATTCAATTATAAGTACTTTACTTGTGTAGTTTCACTTATTAAAAGTTCGATCAAATCCTATGATGTATTTTGTTATTTGTATTTCACTTTTAAGTACATTTTAATGTTTGTTCAATACCTAATATGTCATTTATAGACATTCTTAATTTTTAATTATGAGATTTGTCCTGATGAAGTTATCGATGCTACTTTTCCTTTTACCTAGTGATTGTGATCATAATTATTCCAGATAATGGATCATAAAGTCGATAAGAACACTTTCCTTATCTGACATTTCATGATAATTCTATGATACCAATTATGACGCCTCGTCCCATTGCCGTGAGCAAATGGTTTAGTTTAAGGAATAATAATTGGCGGCAGAACGGTGCGTTACTCGAGAAGGGAAACTGAACATCCCCGAATACACCTACTGGGTATAAGAATTGCTTAGACTCAACCTCAAAAGAAGATGGATGAGTAATAATCCTTATGATAAGTGTAGTATATTTATCTTAAGTATTAGATAAGGTACTCATGTATATTGGATTATAAATATAGGTAAGATCCAAGTTACACGGATACTAGCATCTTATATATTTTCAGATTACATTACAATACTATGTATAAGTAGAGGTAAATACAGAGTGCAGAATCTAAAGCATACATACAGAAAAATTTATCATAGAAGCTAAATAATGAATTCATCTCAAAAAAGAAAATAAATACATCCAAAATTATTACAACTATTTCCTAATGAAAATACAAAAAAAGTCTAAATATTGAATTAAAAGTAAATAGTGCAGAAAATAAAGGCTGATGAAGAGTCATCTAATGCTCCACAAACTCCTCCTGGATCTCTTGTGAAGGCTCCTGATCTTGCTCCATAGGCTGCTCTAGATCTAGCAAAATGCTCGATCCCAAAAGCAACACATGTTAGACAATAAGTCTAACATATCGAAAGCTAGTATAACTGTTATAATTATCTACTACTTAGCATTGAGTCATTTAAGTAAGAACTGTAGAAAAGATAGTAAAATAGCTGAAAGCTCAGAATAGTACAAATCTGGAAGTAAAGTAAAATTGAAACTGCAATTTAAATTATGGAATGTAGAGAAAATAATAAGTAAATTAAAACTACAATTAAATGCTAAAATGTTGGGAAAATAGTTAATAATCTAAAACTAAGTAAATGATGATTTAAAACTGTGTTGTATGCCACATAATTGATAATTATGCAGTTGAATATGCCATAGAACTGTATGCCACTGATATGTTGACTTGATGTCACAAGACACTCCACAGATCCTAGGTGACCTCAATCACTCTGATAATAGAGTTCTTAGGTGAGCTCAATCACTCTGCTAATATTGACATGACTTATGTATTTCATGATATGCCAAGGCTTTTATAACTACATGTTTTAAATTATCAAAATTCCAAAATTAATGCAATATGAAGTGATGATTCTATTTATCACCATTGTGTAGAATTTATTCTAAGTGAATTCTGACTTCTAATTTTGATTCATTATATGGATTTAGTTAAGATTTGAACTTAAACTCATCAACTAAGGAACTTGTATACACATAGTTGGTGTATTTCTTAGAAAGGTGACTTTAACACTTAGTTTGTTTAACTACACTTCTTGAAATGCATGACGATAAGGGGCATGACCCGATCATAGTTTATTTTCTCAAACTAAGTTGCTAAATACCCTAATTACAAACATACTTATAGTGTCCAGAGAATGGTAACTAAAATACTTAGTTTATTTAACTGCACTTAGCATGCATTTCTAAGATTAGGGCATAATTATTAAAATAATAATTAGAAAGTTATTTCACTTAGCATATGAATTCTACAAAGCATAAGAAGAATAATAAGCTTGAGTAATTAGGCTAAATCAAAAAAATCCAACCACAGAAAGTGTAATATTATTTAATATTTAGATTCCTCATGATTCTCTGAATAAAATGGTATATAATTTTATATGGTTTGAATAAGTGGATCAAAAGTTATTCAATTAATTTAATCTGCATTTTTCTAATTAAAATTCCCCATGGATTAAATAATGAAATTATTTTTCTTTAGGAAAATATTTTTGATTATTATTAATTTTATTAAATGAGCTCAGCCCAATTTCCAATTGCTGCGGGTTGTCCAAGGCCCGAGCGACCCGGAATTGTCGCACAATGTGAGTTGTGGGTCGACCTAACCCGCACAGTGGCTTCATCCCCAACCCGCCTTCCCGACAAATGGGGAGTTAGAGTTAGGACACATTTCCCAATTGCGAGGGTACCTCGACCACGCCATGGTACCAATTTGATCCCTACACGATCAGTGGGTCGAGATGCATTGATCACACATATTAGCCCCTTAGGAGGAGGCCGAGATCTCTTGGGCCTCACCTACTTTAGGCTTCTGCCATGGAGCTATTGTGGGAAGTCAACTCTCCCCACAGAGGTCATGATTCCTCCAAGGCTCGATCCCTACACCTTTAGGGAGGTGCAGCGGATTGAATCCCTAATGTGGTGGGATTGGGGCATACTGGATTGCAGGTTCCTTACTCAAACCCAACCTCTCTAAGGAACATTAGCTCAATTGATCGAATCGATCAATCGAGACTAACTTAGACCTTAATAACGCATGTATTGAGTTTGCCTAGCCTAGAAAAAAAATCACAAATCAAGAGGGAAGGAGTATTATGACGACCCCAATATTGAATAGTAATTAAACTCAATATTGATACGTCACCATAACACCTAATACTAGATTAGAAGAAAACTAACACAAATCATTAGATGTTGTGTTTGTCCAAGGATTTAGAAGAGGGTCGTAAGTTAAGATGGGAAAAATATTTACAGAACAATGCATCAGATATTTATGATATATATGAATTCAAATGTATGAGATTTAAGTACTTATAATTTTATGTAAGAAGATACTAATGATGTGCTCTTACATTATGAGTATACAATATGAGATGTATGTACAATTAAATTCATTTATGGAATCTTCCCTAATCAAGTATACATTAGGTTGAGTTCAACATAAATGAACATTAAATATTTACATTCATCACATTTAGGAATATGTAAGATCTACACATCTTATTCAAGATTATAAGGGAGGAAAGCATATGAAGCAATTTACTATTCTAGGATTCACACATCCTATATCATTTACCATCATCACATTCATTGATAGTTAAGATCTAAACATTCAATTCACCATTATATGTGAAGAAAATCATATGAAGCAATTTTCTATGCTAGGATACACACATCCTACATCATTTACATTAAAAAAAAAGGAATTAACAACTAAATTCTAGTTGAATATGCAGCTAGATTTTTATTAAGTATCCATTCATATATCCATTCATCCCAAACCAAACGTTTAAGTAAGAGATTTAAATTCCAACACAAGCATAGTAAATACAGAACAAATAACTTTAGTTATTACATGCCAAAAATAAATAGTAAAAAGTAAGGAAACAAAAGTCTCTCTCTCACATCTAGTATAAAGAAAATAATTTAACTATTTAGGTCGAAGCAGTTTTATTTCTTTAAGAGCTTGGTCCAGCCCCACTAGCCTCCAGGTGCACTTGATCTATCATATTTTTAGCATTTAAATGAGATAGGGCAAGTGCAATAAAAGGAAAAAATATAGTTAGACTAAGCAGTCTAAGTAAAATTTAAGATTATGCTAAACATTTTATTACTCATCTTGGATATCACAACTAGTTACAATCTAAACAAAAGCAAGGGTGCATAAATGGAAGCATATATGTATGGAAAAAAAAGTAAGAAAAAAGTAAGGAAAAGTAGAGGGAGTGAGAATGGTCACATAAATTTACATTATATCCTTCAAGTAATATAAGGGTAAATAACATCCTAGATAGGCTAGAATAGTACTAAAGTGCATATAAAAGTAAATGAAATTAAGCATGTATATGTTCAATGAGCTTATGCTAAGTAATGAAAAGAAGATAGTGAAGCATTTAAATGTAATTATAACAACATTCATAGAATCTAAGTGAACCATAAACAAGCAAAGTATAGTACTAAAAATATGGAAAATGCAAAGCATAGTAATTGAAGGAAGATCTTAGCCTCTTGGTCAAAGATACACATAGCCTAGGACTATCTAAAGTAACATAGCTAAAAAGCTATGACGAGTCTTCACAATCAATAAGATTGTAGAGGATCTCATATATTATTTAATTAAAGTTAGCTTACGAAAATATTCATTATGCAGGACTTTTAAAATGATGTGAGGAGTTCAACATGTCTGTTTAACAAGTAAAGGAAAGCGGGGTTTCAAATACAACAAACACTCATATTCACCCTTTGAGAATATGAGGTCTCGTTATTTCTACAAATTTGACTGCCCTTGGCTACATCAATAAACAAACTCTATAATTTTAAATGTGAAAGTTTTATTTATGCATAATGTCTTATATGAATAATTCAAATTAATAAGGCTTAAAGCTAAGCAAGTATTCAAGGAAAATATAATAATTGCAACTAAGTGATATCCAAAGTTATTTAATTTTAATGATCTCATTAATGATTGGAGCTATTTGAGCTCCCAATTGACTTTGAGATATTGATCTCAAGTCAATTGTAACTAATAATAATAATTAGGGTTTTAGAAAATAGTAGGTTCATTTCATTTTATGAGATGACAAAATAATTTATAAGTATAATAATATAAGTAGACATTAGTTCTATTCTTGTCCTAAACCATAAGATCTAAATAAATTAGCTAAATCAAGACTTAGAAAATAATTGGGAATGTGTAGGGTTAAGTAAACACTAAAATTTAGGATATTAAGAGTTAAATTTCTATATACTAAACCCATCTAACTAGGTTAAATTAGAAGGATCTTATTTAAAATAAACTACTAATCTAACTAGGTTAACTCAAAAGGAAAAGTTTAAGAAAAAAGAAAAGGAGGATTTGTAAACTATAGATTCTATGCTTTTTATAAATTAAAGGTTAAGGGAATCAATAGGATTCCTAAACTATTTTAACAGAATTTAGGACTCCTATCACAAGCTCTTAAGGAACTTAAGTGGGGACTTAAGGACTAAGATATAGTGAGCTAAGCTCCAGTCTAATCACTTAGAGCTAGTCCTAGTTGATTCATAATCTACAACTACAAAAGCATTAAGGTTAACTATACTTAATGGATGAAATAATTAGCTCTAAGGATCATCTACAAATGAAGTTATAAAATAATTATCTAGTTTCTATCTTAAGGTTGAAAGGTGAATCAAGCACTTTGTAATTAATTTAAGTATCTAAATTATTAGAACTAAGGTGATAGCATCCAAATGAAATTTAGCTTGGAAGAAATAAATGTAACATGTTAATTATCCTAAGGTTCAAATACCTAAAATATGTAAATTGAGAAACTAGAAATTATCACAATAACACTAATTGAGGAATAAAAAACCTAAAATCAACAATTGTTGTCCAAGGGAGATAATATAAATAAATTTGGAATCCTTATAGTATAAGGAGAAAAATGACACTAAGTAGGTCAAATTTGAACAATATTAGAAAATTAGGGTTTTTGGACTCCTTATTTGGATTAAGAAAATGATTAAGAAAATTAGGGTTCAAATGTTAAATTTGAATTTTATATTATTCATCCTCATATTTTTGTGAGTGAAATGGACTATTTAATCATTTTAGTTGGACATTAAGTGATCAAATTAGGTCACATGAACTAAGGAAATTAAAATACATTTAATTAAACAATCTAATATAATGACTAATTAAAACATTCATCAAAATAAAAATTAAATTGCATATTATTAATCTACGTATTTTTGAGATCAAAATGGTATATAAGTTTGTATCATTTGGCTAAATATTTTTAAAATTATGATTAAATGAAAATTTTATTAATTAAACATTAATTTAAATACATTAATTAATACTCAAATTATTAATCATTTAGATGATGACAGCACGGAAAATTGGGGGCTGGCGGTGGCGCAAAATTTCATGGTACAGAAAATCATGCAGTGCTGAAAACGACACGCCGCTTTGACACGCGGCAGCTCTAGTGAGTGTTGCCTGACAAAGGTAGTACCCGCATTGCAGAAACCCACGCCCCGCAGTCTAAAGACTTGATCGGTCCAGTTTAGGAAGAAAATATGGATTGAGAACCAATCCACTACAGGCCACTTCGTCCATGATTTCAACCCGTAGAGGCAAATTTAGAGTTAGCCATTTCGTTCAACTCCAGAGGTCAATAGGTGCGACCCGTTTGCCAACGAGGAGGTCTAGCCGAGGCCATTCACTTGAGACTAAAATTGGAGTCATACGACGAGAATGGAAGAGACTGGACGATGCGCTAGGTCTCCCTGACTAAACCCTAAAAATCACCGTGGACGGTCGATTGATTAAACTTGATCTTGATCGATCGAGCTTAATCATATCGCATCAATCAATCCAACATAGCTCGAGATAGGATGTCACAAATAAAACAAAACACTTACAAGCATAAAATGGGGTAATTAAGGATGTACCTATTGAGGTTTCGCTGGCTAGGGTTTGGGAAAAAAATGGCCTCCACTAAAACCTTCAATCACAGCTCCAGGCACTCCTAGAAGTAGGGTAAGGAGAGGATTGATCAAAATGGAGAAGAGGGCAGCTCTAGCTACCTAAAATAGTACCAGGAGTCTAGCTGGAGTGGCCGGACGACCTCCTCTAACGCGCAGCGGTCATGCCTGAGCACGACAAACCGGGGCCGATCGGGACCGTTCGTTCGATCAAAAGATCGAACGGTCTGATTTAACATATGAGGATCGGGAAAGAGACAGCCGTTGGATCTCTTTAAAAAACACGGAATTACCAGTATTTGTAGATCCCATTGTTTTGTGTCTGATGCCTCACACAAGATCAGCGTTGTTTGATTTATTCGGTAGAAAAATATAAATTATATAATATATTAATATAATTACTTTAATTAAATAATTAATTATACTTAAATTTTTAATCAAAATTAAATAAACAAATGTGCTCCAAAAAATCCCAAAAACTCACCCTAACCTAATTGAGGGGTGAGGAACTCAAAAATGAAATTAAATTTTTGATCGAAGACCAATTTAATTATCTTAATTTTTTGAGTATTTAAATATTATAAAAATATTTGGGAAAATTTGAGGACTTCCAAACACTTCCAAAATACCATCCATAGCAAATTTGGGTGTGGTGAGTCCAATGGCGGACTTCGTTTTTGATTCTATGGTCTAAATAAATTAGGTATTCTCAGAATTATCAGAAAACCAAGAAATACCGGAAATTATCAAACGATCTCCTCATCATACAAAAATTGAAATAGAGGTTTCTAATGCTATTAAAAGAATAATAGAAAAAGATTAGAGTCAGTTAGGTCACTAATTAATGGGTAACAACACTAGGGTTATTTCAGACTCCCCTCTTTATATAGAGTGTCACCCACGACACTCAATAAATGAAAATAAGAAATTGAAAATACAATAGGATGTCTAAAGAAAAAACAATAAAAATGGAAGAACTAAAACTACCTGATTAAGAAAAAAATTCTGGGAACTTCTTTCTCCCATGTGGCTTCACTAGCTCGATGATTTTGCCAGTGGACTTTAATCATAGGAACGCTGTGGTTTCTTAACTGTTTAAGATCCAGTCCTAGAATCACAACAGGTTTATCAACGAAAGTCAGATTAAATTACAACTTGATCGCTGGAATCTGAACTTGCTGATTAGGATCTAACATACACTTTCTTTATGATGAGACGTGAAACACATTATGCATGGCTGACAAATCATTAGGTAACTCCCAACTATATATAGAGGTTCCAATGTTTTTAGTCACTTCAAAGGGTCCCAAATACGTTGGACTCAGCTTTCCAGAAACAATGAATCTTTCAACACCACGCATCAGTCTTACTTTCAAATATGCACAATCTCCAATTTGAAACTCTAACGGATGATGACGAGTATCATGATATTTTTTTGTCAATCCAGAGCTGTCATCATATTAGGCTTAATAAGAAGAACTTTTTTAGTAATCTCCTCATTTAACTTAGAACCATAAAGTTGAGAGTCTCCTACTTTAGTCCAAGCAACAGGAATTGTACACCTCCTATAATAAAAAGCATCATAAGGAGCCATACCAATGCTATACTAGAAACTGTTGTTGTAGGCGAACTCAACTAAGGCAAGATGATCTTCCCACGATTTTCCAAAATCAAGAGCACAAAAATGAAGGAGATCTTCAAATATTTGATTAATCCTCTTAGTTTGACCATTAGTCTATGGATGAAAGGCAATACTCAAAGCTAAATTTGTTCCTAAGTCTTGCTGAACAGCAAACTAGAATCTAGAAGTAAATCTACTATCTCTGTCAGAAACTATATAATTCGGCGTACTATGCAAACAAATGATTTCCTAAAGATAAAGCTTAGCTAACTTCTCCACAGGATTTGTCTGGCGAATTAAAAGGAAGTGAGCTGACTTTGTGAGTTTATCAGCTATTACCAAAATTGAGTCAGAACCAAACCTACACCTAGGAAGTCCCATAATGAAGTCAATGGAGATATCAGACCATTTTCATTCAGGAATGTCTAAGGGTTTGAGAAGTCCACCAGGCTTCTGATGTTTTACTTTAACTAATGAACAAGAATTGCACTTAGAAATGAAAATTACAATATCTCTCTTCATGCTAGACCACAAGAATTTACATCCTGATACATCTTACAACTTCTGGGATGAACGATATAACCAGTGTTATGGGCTTCTAACAGTATTTGCAACTCTAGGCTCTTAGGAATCCATAATCCAGTCTTCTGAAAAATCACACTTTCAGCATCAAAACATAATTCGGATCTCTTTCCACTAATGATATCGGAAACTAAAACAGAATAACTCGCATCTTCATTCTAAGCTTCGACAATCTTAGACCTTAGAGAATTATCTTATTGAATAGCAAATAGTAGAGTGTCCCAATAAGCATAACTGAACAGCTCAAGATTCAATCTAACAAAATCTTTGATCAAAGATCCATTGCAACAAAGGAAAGATAAAGTCACCTAATGACTTAGGGCATCAGCTACTATATTAACTTTACTCGGATGATACTAGATTTTGAAGTCGTAGTCTCAAAGTAACTCTAGCAGCCTACGTTGAAGGTAGTTAAGTTCCTTTTGAGTAAAGATGCACTTCAACTATGATGATCAGTAAATATCTCACACTTAACTCCATATAAGTAATGTCTTTAGATCTTAAGAGCAAAAACTACCCCTGCAAGGTCAAGATCATTCACAAGATAATTCTTCTCATTAGGCTTAAGCTTTCTAGAGGCATAGGCTATTACATGGCAATATTGCATCAGAATACAATTAAGCCCTACCTAAGAGGCATCAGTATAAACCTAAAAATCTTTATCCTCATGAGCTAGTACTAGAACAGGAGCAAAAGTTAATAAATATTTCAACTTCTGAAAGGATTCTTCTCAGGCAATGCTCCAGATGAATAGAACTTCTTTTCTAGTTAATTGAGTTAATGATAAAGCAATTAGAGAGAATCCAGGAACAAACCTTCTGTATTATCCAGTGAGTCCTAGGAAACTGCAAATCTTTGTTACACATTTAGGTTGGCCCCACTGTTGAACTGCTTGGATTTTCTTTAGATCTACTTTAATGCCTTCAGCATCAATCACGTGACCAAGAAATGCTGCAAACTTAAGTCAAAGATCACACTTAGAAACTTAGGGAATAACTTATTCTCTCTTAACAACTCCAGAACGGCATGCAGATGCTCTTCTTGGTTAGCAGCTGACTTCGAATAGATTAGGATGTCGTTGATCAAAATAATGACAAACTCATCAAGACATGGCTTAAGAATATGCTGCATCAGGTCCATGAAGAAGGAAGGAGCATTTGTCAGTCCAAAATACTTGACTGGAAACTAAAAATTCCCATAATGGGTCCTGAATGCAATTTTAGAAACATTTTCATCCTTGAATTGAATCTGGTAATAACCTAATCTTAAGTAAATCTTGAAGAAGATCTTTACTCTGATGAGCTGATCAAAGAAATCACCAATCCTAAGGAGAGGATACTTGTTCTTCACAGTCACTTTGATAAGCTCACAGTAGTCTATACACATTCGCATTGAACCATCCTTCTTCTTGATGAATAGGATAAGAGCTCCCAATGGTGACATACTAGGGTGAATAAATCCTTTTTCTGATAACTCTTACAACTACTCTCTAAGCTCTTGCAATTCTTTTGTAGCCATTCTATATGGAGCCTTAGACTTAGGTTGAGTCCTTGGAATAAGATCAATAGAAAACCCTACCTCACGCAAAGGAGGTAGTCCAGGAAAGTCTTTTGGAAACACATCTAGGAACTCTCTAATGATGATAGTCTCTTTTGGACTAATAACTTGCTTCTCATCATCGATTAAAGTTACTAAGATTGCATAACAACCTTTACTAATGCGATACTTAGCTTCAATTGCATTAATTAGGGATGTAGTCAAGCCAAGCTTTCCTATGAAAACTTTAGGTTTCTTTCCAACCTTAAGCAAAACTCTCTTTCTTAAGCGGCCTTTTACGGCATTAAACTTACTTAGCCAATCCATACCTAAAATTATGTCGAAGTTTGTAATTGACATAACAATAAGTTTGGATTGAAAGAATTGGTTATTGATTGTGATGTCTACCAAATAGAACTCACTAGCCCACATTCCAGTACCAGATAGCATTTAAACTACCAAGGGATTGCCTAGGCAGAAATGTTGAAGGTTAAGAAAAGAGGCACAACTCAGAGATATAAAAGAATGACTAGCACCAGTGTCAAAGAGTATCATAGAATTGATTCTTAATAATTGGAGTTCCTATAGCAGGAAAAATAAAATCTAATTATAACTAATGCAAATTAAAAAAGAAAATACTAAATATTAAAGGCAGAAGAAATAAGAGATAGAAAATTGGAAATTAAACATAAAACGTACCGGTAACAGCACTGTTGTCTTCTTGGGCAACTGAAAGAGACAAAGCATAGACTCGCGGTACTACAGGAGATTGAGCAATTGACTTTCCCTTATCCTTTCTATTGTAGTGGCCTTGCTTGGAAGGAGACAAATGTACACCCTTTTGATGTTGTGCACTTCCACTAGTAGGAGGAGGCAATAAGGCAAGTGCAAGCACATGAGAGTTAAGAGGAGCAGAGTTTTCCATAGAAGGTTGGCGATTGATCTTCATTTTATACACAGTCCAGTTGCATGACAGTCCCAATGGCAACGATTGGTTTTTCCACAAATGTAACACCTACCACTAGTGTGGTAGCAGTTCCCATAAGGATGTGGCCTGTTACATCTTGCACCTGGTCTTCCTTGCTAATTTTTCCTTTGATTCTGATTAGGGTTTTGCCCAGAGGTAAGCTGGAAGGCCTTAGGACCATGAGGATGATTCCACTTGAATGGTTCAAATTTAGAGGGTTGGGGATGAGAATGCTTCTTCAATTCCATTTGAGCATGATGGTACTCAACCATACAACCACCTTCTAGATGCTTGGGATAATCATTGTGATGTTGAGACATTAGAAGACTCTTAATGGAATCTTTTAAACCAGAAAGAAATGTAGTACAACTTGCCATGTTAGTGTGGACTAGATTAGGAGCAAAACGGGAAAGTTTGCTGAATTCCATCTCATAATCATGCACTGAACGGCTTCTTTGAGTAAATTGAATGAAGTCATTCTCGATTATGGTCTGGGCAGATGGAGGAATTAATTCCTCACGGAAAACTTACTCAAATTCTTCCCATGGGATATCTTCTAGTTAAACACTTGAAAAACATGTCTTCAACTCACCATCCCACCAATACTTGAAGGCACTCACTTTCTGGACACTTTATACAGGCTAAGGTTTTTTCAGTAGCCTTTAATCAATCAATGGCTTCAAAATGAGAAACGAAGTCATTTAATGTCAGAGGATTCAGACGAAGAAAGGTTAGGAGATAGGCATCCACCATAGGACTAGTATATCATTGTGGAGCCATAGGAATTTCAGGAATAATTGGAGAAGAAGCTTGAGGAGGAGTTGGGAAATATTAAGATGGAGTTGGAGAAGGTTTGGAAGGATTACAGGATGAAGCCATTCTTTTGTGAATAGACGACCGAAGCCTATGCATATATTATTTATTTAATATAAAAAGATTACAAAAAACAAATCAACCGGGATCAAATTCTACGGTGAAGTCCACCAGGAGGTCAATAAGCCTTCCTAAAAGAACAACATTCTCACTCAAAGAGAGAGTAGGCAAAATGGCTAAACAATCCGGCGAATATCTTGCCAGAGGGACAATTCCTTTTGTGAAATAGTAAATGTCCATCCTGCTAAGAACAGCGGCTGCACCAGTATCAACAGAATAGCAGTTTGAGGCAGAGGGTAGGCCAACAGCTACCGGAGCGGGGAAGGGGCACCCGCTGAAGGAGGTGGAGGGGCCTTGGAAGGCCGGGGAACCCCAGAAGTCGCATCCGTCTAGCTGTCCAGCACCAACCAAAGAGCCACAAAATAAGCCTCCCTGCCTCATGGGGAAGAGCAGGGTAGTGGTTTGAAGGTAATTGAGGAGCCACTCCTCTTTGAAAATGAACTCCAGCTGCAAAATTGGTAAGGAGATGCATCCCGACTTAAGTGCCGGGAGGAGCGGTAGAAGACGCGTCGACAGTGCCCGCAAGCTGCGACAGTTCTGAAAGATTTGCCGGATCATTAAGCGGGTGGGAGGAGCTCCCTGCTCCTAGAACAAAGGTGCCGCGGTGGGACAGTAGTCTGGGCATGCCGAGCCAAAGGAGGGGGTTCGGACGGATGGTCAAAAGGTTGTGCGCCATTTGGGCTCACTCGAAGAGAAGATGAAGCCGACCCACGAGGGACCGAAGGGTTTATGTTAGTCATGGAATCCGAGGCCGCAGGAGGGCCAGAGGGCGTGCCAATGGACGCTGTATGGAAAGAGCTGTCGGGCATGTGAGCGCCGTCATCAGGACTGTCCAGGCATCGGGCCATGAGATTGGGAGTTGAGCTATCAATCTTTGGTAGGCTGGGTTCCAAATGAGGAACCTCTGGAATTTGTTGTCTAGTCAGAGCATTAAACCCACTCTCAGGGATAACAGCTGTCGAAGCAAACCACTGGTCAGAACTAAGCTGGGCGGGAGGGTTGTTGTCAAGCGGGTAGAGGGCCATGTGCGGTGGAGCGGGGTCCTGAGGCAAACTGGACTGGTCAGGAGAGGAGTCCGATTGGAAAATTGGGCGGGGTGCAGCATGAGTAGTGCTGTTGAAAGCAGAAGAAGCCATGTGGCTAGCTGGGGGCACGCCTTCAGCAGCAAGAGGTTCCACGTAGGCAGGGTGAGAAAATGCGGTGGGATAATTGATCGCAGAAGCATTTGCATGCAAATGTCCCATCGCTGACAAAGGCTGATATTGCGTGGTTCTGCCAATGGGAAACTGTGGATTTGCAGCAAGACAGAAGGAACATAGTGGGTGGTGCTTGGATGAGACTGTGGGCCATACTGATGCACCTGACCCAAATTGTTTGGGCTAACTCCACAGGACCTGGCGGGTCTCGACTGGGATCTAGGATTAGCAGGCCGAGAATGGGGATGAGGGACCGGTTTCGGGCACTGATTACGTTGGACTAAGATCCAATCAGAGTTATCATTCGTTCTCAAAGATGAAGAGCTCCCAACCGGGGCAGCGCTTAGTCCTGATAGCTGATTAGGGGGGCTGATAACGCCTTGGCCAGCAAATTCTTTCAGCGGCACAGCTTTGTGCTTCAATCATAACCTTCATCAACTCTAATAGATTTTGCATCTGATAGGTATGGGAAGTTCTAGGGGAAGTAGGTTCCTCCACTATAGGTTCAATAGGGATAGTTGAATCACGATTCAATCTAAAGAAAGGAAAGAAAACACCATATAAAAACTGAAAAAGATAGGAAAAGAAGTTCTCATTAAACTTGAAATATTTAAGAGATACAACTATGGAGGAAGAAGAAAAAGCATAAGTAAAGTAGAAGCTATTTATAAAAAGCTACTAAAGAAAAGAAACTAGAGCAAAAAAAAACAAGCACAACTAGTTACAAAATTTTGCATAAAACATAAACTCGAGGTCTTCTTAAGTAGGAGCACGATGTAGACAACTAATCCCATGAATTAGTACTTCATCAGCACGACACCACCAATCCATGGCATAGTCATCAAAGAATTCATCCAAAATTTTAAAGCGTATGTGATCGGGGCAAGTTATGGCTTCAAAATTTGTAAAGACTCGAAAAAGCCACTCTTTAGACAACTAAGGAATGCAATTGACTCAACGCAATACTTTAAAATTTTGTTCAAAACTTCACCTCAAGCTTGAGAAACTCCAAAGTACTTACGACTGAAGGTTGAACCAAACTAATGATTAGCCTTCGAATACTAGAAGAATGATCTAGAAAAAAATCTTAATAAATTTTCACTATTTGTCATCTGAAAATTAAATTATAGTTTAAGTTAAAAATTTAAATCAATTATTGTATTAGTATTGCATTTACTATCTTAAGATATCATTTGATTGTCTTTACTATTCTTTGTTGTTTGATTTTGGATAAATGAATATCTTTATCTTAACTTAAACTTCTCAACTTGGCTTTGATACCAACTGTGACGACCCCAATATTACGTAGTAACTAAACTCAACATTAATACATCACCACAACACCTAATGCTAGATTAGAAGGAAACTAATCCAAATCATTAGATGCTGTGTTTGACCGAGGATTTAGAAGAGGGTCTTATGTTAAGATGGGAAAAATATTTATAGAAAAATGCATGAGATATTTATGATATATATGAATTCAAATGTATGAGATTTAAGTACTTACAATTTTATGTAAGAAGATATAAATGATGTGCTCTTACATTATGAGTATACAATATGAGATGTATGTACAATTTAATTCATTTATGGAATCTTTCCTAATCAATTATACATTAGGATAAATTCTACATAAATGAACTTTAAATATTTAAATTCATCACATTTAGGGATATGTATAAACTACACATCTTATTCAAGATTATAAGGGAGGAAAACATATGAAGCAATTTACTATCCTAGGATTCACACATCTTACATCATTAACCATCATCACATTCATGGATAGTTAAGATCTAAACATACAATTCATTATTATATGTGAGAAAAATCATTTGAAGCGATTTTCTATCCTAGGATACACACATCCTACACATTTACAAAAGAAAAAAAGAGGATTTAAAAACTAAATTACAATTAAGTATGCAACTAGATTTTTTTTAAGTATCCATTCATATATCCATCCATTCCATACCAAACATTTAAGTAAAAGATTTAAATTTCAACACAAGTATAGTAAATACAAAACAAATAACTTAAGTTATTACAAACCAAAAATAAATTCTAAAAAGTAAGGAAACAAAAGTATCTCTCTCACATCTAATGCAAGGCAAATAATTTAATTACTTAGGAGGAAGCAATTTTATTTCTTTAAGCATTTGGTCCAGCCCTGCCAACCTCCAAGTGCACCTGATCTATCACATTTTGGCATTTAAATGTGATAGGGCAAGGCTAATAAAAAGAAAAATATAGTTAGACAAAATAGTCTAAGTTTAATTTAAGATTATGCTAAACTTATTATTGTTCATCTTAGATATCACAACTAGTTACAATCTAAACAAAAGCAAGGGTGCAAAAATGAAAGCATATAAATATGGAAAAGAAAGTGAAGAAAAGTAAAGAAAAGTAGAGGGAGTTAGAATACTCACATAAATTTATATTCTAGCCTGCAAGTAAAACAAGTGTAAATAGCATCCTAGATAGGTTTATATAACAGTAAAGTGCATATAAGAGTAAATGAAATTAAGCATGTATATGTTCAATAAACTTATGCTAAGTAAAGAAAAGAAAACAGCGAAGCATTTAAATGTAACTATAATAACATTCACTATTATCTAAGTGAACCGTAAACAAGTAAAGTACAGTACTAAGAACATGGAATGTACAAAGTATTGTAATTGAAGGAAGATCTTAGCCTCTTGGTCTTAGATACACATAGCCTAGGACAATGTAAGGTAACATAGCTAAAAAACTATGATGAGTCTTCACAATCAATAAGATTATAGAGGTCTCATATATTTTTTAATTAAGGTTATTTTATGAAAATATTCATCCTGTAGGGACTTATAAAATGAACTGAGGAGTTAAACACATCTATTTAACAAGTAAAGGAAAGCGGGGTTTAAAATACAACAAACACTCATATTCACCCTCTGAGAATATGATATCTCCTAATTTCTCCAAATTTTCTTACCCTTGGCTACATTAATAAACAACCCATATAGTTTTAAATATGAAAGTCTTATTTATGCACAATGTCTTGTATGAATGATTCAAATGAATAAGGCTCAAAGCTAAGTAAGCATTCATGGACAAATTAATAATTGCAACTAAGTGATATTAAAGTTATTTAATTTAATGATCTCATTAACGATTGGAGCTATTTGAGCTCCCAATTAACTTTGGGATATTGATCTCAAGTCTATTATAAGTAATAATAATAATTAGGGTTTTCAAAAATAATAGTTTCATTTCATTTTATGAGATAACAAAATAAATTAACAATATAATAATACAAGTAGACACTAGTTCTATTCTTGTCCTAACCCATAAGATTTAAATAAATTAGCTAAATCAAGACCTAGAAACTAATTAGGAAAGTATAGGGTTAAGTAAACACTAAAATTTAGGATATTAAGAGTTAAGGTTCTATTTACTAAACCTATCTAACTAGGTTAAATTAGAAGGATCATATTTAAAATCAACTATTAATCATACTAGGTTAACTCAAAAGGAAAGGTTTAAGAAAAAAGAAAAGGAGGATTTATAAACTATAGATTCTATGCTTTCTATAAATTGAAGGTTAAGGGAATCAATAATTTTTAACTAAATTTTGGGCTCCTATCACAGGTTCTTAAAGAACTTAAGTGAGGACTTAAAGACTAAGCTCTTTAAGTGTGCTAAGCTCTAGTCTAATCACTTAAAGCTAGTTTTAGTTGATTCATAATCTACAACTATAAAAGTATTAAGGTTAACTACACTTAATGGATGAAAATAAAATTCAGAAGAAATAAAAGATAAGAAAATAGAAAATTAAACATTCTATATACTGATAACAACGCTATTGTCTTCATAGGCAACTCAAGGAGATAAAGAATAGACTCGAGGTACCACAGGAGATTGAGCAACTGACTTGCCTTTATCCTTTCTATTGTAGTGGCCTTGCTTGGAAGGAGATGAAGGTACACCCTTTTGATGTTGTGCACTTCCACTAGTAGGAGGTGGCATTAAGGCAATAGTTAGCGCTTGGGAGTTAAGAGGAGCAGGGCTTTGCATGTATAGTTGGAGATTGATCTTCATTTTATCCATAGTACAGTTGGCATGATTGTCCCAATGGTGATGATTGGTTCTGCCACAAATATAACACCTATTACATGTGTGGTAGCACTTCCCATAAGGATGTGGCTTGTTATATCTTGCACCCTTTCTTCCTTACTGATTCTGCCTCTGATTCTGATCAGGATTTTTCTCAGTGGTAAGCTGGAAGGCCTTAGGACCATATGGATGATTCCTCATGAAAGGTTCAAAGTTAGAGGGTTGGGCATGGGAATGCTTCTTCAATTCTATTTGAGGGTGATGGTACTCAACCATATGAGCACCTTCTAGAAGCTTGGGAAAATCATCGTGATGTGGAGACATCAGATGACTCTTGATGGAAACTTATAAACCAAAAAGAAATCTAGTACACCTTGCCACATCAGTGCGAACTAGATTAGGAGCAAAACAGGAAAGTTTGTGAAATTCCATCTCATAATCATGCACAGAACAACTTCCTTGAGTAAGTTGCTTGAATTCGCTCTTGATTATGGTCGAGGTAGATGGAGGAATGAATTCCTCACTGAAAACTTTCTCAAATTCATCCCACGGGTTATCTTCTAGCTGAACACTTGAAAAATGGGTCTTCAACTCACCATCCCAGCAATATTCAGCATCACCATGGAATAAGTAAGTGGCAAGATGAAGGCACTTACTTTTAGGACACTTTATAATGGCTAAGGTTTTCTCTATAGCCTTTAACCAATAAATGGCTTCAAAGTGAAAAAAAAAGCCATTGAATGTAGGAGGATTCAGATGAAGAAAGGTTAGGAGATAGGCATCCACCACGGGACCAGTATATGGTTGTGGAGCCACAAGACTTTCAGGAATAATTGGAGAAGAAGCTTGAGGAGGAGTTGGGCAATGTTAAGATGGAGTAGAAGAAGGTTGGGAAGGATTACAGGATAAAGCCATCCTTTCCGCAGCACAAGTTTGTGCTTTAATCATAACCTTCATCAACACTAACAGATTCTGCATTAGATGGGTATGGGAAATTGTAGGGGAAGTAGGTTCCTCCACAACAGTTCAACAGGGATATTTGAATCAGGATTCATTCTAAAGAAAGGAAAGAAAACACAATTCAAAAATTGAAAAAGATAAAAAAAAGAAATTCTCATTAAACTAGAAATATTTAAGAGATACAACTTTGAAGGAAAGGGGAAAAAGCATAAGTAAAGTAGAATCTATTTACAAAAAGCTACTAACAAAAAAGAAACTAGAGCAAAAAGAAACTAGTACTAGTAGTTAGAAAATATTGCATAAAACATAAACTCGAAGCTTTCATAAGTAGGAGCACGATGAAGATGTCTACTCCCACGAATTAGTACTTCATGAGCAGGACACCACCAATCTATGGCATAGTCATCGATGAATTCATCCAAAAAATTAATGCATATGTGATCGGGGAAAGTTATTTCTTCAGAAGTCATAGAGACTCGAAAAAGCCATTCTCTAGTCAACTGTGGGATGCAATCGCCTTGAAAAACAGAATACTTTAAAATTTTGTTCAAAACTTCACCTCCGGCTTGAGATACTCCAAAGTACTCACGACCTCAGGTTGAACCAAACTAATGATCATCCTCCTAATATTGGAAGAACGATCTAGAAAAGAATCTTAATTCATTTTCACTATTTATCTTCTAAAATTTAAATTATAGTTTATGTTAGAAATTTAAATCAATTATTGGATTAGTAAGGAATTTAGTATCTTAAGATGTCATTTGATTGTCTATACTATTCTTTGTTGTTTGATTTTGGATAAATGGATATCTTTATCTTAACTTAAACTTCTCAACTTTGCTCGGATTCCAACTGTGACGACCCCAATATTGAGTAGTAACAAAACTCAACATTGATACGTCACCACAACACCTAATACTCGATTAAAAGGAAACTAACCCAAACCATTAGATGCTGTGTTTGGACAACGATTTAGAGGAGGGTCTTAAGTTAAGATGGTAATAATATTTATAGAATAATGCATGAGATATTTATGATATATATGAATTCAAATGTATGAGATTTTAGTACTTACAAATTTATGTAAGAAGAAACTAATGATGTGCTCTTATATTATGAGTATACACTATGAGATGTATGTACAATTCAATTCATTTATGGAATATTTCCTAATCAATTATACATTAGGATGAATTCAACATGAATGAACATTAAATATTTACATTCATCACATTTAGGGATATGTAAGATCTACACATCTTATTCAAGATTATAAGGGAGGAAAGCTTATGAATAAATTTATTATCCTAGGAGTCACACATCCAACATTATTTACCATCATCACATTCATGGATAGTTAAGATCTAAGCATACAATTCATAATTATATGTGAGAAAAATCATAAGAAGTAATTTTCTATACTAGGATACACACATCCTACATTATTTACATAAAAAAAAAGAGGAATTAAAAACTAAATTCCAGTTAAGTATGCAATTAGATTTTTATTAAGTATCTATTCATATATCCATTCATCCCAAACCAAATATTTAAGTAAGAGATTTAAATTCGAACACAAGCTTAGTAAATAGAAAACAAATAACTTAAGTTATTACAAGCCAAGAATAAATTGTAAGAAGTATGGAAACAAAAGTCTCTCTCTCACATCTAATACAAAGCAAATAATTTAATTATTTAGGCAGAAGCAATTTTATTTCTTTAAGCGCTTGGTCCAGTCCCACTGGCCTCCAAGTGCACCTGATCTATCACATTTTGGTAATTAAATATGATAGGGTAAGCCCAATAATAAGAAAAAATATAGTTAGACTAAATAGTCTAAGTACAATTTAAGATTATGCTAAACATTTTATTATTCATCTTGAATATCATAACTAGTTACAAACTATACAAAAGCAAGGGTGCAAAAATGAAAGCGTATAAGTATGGAAAAGAAAGTAAGGAAAAGTAAGGAAAAGTAGAGGTAGTAAGAATACTCACATAAATTTACATTCTAGCCTGCAAGTAAGACAAGGGTAAATAGCATCCTAAATGGGCTAGAATAGTACTAAAGTGTATATAAAAATAAATTAAATAAAGCATGTATATGTTCAATGAACTTATGCTAAGTAAAGAAAAGAAGACAGTGAAGTATTAAAATATAATTATAACAACATTCACTGCAATCTAAGTGAACCATAAACAAGTAAAGTACAGTACTAAAAACATGTAAAGTGCAAAGCATAGTAACTGAAGGAAGATCTTAGCCTCTTGGTCTAAGATACATATAACCTAGGACTATGTAAAGTAACATAGATAAGAAGCTATGATGAGCCTTCACAATCAATAAGATTATAGAGGATCTTATCTATTATTTAATTAATATTATTTTATGAAAATATTCAACATGCAGGGACTTACAGAATAAAGCAAGTAGTTAAACTCATCTGTTTAATAAGTAAGAAAAAGCCAGGTTTCAAATACAACAAACACTTATATTCACCCTCTGAAAATATGAGATTTCCTTTTTTCTTCAAATTAGCCTGTCCTTAGCTACATTAATAAACAACACCAATTAGTTTTAAATGTGAAATTCTTATTTATGCACAATGTCTTATATGAATGATTCAAATGAATAAGGCTCAAAGCTAAGCAAGCATTCATGGAGAATTCAATAATTATAACTAAATAATATCCAAAGTTAGTTAATTTAATGATCTCATTAATGATTGGAGCTATTTGAGTTTTTAATTGACTTTGAGATATTAATCTCAAGTCAATTGTAAGTAAAAATAATAATTGGGGTTTTAGAAAATAGTAATTTCATTTCATTTTATGTGATAATAAATTAATTTATAAGTATAATAATGCAAGTAGACATTAGTTCTATTTTTGTCCTAAACCATAAGATTTAAATTAATTTGCTAAATCAAGACCTAGAAAATAATTGGGAAAGTGTAGGGTTAAGTAAACACTAAAATTTAAGATATTAAGATTTAAGGTTCTATTTACTAAACCCATCTAACTAGGTTAAATTAGAAGGATCTTATTTAAAATCAACTACTAATCTAACGAGGTTAACTCAAAAGGAAAGGTTTAAGAAATTAGAAAAGCAGGATTTCTAAACTATAGATTATAAGCTTTCTATAAAGTGTTGGTTAAGGGAATCAATAGGATTCCTAAGGTATTCTAAATAAATTTTGGACTCCTATCACAGATTCTTAAAGAACTTAAGTGATGACTTAAGGACTAAGAGATAGTGAGCTAAGCTATAGTCTAGTCACTTAAAGCTAGTCCTAGTTGATTTATAATCTACAACTATAAAAGTGTAAAGGTTAACTACACCTAATAGATGAAATAAGCAGCTTTAAGGATCATCTACAAATCAAGTTATAAATTAATCCTATAGCTTCTTTCTTAAATTAGAAAGGTGAATCAAGCACTTTGCATTTGATTTAAGTATTTAAATTATGAGAACTAAGCTCATAACATGCAAATACCTGGGAAGTAATAAATATAACATGATGCTATCCTAAGGTTCAAATACCTAAAATATGCAAATTTAAAAACTAGAAATTATCACAATAACACTAATTAAGGAGTCAAAAACCTAAAATCAACAATTGTTTTCCAATGGAAATAATATACATAAATTTAGAATACTTATAGTATAAGGAGAAATGACACAAAGTAGGTCAAATTTGAATAACATTGGAAAATTAGAGTTTATAGGACTCCTAATTAGGGTTAAAAAATGATTAAGAAAATTAGGGTTCAAATGTTAAATTTGATTTCATATTATTAATGCTCACATTTTTGTGAGTGAAATGGACTATTTAATCATTTAATTTAGACATTAAATGATCAAATTTGGTCACATAAAATGATGAAATTAAAATACATTTAATTAAACAATCTAAGATAATGACTAACTAAAACATTCATCAAAATATAAATTAAATTGTATATTATTTGTCTACGCATTTTTGCAATCAAAATGGTATATTAGTTTGTATCATTTGGCTAAGTATTTTCAATATTATGATTAAATGAAGATTTCATTAATTAAACATTAATTTAAATGCATTAATTAATACTCAAATTATTAATCATTTAAATGATAATAACACGGAAATAAAGGTGTCACGAAAAATTGGGGGCTGGCGGTGGTGCAAAATTACGTTGTACGGAAAATCATGCAGTGCTGAAAACGGCGCGTCGCTTTGATATGTGGCAGCTCTTGGGAGTGCCGCATGACAAAGGTAGGAGCTGCGTCGCAGAACCCCATGGCCTGTGGTCTGAAGACTGGACCGGTACAGTTCAAGAAGAAAATATAGATTGAGAACCAACACACTACAGACCGCTTTGTCCTCAATTTTAACCCGTAGAGGCAAATTTAGGGTTAGATATTTCGTTCAACTCTGGAGGTGTCTTAGTGTGACTCACATGCCGACGAGGAGGTCTCACCGAGGCCGTTCACTTGAGACTAAAATCGGAGCCATACGACGGGTATGGAGGAGACTGAACGATGCCTTTGGTTTCCCCAACTAAACCTTAAAAATCACAGTGGATGGTCGATCAATTGAACTTGATCTTGATTGATCGAGCATAATTAGATCCCACCAAATCAATCCAGCACAGCTTGAGATAAGATGTCACAAATAAAACAAAATACTTGCAAGCAGAAAATGGGGCAATTAAGGATGTACCTATTGAGGTTTCGCCGGCTAGGGTTCGGGAAAAAAAATGGCCTCCACTGAAACCTTCGATCACAACTCAAGGCACTCTCAAAAGTAGGGTAAGGAGATGACTGATCAAAATGGAGTAGAGGGGAGCTTGATGGGCCTAAAATTGTACCATGAATCTTTCTGGAGCGACCGGATGTGCTCCTTTGACGCGCAACGGTTGCGCCTAAGCATGATGTACAGGGGCCGATCGGGACCATTCGTTCGATCAAAAGAATGAACGGTCTAATATAACGATGAGGATCGGGAAAGCGACAGCCATTGGATCTCCTTAAGAAACATGGAATGCCCAAGATCCATAGATCCCACTGTTCCAAGTCTGGTGCCTCACACAAGATCCGCGTGGTTTGATTTATTTGGCCGAAAAATATAAATTATATAATTTATGAATATAATTACTTTAATTAAATTATTAATTATACTCATCTTATTAATCAAAATTAAATAACCAAACGCGCTACGAAAAATTCCAAAACTTTTCCTTTATCTAATTGATGGGTGAGGAACACAAAAATAAAATTATATTTTTTATCAGAGATCAATTTAATTATCTTAATTTTTTGAGTATTTAAATATTAATAAAATATTTGGTGAAAATTTGACGACTTCCAAACACTTCTAAAATACCATCCCTAGCTAATTTGGGTGTGGTGAGTCAAATGGTGAACTTTATTTTCAATATAAGGTCTAAATAAATTAGGCATTCTCAAAATTAGCAGAAACCAGAAAATGCTGGAAATTACCAAACATCTCCAAATCGTGCGAAAATTGACTAATGGAAAAATATTAGAGTCAAATTAGGTCAATAATCAATGGGTAACAACACTAGGGTTGTTACAAACTCCCCTCTTTAAAAAGAGTGATGCTCACGACACACAAAAAATGAAAACAAGAAATTGAAAATACAAAAGGAAGTCTAAAGGAATAATAATGAAAATGAATGGTTTTACTTGATTAAGAAAAGAATTATGGGAACTTCTTTTGCATATCCTCTTCTTTATCCCATGTGGCTTCACTAGCTGGATGATTCTTCCAATGGACTTTAATCATTGGAATGCTGTGGTTTCTTAATTATTTAGGATCCCATCCCTGAATCGCAACAGGTTTAACAATAAAAGTCAGATTAAGCTGCAACTTGATCATTGGAATCTGAACTTGCTGACTGGGATCTAACAAACACCTTTTTAATAATGAGATATGAAACACATTTAGCACGGCTGAGAAATCATCAGGTAACTCTAACCTATATGCAGAGGTTCTGAATTGGTTAATCACTTTAAAGGGTCCTAGATACCTTGGACTCAGATTTCTAGAAACACCGAATCTTTGCACACCACACATCAGATTTTTGATCAAATACGCACGATCTCCAATTTGAAACTCTAATGGATGATGACAAGAGGCATGATACTTTTTCTATGGATCTTGAGTTGTCATCATATTGAGCTTAATAAGAAGAAATTTTCTAGTAATCTCCTCGATCAATGCAGAACCATAAAGCTGAGAGTCTCCTACTTTAATCCAAGCAACATGAGTTGTACATCTCCTACCATAAAGAGCTTCATAAGGAGCCATACCAATGCTGGACTAGAAACTATTATTGCAGGCAAACTCAACTAAGGTAAGATGATCTTCCCACGATCCACCAAAATCAAGAGCACAAAGATAAAGGAGATCTCCTGAGATCTGATTAATCCTCTCAGTTTGACCATAAGTCTGGGGATGAAAGGCAGTACTCAAAGCTAAATTCATCCCCAAGTTTTGCTGAACAGCAAACCAAAATATAGAAGTAAATCTACTATCTTTGTAAGAAACTATACAATTTGGCATACCATGCAAACAAACGATTTTCTTAAGATAAAGCTTTGCTAACTTTTCCACAGGATCTGTCTGACGAATTGGAAGGAAGTGAGCTAACTTTTTGAGTCTATCAACGATCACCCAAATTGAGTCAGAATGAGGCCTACACCTAGGCAGTCCCACAATGAAGTCCATGGAGATATTAGACCATTTCCATTTAGGAATGTCTAAAGGCTTCAGAAGTTCACCAAGCTTCTGATGTTCCACTTTAACTAACAAAATTGCATTTAAAAATGATAATTGTAATATTTCTCTTCATGCTAGATGACAGACCTGGAACACGCATATGCACTTTCATGCAAGTGTTCGTGCTCTAAATTAATAAGTGGAAAGTTTGAGTTTCTGAGATTTATCAAACCATAGAGAATTGGATGTTTTATTACTAAGATGTATCTATTATTACTAATGTTTAAGCTATGGGTGTTTCGTTTAAGTTGGTTTTAGAACAAGCATGACAATCACTTAGTAGAAAATAAGTCAAATAAAAGTAAGAGGAGAGTTGGGTGTCTCCCATAGTACTCAAAGCTAAATTCATCCCCAAGTTTTGCTGAATAGCAAACCAAAATCTAGAAGTAAATCTACTATCTTTGTAAGAAACTATACAATTTGGCATACCATGCAAACAAATGATTTCCTAAAGAGAAAGCTTTGCCAACTTTTCCACAGGATCTGTCTGATGAATTGGAAGGAAGTGAGCTAACTTTTTGAGTCTATCAATGATCACCCAAATTGAGTCAGAATCAGGCCTACACCTAGGCAGTCCCACAATGAAGTCCATGGAGATAATATACCATTTCCATTCAGGAATGTCTAAAGGCTTGAGAAGTCCACCAAGCTTCTGATGTTCCACTTTAACTAACGAAATTGCATTTAAAAATGATAATTGTAATATTTCTCTTCATGCTAGATGACAGACCTGGAACATGCATCTGCACTTTCACGCAAGTGTTCGTGCTCTGAATTAATAAGTGGAAAGTTTGAGTTTCTGAGATTTATCGAACCACAGAGAATTGGATGTTTTATTACTAAGGTGTATCTATTATCACTGATGTTTAAGCTATGGGTGTTTTGTTTAAGTTGGTTCTAGAACAAGCATGACAATCACTTAGTAGAAAATAAGTCAAATAAAAATAAGAGGAGAGTTGGGTGTCTCCCACATGACATGATAGACAACTTATGTATGGTGATTCCTCAAGCATTTATCTTTGATTTACTCAGATTTTGATCAAGTGCACATTATCCTTCTTTGAGTATTATCTCAAAGATTTACAAATTCAAATCTTGTGCACAAAATTAACACACAGTCAGTTCAATTTCAGCACAAAGATCCTTATAAGATTTTAGGTATTTTATTTCATCTCTAGATCATGGAGATGAGGATTGTTAATTTTTAAGATCTTATAAGCATTGATTCAACTAAGAGCGTCACACGCATCACACATATTTGAGGTGAGGGATGGAATTCATTGGGCTCAATGACTATGTCACCTCGTTCATGAGCACACAATTATTCCATTACCTCCCACAATTATGTTGAGCAACGGAGCTCAATTAGTGGGTCTTAGCATCGCACGCATCAACTTTTTAGTTGAACTTAGATTAAGGTACACTAAGCTCAAGAACTTTCTCACATAGTTCTAAACTCTTATACACTCTTAAATCTAGCATCAAACTAAAGTGAGCTATGGAGCATAAGACAACTTAGTTCTTGAGTTAAGAAGTCTTTTCCTTTTGCTCCACAATCAAGTCCTCAATAGTCTTATACATTTCTTTAGCAAGTCATTTAGTTTACAAATTTTATTAATACCTGAGGGAAACTTCATACATTTTATATTAACTATCGAAACATGTGGGATTGCCCCACCCCACCCCATGGGAGGGTTAGCTCTCCATTACAAATGAGATGAAAAAGAACACATATATGGATAAAGACCCTTCCATGATCAACTAAGAAAAAAAATTACAAAACAAGAGTTTAGAGAATACTAAGAACGTTCCTTGGGAAGTTCTTCGGACTCTTCTTCTCCATACTTGAAGTGCTTCTCTTAGGTCCCTAGTGCTGCCTTTCTCCTCCTTCTCCTTAGCAAGTTGAGCTCCTCCACGCTTGGGGAGTTCTTCTTCTCTTCAATGGAGCCACTCTCTTACTTAGGTTGAAGTGAGCTAAGTTGGGAACCCTCCTCTAGTCAAGAGGGGTGGTATTTATAGATAAAGGGTTGCATCTTCATTTCCATGATCAAAACCAGCAAATTTCTTTAATATTCTGAAGTAATGACGGCAAATTCCAATTGATGGGTGAGGTGACCAATATTTTCCATTATTTTATCCTTCTCATCACATCAAAGAGACTACTTTCCATTTAAAAATGAAGCTGCAGTAGGAGGAATGATGGCTAGAGATAAGAGGCTGGTTGGGTGTCTTGTCCCAGCCACAATTAATGCTTTTGCTAGACAAAATTGCGGCGGGCCACTGCAGCGCGCTATTGCAGATGATTTTGCAAAAAGGCCCGCTGCGGTGCGCTGGGGCGATCGGGTTTGATAAGTGAAGGGTCGCTACAGCGCAGTTTTGCAAATTTGCCCATTGCAGCATGCGATTCACAAAATGGCCCGCTGCAGCGCGCGATCGTGCCCGCGATTCCCCGAAAGGCCCGCTGTAGCGCGCTGCAGCGCGCGGTAGCGATTTTTTCTTATGAAATTTTGGAAATTTGCCCAAATTGCTCGGAATTTATTGGATAGGTATTTTCTTAAAAAGATATACAAAATTGGATTAAGGAGTAGTTCAATTATGAGAAATGAATGAAATTTTCTATCATTTGAGATATGATTTAAGGATTCATCACACCCCCACACTTAAATTCTTGCTCATCCTCGAGTAAGCTCAAAATGATATTTTTCTATTTTTTAGGCATGAATGTCAATAAAAGACATCAATTAAATTTTGATGAGTAATTCAAGGTATGTGCTTAACTGAAATGACCAAAAATCATTTGGCATTAGATTTTCTAATTTTGGAGATGAACCGAGGTTAATCAGTTATTCTCCAAGTATTTGCATTTATGCTTGTTACTAGGTAATGGGGAAGGTTCTTTGGAATACTTAAACTAGAGAGGTACTGAAATAATCAAGGATTTTGTGACATATGTGCTTCTTCTTATGAATCACAAAGATGATAAGATTAAAGGAGAGATAGTTTCCATTATCCTTTTCCTTTTCTTTCATTTAAAAGAGATATTTTTCATCATCCCTATTTTTATGTTTTTCACTTTTCATTCTTAGGGAGAGATATTTTTCTTCATCCCTAATTCACATCTTTGTGATCATGAAGTCCTACGGGAGCTTAGCAAGCTCTTTTAGATTACTCACCTTAATCACTAGTTTTTAGTCCAATGCCTTCCCCCACACTTAGTCCTTAGCATTAATTTGAATTTTTGGAGATTAGATTAACCTTAAATCATTCCTTTGTTAAAAGATTTAATGATATCAATGCATTTAATCACTTTTTGTTAAGCACCCTTTGATTTTATATTATTTTCTTTATTGATATTTTTGTGACTTCCAAATTTGAAAAATACAGAAAAATTTGTCATTTGCAATTTATAGAAAGATTTTGGGACTATGATAATCCATAATTTATTTCTTCAAAAAGGCAAAACAAACATACTTTACTAGGAGTAGTAAGGAATAAAACAACCTGATATGAATAATGATAAATTGTCATTACTGCAATCATGCTCGAGAATCCTTCTTCTCCTTTATAGATGCACAAACGTACTACTCAGAATCTGAAACAAACAAAAATATAAAATTATTTATTGGGTTGCCTCCCAACCAACGCTTAGGTTAATGTCCTCAGCCTGACCAAAAATAATTTATATCCTTTCAAAGTTTCTTTCTAGATTTTCATTAATTCCTTAGGATGAGTACGAGCTAGTTTAATAATTGGGTCATCATGAACACCAGCTCTACTATTTTCTTCTTATAAGCCGAATCAGTATCCTCAATCTTATAATAAGTTTTATTTCTATTTGTCTTTTCATTCCTTTCATTACTCCCTTTATACTTTTATCAAACTTTTCATATTTTTCCTTGTTATCATCCTCTATCTCATTTTGTAAGAATCTGTAAAGCTCAGTTCTTTCAGGACTACTCTTAGGTGATTCTCTACAAATTCAAATTGTACACAAATACTATCAATATTGCTAAGAGATTTGTTGATAGTCGAGATGTCGGAGATAATAATTTTCTTACTCTACCCCGAGAATCACTTAGTTTATTGGTCCTCCTATTAATTTCAATCAGTTCATCTTAGTTGTTCTCGCATGGTGGATCACCTACTGCTGAGTATTCAGTTGAAAACACTCAAGGTGTGTATGGGACATAAATTTTGGATCGCTCTTGGTCAATTTTTTTAGTTTGAAACTTGTTGCACTTTTAAATTATCCAATTCAAGTTGATACACCACCTCTCTCTCATTTCTACTATTTGTTTGAGTTAAGGTGTCTTCACTACAAATTAGCACTTCTTCAGCATGATCTTTTATCTGTTCATTTATGATAACTTCTTGGATGGGGTTAGCTAATTGTTATAATATAAATACTAACTTAGCCTTAGTTGATTTACATATATGCTCTTGGTCTTCTAGATTCAACTCATGCCTAATCAAGGTTGGTTCAACTTCGTGCAAATTGTTGTTCACTTAACCACTTAAATTTTCCATTGATTCTTCAATGTAAGACTGCTCACTCAACCAATTTGTGTTATTAATGTTCATATCAGAGTGAGTGTACTTGTGTTGCAAGTTGTTATCAAACTTAATGTCATTAATCCGTCTTGTTTTGGATGGTGCAAAAGGGTTGTTTGTATTACAATTAGGACTTAAATGTGTTCCCCCATACCAAATACACGAGTTTTGATTATTATTGTGCACACCCTTGAATTTTGAGTACTCCATATAATAAGATAAAATCTATAAAAATTAAAAGAAAAGTAACCTAAGGAAATAAGAAAATATATATGCAAAGAGATTGCTTAAATCACTAATTACTGATAGATTCTCCTTAATACAAAACAAGTACCAATTCCCCGGCAACGGCGCCAAAAACTTGACAGAACTAGAATACGCGTTTGCTCTTTCACGCAACTGTACGTGGTCTGAAGTAATAAGTGGAAAGTTTGAGTTTCCGGGAATTATCGAACCATAGAGAATTGGTTGTTTTATTACTAAGGTGTATCTATTATCACTAATGTTTAAGCTATGGGTGTTTTGCTTAAGTTGGTTCCAGAATAAGCATGACAATCACTTAGTAGAAAATAAGTCAGAGGAGAGTTGGGTGTCCCCCACATGACATGATAGATAACTTATGTATGGTGATTCCTCCAGCGTTTATCTTTCATTTACTCAGATTTTGATCAAGTGCACATTCTCCTTCTTTGAGTTTTATCTCAAAAATTTACAAGTTCAAATCTTATGCACAAAATTAACACACAGTCGGTTCCATTTCAGCACAAAGATCCTTAACAGATTTTAGGTTTGTAGTTTTTATCTCATCTCTTGATCATGGAGATGAGGGTTGTTAATTCTTAAGATATTATAAGTATTGATTTAACTAAGAGCATCACGCGCATCACACAAATTTGAGGTGAGGGATGGAATTCATTGGGCACAATGACTATGTCACCTCATTCATGAGCACACAATTATTCCATTACCTCCCTCAATTATGTTGAGCAATGGAGCTCAATTAGTGGGTCTTAGCATCACAGGCATCAACTATTTAGTTGAGCTTAGATTAAGGTGCAATAAGCTCAAGAACTTTCTCACATAACTCTAAGCTCTTATGAACTCTAAAATCTAGCATCAAACTAAGGTGAGCTATGGAGCATAAGACAACTTAGTTCTTGAGTTACAAATTCTTTTCCCTTTGGTTCATAATCAAGTCCTCAATAGTCTTATACATTTCCTTAGCAAGTCATTTAGTTCACCATTTTTATTAATACTTGAGGAAAACTTCATACATTTTATAGTAACTATCAAAACATGTGGGATTGCCCCAACCATCCCCAAGGAAGGTTTAGCTCTCCATTATAAAAAAGATGAAAAAGAACAAATACATGGATACAGACCCTTTCATGATCAACTAAGAAAAGAAATTTCAAAACAAGAGTTTAGAAAATACTAGAAACGTTCCTTGGAAAGTTCTCCAAACTCTTCTCTCCTTGCTTGAAGTGCTTCTCTTAGGTCCCTAGTGCTGCCTTTCTCCTCCTTCTCCTTAGCAAGTTAAGCTCCTCCACCCTTGGGGAGTTCTCCTTCTCTTCTATGCAGCCCCACTCTTAATTATGTTGAAGTGAGCCAAGTTGGGAACCCTCCTCTAGTCAAGAGGGGTGGTATTTATAGATGAGGGCCTGCATCTTCATTTCCATGATCAAAACTAGCAAATGCCTTTAAAATTCTTGAGTAATGATGGCAAATTCCAATTGATGGGTGAGGTGACCAATACTTTCCATTGTTTTATCCTTCTCATCACATCAAAGAGACTACTTTCCATTTAAAAATAGAGCTGCAGCAGGAGTAATGATGGCTGGAGATAAGAGGCTACTTGGGTGTCTTGTCCCAGCTGCAATTAATGCTTTTGCCAGACAAAATTGTGGCGGGCCACTGCAACGCGCTATCACGGATGATTTTGTAAAAAGGACCACTATGGTGCGCTAGGGTGATAGGGTTTGATAAGTGAAGGGTCGCTACAGCACGCTGTAGCGCGCGCTCGCGCTAGTAGTTTTGCAAATTTACCCACTGGAGCGCGGGATTTGCAAAATGGCCCGCTGCAGCGTGCAATTGCGCCCGCGATTCATAAAAAGGCCCACTGCAGCGCGCGACAGTGGTTTTCGTTTAGAAAATTTTGGAAATTTGCCCAAATTGCTCAGAATTTTTTGGATAGGTATTTTCCTGAAAAGATAGACAAAATTGGAACAAGGAGCAGTTTAATTATGAGAAATGAATGAAATTATCTTTTATTTGAGATATAATTTATGGATTCATCACCAGACCACCAGAATAATTTCTATACATCCTGATAGATCATACTGCTTCCAGAATGAATGGTGTAACAAGAGTTATGGGCTTATGATAGTATTTACATCCGTAGGCTCTTAATAATCCATAATCTAGTGTAGTGCCCTGCCCCGTCGTTGCACGCAAATGAGTAGGGAATCATAAGTTCGGCGACGGAGCTGTGCGCTACTCGAGATGAACAAACAACAACATCTTCCCAAATAGGCTTACTAAAACTAGCCACATTGAAGGGCTGCTGACTCGTACCTAAGAGTAGGATCGAGGGTCAATACTTATGATAAGAGTAGAATTCTTTTCTTAAGTATTAGACTAATACGTACATTGGATTTAAAGGGTTAAATAAGAATCCAATATACTTTATCACCATATCAGCATTTCCAGTATGCTGATCACATCACAATACTATGTATAGTAGTATAACAAAGTGTGAAAGCTAAAGAAAACATCCAGAATACATTCTTCACAAAGGAGTAGTAAACACACATCTCAGAAAAGAAAAGTAAAATATATCCATAATTATTACAAACTGATTTTAAATGATGCAAAAGTAAAGCCTATCTGAAGTACTGAAAAAGAAATAGTCAAGTAAAAAGGTGGAAGACAGATCCATTAAGGCTCCACGTACTCCTCCTGGATCTCCTACAAGTCCTCCTGCCCTGCCTCAACAAGCTGCACAGGATATAGCGAATTGCCGGATTCTAATAGTACCCCGTGTTAGACAAGAAGTCTAACACATTGCAACTAAACTAAGTGGTACTAAAGTAAATACCAATAGACAGTAAAGTAATAAAAATTGTAGAAAAGTAGTAAAATGATGAACCACTGAAAAATGTAAAGGCTAAACAAGGTAAGAATGGACTGAAAACTGAATGCTAAAAGTAAGTGAAAACATAAAATGCTCAGAAACCAAGGTAAAAATGTCCAATGGTGTACTATATGTCACTGGAATAATGCATCTAAATATGCCACAACTCAGTATGCTGCAGATATGTAACAGAACTATCACTGATAGGCAATGAGTTGTACGGTCTAATGTATACATACACCTAGTTGAGAATACAGTTTACTATGATGCCGATGCATCTTGAAATTCCCCAATCAAGGTATGTAATATTCTGTAATCCGTAATTCATCATAGAAACTCATATGTCACTACTGAATCATTCATCATCCTCATGCTCATGGTTATGCCCATGCTTCTATTTTATATGAGAAAAATCCAAAAATCCATAACTTTGTATACCAACGATGAATTCTAAGTCTCCACTGTGCAGAATCCTGATAAAAGAATTCTAACTACTAGCTTCTTGAATGATAATTGGTTAAACTACACATATTTATCACGTTGCAAGAAAGGTGGTTCTTAACACTTAGTTTGATTAAGCCACCCTAATAAAACGATCTTCGATAGGAGGCGTCGCTCATTGGTGATTTGTATCTCAAGCTAAGTTATTAATATGCCGAACTCATAATCACATTCAGTGTCTTAAAGAAGGTGATTCTAATTACTTAGTTTATTTGGGACACACCTATTGAAGCGGTGTTTGCTAGGAGGCATCGCCCATTGGCGATTTGTATTTCAATCAAAGTAAGGAATGAGTACCTGTTTGATACACTCTTAGTCTTGGGAGATTCACTCTAACGAGATTGTATTCATCTAATCCCTCGGGATAGCACCTAGTCATAAGTCCACATTGGAGTGAATCAACCAATCCTGAATACTATTAAGAAATCCAGTACTATGGATATACCATACTATACCAACTAATAATCTGGGTTCATACAACTCTATTTAATCAATAAGGATTTATCAAGACTATTAATTCCTATGCCAAATAGGTAAGTCCTATACAAGGCTTCAAGAAAAATATGATCATGGATCACTCAATATAGATTCTACCACAAGGAGAGGTATCATTCTAATATCTTAAGTGATTCTTACAATGAATGGTTAAGATCAACTTCTAAGGTTAAGGGATCATCTAGGTTTTTACCTCAATGAGTTATACAAATTCTCCTACCTCAATATATTTTTAATTTAGATCCTTAAAATGTTTCAGAGACGATCTTATGTTGAGATACTTAAGTTCTCACACTCTTAATTACAATCCTATCATTCTAGGTTTTACTTATTATTTATGTTTAGAGTGATTAAATCAGATGATTAAGTCATCTAATCAAAACTTTTTCTAAGATTATGGGATTTAAATCAAGCATCTTATTAAATTTAGGTCAATTATGAAATCAATGTAATTCTATAAATCTTTTCATGCTCATAGTCTAATTTAGGAGAAAAATAAAAGATCTAAAGTTTAGATTCAGATTATGCAATCATATAAATTTATTATTAACCTTAACATGTCTAATTCAAATGTTTAAGATCAATACCAAATCAAATGCATTGTTAGAATAATGTTAATTACATTATCTTATAATTATGTCCATTTAACTAAGGTTTAAGAGTTTGGGTCTTAATTAAGCAGGTTAGGGTTTAACCCCTACTCATTTCCAATTAAGATCAAGGGATTATTTATAGATCAAATGTCAAATAAGTGAATTAAGTATGTATTATTGGTGGCATTCTTAGACCGAGATCGAGTCTTAATGGCTTGATCAAAGTCTTAAAATTTCTTAAAATTAATTAAGATGTTTTAGTTCTCTATTTTAGGTTTATTTAGTTTATACATGATAAATTTGTATACATGGTTTCAGTGCATTTATCATAATATTATGGAGCATATTACTAGGAAAATTCATAAAAATAGGAAGTAATTAGTGCTAATCAAACCCTAAACCAATTCAAAAGGATTATCACATAATTACAAATCTAACCATCATAATTTCATACAACTTGACACATAAGTTCTATTTTATCATACAATTAATCAGAGACTAAGTTTGCTAAGATCCAGTGGTTAAAAACCATAATTTTTAGTAATCATGATTTAACAATATTAAGGCATAAATTGAAGTACAGAGATCAAAAAAATAAATCACTTAGCACATTTATTCTACTCTTTATAAGGAAACTAATGGCACTTAAACATTCAATTTGGTTAAGTAAAATTGCTAATCCATCCTAATTAAGATCTGTAATAATTAGGCAAAAATGAAAATTTTGACCATTAGATGTTCAATATTATTTTATATTCAGATCCCTGATGATTTTCAAATTAATTTGATATATAATATTATAGAGTTTGGACCAGTAGATTAAAAGTTATTCAATTAATACATTCTGCATTTTTATTTAATTAAATCCCTATGATTGGAATAATTGAACTATTTTTCTTAAGGAAAATAATTCCAATAATTTGAATATTAATTAAACAGGTTCGACCCGTTCACCAAAACGCGCGGGTCGGCCGGGGCCCGAAGACCTGGGACCATCGCACAATGCGGGTCATGGGTCGGCCCGACCCGCACAGCGCTTTGTCCCCGAGCCTTCATCCGATGGAAGGACCTGATTAGGGGAACCCTAATCAGCCAATTTCAGCACATCCCAACCACGGCATGACCAACCGATGATTGTTACATGTTCACCA
The DNA here is from genome assembly GCA_016760335.1 of Gastrodia elata. Taxonomy (NCBI): domain Eukaryota; kingdom Viridiplantae; phylum Streptophyta; class Magnoliopsida; order Asparagales; family Orchidaceae; genus Gastrodia; species Gastrodia elata. The sequence continues at coordinate 26,931,299 of CM028678.1, read as the reverse complement.
TGGTCAGGCGCATTGAACGGGACCTGAAGCCCTCTGTGAGGCGATTCGGATCGGTCGGACCCTACTCACCTGAGGGCTCCTTCAATGGAGCTACTATGGGGAGACAATTGTCCCCATAGAGGCGACACCAGACATAGCGCTCGATCCCTACACCATCAGGGTGGTGAGATGGATCGAAGCCCTCTAGTCTGAGGGCATGAAGTGGGCTAGAATGTCGGGACCTTACTCGGCTCCGAGGCTCCCTTACAGAATTAGCCCGATCGATTGATTCGATTGATTGGGGCTAGCTCAAGGCTCAATCATGATAGCAATGATATTGAAATGATATTACACTCAATAACAAATCAAATGGAACGGGGTCTGAGCCCAATTGGCTCAGACTGAGCAAGAGGGGGTACCTAGTTTGACGATTGAACTCGGGGTGGTCGACTGAAGGCAAGGTAGGCACTAGCGATGCTTTCAGAAAGTGCAAAGGGTCCTGAACACCAGGAGAGCCTACTTTCAGCAATTCGGAAGCTCCTAGAATCACCTATGAAAGCTCAGACAGATGGTAATGGCGGAAGATGCAGGGAGCTCAATTGATCAGCAAGGATCAAATAGAGCAATGCTGGGGCAATTTATAGCCTCAGCAGAGGGTTGGGAAGCTTCTTAAGGTAATGCCTTGGGCTGGGGAGACCCGAGAGATTAGGCCATGGTTGAGCTCCTGAATTTCTATTTCGAGCTCGGCCGGGTCACGAGGCCCAATTGGGGTTCCTTTGCAAGACGAGGGAGGTTGTAACGATTTATTGAGGTGGATGCGGGAGTGGGGGACAGGCTCATCAGCTAGCAGTACAGGGGGATCTTCCCTGTCAGGCGCGGGCAAGAGGAAGATGAAGGTCCACAATAGTGGGACCTTCGGATGCCCTCTGATCTATCGATCAGATGGTGCTACGGCTGGGATCACCCGGATCCTAACGGCCGATTGCGGGAATGATCCGGGCTGTAGGATTCACGGTTTCAACTGTCGGTGCATCCACTATCCCGCAGAGTTAAATCCGAGCTGTGGGATCTAAGGGCTCGATGATGAGATTAGCGGGACTCCGCTGTCATGTGACCCGGAGTCCACAGCAGATCGCCCGCGGTCCGCACAATGGATCCCTTTAAAGGGTATAATTGCAATTAAAAAAGTTAGGAACCCTTTTATGCAATTAGATCATTTTAATTAAATGTGAATTATGGCCTAAATGATTTCCAAATTGTACTAAACTTTCACCCTTAGTTAATTTGGGGGTGAAGAGTTAAAAAATGCAATCATATTTAAATTCTGAGATCAAAATAATTTAGGACTAATCTTGGGCAACTAAACTGATCAAACTGCTATCTTAGACTTAAAGAAGTCCAATGGACTTCATGTTTTTAGGACAGGATTCATTTGATGTTTGAAAAGTAATAGAATCAAAATTAATGATTACTTAGACTATAGATTAGAAGGGTAACAACCTAGGGTTGTTACAGACTCTCCCACTTAAGAACGATGTCGTCCTCATCATCATCTCAAGAGAGAAGACAAACATGCATAAATTTTAAGGATAGAACAAAGTTCAAAAAGTTAATGGGTACCTGGATTTTCAAAGTGACAGGGATACTTTATTCTCATATCCGCCCTTTCTCCCAAGTAGATTCTTTTAAAGAGCGATTCTTCCACTGAACCCTTACCATTTGAATTGTGCGATATCTCAGCAGCTTTTGATCATGAGCTAAGATCTTAATTGGCTCCTCCGCATAAGAAAGATCCGACTGGAGAGACACCACTGGAAGTTGAATTAGATGAGAAGGGTTTCATGGACATCTCCGTAGAGAGGTGATGTGGAATACATTATGGACTGCAGAGAAGTCGTAGGGAAGCTGTAATCAAATAGCTGTAGAACCAATCTTCTCTAGGATTTCAAATGGTCCGACGTAGCGGGGGCTTAGCTTCCTGGCTACACCAAAATGAAACACATCTTTCATTGGGCTGACTATAAGATATGCAAAATTTCCAACAACAAATTCCATAGTACGGTGATGAGCATCATGATACTTACTCTGGTGAGCTTGAGCTGCTTTGATTCTTTGTTGGATCAGTTAAATATTACGATTAGTTTCTTCAACTAATTTTGAGCCATATAGATGAACACTGCCTATTTCAGAGCATGCTAAAGGAGTACAGCATTTCTTGCCATACTGTGCTTCATATGGAGCCATGCTAATACTTGCTTGAAAAATGTTGTTGTACGTGAACTCTACGAGAGGAATATGATCTTCCCAGAAGCCTCCAAAGTCCTAAATACAGAGATGAAGAAGATCTTCCAAGACTTGATTGACTTTTTCCATTTGACCATCTGTTTGACAATGAAAAGTGGTGCTCATGGCTAGAGTAGTTCCCAAGTCTTGATGTACTGCTTGCCAAAATTTAGAAGTGAAATGGCTATCTTGATCACATACGGTAGATCTGGGAATTCCATGGAGCCTGATAATTTCCTTGATATTTAGCTTTGCTAATTTCTCCACAGAATCAATTTGACGCATAGGAATGAAATGTGCTGATTTGGTCAGTTGATCGATAATGACCCAAATTGAATCGGCACCGGATCTTGATTTAGGTAAGCCCATAACAAAATCCATAGAAATATCGAACCACTTCCATTTAAGACTTGCTAGATGATGAAGAAGTCCTCCAGGCTTTTGGTGTTCAGCTTTAATTAAGTTGCAACCATGACACTTTGCTACAAACTCAGCCACACTCTTCTACATTCCAGGCCACCAGAATTATTATTTTAGGTCTTGATATATCTTGGTACTACTAGGATGTACTTGATAACCATTATTGTGACCTTCTACCAAAATCTCTTGATGCATAGATTTGGGAATTCATAGATGATCTCCTTGATAGATTACGTTACCTCATAGATGAACATCAAAAAGACAACCACTCTCGATGTCTACTTTAAATTTCAGATAGTCTTCATCCTTGGTTTGGGAGATGGAGACATCGCGATGAAATGTGGGTTCAACTGAACTCATGAATATTAGTGTGCTCAACATAGCACCGCGTACCGGCTTGATTTTGAGCTTTTGAAATTCTTCTTCCAGTGAATTTGCTGATATCATAGAAGATAGAGTAGCATGATGACTGAGTGTGTCTACTATGATATTTGCTTTTCCTGGATGATACTGGATTCATAAATCATAATCGCTTGCTGTTGGAAATTTAGCTTATGCTGTGTGAAGATGTACTTTAAGCTCTGATGATCAGTGAATTTGGAACACTGGATGCCATAAAGATAATGACGATAGATCTTTAGAGCAAAAACCATGGCTGCTAATTCGAGATCATGGACATGATAGTTCTTTTCATGAGGTTTTAATTGACGAGATGCATAAGCTATAGCTTTTCTTTTTTACATCAGCACACATTCCAAACCTATGCCAGATGTGTCGATATAGACTTAGTAGTTAAGGCTTTCTTTAGGTAAGGCTAGAACTGGTGCAGAGGAAAGAGCATCTTTTAATGATTAGAATGCTTTCTCACACTCTGGAATCCAAATAAACGGTATTGCTTACTGCTTCAACTTCATGAGAGGGGACGCAATTTGTGAGAAGCCTTTGACAAACTTTTTATAGTAGCCTGCGAGTCCAAAGAAACTTCTGATATATGTCACAGATTTTGGTGGTGAACAATCTTGAACTGAGTTTACTTTATTTTGATCGTCTTTGATCCCTTGAGAGTCTACGATGTGACCCAAGAAAGTGACTGAGTCATGCCAAAATTCACATTTGGAATACTTAGCATATAGCTCATGGCTTCGAAGCTCTTCTAGTACTAATCGCAGATGATTCTCGTGAACTGTCTTACTTTTTGAATAAATCAGAATATCATCGATGAAGATGAACTTTTTGAATAAATTAGAATATCATCAATGAAGATGATGACGAATTTATTTAAATACTCTTCCAATATGCGCTGCATTAAATCCATAAAAATGGACGGTGCATTTGTTAAGCCAAAGGACATTACCAAAAATTTATAATATCCACAGCAGGTTCTAAATGAAATAGTTTTAATGTCTAAATCCTTAACTCATAATTGATGATATCCAGATCACAAGTCTATCTTTGAGAAAACCTTAGCTCCATATAATTGATCGAATAAGTCATCGATACGAGGAAGAGGATACTTATTCTTGATAGTTACTTTATTAATTCCCTATAATCGATGCACATTCTCATCAATCCATTTTTCTTCTTTACAAATAAAGCTGGTGCTCCCCATGGCGATGAACTTGGATGAATAAGACCTTTCTCCAACAGTTCTTGAAATTGCTTGTTCAATTCTTGAAGCTCCTTAGGCACCATATGATACGAAATTTTTGACAGTGGTTGTGTACTGGGAATTTATTCTATAGCAAATTCTACTTCTCTAGCGGGAGGAAGGTCGGGTAGGTATTCAGGGAAAACATCAGGAAATTCACAAACTATACGGTTCTCAGAAAAATACACGACTTCTTTCTTCTCTGCCAACATTGTTACGAGATACGCATTGCATCCCTTCCTGACTAGCCTTTCTACTGTCACTGCATTAATCAATGATGCTTGGGTGCTAAATTTTCCAACGAATGATTTTGATTTACTTCCACTGCCTAATGTTATTTTCTTCTTTTGGTAATTTATGGAAGAACCGTGTTCACTTAACCAATTCATGCCTAGGATTATATCAAAGTTTGCGATTGGAAAAACAATTAATTTAGCTCCATAATTTTGTTCACCAATAGGAATATCCATGTTGTAGAATTGTCGAGACTGCATACGAGCTTCGGAAAGTAACCCGATGCTCAGTGAGTTTGCTAATCGATAGGTTGGTAGCTTAAGAGTTTTAGCCTAACGTTCCAATAGGAAGGAATGACTAGCTCCAGTATCAAAAAGGATGTTACAAGATTTATCATTTATTGATAAGGTGCCTATGATTATGATGACTTTATAAGAATGGCTACTTAAACATTTGAAAGTACTGAAGCGGTAAAGACTGATTACGGAAATAGTAAGAACTGAATAAAAATTAATTTAAGGCGTACCTGACACCACCTCGTTGTCCTCAAGAGCAGAGGCAGGTGTTAGCATGGACACTCTTGCAAGAGTAGTAGGTTGTTTGTTCTGGGGCCTCTGACCTTGATGATCATAATTCAATATTTATGCTGGTACAATTGCTTAAGAGTTCATAGTAGTAACTAACATTATAGCAGGAGAAAGATCTCAGATGTTCCTTGGTTATGCTTAGAATACTTGTTTATGACGGGAGTAATTGATGAGCACTCCATCGATTGTGTTCTTCTCATTGCATTAGAAATAACGGTGGCTGCTACGACCACAAGTAAAACATACACCACCGAAGTGGTAGCATTTTCCATATAGATGCAATAGTTTGCATTTAAGGTTCTGTGGTTATGATTGTTTAGTCTCCATGTTATAGATTTTTGCCATCTTGTGATGACCAAAATGCTCCTTCCTTGGTTGCATAACTATTGCCTTCCTCTTCCTGTCTAGTTGACCTTAGAATCCTTCTTGTAAACGGGCTGCTTCGATCAATTCAGTCAGAGTCTTGATTTGACGGGAGACTTAGTGGGCTTTAATAGAGTCTCTTAACACCTTTAGGAAACGATGGCATCTAGATGCTTCTATACTCACTAGATCCAGAATAAAGCGTGATAATCTCCAAAATTCTTATTAGTCGAACACTGAATTGCTGCCTTGAGTGAGATGGACGAGCTCATCCTCCAGGATGCTTGAGATGATGCGGGTATGAACGCTTCACAGAATGCTTCCAAAAACATATCCCATGGAATATCCTCTATTTCGTAGTCAGCGAACTTAATGTTTCATTTATTCTCCCACCAATATTTGGCTTCTTCTTGGAATAGGTGAGTTACTAAGTGGATGTCATCAAAGTTAGGGCACTTAATTCTGGCCAGATTCTTCTCAGCCATCTTGGGCCAGTTTAGTGTATCCATTGGATTTAAGGCTCCATTGAATGTGGGGGTCCTGAGGCGAAGGAAACTGTGAAGGATCCCATTGCCAATAAGTGTGAGAACTCTGATGGGGGTGTAGGTTGTTGTCTGACAGATAGAATCGAAGCACGTGTTTCTTGCGCTTGATGTGCATTGCTTTCTATTAAGGCTTTTACAAGACTAGCCATGGGGTTTGATCCTTCAGGTCTGTCTAATGACGAGACCATATTCTTGATCGGTGTAAGAGCAGATAGAGATCCAGGATTCATGACTATAAATGCAAGTATGGATTCAAATTCATAAAATTTTACTATGCTTTTATTCATTCATTTCTTTCTCAAAAGAGAAGATACATGGATCCACAAAACATATAACTAAGATAAAGAGAATGACAAAATAATATCTCTGAAATCTAGTTACAATATTCTACCCAAAAGACAACGCAGAAATCATCATATGTGACTATGTGGCTCCTCCGAGCTAATCTTCTATAAACCTAATACCACCAACGACTCACTGATCCCCTCAGTAGGATCTCTACAATCTCCAGATGATACTCCTTCGGATAGGCTGTCTCTTGAAGTGCGGTAGTAACGCGATCCAACTATTCTTTGGCAAGTGCCAGAAGACTAGTGCCTCCAAAGGATGAGTTGAAAAGGATTTTATTTAGCACCTCAACTCCTCGAGGTGACACTCCATGGACAAACCTTCCGTAGATCTGGCCATCTCAGAGATCATCTACCCAGTAGTCGTCAAACCTTCGGTGGTACCCCGTACTTTCCTGTGCCTACGCTAATACTGATATTAGCATAACTGCGAGGAGTACGGTGCTCCACTCCGGTGGCAAATCCCCAACTCAAGTAGAGTCGGGCAGGACTCAACTCGCCTTAAGCCAAGGACTTATCACCCTGTAGGAGAACTGTGAATATACATCAATATAAATCAAAGTGGTGGAAGCAAGAAATAGTATAATATAACATCCACATGCATAACATAGTATAAAAGAGTAAGAGAAACAATAACTCAGATCAAACGTAGAAAAGTTAATATATCTAAAATTTAATTTTTACAAATTGAATTTAATAGAAATAAAGATCTCTCAATCTCACTGCATAAAGAGAAAAGCTATCTATGCAGCAGTAGGAAGATCCTCCTCCTGAATCAGCTCCGATCCTGCAGCACTGCCGACAAACAACTCTGAATCTGACATTTGTCGATATCACAAATGCCAGGGCCCCGACCAATAAAAGAAAAAGGTTGTAGTTAGATAATTGTCTAAGCACATTTTAGGCTATTTAAGTGAAATAATTATTAAAGATATTCACACTTAAAGGTTTTAGACTCACCAGCATTAAAAAGGTGCAACAAGCTACAAGAGTGGGGTAGCTATATACTAATTTCTTATAGCTAATCTACAGGTGTGTAAAATAATATACAAAAATAGCAACTAAATATGGTGAGGCTAAAAACTAAAGTAAATATAACTACTGAAATAAATCTGATCCTAACATGCTTATGATCACAGGGAGACATGTTGACTATAGTAAGAACACAAGTGCTGAAATAGACATACAATTCTAGCATCCTAAAAATGCCAATATCTCAGTACTAATCAATAAGAGAGTATATACAAGCATGCAGATTAATATGTAAAAGGCCACTGAGACATGTGACAAAAGTAAATAAAGTACATGCATGAGCAAAAGTAAAGACACTGAGATATGTGGCAAAGTAAGTCAAGCACTAAAAGAAAGGCCACTGAAGCATCTAGAAAAGCAAAACAAATACTGATAACTGAACTAAATTAGTAGCAAGCCTAAGATATATTACTGCCATAACCGAACAGGCCATACAGTGCCTCTAAACTGAAAGTTCAACATGTATCCATCCTAGGCATCCGCAGAGCTAGGTACAAGTTGAACTTATAGAATTAGACATGTATCCATCCTAGACATCCGTCGAGCTAGGTCCGAGTATATTCTATAACAAAACTAGAACTGGAGAGGTGGACTAAGCTAGGACATGCTCTACTAACTAAAAACATTGAAAGAACTGAATGAATGCTTTTCAAAAGCTAACTTAGGATGTATCTTCCATATCTTAAGTTTACTTATTATGCTCAAGGAACAAGGCTCAATATTCAAGGTGTGCAGAGCAATCAAGTCAAAGTAAGCAAGAGACTCAATCTAGACTCATGTGATATCCGTTATTGTCTACTTTATCCAAATATAACTATTCTAAGAATATACAAGTTTAGGATCTTCAATATCCATCTATCAAGTAAGATCCCAGATTTATGACCTTAATGTTAATATTAGAACTTAATAAGTTCTAATTCATAATCATATGATGACTATAAGGATTAAAGTAACTAAATTAATGACTTAATTATTATTATTTTTCTTTCTTAACCTAAATCTTATTTAAGTGAATCAAGATTTAAGGATTCTGGATCCAAACTCCACTTTGGAGCTAAAACCATGATTCCAAGGTAATATCCTTAGTAAGGATCTCAGGTTCACACTTTAAAACCCAAATTAAAGGTAAGGAATCTTATAAGCTGAAGGATTCAGAAACTATGATCTTAATGAAAGGCTATGCTAATTTTGTAAGATAAAATAATGAACCAGAACTTAGAATCTAAGATCTATATTCAATCTTTAGGATATTTACATTATCCTATAGATTGAATCAATCCTACACCCACATGGAAGGCTGCAAAGGTTAAGGGATTCCAAATGGAGGTAGTCCAATTTAATTAGAAGATCTAAAGTCTAAGATCTAAGATCTGATGTTTGATCACTTTAGAATTGGAATAAGATTTACTTAGGATTTTACAAGAGTATTTCTTTTAAGATTTAAGCTCAAGAATCAAATTAATTAAGCTATTAGCTAAGGATCTAATACTTTGATGTAGTTAAACATAGCTCTTAAGACAAGGTGATTTTAGGAACACTAAAAGTATTAAGATCTAAGTAAAAGCTAATTTAAAATTCTTCACTAGGGATTATCAACATAGGATTTCAGAAAGGTGTTAAACATATTAACTAGGGATATTTTGCTGAATTTTCAAGGCTTAAGGGGTGCTTAAATACATTTTGGTCAAAATGACCAAAATACCCCTCTTAAGGTTAAAAATAGGATTTTTAGATTTAACCATCCAAATTGATTCAAATCTATTTTAATGGGTTCCAAATTGGTTAATGAAGTAGGATACACCTTTATATTAGGTTTTGATAACCTAATTAGCCTAATTAGCACTAATCACCTATTTAAGCCAATTAAGGTAATTTAAGAAATTAGGGCATTCTAGAGTGATCCAACCTTATTAATAAGCTCTAATAAACTTAAGAAGGCATTAGGAACTTAAATTACTAAAATCAAAGGATTAATTATAGTTTAATTCACTAATCCTTAATTAAAGTAATTAAGAGATGGTTAATGAAATTAAAGTTCCAAATTTACTTTTAATAGTATATATAGGTTCTTTATAGTCTCATAAGCAATCAGAGACCTTAATCAACATTTTTGGATATAAATTGAATTTATTATGATTTAATAAAAAAATAGAAAAGGATTAGACAATTATTTAAAATATAACCATTAGTTCTTTGATTTTATTTGTTATTCAAGTTCCTTGCATCTTTCTGATCAAAATGATATATTAGATCATACTATTTAGATAAGTATAGCTAAAATTATTTAAATAATTTAATCTGTATTCTTATTTAAATAAAAACTATAGGTTTGAATTTTTGAAATAATTTCCTTATGGAAATTTATTCATAAATTCCTTAATATTCTCTGTCGGCCCAAATGCAAAAGGCGCGGGTCACAAGTCGGCCTGACCCGTGACTTCATCTTCTTCCTCGCGATGAGCTCCGCCCTAATGAACTTGTAGTGCTGAAATTCTCGGCACCTCGATGACGAGGGTGGCTCCATTCAATCCCTACACGTTCCTAGTGTCGAGACGCATTGATTGGACTGTAAACCCCCATTTGGGATGCATCGGATCGCCGAGGTGTTATTCGACCGAGGCGTCACTTATGGCGCGTCATGAGGACCGAATTCTCCTCACTGAGCTGACCATACGAGCCGAGCTCTACTCCTACATGTTCAGAGGTCGAAAGGGAATTGATAAGGTGAGTCAAGAGGTCTTGGGGTGGTCTAGATCAATGGGGTGCTACTCCTGGGAGAACGCAGATGAAGGCTCCCAATGAGTCGATCGATTCCTAGTCGAATTGATCGATCTAATCGAACCCAAACTTCGATATGAGTTTACAATTATTGATGAGAGCTTCCAATACCTATTGAACGGCCAATTGCATCGAAGGAACGCAGCATTTGGCCAACCGGGCCGACTGGCAGTGCACACTGATACAGCAATTTTACCGTCTGGTCCACTGTCAGGCCTTGCCAGAGGGCTAGGTGCCTACTAAGGAGCTATTGTGAAGACTTAACGTAGCATCTAGGGCTAGATTGGAAGTGAGCCAAGCTGAAACTAGCTTGACAGAAGAGATAGGATCAGAGGCTATACCTGAGGATGACTGAGGTGACTGAGGCAATACAGGCAGCTCGGATCACTCCAGATGGTCACATAAGCTCTAGCAAGGAGGTCTAAATGCTAGACCTCGCCCTCTATCAGCTGGACACAGCAGGTCCAGACGCTGGGGTCGCCGAGGGCTTTAGGGCAAGCAGCAGGAAATTGAGGGGATCACAGTGAGCAAAGGGACTCGCTATGATTCCTGGGAGGTATTCATAGGTCAAGGGAGTCTCTAGGGGTGGACGCTGAGGCTCGGGCACCAATGTGAGGTTTGGCCCAAAGGGTAGGATGGGTTTAGCCATCTTACTGCAGATTGGGGAGAGCGCTGCGACAGACTGTTGTACCAGAGGGCAAAGGAGGAAGAACGGAGTAATTTACCGTACTGCCACGGGGCGGGGAGGATATGGTTATCGGGGGACCAACGCGCGTGGGAGAGATTGGGAGGTGGACAATGATCCACAGTGCTTGGGGTCTTCAGAGCCGTCGGATGGATTGACCATTGGCTCTGGACGATCCTAATGGACTACTTAAACGAATTAGATAGCAGCCGTCAGATGTGAGCAATGGATCCGATGCTTAGGATTAGATCTTACCACAAAGGAGATCCCACCGTGAGATGGTTTGCGCCAAGATGCGCTCGATTGCATCAGGTGGCCTAAGCCTATAAGCCGCTATTGGACCCCGCAGTGGATCTGCCATGGTCCCAACAACAAATCCCGTGAATTAAAATTATATATACAATTAATTTAATTAATATTAATCCATTTAATAATTAATTAAATTCTAATTAATTCCATAATCTAATTTAGGCTTATATGAGCTCCAAAAATTCCCAAAAAGTCACCTTATCTAATAAGGGTATAAGGAATTCAAAAATGAAATTAGATTTTGATTTAGAGATCAATTTAATTTAGGTATTTTTTAGGGCTTAAAAATAGGCAAAAATACGAAAATTCTCAATTTAGCTCTGATTGATCCCAAACTTATATGGTTAGGTTTAAATAACCCATTGAGTTTGATGGAATCAATATCAAAGCTTGGTTTAGCTTAATTAATATGGATTTAGCTAGGGTAATAACTAGGGTTATTACAAACTCCCCCACTTAAGAATGATATCATCCCTAACATCACTTAGTGAAGAAAGTACTACTGGAACTGAAAATTTAAATGAAATAGACAGGAAAGAAAAGAACAGTACCTGGATTTGCAAAGAGCTATGTATATTTATTGTGCATATCTACCTCTTTTTTCCAAGTAGATTTTTCTAATGATCAATTCTTCAACTGAATTTTGACCATGGGAATTGAGCGATTCCTTAGCTGCTTCTAATCACGAGCTAAGATTCTGATTAGTTCTTCAGTATAAGAAAGATCAGATTGGATTTCTACTACCAGAACTTGAACGAGATGAGAAGGGTCTCTGAGGCATCTTCTTAGCGATGATGCATGGAATACATTATGGACAGCTGCAAAGTCATCAAGAAGATTTAACCGATAGGCAGATGATCCTAGTTGGGCCAAAATCTCAAAGGGTCCAACATAGCGGGGACTGAGCTTCCCTGCTATGCCAAATCTGTAGACGCCCTTCATTGGGCTGACTTTTAGATAAGCAGAATCTCCCACATTGAGTTCCAGGAGATGATGATGAGCATCATGGTACTTGCTCTAACGATCTTGAGCTAAGCAAATTCTCTACTGAATTAATTGGATCTTCTTATTTGTTTCTTCAACTAATTCTAAACCAGACAGTTGAATGCTTCCTGTTTTTGACCAAGCTAGTGGAGTACTACATTTTTGACCATACAATGCCTCATAAGGAGCCATTTTAATACTAGCTTTGAAATTATTATTGTAGGCAAACTCCACTAACGGAATATGATCTTCCCAGGAACCGGCAAAATCAAGAACACAAAGTCTAAGCAAATCTTCCAGATTTTGATTCACTCTTTCAGTTTGACCATTTGTTTGAGGATGAAAAGCTGTACTTATGGCTAGAGTAGTACCCAGATCTTGATGCACAGCTTGCCAAAACTTAGAGGTAAATCTGCTATCTCTATCAGATACAATTGATTTTAAAATCCCATTCAGCCTGACAATTTCATTGATATAGAGCCTTACTAGCTTCTCTACTGAGTTAGTCTGATAAATAGGAAGGAAGTGCACTGATTTAGTTAAGCGGTCTACTATAACCCAGATTGCATCAGCACCAGATTTAGCACAAGGCAATTCCATAACAAAATCCACAGATATATCGAACCATTTCCACTCTGGAATTTCTAATGGGTGAAAGAGACCACAAGACTTTGGTGTTCGGCCTGTAATCGGCTACACCCTTTTTCATGCCGGGCCACCAAAATGATTACTTTAGATCCTAGTACATTTTAGTACTGCCTGGGTGAATATGATACCTAGAATTATGGCCTTCAACCAACACTTCACGATGCATTGATTTAGGAATCACAACCGATTTCCTTGATATATTATGCCATTATGCAACTGTAAATCAGGATGACGACCACCTTCAATATCTGCTTTGAACTTCAGATAATCATTGCATTTGGTTTGCAAGATAGAGACATCTCTGTGGAAGGTAAGTTCCACATTGATATTTACTAAAAGTGAACTTAACATATCACCACTAACTGGAGAAATTTCAAGCTTACAAAATTCTTGTTCTAAAGAACTGGATGCGATCAAAGATGATAAAGTAGCACGATGAATAAGAGCATCAACGACTACATTTGCTTTTCCTGGAAGGTATTGAATACTGAGGTCATAATCACTGAGGAGTCCTTACCATCTTCTTTGACGACAATTCAGTTCTCTTTGAGTGAAGATATACTTCAAGCTTTGATGATTAGTAAAATTGAACACTGCACTCCATATAAATAGTGACGCCATATTTTCAAGGCAAAGATTATAGCGGCAAGTTCGAGATCATGAACTGGATAATTTCTTTCATGTGGTTTTAACTGATGAGAGGCGTAAGCGATTTCCTTACCCTCTTGCATTAATACACAACCTAGACCAATTCCATAGGCATCAGTGTATACCTGATAGTCCAATCCTTCTTTGGGCAGGACGAGAATTGGAGCGGTAGATAATGCATCCTTCAGAGTTTGAAATGCTTCCTCACATTGAGTACTCCAAATGAACGGAACGCTTTCTGGGTTAACTTAGTCAAAGGCGAAGTGATCTGTGAAAAGCCCTTAATAAACTTTATATAATATCTAGCTAATCCCAAGAAACTTCTAGTATTAGTGACTGACTTAGGCTGAACCCAATCCTAAATAGCGTTCACTTTACTCTGATCTACATGGATACCCTGCACATCGACTACATGTCCAAAGACGCAATGGACTTAAGCCAAAACTCACAATTGGAGAACTTGGCATACAATTGATGTTCATGCAGACTTTCCAATACTAATCACAAGTGTTCTTCAAGATCTTTTAAGGTTCTAGAATAAATGAGGCTATCGTCAATAAAGACGATCACAAACTTATCTAAGTATGGTTTCTGAACTCGCTGCATCAAATCCATGAAGATTGATGGCGCATTAGTGAGTCTAAAAGACATCACCAGGAATTCAAAATGACCATAACGAGTATGGAAAGCGGTCTTTCCTACATGGTTTTCTCTTACTTGCAATTGATGATATCCAAACCTTAAGTCAATCTTAGAGAATATGACAGCTCTAGATAACTGGTCAAATAAATCATCAATTCTAGGTAATGGGTACTTATTCTTTATGGTGACCTTATTTAATTCATGATAATCTATGCACATTCGCATAGATCCATCCTTTTTCTTTACAAACAGGATGGGTGCTCCCCAAGGAGACATACTCGGCCTAATAAAGCCTTTATTCAAGAGCTTCTGTAGTTGTTCATTGAGTTCTAGCAATTCTTTATGTGCCATTCTATATGGTTCTTTAGATATAGGCTAGGTCCCCAGAGCTAGTTCAATAGAGAACTCAACTTCTCTGGAAGGAGGTACACCAGGCAGATCTTTTGGGAATACGTCGGCGAATTCCTTAACTATTTTACAATCGGAGAGAGGCATACTTTCTTTTACTTCACCAATCATAGTGACTAGATAAGCATCACAACCCTTATTGATCAATTTCTCAGCTTCGATAGTGTTTATTAATGATAACTACGTACTAGTCTTTCCTATAAAATTCTCAGACTTGCTCTAGGAATAAAGAGTGACTTTCTTTTTCAAACAATTTATCACAGCATTATTGTCACTGAGCCAGTTCATTCCAAGGATGATATCAAAGTTTGTTAATGGTAGGATGATGAATTCGGAGTTAAGTTCTTGACCATTTAATGGAATTTTGATGTTACAAAACTTATTGGCATTTAGTTGGGCTCCAGATGGAAGTCCAATGCTTAAGGATTTTGCTAAGTTGCATAGTTGTGGTTTAAGGATGTTAGCAAATCATTCAGAAATAATTGAATGACTAGCACCGGTGTCAAACAACACATTGCAGGGCTGGTCATTAAAGTAAAGTGTGCCTAATTTTTTTATATGAATCGTATTAACAAATTGCAATAATTAAAGTACAGGAATGCAATTAACAAAAGAGAAGTTCAGAAAGTGTACCTGAAACCATATTGTTGTCCTCTACAGCTTCAAGAGGGGTTAAAGCATAGACTCATGCAGGACCAGTAGGACGGTTGCTTGTCTGCCTCCTGGGGTTATTCTGGGACTTAGGAGTAGATGGCTGCGCTGGAGCAGCTTCAGGTGCGGGGGCTGGCATTATGGCAAAATTTGGCTCTCTCCTATTTAGTGGAGTAGCTCTGAACACCTGGTTCTTCTGATATGGTTTCATTGGAACTCCATGCACTATTTATGTATGGGTATAGTAGTAGAACCTGTGGCCTGTACTTCCACAATTGTAGTACTTATGGCTGAAGTGGTAACACTTGCCATATAGGTGAGGCCTATTACAGCCTTGAATGGGTTCAATAGTTGGTGCAGCTTCTAGTTGATAGACTTTTGCTGAATTAGGCATGTGCCTCTTGAAGGCTTCATGCTGGTTAGAAGTTGGTTGTGCCTTCCGCTTGAGATCCTTTTCTGATTGATGATGCTCAATCACTTTAGCTATCTCCACTAGCTCAAAGAAGTTAGTTAGGTGGAGTAGAATGATCAGATCCTTCAGTGAATCTCGGAGTCCACAGAGAAAGTGGTGGCACTTAGCCAGTTCAAAATGAGCAACTTCTGGAGCAAAGCGAATCAACCTACAAAATTCCCTTTTGTAGTTAGCAATAGAACGACTCCCTTGAGTCAACCTTATAATCATGTCTTCAATGATGTTTTGTGTAGAATAGGGATTGAATTCAGTCTTGAATGCTTCAACGAACTCGTCCCAAGGGATGTCCTCCAATTCATAATCAACAAACTTGGTATTCCTGACCTCCCCCCACCAATTCTCTGCCTCCGCATGAAACAGGTGTGTAGTGAGACGGACAACTTCAGAGTTTGGGATTTTTAGGCTAATCAGATCCTTCTCTGTTGCTTTTAGCTAGTCAGCTGTGTCCATTGGCGATAGGTTTCCACTTAAGGTGGAAGGCCTCAGTCTTAAGAAATTATGGATAAGACTATCCTTCAAGTGATGGGAAGGGAATGTATGTTGCGGAACAGGGACAGCAGGAATAGTAACAGCGGCTGGAACGGGATGATCACTGAGTATCTTTTGCATTACTATCACTTGTTGGGCTTGGTTTTCCAGCAAAGTTGCTATCATTGACCGCAGATGGGCCACTTCATTGGTCGAACTACTGGATGTGACATTATTCTTGATAGGAGTGACAGCAGGTGATGATCCAGGATTCATTCTAATTAAATAATGCAAACTGTATTTTAGAATTTTCTTAAAGGAAGATAGTTATTTAAAGTTGTGATAGATTTCCAAAAATTTTCATTATTTACTGAAATAAGGGATTACATAAGATTTTTAGAAAATGTCAAAAAGCATAACTCTAATAGAATCAAGTAAGTCAAAAGATGATAATTGCTCTAACTAACACTCAGACATCCTTAATATACTCAGACCTAAAGGCTACACAGAAGTCCTCAAAAGTCACTTCCTGATGCTTCCTCTTACACTTCCTTTCAAGCTTTGCAATGGCGTCATACCACCAGACTCCTACATAATCCAGCATCAGATCTGTCACAATGTCCACGTAGACTGACTTGGGACACTCTATATGTTTCAAGATTGACTCTACTCGGCTCAACCACTCCTTGGCATATATAGGAAAGTCAAGCCCTCAGTACACTGCTTGATGTAGAAGTTTGTCCAAGACTAAGGTCCCTCTTATTGAAACTCCTTCAATCTGCCAGTTACTCTCTTGTCTCCATTTGAAACAATATCTCCAAGCAAACTTGAAGGTATGCAGATAATAGTTCACGTCAGATTCTTTAGGATCCATTTTGACTCTAAGAGGAGAAGTTGCTAAGTTTTGTTAAACTAGAGATAATGAGATTTTCAAGATATGAGTATTTTCATTCTATAAGTGTTCAAAGAGTTACTGATAATACTATGTTATGGATGTTACATATTGATGTTTGCACCTCAGAAGAATAGTCCATTAGGTAGAAAGGAATCACAAATCCCATTCTGACACCTTATGGTGTTCTCTGATACCAACTGTGGTACCCCGTAGTTTCCCACAGCTACGCTAATACTGATATTAGCATAATTGTGGGGAGTATGGTGCTCCACTCTGGTAGCAAATCCCCAACTCAAGTAGAGTTATGTAGGACCCAACTCGCCTTAAGCCAAAGACTTGTCACCTTGTAGAAGAACTGTGAACATACATCAATACAAATCACAGTGGCCGAAGCAAGAAACAGTATAATATAACATCTACAGGCATAACATAGTATAAAAGATTAAAAAAAACAGTAACTCAGATCAAATGCAGAAAAGTAAATACATCCAAAATTTAATTATTACAAATTGAATTTAATAGAAATAAAGATCTCTCAATCTCATTACAAAAAGAGAAAAGCTATCTAAGCAGCAGTCCTGAACTGGCTCTGATCCTGCAGCACTACCGACAAACAACTCGGAATCTGACATTTGTCGGTATCACAAATGCCAGGGCCCCATCCTATAAAAGAAAAATGACTTGTATCATATGACAATTATAAGGATTAGAGTAACTAAATCAATGACTTAATTATTACTATCTTCCTCTCTTAACCCAAATCTTGATTAAGTGAATCAAGACTTAAGGATTATGGATCCAAACTTTACTTTGGAGTTCAAACCCTGAATCCAATGTAGTATCCTTAGTAAGGATCTAGGGTACAGACTTTAAAACTCAATTTAAAGCTAAGGAATCATATAAGCTGAAGGGTTTAGAAACTAAGATCTTAATGAAAGGCTATGCTAATGTTGTAAGATAAAATAATAAATCAGAACAAAGAATCTAAGATCTATATTTAGTCTTTACGGTAGTTATGTTATCCTATAGATTGAATAAATCCAACACCCACATGGAAGGCTACAATGGAATTAAATAATAAATCACTTAAGGAAATCCAAATGGAGGTAGTCCAATTTAATTAGAAGATCTAAAGTCTATGATCTAAGATCTGATGTTTGATCACTTTAGACTTAGGCTAAGATTTAGACTTAGGATTTTACAAGAGTATTTTTTTTAAGATTCAAGCTCAAGAATCAACTTAATTAAGCTATTTGCTAAGGATCTAGTACTTTATGTAGTTAAACTTAGCTCTTAAGGCAAGGTGATTTTAGGAACACTTAAAGTCTTAAGATCTAAGTAAGAGCTAACTTAAATTTCTTCACAACTCAATATTATCAACATAGGATTTTAGAAAGGTGTTAAACATATAAGCTAGAGATATTTTGCTGAATTTTCAAGGCTTAAGGGGTGCTTAAATACATTTTGGTCAAAATGAAAATGAATAAAATACCCCTCTTAAGATTATAAATTGGATTTTAAGATTTAACCATCCAAATTGATTCAAATCTATTTTAATGGGTTCCAAATTGGTTAATGAAGTAGGATACACCTTTATATTAGGTTTGATAACATAATTATCCTAATTAGCACTAATCACCTATTTAATCCAATTAAGGTGATTAAGGAAATTAGGGCATTCTAAAGTGATCCAACCATATTCATAGGCTCTAATAAATTTTAGAAGGCATTAGGAACTTAATTTACTAAAATCAAAGGATTAATCATAGTTTAATTAACTAATCCCTAATTAGGGTAATTAAGGGTTGGTTAATGAAATTAAAGTTCCAAATTTACTTTTAATGGTCTACATTGGTTCTTTATGGTCTCATGAGCAATCAAAGACCTTAATCAATATTTTTGGATATTAATTGAACTTATTATGATTTAATAAAAAAAATAGAAAATGATTAGGCAATTATTTAAATTCTAACCATTGGATCTTTGATTTTATTTTATATTTAGGTTCCTTTCATTTTTTTGATCAAAATGGTATATTGGATCATACCATTTGGTTAAGTATAGCTAAAGTTATTTAAATAATTTAATCTATATTTTTATTTAAATAAAAATTATAAATTTAAATATCTGAATTAATTTCCTTAAGAAAATTAATTCAAAAATTCTTTAATATTCTCTATTGGCCCAAATGCAAAAGGTGCATGTCACGGGTCGGCCCGACCCATGACTTCATCTTCTTCTTCACGATGGCGGCTCCATTCAATCCATACACGTTCCTAGAGTCGAGACGCGTTGATTGGACTATGAACCCCCATCAGGGAAGCATCATGTCGCCGGGGTGCAATTCGGCCAAGGCATCACTTATGGCGCATCGGTGAGGACCGAATTCACCTCACTGAGCTGACCATACGAGCCGAGCTCTATTCCTACACATTTAGAGGCTGAAGTGGAATCGATAGGGTGAGTCGAGAGGTCATGGGGAGGTCTACATCAATGGGGTGCTACTCATGGGGGAACACAGACGGAGGCTACCAATGGGTCGATCAATTCCCAGTCAAATCGATCGATCCAATCGAACCTAACCATCGATATGGGTTTGCAATTATTGACAAGAGCTTCCAATACCTATTGGACGACAAATTGCAAAAAAGGAATGCAGCATTTGGCCAACCGGGCTGACTGGCAATGCACACTCAGATAGCAATTTCACCGTATGGTCCACTACCAAGCCTTGCCAAAGGGCTAGGCGCCTACTAGGGAGCTAAAGTGAGGACCTAACGTAGCATCTAGGTCTAGATTGAAAGCTATCCAAGCTAAAACTAGCTTGACAGAAGAGATAGGGTCAGAGGATGTACCTGAGGATGGCCGAGGTGACTGAGGCAATACAAGTAGCTCGGATCACTCCAGATGGTCGCAGAAGCTCTAGCAAGGGGGTCTGAACTCCAGACCTTACCCTCTATCAGCTGTACACAGCAGGTCTAGATGCGGGGGTCATGAAGAGCTTTAGGGCAAGTAGCAGGAGATTGAGGGGATCACAGTGAGCAAAGGGACTCACTGTGATTCCCCAGAGGTATTTATAGGTCGAGGGAGTCTCTAAGGGTGGAATCTGAGGCTTGGGCACTAGCGTGAGGTTCGGCCCGAAGGGTAGGATGGGTTTAACCATCTGAGGGCAGATTTGGGAGAGCGCTGCCGATAGACCGTTGCACCGTAGGGCAAAGGAGGAAGAACGGGGTAATTTCTCGTACTGCCACGGGGCGGGGAAGATCTAGCTGTGAGGGGACTAGTGCGCATGGGAGAGATCGAGAGCTGGATGATGATCCACAGTTCTTGGGCTCTTCAGAGCCATCGGATGGACCGATCATTGGCTCTGGACGATCCTGATGGACTACTTAAATGAATTAGATAGCAGCCGTCAGATGCGAGCGATAGATCTGATGCTTAGGATTTATAACAACTCTAGTTATTACCCTAGCTAAATTTGGATTAATTAAGCCAAACCAAGCTTAGATTTTGATTCCATTAGACTCAATGAGTCATTTAAACCTAACCCTAGAAGTTTAAAATCAATCGAAGCTAAATTAGAAACTTTGGTATTTTTAGTTATTTTTAAGCCCAGGAAAATAACTAAATTAAATTAATCTCCAAATTAAAATCTGACTTCATTTTTGAATTCCTCATATCCTAATTAGCTAAGGGTGAATTTTTGAGAATTTTTGGAGTTCATTTAAGCTTAAATTGAATTATGGAAATTATTAGGATTTAATTAATTATTAAATGAATTAAAATTAATTAAATTAAATTATTTATAATATTTAAAGCCTCAGGGTTTGTTGTCGTGACTGCGGCAGATCCGCTGCGGGGTCTCGACAGCGGCGCATAGCTATGAGCCACCCGATGTGATAGTACACATCTTAGCGCTCTCGATCCAACGATTCTTATAACACGCACTGTGACTGAATACTATCCACCCGATCGACATCTAGCATCTGACACTCGGGATTATCTCCACGGTTCTGTTAATCGAGAGGCGCATCAGATCGTCGATCCTCCACGGTCTCATGATCAGACACTGGAGATGAACCCTGCCACTGTGGATCATCGTCTTCGCCTGATCACCAGCCCGACAAAAAATTCGCTCATACAGTGCCATGCCAGCACTGTCCCCCACTCCCTCCTGCCTTGTCCCCTAGACCGTTAGGATCTTCTGAGTATGGTCGAGCCTAGTAGGGTGACCCAAGATGCCTGGACCCTCCCAATTACAAGAAATGGAGAGAACCCTCGGGCCGAGCCAAATTCCAAACTCGAGCCCTGGCATCAATTCCTAGGACCTCCTTGAGCCTATAAATACCTTCAGGACTTCACAGTGAGCCCCTTTGCTCACTGTGATACCCCAATTGCCGACCTGAAGGTCTGCTGGAGTCCCTATCTTCTCGGTGAGTTTCAGAACTCTTGGGGCTGCAAAACGCTGATAGAGGGTGCATGTCTGGTATTCAGACCCCCTGCGAGCTTGTGACAATCCTTTGGAAGCTCCAGCTGCTCCCATTTTTCTCTCGGCTGAGCCTGCAATTGACTTTAGGTAAAGCCTTCCTTCATTGAATTTCTTTGATTTAACTCTTCCTTCAGTCCCTGAATTGAGCCTCCGAATGTCGCCTAACTAGCCGTAACCACTTAGGGAACCATTCATAATTTTTGCCCGGGGATAAGCTAGCCATGCGGGTTCGACTCGCTTCAGCTCTCTAATGGTGTAGGCATCGAGCCCCGGCCGATTAATGGCTTCTGTGAGGTGAATTATCTCTTCACAGCAAACCCTAATCGTCTATAAAAAGGGCATCTCGGTCGAGTAGCACTCCGACGATCGAGTGCATCCCTAATGGGGATTCATAGCCCAATCGATGTGTACCGACTCCAGGAACATGTGGAGATTGAAAGGAGCCACCGTCGTCACCTAGGTGTGGAGAATTTTAGTGCTGAAGATCGAATGGGATGGAGCCGTCGAGAGGAATGTGATGAAGTCACGGGTCGGGCCGACCCGTGACCCACGCATTTTGCATTTGGGCCGACAGAAATATTAATAGAGTTTTTGAATTAATTTCCTTAAGGTAATTAATTCAGAAAATAAATCCTAGGATTCTAATTTAAATAAAAATACATAATAAATTAGTTAAATAACTTTAGTTAAATATACCATTTGAATCAGAAAAATGCAAGTAATCTAAATATGCAATAAAATTACAGATCCAATGGTTGGATTTTAAATAATTTCCTAATCATTTTTCTATTTTAATTAAATCATAACAAATTCAATTAATATCCAAATTGGATGATTAAGGGCTCTAAATGCTCAACAAACCCTAAGGAACTTATGTAAATCATTAAAAGTAATTTAGGAACCATAACTTTGTTAATCACCTCCTAATCACCCTGATTAGGGATTATTAAATCAAACCCTAATTAAGCCTCTGATTTATGCAAGTATAGTTCCTAATGCTATCTTAGGGGTAGTAGAACCTAGGGTTAAGATTGGATTGCCCTAGAATGCCTTAATTTTCCTAATCACCTCAATTGGCTTAAATATGTGGTTAGTGCTAATTAGATTAATTAGTTTACCAAAACCTAAGATAAGTGTATTTCCTACTTCATTAATCTTTATGGAACTCTTTAAAATAGATTAGAATCAATTTGGGTAATTAAATCCTAAAATCCCATTTTTAGCCTTAAGAGGGCTATTTTGGTCATTTTGACCAAAATGTGTTAAAGTATCCCTTAAGCCTTGGAAAATTCAGCAAAATATCCTTAGTTAGACTATTAGTACCTTTCTGGAACCTTAGGTTAATGATATTAATATTAAGTTAAGAAGTCTTACATTAGTCTTAATTAAAGATCTTAAGAACTTAAGTGCTCATAAAAGGAATCACTTTGTCTTAAGAATTAAGTCTAACTATCTAAATTTGCTATGTCTTAACTTAATAGCTTAATTAAGTTAGTCCATGAGCTTGAATTCTAAAGGAAACACCCTTGTAAAGTTCTAAGTCCAAAACTTAGCTTAAATCTAAAA
Source organism: Gastrodia elata (assembly GCA_016760335.1). Classification (NCBI taxonomy): domain Eukaryota; kingdom Viridiplantae; phylum Streptophyta; class Magnoliopsida; order Asparagales; family Orchidaceae; genus Gastrodia; species Gastrodia elata. The sequence goes on along the minus strand of CM028678.1, from coordinate 26,908,218 downwards.
TAATCAAATGTCAGATCTTAGATCTTATATCTTAGACTTTAGATCCTCTAATTGATTTAACTACCTCCCTTTGGAATTCCTTAAGTGATCTATTCTTTAATTCTTTTGAAGCCTTCCATGTGGGTGTAGGATTGATTCAATCTTTAGGATAATGAAATTATCCTAATGATTGAATATAGATCTTAGATTCTCAAGTTCTTAATTGATTATTTTATCTTATAACCAGTAGGGTACCCTTTCACTAAGTTCTTAGTTCTTAGATCCTTCAGCTTATAGGATTTCTTATCCTTAATTTAGGTTTTAGGTATGAACCCTAGATCCTTATTAGGATATTACCTTGGATTCAGGATTTGAACACCAAAGTGGAGTTTAAATCCAAAATCCTTAAATTTTGATTTACTTAACCAAGAGTTGGGTGAGAGAGAAAAATATTAATAATTAGGTCGTTGATTCATTTATTTAAATCTTATAGTCATCACATGATTATGAATTAGAACTTGTTAAGTTCTAATATTAACTTTAAGGTCATAAATCTGAGATATTACTTGATAACTGGATATTGGAGATCCTAAACTTGTATCTTCTCAGAATAGTTAATTGGATAACTTAGACAACAACAAATATCACATAAGTCTAGATTGATTCTCTTGCTTACTCTTACTTGATTGCTCTGCACACCTCGAATATTGAGCCTTATTTCTTGAGCATAACAGGAGAACTTAGGATATGGATGATACATCCTAAGTTAGTGTTTGTAAAGCATAGCATTCATCTAGGTCTTTTAGTGCTTTCAGTTAGTAAAGTAAGTCCTAGCTTAGTCTGCCTCTTCAGTTCTATTATTGTGATAAAATAGACTTGGACCTAGCTCTGCAGATGTATAGGATGGATACATGTCTTATTCTATAAAGTTCAACTCGGTCCTAGCTCTTTGGATGCCTAGGATGGACACATGTTGAACTTTCAGTTCAGAGGCCCTATATGACTTATTTTTGGTATGGCAATGCTAAATCTTAGGCTTTCTGCTACTCTAGTTTAATTTTCAATTTTTGCTTTGCTTTGCCACATGTCTCAGTGGCTTTACTATTCAATCTTTGTTTTGCTTTTGCCACATGTTTCAGTGGTCTTTCTTTTCATATTAATCTGCAAGTTGTATGTATGTCCTTATGGATTAGCTATTATATATATATATATATATATATATATATATATATATATATATATATATATATATATATATATATATATATATATATATATATATATTGGCATGTTTAGAATGCTAGAATTGTATGCTATTTTTAGCACTTGTGTTCTTTTATACTCAGCATGCTTCCTTGAGATCATAAGCATATTAGGATCAGATTTATATTTTTATATTTGCAGTCACTTTTGTTTTTAGCCTTACCTTGCTTACTTCATGTCTTGTATGTTATTTCACATATGTATTATTTAGCTATAAATGATTAATTTATAGTTACCCTAATTTCTTTGTAGCTTGTTGCACCCCATAATTGCTTATATGTTAAAATAATTAAATGTGATATCTTTAAATATTTAGTTCATTCAAATAGCCTAAAATATACTTAGACAATTGTTTAATTATAACCTTTTTATTTTGTTGTCTGGGGCATTGGCATTTGTGATACTGACAAATGTCAAATTCAGACTTGTTCATATGCAGTGCTGTAGAAGAGGAGCTAGTGCAGGAGGAAGATCGTTCTACTGCAGCTTAGATAGACTTTTTATATTCTTTCAGTGAGATTGAGAGACTTTTATATTTTCATTTAATATAGTTTATAATAAATAAATTCTAATTGTATTTTACTTCTGCACTTGAGTTGAGTTACTATTTTGTTCTCTTCTTTCGACTATGCTGTGCTTGTGGATGTTACTTTATATTTTATGCTTCCGCCACTTTGATATATATATATACATATTGATGAATTTTTATAGTATTCAGGTGACAAGTCCTTGGCTTAAGGCAGGTTAGGATGGATTTTTCCTAACTATACTTTGGGGATTTGCCACAGTTGCAGCACCGTACTCCCTACAATTAGTGATGAATCCATAAATTATATCTAAATAAAGGGGAAAATTCATTTATTTAAGATCTTTAAGATGTTCCTAAATTTAATTTTCTCTATCTTTTTCAGGGAAATGGCATTTCTGCAGGTTTTTAAAATTTACTAAAGGAAAACTACTGCAGCGCGCGACCGTGTACCACAGCGGGTTGCAGCGGAAATATCTAAACTTTATGAAAATTAATTGAACATTGTTTTTCGCGAAATTCACCGCGACAGCGTGCGGTCTAGCGCTGCAGCAATTTGCAGTGGAAATACTTGACTTTATAAAATGGGCAGCCAAATTAATTGAACAGTATTTTTCGCAGAATTCACCGCTACAACGCGCGGTCGCGCGCTGCACCAGTCTGCCGCGGAAATATTTCTAACTCTATAAAAGTAGGAAAAAGAACTAATTAAATAGTGTTTGTGGAATCGACTGCTACAGCGCGCGGTCGCGCACTGCAGCGGTCTACAGCAGAGGACTTGGCTAATATGCTAGGGACTAGGGTATGCTAAAGCACGCCGCAGCGCGCTGCCGCGGCCCGCCAAATTTTTTCTCAGACACTGCATTTAATACGGCTGGAGACATGACCTCTATCATGAATTTTGTCTCTAGCCACCATTTTCTGTAGGAGCCGTTTTTTTTTTGTTAAAAAGGAAAGCTTTGAGGTGATGTTTTGAGTAAAGAAATGAGATTATTGTCACCTCACCATTAATGGAAAATATTGCAATAATGAATTCAGAATTCTTTATGGAAAATTTGGTTGCAAATGAAGAGGAGAATTCAGCCTCCCCCCTCCTATAAATACCCTTCCTCTTAACTAGAGGAGGGTTCACAATTTTAACAAAAATCCACTAAGTAAAGAGGAGAGCCAAAGAAAGAGAGAACTCCCCAAGGGTGGCAAGGCAAGATTTTGCAAAGGAAGAAGAGGAAGAAGGCAGCACTAACGACCTAAGGAGAGGATAATTAGAAGGAGAAGAAGAATTCCGAAGAACTTCTATGGAGCGTTCCTAGTATTTTCTAAACTCAATCTTGTATTTTCTCTTTAGTTGACCATGAAATGGTCTTTATCCATGTATGTGTCTTCTTTATTTTCTTGTGTAATGAGTAGCTAAATTCCCCTTGGGGAGGGTTGGGATGAAGTCCCATTTTGCATGATGTAATATTGATGTATGAATGTTTTCCCTCAAGCAGAATGTATTTGTGATTTTAATGCCTTACTAAGAAATTTTCATCTAATTAGTCTTGATGTGTTTATGAGAAAAGAACTAAAAAATCCAAAATCTAATTGTCTTGTGCTCCTTAGATCACCTTAGGTTGGATGCTAGATTTTGAGTGCATGAAAGCTTAGAACTATGTGAGAAGGTTCTTGAGCTTAATGCACATCAATCTAAGCTCAACCAAAGAGTTGATGCAAGAGATGCTAAGACCCAGTAAATGAGCTCCTTAGCTCAACATAATTGAGATTGAGTAATGAAGTCTTGAGTGCTCATGAACTAAGTGACATAGTTGTTGAGCCCAACATGTGATTCCCTCATCTCAACTATATGAGATGCGAGTGATGCTCGTAGTGGAAATCAATGCTTGTGAGATCCTATGATTTAAGAAAATTTAAACTCTCCTTGAATAAAGAGAAAATGAATTAACTTTAAATCTCAAAAATCTTACAAGAATCTTTATGCTAAAGTAGAACTGAATGTGAGTTCATTTTGTGCACGAGATTTGAACTTGTAAGCCTTTGAGCTAGACTAAAGGACAACAATGTGCATTTGATTTCAATTAAATTAAATGATAAAGCTTGAGAAATAAATCTACATGAGTATTATATCATTGCATATGGGATGATCCCAACTCTCCTCTTTCTTTAATCTTGCTATTTTACTTAGTGAATATTTGTGCTAATTTTAGACCAACCAACCAATACATACTATAGCTTAAATATTAGTGAGAATAGATATACTTTAGTGCCAAATCAACAAATTCTTTGTGGTTCGATAAATTCCCGGAAAGTCACACTTTCCACTTATTACTTCAGACCACGTACACTTACGTGCAAGCGCAGACATGTATTTACAGTCTGTCAGCTAGTATGGGGGGCCCCACAGGGTTAGATCTTACCACGAAGGAGATCCCGTCGTTAGATGGTTTGCGCCAAGATGTGCACTATCGCATCGGGTGGCCAAAACCTATGCACCGCTGTCGGGACCTTGCAGCGGATCTGCCACGGTCTCGACAGCAAATACTGTGAATTAAATTATATATATAATTAATTAAATTAATATTAATCCATTTAATAATTAATTAAATTCTAATTAATTCCATAATCCAATTTAGGCTTATATGAGCTCCAAAAATTCCCAAAAATTCACCCTTAGCTAATTAGGATATTAGAAATTCAAAAATGAAATTAGATTTTGATTTAGAGATCAATTTAATTTAGGTATTTTTCAGGGCTTAAAAATAGGCAAAAATACAAAAATTCTCAATTTAGCTCTATTGATCCCAAACTTATAGGGTTAGGTTTAAATAACCCATTGTGTCTAATGGAATCAAAATCAAAGTTTGGTTTAGCTTAATTAATCTGTATTTAGCTAGGGTAATAACTAGGGTTGTTACACCTCCTAAGGTAGAACCAAAATGCTGACTGCGAGTAATCCATTCCTAATATAAATCAACTCATAAGTATTTCATTCATGTTTTATCAATATTTTTAAAGCTCGTTAAAGTTCTAAGAAGTCCTATTTTGGTATTTAAAAATTCATAGTTTTAATCAAATTATTATGTGCGTTAAATTCCTAGGATGTCGTCATTCTAGACATAGTCAACCCTTTCATTTCTGAGGTAACTGAATGAATGTTTGGATGTTTGCTTTTAATTACACTTAGTAACTTGTGATCTTGATCTGATATAGAGAATAACTCATAAAGTAGATAGGGATAAAACTCCTAATCTAACACTTTATGATACCACTCTGATACCAACTGTAGCGCCCCACCCGTCGTCGCGCGCAAAAAGAAGAGAATCATAAGTTCGGCGGCGGAGCGGTGCGCTACTCGGGATGAACAAACAACAACATCTTCCTGAATAGGCTTGCTAAAACTAGCCACACTGAAGGGCTGCTGACTCGAACCCAAAAGTAGGATCGATAGTCAATACTTAAGATAAGAGTAGTACACTTTTCTTAAGTGTTATACTAATACGTATATTAAATTTAAAATGTTAAATAGGAATCCAATATACGTTATCACTATATCAGCATTTACAGTATGCTGGTCACATCACAATACTAAGTATAGTAGTATAATAAAGTGTGAAAGCTAAGGCAAAACATGTTGAATACATTCATCACAGAGCAGTAGTAAACATTCACCTCAGAAAAGAAAAGTAAAATACATCCAAAATTATTAAAAAATGATTTTAAATGATGCAAAAGAAAAGCATATCTGAAGTACTAAAACAGAAACAGTAAACTAAGAAGGTGGAAGACCGAGACACTAAGGCTCCACGTACTCCTCCTGGATCTCCTACAAGTCATCCTGCCCTGCCTCAACAAGCTGCTCAAGATCTAGCAAATTACCGGATCCTAAAAGTATCCCGTGATAGACAAGAAGTCTAACACATTACAACTAAACTGAGCTGTACTAAAGTAAATACTAATAGACAGTAAAGTAAATAAAACTGTAGAAAAGCATTAAAATAATAAACCACTGAAAAATGTAAAGGCTAAACAAGGTAAAAATGAACTGAAAACTGAATGCTGAAAGTAAGTGAAAATATCAAATGCTCAAAAACCAAGGTAAGAATGTCCAATGCTGTACTATATATCACTAGAATAATGCATCTAAATATGTTACAACATGGAATGTCGTAGATATGTAACAAAACTATCACTGAAAGGTTATGAGTCGTACAGTCCAATGTATAATATACCGAGTTGAGAATACAGTTTACTGTGATGCCGATACATCTTGGAATTCCCCAGTCAAGGTGTATAACATTCCGTAACCCTTAATTCATCACTGATACTCATACATCACTGCTGAATCATTTATCATGCTCATGCTCATGTTTATGCCCACGCTTCTATTCTATATGAGAAAAATCCAGAAATCCATAACTTTGAATATTGATGATGAATTCTAGGTCTCCACTATGCAGAATCCTACTAAAAGGACTCTCACTCTTGGCTTCTTGAAAAATAATTGATTAAAGCTGAAGATTTACTTAAAAATTATTAGATGGGATGATTGTATACACATATTTAGCACATTGCAAGAAAGGTGGTTCTTAACACTTAGTTTGATTAAGCCATCCTAACGAAGCGATCTTTGATAGGAGGCATCGCCCATTGGCAATTTGTATCTCAAGCTAAGTTATTAAGATGCCCAACTCACAATCACATTCAGTGTCTTAAAGAAGGTGATTCTAATTACTTAGTTTGTTTGAGCCACACCTATTGAAGTGGACTTCACTAAGAGGCATCGCCTGTTGTCGACTTGTATTTCAATTAAACTAAGGAATGAGTACCTATTTAATACACTCTTAGTCTTGGGAGATTTACTCTAATGGGACTATATTCGTCTAATCCCTCGGGATAGCACCTGGTCATAAGTCCACATTGGAGTAAATCAACCAATCCTAAATACTACTGAAGAAATCCAGTACTATGGATATACCATACTATACCAACCAATAATCTGGGTTCATACAACTCTATTTAATCAACAAGGATATATCAAGACTGTTAACTACTATGCTAAATAGGTAATTCCTATACAAGGCTTCAAGAAAAATGAGATCAATAATTACTCAATATAGATTCTACCATAAGGAGAGGTATCATTCTAATATCTTAAGTGATTCCTACCATGAGGGGTTAAGATCAACTTCTAAGGTTAAGGGATTATCTAGGTTTCTACCTCAATGAGTTATACAAATTCTCCTACCTCAATGTATTTTTAATTTAGATCTTTAAAATATTTTAGAGATGATCTCATATTGAGATATTTAAGATCTCACACTCTTAATTCTAATGCTATCATTTTAGGTTTTACTTATCATTTATGTTTATAGTGATTAAGTCAAATGATTAAGTCATCTGATCATAACTTATTCTAAGATTATGGGATTTAAATTAAGGATCTTATTTTAGTTCGGTCAATTAAAAAATCAATGTAATTCTATAAATATTTTAATGATAATAGTCTTATTTAGGAGAAAAATCAAAGATCTAAAGCTTAGATTCAGATTAAGCAATCACATAAATTTATTATTAACCTTAACATGTCTAATTCAAATGTTTAAGATCAATACCAAATCTGATGCATTGTTGGAATAATGTCAATTATATTATCTTATAATCATGTCCATTTAATTAAGGCTTAAGAGTTTGGGTCTTAATTAAGTAGGTGAGGGTTTAACCCCTACTCATGTCCAATTAAGATCAAGGGTTTATTTATAGATCAAATGTCAAATAAGTGAATTAAGTATGTATTATTGGTGGCAATCTTAGACCAAGATCAAGTCTTAATGGCTTAATCAAAATCTTAAGACATCTTAAGATTAATTAAGATGTTTTAGGTCTCCATTTTAGGTTTATTCAAATTATACATCATAAATTTGTATACATGGTTTCAATGCATTTATTTTACTATTATGAAGCATATTCAAAAGGATTAGCATATAATTACAAATCTAACAATCATAATTTCATACAACTTGACAAATAAGTTTTATTTTATCATACAATTAATTAGAGACTAAGTTTGCTAAGATCCAGTAGTTAAAAACCCTAATTTTCAGTAATCATAATTTAACAAGATTAAGGCATAAATTGAAGTATACAGATCAGAAAAACAAATCACTTAGCACATTTATTCTACTCTTCATAAGGAAACTAATGGCACCCTAAACATGCGCTTGGTTAAGTAAAATTGCTAATCCATCTTAATTAAGATCTGCAATAATTAGGCAAAAATGAAAGATCTGACAATTATATATTCAATATTATTTTATTTTCAGATCCCTGATGATTTTCTAATTAATTTGATATTAATATCATAGGGTTTGGACATGTGGATTGAAAGTTATTCAATTAATACATTCTACATTTTTATTTAAATCCATATAATTGGAATAAATGAATTATTTTCCTTAAGGAAAATAATTCTAATTATTCAAATATTAATTAAACGGGTTCAGTCCATTCACCAAAACACGCAGGTTGGTCAGGGCCCGAAGACCCGGGACCGTCGCACCGTGCGGGTCACGAGTCAGCCCGACCCGCACAACGCTTCGTCTACGAGCTTTCATCCCGACGGAAGGACCCAATTAAGTTAACCATAATTGGCCAATTCCAGTACATCCCAACCACGGCACGACCAACCAACGATCGCTACACGTTCACCGTGGTCAGGCGCACCGAACAGGATCTGAAGCTCTCTGTGAGGCGATACGGATCGGCCAGACCCTGCTCACCTGAGGACTCCTTCAAAGGAGATAATGTGGGGAGACAATTCTCCCAACAGAGGCCATGCCAGACCCAAGGCTCAATCCCTACACCATCAAGGAGGTGAGACGGATCGAATCCCTTTGGTCTGAGGGCCTGAGGTGGGCTAGAATGCCGGGACCTTACTAGGTCCCGAGGCTCCCTTACAGACTTAGCCCGATCGATCGATTTGATCAATCGGGGCTAGCTCAAGGCTCAATCATGATAGCAATGAGTTCTAAATAACAATACATGCTGTAATGATTCAAATGGAAGGGAGTCTGAGTCCAATTGGCTCAGACTGAGCAAAAGGGGGTACTTGGTTTGACAGTTGAACTTGGGGTGGTTGACTGAAGGCAAGGTAGGCACTAGCAATGCTTCCAAAAAGTACAAAGGGTCCTAACCACCAGGAGAGCCTACTGTTAGCGGTTCAAAAGCTCCTGGAATTGCCTACGCAAGCTCGGATAGACGGTAATGTCGAAAGATGCAGAGAGCTCAATTGATCAGCAAGGATCAAATGGAACAATGCTGGGGCTATTTATTACCGTAGCAGAGGGTTGGAAAGCTTTTGGAGGAAATGCCTCAAGCTAGAGAAACCCGAGAGATTGGGCCATGGTCGAGCTCTCGAATTTCTAATTCGAGCTCAGCCATGTCACGAGGCCCAATTGGGGCTCCATGCTAAGATGGGGGAGGTTGTAATGGTCTACTGAGGTGGATGCGGGAGTGGGGGACATGCTCAGTAGCTGGCAGTATGGGGGGATCTTCCCTATCAGGCGCAGGCGAGAGGAAGAAGAAGGTCCATAGTAGCAAGACCTTTAGATGTCGTCTGATCTATCGATCAATTGGCTCTATGGCTGGGATCACTCGAATCCTAACGGTCGATCGCAGGAATGCTCTGAGCCGTTGGATTCACAGTTTTATCTAACGATGGATCCGCTATCCCGCGGAATTAAATCTGAACCGTGGGATCTATGGGCTTGATGGTGAGATCAGTGGGACTCTTCGGTCGTGTGACCCAGACTCTACAGTGGATCGCCCGCGGTCTGCACAACGAATCCCGACTGTTAAATTAGTTTAATGGGTACAATTGCATTTAGAAAAGTTAGGAACCCTTTTATGCAATTAGACTATTTTAATTAAATGTGAATTATGGCCTAAATGATTTTCAAATTACACCAAACTTTCACCCCTAGCTAATTTGGGTGTGAGGAATTAAAAAATGCAATCAGATTTTAATTCTGAGATCAAAATATTTTATGTCTAATATAGGGCATCTTCACTGATCAAACTGCCATTTTAGACGTAGAGAAGTCCAATGGACTTCAAATTTTCAAGATAGGATTCTTTTGATGTTCTTAGAGCAATGGAATTAAAAATAATGATTACTTAGCCTATAGATTAGTAGGGTAATAACCTAGGGTTGTTACATCTAGTCTTCTAAAAAATCACACTGTCAGCTAGAAGATGTGATTCAAATCTTTATTCACTAATGATATCGAAACTAAAATAGAATAACTCACATCTTCCTTCTAAACTTCGATAATTTTAGACCTTAGGAATCATCTGACTGAATAGCAAATAATAGAGTGCCCAAATCAGCAGAACTAATCGCCTCAAGATTCAATCTGGCAAAATCTTTGATCAATGATTCATTGCAACAAAGGCAAGATAAAGTGGGCTTACGACCCTGGGCATCATCTACTACAATAGCTTTACTCAGATGATACTTGATTTCCAAGTCGTAGTTGCAAAGTAAACCTAACCACCTATGCTGATGGCAATTAAGTTCCTTCTGAGTGAAGATGTACTTCAAACTTTGATGACTAGTAAATATCTCACACTTAACTCCATATAGGTAGTATCTCTAGATCTTAAGAGCAAAAACTACCCCTACAAGTTCAAGATCATGCACAGAATAATTCTTCTCATTAAGCTTAAGCTGTCTAGAGGTAAAGGCAATTACACGATGATCTTGCATTAGAACACAACCAAGCCTTACCTTAGAGGCATCATTATAAACCTAAAAATCGTTATCCTCACAAGGTAGTACTAGAATAGGAGCTTAAGTTAATAATTGTTTCAACTTCTAAAAAGATTCTTCACAGGCTGTGCTCCAGATAAACAAAAAATCTTTTCTAATTAATTGAGTTAAAGATGAAGCAATTAAAGAGAATCCAATAACAAACCTTCCATAATATCCAATGAGTTCTAGGAAACTGTGAATCTCTGTTACAGATTTAGGTTGGACCCATTATTGAATAGCTTATATTTTCTTTTGATCTACTCTAATAACTTTAGCATCAATCACGTGACCCAGTAATGCTACGGACTTGAGACAAAACTCGCACTTAGAAAACTTAGCGAATAGCTTATTCTCTCTTAACTTAAGAACAACACGCAGATGCTCTTCATGTTCAGCTACCGACTTCGAATAGATTAGGAGGTCGTCGATGAATACGACAACAAACTCATCGAGATACAGCTTAAGAATATATTGCATCGGGTCCATGAAGATGGAAGGAGCATTTGTCAGTCCAAAAGACATGACTAAAAACTCAAAATACCCATAATGGGTCCTGAATGCAATTTTATAAACATCGTCATCCTTGACTCGAATCTGGTAATAACTTGATCTTAAGTCAATCTTGGAGAAGATCTTTGCTTTGATGAGCTGATCAAACAAATTATCGATCCTAGGGAGGGGATACTTATTCTTCACAATCACTTTGTTAAGCTCACGGTAGTTTATATACATCTGCAGTGACCCATCCTTCTTCTTGATGAATAGGATAGAGCTCCCCAAGGTGACATACTAGGGCAAAGAAATCCTTTTTCTAATAACTCTTGCAACTGCTCTCTAGGCTCCTACAATTCTTTTGGTGCCATTCTATATGGAGCCTTAGATTTAGGCTGAGTCCCAGGAATAAGCTCAATAGAAAACCCTACCTCACGCAAATGAGGTAGTCATGAAAAGTCTTCAGGGAACATATCCAGGAACTCTCTAACGATGATAGACTCTTCTGGACTAGTAACTTGCTTCTCATTACCGATTAAAGTTACTAAGATTGCAGAGCAACCTTTACTAATGAGGCGCTTAGCTTCAATTGAATTAATTAGAGATGCAGTCAAGCCTAGCTTTCCTACAAAATCTTCAAGTTTCTTTCCAACCATAATCAAAACTCTCTTTCAAAAGCATTCTATTATGACATTCAACTTACTTAGCCAATCCATACGAAAAATTATGTAATAGTTTGTAATTATCATAACAATAAGTTTGGGTTGAAACAATTGGTTACTAATTGGGATGTCTACCAAATAAAACTCACTAGAACACATTTTAGCACTAGATGCCATTTGCACTACCAAGTGATTGCCTAAGCTGAAATGTTGAAGGTTAAGAGAAAAGGCACAACTCATAGACATAAAAGAGTGAGTAGCACTAGTGTCAAAGAGTGTGTCATAGAACTGATTCTTAATAATTAGAGTTCCAATAGTAGGGAAAATAAAGTCTAATTATAACTAATGAAAATTTAATTAGAGAATACTGAAAATAAAATGCAGAAGAAATAAAAGATAAGAAAATAGAAAATTAAACCTTGAACATACTGATAACAACACTGTTGTCTTCTTAGGCAACTGAAAGAGACAAAGCGTAGACTCATGGTACCATAGGAGATTGAGAAACTGACTTGCCTTTATCCTTTCTGTTGTAGTGGCCTTGCTTGGAAGAAGACAAAGGTACACCCTTTTGATGTTGTACACTTCTACGAGTAGGAGGTGGAATTAAGGCAAGTGTTAGCGCTTGGGAGTTAAGAGGAGCAAGGTTTTGCATATATGTTTGGTGATTGATCTTCATTTTATCCATAGTAAAGCTGGCATGACAGTCCCAATGGTGATGATTGGTTCTGCCACAAATGTAACACCTACCACCAATGTGGTAGCACTTCCCATAAGAATGTGGCCTAGTACATCTAGCATCTTTTCTTCCTTGCTGATTTTACCTTTGATTTTGATTAGGATTTTTCTCAGAGGTAAGCTGGAAGACCTTAGGACCATGAGGATGATCCTCTTGATAGGTTCAGATTTAGAGGGTTGGGGATGGGAACACTTCTTCAGTTTGAGCATAATGGTACTCAACCATACGAGCACTTTCTAGAAGCTTGGGAAAATCATAATGATGTTGAGACATCAGATGACTCTTGATGGAATGTTATAAACCAGAAAGAAATCTAGTACACCTTGACACATCAGTGTGGACTAGATTAGGAGCAAAATGGGAAAGTTTGCGGAATTCCATCTCATAATCATGAATAGAACGACTTCCTTGAGTAATTTTCATGAACTCGTTCTTGATTATGGTCTGGGCGGATGCAGGAATGAATTCCTCACAAAAAACTTGCACAAATTCTTCCCACGGGTTATCTTCCAGCTGAACACTTGAAAAATAGGTCTTCAACTCACCATCCCACCAATAATCAGCATCACCATGGAATAGGTAAGTGGCAACACGAAGGCACTCACTTTCAGGACACTTTATACTAGCTAAGGTTTTCTATATTGCCTTTAACCAATCAATGGCATCAAAGTGAAAAACAAAGCCATTGAATGTTGGAGGATTAAGATGAAGAAATGTTAGGAGATAGGCAACCACCACATGACCAGTAGATGGTTGTGGAGCCACAGGAATTTTAGGAATAATTGGAGATGAAGCTTGAGGAGGAGTTGGACAATGCTGAGATGGAGTAGGAGAAGTTTGGGAAGGATTACAGGAAGAGGCCATCCTTTCAGTAGCATGATTTTGTGCTTTAATCATAACCTTCATCAACTCTATTAGATTCTAATCAGATCGGTATGGGAAATTATAGGCAAAGTAGGTTCGTCCACAACAGTTCAACAGGGATATTTGAATCAGGATTCATTCCAAAGAAAGGAAAGAAAACATAATCCAAAAATTGAAGAAGATAAAAAAAAAGAAATTCTCATTAAACTTGAAATATTTAAGAGATACAACTTTGGAGGAAAGAGGAAAAAGCATAAGTAAAGTAGAAGCTATTTACAAAAAACTACTAAGGATAAACAAACTAGACCAAACAGAAACTAGTACTACTAGTTACAAAATTTTGCATAAAACATAAACTCGAATTCTTCATAACTGCAGCATGGTGAAGATGTCTACTCCCATGAATTAGTACTTCATGAGCACAACATCACCAATCCATGGCATAGTCATCGAAGAATTCATCCAAAATTTTAAAGCGTATGTGATCGGGGCAAGTTATGGCTTCCAAAGTCGTAGAGACTCGAAAAAGCCATTCTCTAGCCAACCGAGGGATGCAATCTCCTCGAAAAACACAATAATTTAAAATTTTGTCTAAGACTTCACCTCCGGCTTGAGATACTCCAAAGTACTCACGACTGTAGGTTGAACCAAACTAGTGATCGTCCTCCCAATACTGGAAGAACTATCTAGAATAGAATCTTAATTCATTTTCACTATTTGCCTTCTGAAAATCAAATTATAGTTTAAGTTAGAATTTTAAATCACTTATTGGATTAGTAAGGTGTTTGCTATCTTATGATGTCATTTGATTGTCTTTAATATGTTGTTTACTTTTGGATAAATGGATATCTTTATCTTAACTTAAACTTCTCAACTTGGCTCTGATACCAACTGTGACGACCCCAATATTGAGTAGTAACTAAACTCAACATTGATAGATCACCACAACACTTAATACTCGATTAGAAGGAAACTAACACAAATCATTAGATGCTGTGTTTGGCCAAGGATTTAGAAGAGGGTCTTAAGTTAAGATGGTAAGAATATTTATAGAACAATGCATGAGATATTTATGATATATATGAATTTAAATGCATGAGATTTAAGTACTTACAATTTTATGTAAGAAGATACTAACAATGTGCTCTTACATTATGAGTATACATTATGAGATGTATATACAATTCAATTCATTTATGGAATATTTCCTAATCAATTTACATTAGGATGAATTCAATATAAATGAACATTAAATAGTTACATTCATCACATTTAGCAATATATAAGACCTACACATATTATTCATGATTATAAGGGAGAAAAATATATGAAGAAATTTACTATCCTAGGATTCACACATACTACATCATTTCCCATCATCACATTCATGGATAGTTAAGATCTAAACATATAATTCTTAATTATATGTGAGAAAAATCATATGAAGTGATTTTCGATACTATGATACACACATCCTACATCATTTACATAAAAAAGACAAATTAATAACTAAATTTCAATTTAATATGCAACTAGATTTTTATTAAGTATCCATTCATCCCAAACAAACATTTAAGTAAAAGATTTAAATTCGAACACAAGCATAGTAAATATAAAAAAAACAACCTTAGTTATTACAAGCCAAAAATAAATTGTTAAAAGTAAGGAAACAAAAGTCTCTCTCTCACATTTAATACAAAATAAGTAATTTAATTACTTAGGTGGAAGCAATTTTATTTCTATAAGCACTTAGTCCAGTCCCACTGGCCTCGAAGTGCACCTGATCTATCATATTTTGGTATTTAAATGAGATACGGCAAGGACATTAAAAAGAAAAAATATAGTTAGTCTAAACAGTCTAAGTACAATTTAAGATTATGCTAAACATTTTATTATTCATCTTGGATATCACAACTAGTTAGAATCTATACAAAATCAAGGGTGCAAAAATTAAAGCATATAAGTATGGAACATAAAGTAAGGAAAAGTAAGGAAAGTAAAGGGAGTATGAATACTCACATAAATTTACATTCCAGCCTACAAGTAAAACTTGGGTAATAGCATCCTAGATAGGCTAGAATAGTACTATAGTGCATATAAAAGTAAATAAAATAAAGCATGTATATGTTCAATACACTTTTGCTAAGTAAGGAAAAGAAGACAGTGAAGCATTTAAATGTAACTATAATAACATTCATTGTAATCTAAGTGAACCGTAAATAAGTAAAGTACAGTACTAAAAAAATGGAAAGTGCAAAGCATAGTAATTGAAGGAAAATCTTAGCCGCTTGATCTAAGACACACATAGCCTAGGACTATGTAAAGTAACATAGCTAAAAAGCTATGATGAGTCTTCATAATTAATATGATTATAGAGGATCTCATGTATTATTTAATTAAAGTTATTTTATGAAAATATTTTATTTGAAGCAAGGAGTTAAATACATTTGTTTAATAAGTAAAGTAAAGCGAGGTTTCAAATACAACAAACACTCATATTCACCCTCTAAGAATATGAGATCTCCTTTTTTCTCCAAATTAGCCTTCCCTTGCCTACATTAATAAACAACCCTAATAGTTTTGAATGTGAAAGTTAGATTACAGTGAATATCAATAATTATAACTAAGTGATATCCAAAGTTATTTAATTTTAATGATCTCATTAATGATTGGAGCTATTTGAGCTCCCAATTGACTTTGAGATATTGATCTCAAGTCAATTATAAGTAATAATAATAATTAGGGTTTTAGAAAATAGTAGTTTCATTTCATTTTATGACATAACAAAATAATTTATAAGTATAACAATAAAAGTAGACATTAGTTTTATTATTGTCCTAAACCATAAGATTTATATTAATTAGCTAAATTAAGACCTAAAAATAATTGGGAAAGTGTAGGGTTAAGTAAACACTAAAATTTAGGATATTAAGAGTTAAGGCTCTATTTACTAAACCCATCTAACTAGGTTAAATTAGAAGGATCTTTTTTAAAATCAACTGCTAATCTAACGAGGTTAACTCAAAAGGAAAGGCTTAAGAAATAAGTAAATGAGGATTTGTAAGCTATAGATTCTATGCTTTCTAAAAATTGAAGGTTAAGGGAATCAATAGGATTCCTAAACTATTCTAACTGAATCTTGGACTCCTATCACAGGTTCTTAATAAACTTAAGTGATGACTTAAGGACTAAGATATAGTGAGCTAAGCTAAAGTCTAGTCACTTAAAGCTAGTCCTAGTTGATTCATAATCTATAACTATAAAAGCATCAAGGTTAACTACACTTAATGGATGAAATAAGTAGCTCTAAGGATCACCTACAAATCAAGTTATAAATTAATCCTATAGCTTCTTTCTTAAAGTTGAAAGGTGAATCAAGAACTTTGCATTTGATTCAAGTATTTAAATTATGAGAACTAAGCTCATAACATGCAAATGAAATTTATCTGGGAAGTAATAAATGTAACATGATAGCTATCCTAAGGTTCAAATACCTATAATATGCAAATTAAGAAACTAGAAATTTAGGTGTGGTGAGTCCAATGGTGGACTCTATTTTTGATTCTGTGGTCTGAATAATACAGGCATACTTAGAATTATCAGAAAACCACAAAATGCTGGAAATTTCCAAACGATCTCCAAATCGCATGAAAATTGAAATGAAGGTTCCTAATAATATTATAAGACCAATGGAAATAGATTATAGTCAATTAGGTCACTAATTGATGGGCAACAACACTATGGTTGTTCCAAGTATTGAGCCTGATTAGCTTAGTACAACAAGCTGAGGTACCTAGATTGATTGGGAGCACGAGTTAGCGATGTATAGGGTGAGATAGGGACTTAACTAAGCTTCAGAGGAGAGCTAGTCGTTAGAGCCAAACTGGAGATCAGTTGAAGTGGAATAAGTGGCTGCTAATAACTCCAAGATTTATAGTAAAATAGGTTAATAAAAGTAAGCACTTTTTAATGAAAATTATATATTCTGATGTGCTTTTGTTGCTTTCCAAGATAAAAGATGAGTAAATTAAAATTTGGCTTAAATATGCAATTTTGAGAGAAAATTGTCGTAGCGCGCCACAACGTCATTTTTTGAGAAATTATTAAAACATTATAAACGAGACATTGAACATATTACGAAACTTTCTCTGTTGCTGCGCACTGCAGCAGGTAATTTTTCATTTTATAAGACTATAGATGAACTAATTGAATAGTGAATCCTAAAGTTTATCCGTTGTACCGCGTCGCAGCACGCCACAGCGGACGCTGCGGCAACCGAAGAAAAGATACTAATTTTTATGTAGAAATAGTGTTTGGAATGCTGCTGCCGCAGCGCGCCACAGCGCGCCCCAGTGCACCATCGTGCCCGATGCAGTTTTTGTCAAAAATATGTATTCAAGGCAGCATAGGGAATGCCAAAGAATTGAATTCTTCCCCTTCCCACAGCTAAAATTAATATCAAATTAATTTAAGACTTCTCATTCTCAAAAAATAATTTATGAAGAAATAAATTAAAGATATGAGGAAGATGGAAGGGGTGGATGCAATAAAAACTGAGGAATTTTTAATATAAAACTTATCATAAATAGCACATATTTAAGCCATCATGGGAAAAAGGAAGAGATTGATTTAATTATTTTACTCATTAAAATATAAATACAAACAACCTAAATCCCTTCATTACCAAGAAAATAAATAAATAATTATTTAATCAAAGCAAAAACTTTTAAATGGGATTTATTTACTGAATTAAATTTTAAATAGGTGAAAGAAAGTCTAGAAAAGGGAGACTTGAAGATTGAGAAAGGGTTCCAAGTTTTGTTATTCAAAGACCAAAAAGAAAGGCTGTAGGAAGAGAAAGAAGGAAAAATCTCCAAGGAGAAAAGAGGACCAAGAACAAGAAGAAAGGGAAGACAACAAGAACGAAGGGTGGAGCTTCAAAAGGACAGCGCGGTAAAGAGAGACCCAGAAAACATACGGGTGATTCCTTGTATTTCCCTTAAACTCCCTTGATTTATTTCTT
Organism: Gastrodia elata; assembly: GCA_016760335.1. NCBI lineage: Eukaryota > Viridiplantae > Streptophyta > Magnoliopsida > Asparagales > Orchidaceae > Gastrodia > Gastrodia elata. The sequence continues at coordinate 26,889,864 of CM028678.1, read as the reverse complement.
GCCGTGAACTGAAGGCAATATTTGCTTTTCTTTGTATGTATGCTCTTTCTTACTTAGTAATTGAAGGCTAAAAGCCCATTGGAGAGGGTTGTAAGAATATGTAAGGGATAATTGGTGTATGATGATATTGTTTGAATATAATGAAAGAATGTTTTTTTTGTCATTAAATTTAATATTAAAATGATTGCTTGGATGAACTGAAATCTAAATTAATTTATTTAAAATAACTTGTGTTCTAAAGATAATCAATTAGGTAAGAGCAAGGAAGGTAGTGCAAGTAGACCTGAGAATTATGTGACAAAATTCTCAAGATCTTTTGCACCCTTCCTTAATAGCTCTACCAAGAGATTGATGCTTGAGAACCAAGTTCTCCACTAACCTTGCTTTGCTACTCAGCAAATTAGAAGGGATGAAAGGATATTAGGAACTTTAATAGATGATGTGATAAAGTCCATTGACCCAATGCACCCTCCAATCTAGCTAAACCGCATGTAAAGTGCATGACGCATGGTTAATGAAGTCGTGCTCGTGAGACCATCATAATTAAGAGATAACATTCGGTAACCTAGATATAGGGAATCAAAATCTAATTAATCAATCATTATCTAATAAGATCTTTTGTGCTAAGGGAGAACCCGAAAAGAGTTCTCTTTGGGCACTAAACTTAAACCCAATGTAATTGGAGGGTACTCCAATTCCAATGGTGTTCACTTAATCTAATAAAGAAAATAAATTGAACGTATACATTCAAACAATGAAGTTATAACCAACCCTAGCAAATGTTGCAATGAAATCTTAACTCTGTCCTTTTTAATCATATCATATCTTTACTCAAGGTCTTTAGTATTGCTAATTAGGAACCAACAAAATCAACCAAATTTGTCATCTAAATATTAGTGAAAGAAAATACAACTTGGTAACAGAACACCCGTTCCCTGAGGTTTGATAAATCGTAGAAATTAAACTTTCCACTTATTAATTTAGATCACGTACACTTGCGTTCAAATGCAGACATGTATTTCTGTCTGTCAAGTTTTTGGCGCTGTTGCCGGGGAACAGTTTTGTTTTGTATCAAGTATAATTTTTGAGTAACTAGTGATTTAAATCTAATTAATCTGTGCATATAACATTACCTAGCTATAATCATACCTACGATTATTAGATTTCCTTAGTTTTCTTAATTACTTGCTTTTGAGAAAAACTTGAAAAAAAACATCCTTAAAAAAAAAATTTGTGCTGAAAGTTATAGCTTATTATCGTTGTTGAAATATATGTGCTAAAATGTTTGCTGAAACTAAATTGCTATACTGTATTTACTATTTGTGATTTTACCTTGCTGAATACTATGAGATCTTGTCTGCTATACTGCTATAATTGCTTATATCTTATGATAGTTTTGATTGGCTTAAATTGGGTACTAGAATATCATCGACATGTACTATAATAATCCAAATTATCGTATGTGGTGTGAGGGGCCACATTTAAGTTCCAATTGTAATACAAATAACTTGTTTGCACCTTCAAAAACAAGATTGATAAATGACATTAAGTACGATAATGATTTACAACACTATGACACTCACTCTGATATGAACGTTAATAACATAAATTGGATGTGTGAGCAATCTTGCTTAGAAGAATCGGTGGATGATTATAGTAGTAATAAGATCATTAATTTGCAAGAAACTGAACTAGCCTTGGTTAGGAACGAATTTAATCTAGAAGATCAAAAGCATCTATTTGAATTAATTAAGGCTAAGTTAGAATTTATAGTGCAACAATTAGCTAACCCTATTCAAGAAGTTGTTATAATTGAGAAAATAAAGGAACAAGATGAAGAAGTGTTGATTTGTTGGGAAGAAACTTTAAGTAAAACAAACAATAAAAATAAGAGATAGGTAGAGTATCAACTTGAATTGGACAACTTGAAAATGCAGCAAGAGTTTCAAACTAAAAAATTTGAACAAGAGCAATCCAAAATTTTTGTCCCATGCACACCTCAAGTGATTTCAACTGAATGCTCAATAATAGGTGACCCACGATGTGAAAACAACCAAGTTGAACTGATTGAAAATAATAGGAGGACCAACAAACTAAGTTATTCTTGGGGTAGTGAAAGTAAAAAAATTATTATCTGTGACATCTCAACCATCAACAAACCCCCTTAGCAATATCAACAGTATTTGTGTGTAATTTGAATTTGTAAAGAATCACCTTAAGAGTAGTCCTGAAAGAACTGAGCTTTACATATTCTTACAAAATAAAATGGAGAATGATAACAAGGAAAAATATGAGGAGTTTGATAATAGGTATAAAGGAAGAAATGAAAGGATTGAAAAGATAAATAGAAATAAAAACATATTATAAGAGTGAGGACACTGATTGAGCTTATAAGAAGAAAAATAGTAGAGCTGGTGTTCATGATGACCCAATTATTAAACTTGCACGTACTCATCCAATGGAGTTAATGAAAATCTAGAAAGAAATTTTGAAAGGATATAACCTCATTTTGGTTAGGCTGAGGACCTTAAACTAAGCGGTGGTTGGGAGACAACCCAATAAATAATTTTATGTATTCTGTCTATTTCAGATTCTAAGTAGTACTTATGGGAGTCAACAAAGGAGTAGCAACAATCTCAATAGAATTTCATTAGCTAGAATTTTTTTTGAAAAGTTCAATGGGCTGAATTCAATAGTAATGAACATGTGAAGATTTTCTTTATTCTAATTTTCTTAACAAGAGGTGATCAAGCAAAACGTACAGTCCTAAGTTTTTTCATGCTAAATCATTTTACACTCTTTTAAGAATAAGTCTCCAACATCAAAAATGTATGATGCTCTAAATCTAAGTGTGAGGGTGGGGTCAAGGAACATAAAGTAAAGAAGTGAGAAACGGTGAATAAGGATATGCTAAGCTTCTGTAGGACTTACTGAACACAATAAAAAATAGATGGGATGAAGAAATATGTCTCTCCCTTGAACTGAATGCAAAAGTAAATTCAGGGATAAAGAGAAATATCTCTCCCAAAGTAAAAATTGGGAATAAAAAAAATGAAGAAAAATATCTCTCCTGAAAAAAAAATTCCATTACAATTTAGAAGAAGAAGCACAAATGGCACGAGATTCTTACACATTGAATCAAACTTTTCTAAGTAAGAAAACCTAGAAAACCCCAAGGAATTATGAGTTGAGTATCATGCACTTAGAAATTGGAAACTCAATTAGTCAAAAGAAAAGAAAACACTAGTACAAGACTTGTTAGAATTTGAATCCTTCTAATCACCCTTTTCAAGTAATGCATGAAATGGGAAAAATACTTCACACATATCCAGTTGAATTTTGTTATATATTAAATAAGAAAAATTATTTTGAGCTCCCTCGAGGATGAGCAAGAATTTAAGTGTGGGATGTGATAACTCTAAGATTTATTGTAAAATAGGTTAATAAAAGTAAGCACTTTTTAATTAAAATTATATATTCTAATGTGCTTTCGCTGCTTTTCAGGATAAAATATGAGTAAATTAAAATTTGGCTTAAATATGCAATTTTGATGAAAATTGCCGCAGCGCGCCACATCGTCATTTGTCAAGGAATTATTAAAACTTTATAAATGAGAAATTGAACAGTATTACAAAACTTTCTCCGCTGTAGCGCACCGCAGCGGGTAAATTTGTGGTTTATAAAACTATAGATGAACTAGTTGAACAGTGAATCTGAAAGTTTATCCACTGTAGCGCGCTGCAACGCGCCACAGCGGACATTATGGAAATTGAAGAAAAGATACTAATTTTTATGTAGGAACAAACAATGAGTGCTGCTGCCGCAATGCACTGCAGTGGAATAGTGTTTGGAACGCTGCTGCCGTAGTGCGCCATAGCACGTCGCGGCACCCAATGCAGTTTTTGCTAAAAATATGCATTTAAGGCAGCATAGAGAATGACAAAGAATTGAATTCTTCCCCTTCCCATAGCTAAAATTAATATCAAATTAATTTAAAACTTCTAATTCTCAAGAAATACGTCATGATTAAATAAATTAAAGATATGAAGAAGATGGAAGGGGTGGATGCAATAAAAACTGAGGAATCTTTATTATAAAAATTATCATAAAGAGCACATGTTTAAACCATCTTGGGGAAAGTAAGAGGTTGATTTAATATTTTACTCAATAAAACAAAAATACAAACAGCCTAAATCCCTTCATTACCAAGGAAATAAATGAATAATCATTTAATCAAAGCACAAATTTTTAAATGGTATTTATTTGTTGAATTAAATTGTAAACATGTGAAAGAAAGTCTATAAAAGGGAGACTTGAAGATTGAGAAAGGGTTCTAAATTTTGTTATTCAAAGACCAAAAAGAAAGGCTGCAGGAAGAGAAAGAAGGAGAACTCTCCAAGGAAAAAAGAGGACCAAGAATAGGAAGAAAGGGAAGACAGCAAAGAATGAAGGGTGGAGCTTTAAGAGGATAGCGCAGGAAGAGTAAAGAGAACCCTAGAAAACCTTTGGTGATTCATTATATTTCTCCTAAGCTCTCATAATTTATTTCTTATCGTGAACTGAAGGTGATGTTCACTTTTCTTTGTATGTATGCTCTTTTTTACTTAGTAATGGAAGGCTAAAAACCCCTTGGAGAGGGTTGAGATGTAATTGTAAGATTATGTAAGGCATAATTGGTGTACTATGACATTGTTTGAATTTAATGAAAGAATGTTTTTTTTGTCATTAAATTTATTATTGAAATAAATGCTTGGATGAACTAAAATCTAAATTATTTTATTTAAAATAACTTGTGTTCCAATGCTCATCAATTGGGCAGGAGCAAAAAAGTAGTGCAAGTAGAGCTCAGAATTATGTGACAAAATTTTCATGATCATTTGTACCCTTCTTTAATAGCTCTACCAAGAGATTGATGCTTGAGAACCAAGTTCTCCATTAACCTTGCTCTATTGATCAGCAAATTAGAAGGAACGACAGGACATTAGGAACTTAAATGGATGATGTGACATTGTCCATTTACCCAATGCATCCTCCCATCTAGCTAAATTACGTGTGAAGCGCATGATGCATGGTTAATGGAAGTCGTGCTTGTGAGACCATCATAATTAAGAGATTACTTTTGGTAACCTAGATGTAGGGAATCAAAATCTAATTAATGATCATTATCTCATAAGTGTTTATGTGCTAAGGGAGACCCTAAAAGGAGTTCTCTTTGTGCAATAAACTTGAACCCAATGTAATTGGAGGGTACTCCAATTCCAATGGTGTTCACTTGATTTAGTAAAGCAAATAAATTGAACATATACATTCAAATAATGAAGTTATATAACCAACCCTCACAAATATTACAATGAAATCTCAACTCTCTCCTTTTTAATCATATCGTATCTTTACTTATGGTCTTTTATATCGCTAATTAGGAACCAACAATATCAACCAAATTTGTCATCTAAACATTAGTAAAAGAAAATACAATTTGGTAACAAAACACCCATTCCTTGAGGCTCGATAAATCCCAGAAATTAAACTTTCCACTTATTAATTCAGACCACGTACACTTGCGTGCAAATGCAGACGTGTATTTCTGTCTGTCAGCTGCTGATCTACTAAAAGAAGGGCTGCACCTTCAATTTTAGGGGATGTAGAGATTGGGGGGAGCTACAACTTGGATGGATGGAGAAGAGTCGGGCTCTCAACCTCAAGCCAAGAGAGAAAGTGGCTACTTGATTTAGTAGGATCCCATAATTACGCTTTATCTAAGTATTTTTTTTCTTAATTTTTATTCAACTTAAAATAGGATCTTGATTTTTGTCTTAATGTGATTGGATTAGGTCCAATCAACCTAGTAATAACATTGGGTTGTTATAGACTCCCCACATAAGAATGATGTCATTTTCAACATAGCTATTGATTAGATACAAGCTAGAGTCAAATTCAATATTGGCAAATGACCATGGAGATTTCTAACTTTCTTACTTCATATTTGAGAGTTGGGCATAGATAATAGATCCTACAAGATCAATTTTATCATTGCCACTCACCATTAACGTAGTTCAAAAATTACTTAATATGAAAGTTTTTTGTATCAGACTAAAATTTTGTTTCATAGGCCTTCAATGGAAGCATAAGAAACTAGAGCCAAACCTTCAATATTTTCCATGAGAGTGATACGAAGTCAGATGTAAGTAATTCCGAAAGGGATGTTAAATTTTCAAGCTTGAGAATATGTGGGATAGGAAGTTGGAAAGATAGGGATAGTTTTGAGGAAAGTTTTGAAGAGTTTAGCATCAGCAGTTGTTTTGAGTGGCATAGTAGAGCATACTACCATTACATTTTACTCTAATAACTAGGGAAACAAACTAGCAACAATTGCTACTAACCAATAAAGTGAGCTACCATTGTGCTAGACTCTAGAAGAATAAACCTGATGATGAAACACGCATCAAGAAGAATCAACATATACCAAAAAAAGATGACTTCAAAGAGAAATAGCATAAGAGATAAGGTATTAACAAAACTAGAATTTGTAATACCATTATAATTATCTAGAAGGAAATTTTACTTGACATAAAAGGAATCACAAGAAGAGGAAAGTCAAAACCCAATAATGGCATTTGTAATATTGAACTTCAATGTGCTAGGTAAAATATGAGATAAAGACTTGCATTTAAGTATGTAAGACATCTTACTTATACACTTGACGTCTACCATATTTATAAGTTTCAAGTTTAGTAGGAGCAATACCTACAAAATTAAGGATTTAAAGGATTACTTGAGAGCTTCACCATAATTGCAACATTGATATGAGCAGCTGAAAAAGGAGTAGAGCAGCATTACCATCAAGGACCCAAAAATCATAGGCAGAGCGGTAGAGCTAATGATTGAGTCAATTTGGCTCAAGTTAAACATGAATTGAGCTACAATAGAAACTTATATATTGAAATGAATATGCAATTAAAAATCAAATTTATAATAATGAATCATGCATTTGATCAAAATATAGGTAACTAGTTAAGCCATGCACGGATCAAATTAATATCAAATCGAGACACCCAATAATACTAAAACTAAACTTAATTTTTTCTTACAACAGTTTCAGCAGCCTACAGAAAATTGCGGTAACATGAAGATTTCTTTTTGGAATAATTTTGACTAGTTAAGTTGGGTCACCACAAGCTCCCCATGACTTAAGAAAAATTTCAAGTTGATAGAATAGTTTCATTTCACAATGGATCTCATAATTGCAACAATCTAATACAAAAATCCAATGTAAACGTAATTTAGGACATAACAAATTTTATTATGATCATAGAAGCACATAACTGATTATTAGTTTCATCTATATAGCACCTCACCAAGTGCACACTTGAAACTTATAACTTCATCCTTAATAATGTCATGATTTATTAATGCATAAATAAACATTAATATCACAAATGCAATTGAATATTAATAAATGTAAGATGGCTGAGTAAAAACATTAAGTGCAAGAACACCAGATTTCATTTTTGGTCTATTACATTAACTTCCACTATATGCTTTAAATCAATGTACTATTTATACGTAACTGCTACATGTTTCTTCTTTCCTTTTTAATTTCTTTAACACAAGCACAAAATGTGCTGATAAATAACTATTGAACTCAACTACAAGGGCAAACAAATAAAGTTATTTCTCAAAAATTTAGTTGACTCTCACAATTAGCTTCCTTTCTATTGTGCCCTACATTTCCCTTAACAATCTATAATCCAATTTTTGATATGATGCTAAATATTGCCCAATTGACTATCCCTAGACAATCCCATTAGCATGCGGCAACAACTACATGTTTAGTAACAAAAATCCTTTTTATTTGATTCTCAACTCCCAATAATGCATTATTACTAAGCATTGTAGTTTAATGGTTGGGATACAATTTTCACCATTCAAAGAAATAATCAAATCACAAATTATAGATTCATATAATTGAAATATAATTGACATACCTCGTAGATACCACCACACTAGAGGGGTTATTTGATCTCAATAGTTGCCCGCAATTGAAATTTGTGGTTTGCCTAACTATTAGAAAAGATCACACTTGAATAAAATTTAGTCATTCGCTTAACATACACAATCATACAAATAGGAAGTAGTTTGACAAGATGAAAAATTGCAACTGATTTGAAAGAACCAGCAAACAACTATGAATTCGAATGAAAATCTATTATGCAACTGATTTCTAATTTTTTGATTTGATTGCCTAAATTTCTAAGCTTGTTTTTCTCAGATCTTTAGTAAATCGATTATCATATAGAAGAACAAATTTTACAATCACTATTGAATTGCAATGTAATAATAATTTATTCATGATTAGAGATTTTAGACCCATATTTACACGTGAACTGAACTCTTCAAGAATTCAAATTGACCATCAAATTACAAATATCTTTTAAAATGCTTCATCAGTAGGAGTATTAAAGTGGTGTTACTTAAAAGTCTTCTAGTTAGAGAGTAGTATGCATTACGGCTTACTGAATTGGATCAACTGTTGAAGCTAATTTTGATTCTCCAAGGTGGTTGTGCTTAGAGTACAAGTAGCTTGCTAAAATCAGTATAGGATTAGAGAGAGCACACTTTCAAGTAAGTGCATTTGAAAGCCAATTTAGATCATTAAAATTCAAATTTTCAAATAAAGGAAAAATACTAAAATTTTAGAGAAACGTGGAGAATATGGTTGGGTTGTATGGATTTCAGCAAGTTAGCAGTAGCCAAAAAACTAAGTAAATGAAACAAAGTCAATATAACTATAGGATTGTATGATAATAATCAAGGGAAAATACATCAGCACATAACTTTTGATTGAAATCTAAAATAAGTTTAGGTTCCAAATTAAGGTTACCTTATGAACTTTTTAAGTTCTAAAGAGTAGATCTAATAAGGCTAGTTTGTTAGATTGTCAATTAATAGTGAAGAATCATACACAAATGCAGTTTATGTAACTTTGTATGCAGTTAAATCTGCAGATTCTAAATTAAAGTGGTGTTCACATTCTTCTCTTTTGTTGGTATTATATTCATTAATTTAGAAATACTCTCAAACTTAATTCATAGCTTCTTCATCTTATCTCAATAATTGATTAAGCTCTATACAATGTATGAAACATTTATAGTAAATCTACACATATTATAAAGGAACCCAAAAATTTGGATAAATCATATTCAACTAATGCCTTGGAAACTCTAACACAACATCACAAGATAAATATCAATGCACACACTATTTAGTTCTCCACACTTATTTGATCAGAGTGAAAAATCAAAATTTTCTTGACATGTTTGAGTTGGAATTGAATTCAATATTACCTTAAGAAATCAATCAACATATTATGGGAGATGTCTTAAGGTTAATTTATTACTTAGCATTTAAATTAAAAAAGGGGAGGCAGTCACACAGCTTGTAGCAACTCCACCTTAAAGTAAATCAACACATGGAAAAAAGTTAAAAAAAATTATAAAAAAGGAAAAGAGGAGGAGGTGGGAACACACTGATAGCACTTCCACACAGCAAATTAACCAGATGGGAAAATGATAATAAATAAAATGAAAAGAAAGGGAAGGTGGGCAGACACCCAATAACACCTCTGCCCAAAAAATTAAGCAATTAGCAGTGCAAAAATACAAAAACGTGTACCTCCATTTGCAAACTTCAGGATGTATGCGTCTGAGATATGCTCATATTTCTATTCGCATTTAATTATTGTTCTTTATGGCTAAGTATGTCAATGTAGTTGATGCTTTATTCTTCTCACATGTTATTTTTGCAACATCTTTCACTTGGATCTTTTCTATGTCCATCTATAGTTTCTATGTTGGCTTCTCCTGATTTTATCATTATTTTGACATTTCATTTTTGCATTAAATGAGCTATGGATACAATACTACTATGTTTCCCCAATCTTTCTCAACATAAAATCAAACCATTTGGTACATAGGAACATAGCTCCTATCTAACACCCTATGAAAATTTCTCTGATACCATCTATAATGACCACCTCCAAACCATTATCGAGTTAACACTAACTGAACTACTATTAAGTGGTGGTCATCATTAGTATCACATATATTGAACAAAATATCTATGATACTAACCATGAGAAGGGCACAGTCCTGTTAGAAATATATATAGTACAGTAGTGTAGTAAGTAAAGAAAGGCATCCAAACCAATTCTACATTTATTCTTTCACATATAATTTCAAAAATGCAGAAGAATTAGAAAAAAACTCATTTATTATAATTAATTTAATGCAATAATTTACTTATGCAAGTCGCATACTTTACTTCAACCTTCAATGACAAGCTTAATCCTCAAGCGCTGGATCTGATAAATAACATGATTTTGCCATATGTACATATTTAATAGGGCACAACCAAAAAGAGAAAAAATCTTGTTAGACTTATAAAGTATAAGTACAATTTCATTTGAAACCACTATTTTCTTGCATTTAAGGGATATTATTCAACTTAACAATAAAACAAAAATCAAATTATAGAAAATAAAAAGAAAACCATAACTGTAAATTCAAACAGTAAAACTAGAGAAGGAGTAATACTGAAACAAAGCAAGTGTGCTAAAAATATATCAATTGAATTAAATTGTAAGCTGAATGAAGCATAAAAATTGAACTATAATGTATTCCACTATATACAGAATATGCAATTGAATATGCCACAAGTATGCATGACCTTGATGCCCCATAGCATTCCATATTTCTTAGTGGTGCTCCAAATCGCACCACTAACTCATCCTAAGTGTGCTATGGATCGCATTGCTAATGATATGCTATGTTTGTGCAATTTATGTTATGCCAAAACTGACATAATTAAACAAACAAAATAAAAAATATATAAAAGATATCACCTTTTTGTTATATAATTATTTAATTTGTCACATCTTAATATGCTCTTTAATTTATATGCCATATTATTCAGAAATCCTTATCGTAAGAATTACATGGTTCAAGTTCTATTTAAACTAGAATCATTATATCTCATGATTACACTATAATGTCAACCTAATCTATCACATGTTAAGAGTACATATATATAATTTCCATATCTTAAGAATGGTGACATAGGACACTCATGTCGTTTAATTGCAATTATCCCCACGTAGAAGAATAGGAGATATACATACTTTTACAATTTATTCTCTCAAACTATAATGTTAAAACTTCTACTTATAACATACATTGGAATTGGAATATTTTCTTATCTAATTACCTAAAATAAGACTGAAATTCTATAGTTCTTTACTGGGAAAACTAACTAATTCCATATACTAACAATAATTTAGAGTTAAATTATAGAGATGTACAACACTTTCATTTGATAATACTAACATTATCATTACATGTAAATCTAAGCAAACTATTTAACAATCAAGGAATTTCTAGCTATAGGAGATATACTAAAATGTAATTTTTTCCAATACTAAGCTCCAAGGAAATGGCATCAAAATCTTTCAATTTGAAATTACTACCACAAGTGTAAATGTTCAATCTAATTTGTATTAGGTTATGACTACCTCAAGAATATTAGGTCAATCTTTAAGGTTCACATGATAAATCTAGGATTCTATCTCAATACAACACAAATACGACATCTTACCTCAATAATTCCACTATACTATAGTTCCACTAATTATATTAATTAATCTTATCTTTTCAAGATACTTCTATGGTTCTAAATCATTCTAAATACTAAATATAAGTTTTGAACAATAATCAAGATAGATCTTAACTTATGCAAGAGTATATATAATTCATACTTACTAAATATATTGAAACATGAAATCAAGAATGAAAACCCTTCTTAACTTATTACTAAGAGTTAACATTCAAATCCATATAAATGAATCATAAAATCTAGAATTTGGTTGTTTGAACAATCAACATCTTTTATTAACTTACTAAGTTACATTAAGCTTGCTAATTTTTTAATTTAAGGGAAAATCAATAAAATACATGGTTTAGCACTTTGGGCTTAATCACACCAATTCTCTTGAAGATCAAATAATATAATATGCAGAATTGAATTCAAGAAACATATTAAATGTTATTAATTTATATCTTTTTGATAAATGCAAGTTTGAAAAAATAATAAAGGTAACTCTACCTAAACTCTCACATTTTAGTAGAATGATATCACTACCAGCATGTTTATAATATTTTCTCCAAACATTTTACTAAATTAAGCTTGCATCCTAAAACAAAATTCAAGGAAATAAAAACACATTAATGATAATATCATCTATGAAAGTAATGTATGTACTATATATAGAGTTCAAGTAAAATGATTTAATCTATCAGAACTTAATGCAAGTTCTAAGTTCTTAACATACTCTTATAGTGATTTGAACTTGAACCTCATTGATTGATTAGGATGAAATGTCAATTACAGCACCTGCAACATTTTGGCAAAATATTTCTATATGATAATTTATTTGATAAATTTTCCTTACTCTGGATGAACATAGACTCTAACCAATTCATTTTCTAGTATACAAGATAGAAGACTAAACTACATCATGCTAGAGAGGGATCTACAAGATGGAATACATTAACTTGATCATAATCATTTCAATGAGGGATTTATGGAATACATTGAACATAATTCTTTATAATTTGGTTGAAATGAACTTAAGAATAGATATAAACCAAAAAATTTAAAATGATTATCTTCATGAAATTAATAAGGATAGTTAAGATGTGAAATGATAATTAAGAGTTATGCAATGGAATAAGGAATCGCCTCAGCTAACAGTTCTATTATATATTCACAAAATAAAGTTAAGAATCTACTACTTATATTGAAATTAGCTATGCATCATAATAGAGTCATGATATGCTTTCAATGTAAGCCATTACTTACATAACTATTTAACAAGGAAAATGAGGGATGCATTCATATGGATCCACCAATTAATTTAGTGAAATTCAATGAATGAACCTCAAGATTATATTCTGAAATACTTAGAAATACTAGGTGTTATGTTTAGAATAATTAATACAAGTTGTATGTGTTTAAAGAGAATTAGAGTATGCAATTAGATCTTAACATATGGTCCATTAGGCAACTTCATAGGATGATAAACTCTTCAAACATTACTTATTAAACCGATAATAAAACATTGAACAAGATTGCAAATGAAAAATCTGAATTCATAGAATTCAGATTAAAGTAAGCTAGGTTAGTACCTAAATGGAGATCAGCTAAAGACAAAAAAATGGCTATTGATCTACTCAATGAAGGGCTGCACCTTCAATTGGAGGGGATGTGGAGATGAGAGGGAGCTGCAGTAATAACCCTAATATTGAATCAGGAACCCAATCTAATACTAGAACATTACCATAACAGTTAACACATAATTAGAAGGAATTTAACTCACTATTAAGTGTTATGCGACTAAGAATCTTTTTGAGGCAAAGAAGTTTAAGGTAAAAATGAATAAGTAAACAAAGTAAATATAGGAGCATCTTTATCCATCATCCAAACCAAGCAAGTATACAAAAATGAATGTACATACATGACAGAAATAAAGTAAAAATATAATAGAAATTAAGTTATTACAAACTGAATTAAAAGCTGTTAAGAATACGCTCATCACTAAAAATCAATTAAAAGGAAGCAGATCTTCAACCTTCTAACTACCGGTACTAGCCCCAGCTCTAAGGTCCAAATTATGCTTTTGATCTAACGTATTTGGTTTTTAATATGGTAGGGCACAACTAACAAAGAAAAAATAAGTGATTTGTCTTAAGAAGTCAAGATTATTTTAAGGGTACACTAAATTCTATTTAATTTTAAATAAATATCACATTAGCTATTTACAATTTATATGAGTAAGCAGAGCACTAATCATCAAAGGTAGGATATAAAAATTTGAAAATTTGGAAAGTAAAATATAAAGAGTACGTACTCACTAGTAGTTTGCCTTAGCTTGCATCAACAAATTAAATGAAATATAAATCCTACAAGGGATAAAAACTACTAAAGTGCATATAAAAGAATGAAAGGATACATGAATATGTCCAATGGAATTATGCTAAGTAACATATAAAAGAGTGCAGTGAAGCATAAATGTAATTAAAAGTAACATACACTGCAAGTAAGGTAAAGATTGTAATGTGAGAATAGGAACAATAAGAAGTTGTGTTGTATAATAAAGTAAAGTAAAGTGAGACTCAGTCGCATGGACTGAGTAAACATAGTCAAAGACTATGCTAAAGACTATTAAAAGCAACTCACAATTAAAAAGATTGCGATAAAAGTATGTTAATTTCCTTTTAAGTTATTAAAGGCTTTGTTCTGCGGGCATAAATTACAAAATAAATGAGGAGTTAATCACGTTTGCCCGTAAAACAAAGCCTTTTATAACTCCTCATTTCTTTTGTAATTTATGCTCGCAAAATATACACTCCTCCTCTAAGATGTGAATGCTCTCCTTATTAATCTTTAACCTTCCCTGGCTTGAAATCCATCATATGAAAGCCCTATGTTTAATAATTTATTGATTTATTTATGCCCAATTTCTTTATGAATCTTCAAGATTGTAATCTCAAAGCAAAGCAGCATTCAAAAAATTCAAGTTAATTGTAAACTATGTGATATTCATCGATGTCTAGTTTGGTTATATAACTTTTTGAGTAGAGCAAATTAAGATCCCACTTAACTTATACTTTTCAATCCTATGTCATTTGAAAGATAATGCTATAAATAATTTAGGTTTAGAAAGTATTAGTTTGATTAAGATTTTCTTAAATGATAAAATAATTTGTAAGTATATAAATGCAAAATAACTCTAATCCTACGATATTCTTAAGTCAATCATTCTTCATTGGTTACAAGACTTAAGTCTAAGGTTCTATAATTAAGAGATATAGGTTGTAGGCTTACTATATTGAAACTCAATATGGTAACTTAGATTGAAGTGGTTCAAGCTCATAGGTTCATTAAATTATCTAAATACTCACTTGGGAGGCATTATATGTAGGGTTAAAGGATAGGTTACCATCTAGTAACATATAGGCTTGATTAAGAGTATTAGAGGTTCCAAGGTTTGCTAAGAGATTAGACCACTTCTAGAGAACTAAACAGTGTTAAGTTAGGATTTGGAAAGGTTAAGGTGGGGTTTGCACTTGAAGAGAAATTACTATTATGCTGAATTCCAAGTAGTACTTAATGGTCCTAATAGAACTATTTCCTACTAGCAAGGTAGTCACTTATTTAATAACACCAAAGGTATCAGCTAATTACATATAATTAGGTGGTTTAATCAAGTATAAGGTTTCTAATATACACTCTCTCCTATTATTGAAGGCTTGATTACATATTTGCTAGACTACTCAATAAGCATCTAACTATGTTTTCCAAGGCCTAAGCTCACATCCTAGGTTATCCTAAAAGACCAATTTGGAATCTAAGTTTGTTGTCCTTGGGTATAAGAGCATGAATATGCGAGCTAGAAATCATAAAATTCAATTTAATGAAGATTACAGGTGCCAAAAATCCAATTTCTCTTAATAATGACCAATCAAAACAAAATTAGCAAATATAGAATCCTCACATTACAAGCAGTAAAATAACTCCAAGTAGGTCCAATTTGGACAACATTGGCAAACTTAGGGTTTTTGGGACTCCTAATTGAAGTTAAAAAGTGATTAGAAAAATTAGCCTTCCAATCCTAAATTTGATTTCATATTAACATTCCTCTCATTTTTCTAATCAAAATGGTACATAATTTTCTATTATTTTGAATTGTATAACTAAAGTTGTGAATCAAATAACATTGAAATTAGTTATTTAATATTTAAATTAAATTAGATTAGGGTTACACTTTGCTCAAACCGATGACGCGCGCATGCGCTTGCAGCCGCAAGCTGGTCGTTCTGCGTGCTCGGCCCGTAATCGTATATTTGAGCAAGTGCACAACCTGCCATCAACAAGTTCAAGATCTTGAACAGGGTAGTTTCTCTCATTAATATTTAACTATCTGGAGGCAAAAGCTATCACTTTTCTATCTTGCATCAAAACACAACTAACTCCCACCTTAGAATCATTAGTATAATCCTAAAATTCTTTCCCCTCTTTATGTAGCACAAGGACTAGCAGAAAAGTTAGCAAATTCTTCAGCTTCTGAAAAGCTTCCTCACATTCTGAATTCCAGACAAATGACACTTTCTTTCTTGTTAGTTGAGTTAAGGACCCTTCCATCTGGGAAAACCCTGGAACAAAACTTTTGTAGTAGCCGGCAGGTTCCAGGAAAGTTCGAATCTTTGTTACAGACTTGGGTTGCACCCACTACTAAACAACATGGATCCTCTTTTGGTCAACCCAAATACCTTCAACATCAATCATGTGACCCTGAAATGCCACTGAATTGAGCTAAAACTCACACTTGAAAATTTTGGTGAAGAGCTAATGGCTTTTGAGTGGCATAAGAATGGCACAAATATGCTTCTCATGATCAACTTCTGATTTGAGTAGATCATAATATCATTAATGCATACAATGATAATGTCATCGAGATAAGGCTTAAGGATATGCTATATCAAGTTCATGAATATGGATGGAGCATTACTCAGTTCAAAAGACTAACTAAGAATTTATGTTGACCATAATGTGTTTTGAATGCAGTCATAAAAACATCTTCATCCTTATCTCTGATCTTAAGTTTATATTAGAAAAGAGATTCATTCCCACAAACTTATCAAATAGGTCATCAATTCTAGGCAGGGGATACTTATTCTTCATAGTCACTTTATTCAGCTCATGGTAATCTATGCACATTCGCATAGAGCCATCCTTTTTTTTCAAAAACAAAATGAGGGGTTACCAAGGTGATTTACTAGGATGAATGAACCCTTTCTCAAGAAGTTATTGCAGTTGCTCCCTTAGCTCCTGCAACTCTGTTGCAGCCATCCTATATGGGGCCTTAGACTTAGGCTGTGTTCCTGGAATTAGTTCTATAGAGAACTCTACCTTGAGGTTGTCCTGGTAAATTAGCTAGGAACACATCTAGTAACTCTCTAACAATATTGGTGTCTTCCATGGATTAATCTTCCTTGGCTTCACCAATCATGGTTACTAAGATTATGTCATAACCTTTATTAATGAGGCACTTGACTTCACCCACATTTATTAGAGATGCTACTAAATTAAGCTTATCAATGAAAACTTTGAGTTTCTTTCATAGTTTTATCGTATCCTTCTTCTGCAGACAGTCTATAATGGCATTGAATTTACTCAACTAGTTCATGCCTAGTATTATGCCAAAGTTTGTGATTGACATAACAATAAGCTTCACTTGAAAATATTGGTTGCTGATGGGAATGTTTAACATAACAAACTTATTAGCATGCATTTCAGCTTCAGATGGCATTTGCACACACATGGGATTGACTAAGTTGAAATGTTGAAGGTTGAGAAAGATGGCACAATTCTTGGATATGAAAGAGTGACTAGCACCTGTATTAAATAGTGTGTCACAAGGTTAGTTATTAATAAATAGAGTTCTAATGATGAAAAATAGAACTTATTTAATGACTAGTAAAGTAAAAGCAAAAAGCATGAAAATAAATATGCGGGAAAGAAAGACAGATTTTAAATATAGAATGTACTGATGGCAACATCATTGTTCTCTTGGGAAACAATGGGTGTCAATCCATAAACACATGTAATGGCAGGAGATTGAACAACAACCTTACACTTTGCATTTCTCATTGCCTATGCTTGCTTCTGGGCAGATGGAGGTGCTCGTCGAGGGTTCTGACAACTTCCACTAGTTGGAGGCGGTATTATAGTGAGTGCTAGAGTTTAAGCATTGAAAGGAGTAGGGCTGTGAATTGTGGCTAGGCGACTGATTTTCACTTTATCAATGGTCCACATCGGTTGACATTCCCAATACCCGTGGCCAGTTCTTCCATAAGTATAGAATCTATTCTCAAAGTGGTAACATTTGCCATAAGGATGCAGCTTCTTGGTGTGAGCACCTTGCTTTCCTGGCTGATGCTGGTCACTTGATAGACTTTTGGTCCTTGTTAGCGATTTTGCTAAGGCGCAAAAATAAAAATATAGGTATTCAAGCTACCTGATTAAGGAAAGAAATATGGAAACTTCTTCCACATATCCTCCTCTAATTCCCACGTTGCTTCTTCAACTAAGTGGCTCAACTAGTAAACTTTAACCATAGGAATACTGTGTTTCCTCAATTGTTTGAGGTCAAGTCCCAGAATTGCGATATGTTTAATGATGAAAGTTAAGTCGGGCTACAGTACGACTGCATAAATTTGAAGCATCTTTACAACAATGTAAGGTGAAACACAGTATGCACTACATAAAAGTCTTCAGATAACTCCTACCTATATGCAGATGTTCCAACCCTTACAATCAATTCGAAGGGTCCCAAGTATCTTAGACTCAGTTGATAATCGCAAAATTTATAGTAAAATAGGTTAATAAAAGTAAGCACTTTTAATTAAAATTATATATTTTGATGTACTTTCATTGTTTTCAAGAAAAAGTAAGGGCAAATTAAAATCTAGCTTAAGTACAAAATTTTGAAAGAAAACTGTTGTGGCGTGCCCCGGCACGTCATGGTGAGTTCAAACAGAGCGCTCGGTGCTATTACGCGCTGCAGGAAATGAAAACTTTTAAATTAAATGAAATATTATTGACCAGCCACATCATCATTCATGGAAATTAAAATGATTTAAGATGAAATTTAATTAATCACTGCCACGCGTCGTGGCGGACCAGAGCCAAATATGAATCACTGCAGCGCGCCAAAGCGGGTCCAACTCGAGTGCTCGACGTTGCCGCGCATTCCAATAGGTGTTATTATAAAATTTATTCTACAGTAAAACTGGTGTAGCACGCCCAATTGCATTGCAGTGCACCGTAGCTCCCGATGCAATTTTTGCAAAAAATAAGCATTCAAGGCAGCATAAGGAAGGCCAAAGAATTTATTTCTTCCCCTTCCCACTGCTGAAATTAATATCAAATTAATTGAAACTTCTCTTTCTCAAGGAATAATTCATAAATAAATAAATTAAAAATATGAAGAAGATGGAAAGGGTGGCTGCAATAAAAATTGAGGAATCCTTATAAAAATTATTATCAAAAGCACATATTTAAGCCATCATGGGGAAGAGCAATAGGCTCATTTAATTATTTTACACAATAAAACATAAATTCAACAGTCTAAATCTCTTCATTACCAAGGGAATAAATGAATAATCATTTAATAAAAGCACAAATTTTTAAATAGGATTTATTTGTTGAATTAATGTTTAATTTGGTGAATGGAAGTCTAAAAATGAGAGACTTGAAAATTAAGAAAGCGTTGCAAATTTCAATATTCAAAAGACTAAAAGCAGAGGCTGCATGTAGGAAAAAGGAAGACAACTCTCCAAGGGGCAAGCAATCGACCATGAATAGTGAAGAGAAGAAGGCAGCAATGGAAAGGAGGAGAAGTTTAAGTAGAAGTGCAAGAGGAAGATCAAGAGAACCCTATAAAACCTTTAGGTGTTTCCTAGTATTTTTCCTAAACTCTATTTTGATTATTTTATGTTGTAAGCTAATGTCAAGGTTTACTTCCTTTTGCTTGTATGCTTTTAATTATTTAGTAATGGAAAACTCTATCACCTTGGAAAGGGTTAGGATTTAGTTGCATCATAATCTCATTTATTTTTAACTCAATTCTTTGAATAGCTTTTTCTTGATTCAAGAGTGTGTGTTTGTGTTGATTTAACGTTGCATCTGCTCTATTCATAAAATGAGTTATATCCGTTCTTAATTCTTTTAGGGAACACTCTAAACTTCTTCTCTCCTTAGTTTGTTAGGTTTTAAGGTTTTAAACAACATTCACTCCATCAATTTTTCCTTCATGATCCAAACTATGTTTCATTCCCTCTAGTTTTTAGGGTTAACATATCAATTTTGTTTCTTAATTCGGCAATCTAATTTTACTCATTCACATTATCTACCTTCTTCTTATTGAATGTGGCTGCTCAGTTGGCCATTCATATGCATTGTTAGCCATTTCCTCACGGAGATCAAAGGCCTCCTCGAGGGTTTTACTACTCAAAGATTCTCCTGCGGCTGCATCTATGAGTGTCCTTGTAGGTGTGTTTAATCCATTGTAAAACATCTGCACCTGCATCCACAAAGGAAACCAATGATGCGGGCAACATCTTAAGCAGTCCTTAAAATGTTCCCAGCCATCATACAAGTTCTCACCATGTTGTTGAGAGAAGTTTGAGATTTCATTTATTAGCCTGGCGATCTTTGCATGTGGAAAATACTTGGCTAGGAATTTCCTTGCCAAGTCATCCCAAGTTCTTATAGACTCATCGGGTAAAGAACTGAGCCAAAGCTTAGATCGGTCTCTCAATGATAATGGGAATAATCTTAATCTTAAGGAGTCATCGGATACCCCATTAAATCGGAAAGTGTCACATATTTCTCTAAAAGTTGAAATATGTGTATTCAAGTCATCCGATGCCATCCCACTAAATTGATTATTTTGGATCATGTTCAAGGTGGATGGTTTTATCTCAAAGGTATTTGCTTGTATAGGAGGTCTAACAATGGCATTTTGAACTCCCTCTACCATGAGAAGTGTGTTTCTCTAAGCAATCTTCTCCTAACATTCACCACAAGTTCTACTGGGTCTATATCTAAGTCTTCCATTTGTGCATTTTGTTGGTTTATAATGGCTTGCTCTCCTATCTCTCAAATAAGTTCTATTTATTTCGGGATCGTAGAAGAATTCCGTAGGATTCCTCCTACTTATGTAGTTTTATGGGTAACTAGCTAGAACAAGTTCAGCAATCAATATTCAGCACAAATAACAGCACAAAATTCAATAAGATAGTATGCAGTAAAGTTCAGTACAAGTTCTCTCACAAAATTTTCAAATTTTTCTCAAAGTAAAGAAATACAGAAATTAACTACAACTATATAAAAATATGCACAAGTTAAGTAATTCTAAATCACTAATTACAAGAGAATTGTACTTGATACAAAATGAAAATCGCTCCCCAGCAACGGTGCCAAAAACTTGATTGATGGAAATACTCATCTGCATTTGCACGCAAGTGTACATGGTCTGAAGTAATAAGTGGAAAGTTTAGTTTTCTGGATTTATCAAACCTCAAGGAACGATTGCTTTGATACCAAGTTGTATTTACTTTTACTAATGTTTAGATAACTATTTTGGTTGATTTTTGTGGTTCCTAATTAGCAATATACAAGACTTGAGTTAAGATATGATTGGATTAAAAAGGAGAGAGTTGAGATTTCATTATAATATATGCAAGGGGTTGGTTATATTACTTCATTGTTCAAATGTAGACATGCAATTTATTTACTTTGTTTAATCAAGTGAACACCATTGGAATTGGAGTATCCTCCAATTACATTGGGCTCAACTTTAGTGCACAAAGAATACTCCTTATGGGTTCATCACTAGCACATAAACTCTTACTAGATATTAATTGATTAGTTAGATTTTGATCTCCTACATCTAGGTCACCAAAACATCTTTTAATTATAATGATCTCACAAGCAAGATTCCATCTATCATGTGTCATGTGCTTCACACACAGTTAGATGGATGAGAGAATGCATTGGGTCAATGGATTTTGTCACATAATTCATGAAGTTCACAATGTACTTTCATCCCTTTGACCTTACTGAGCAGTAGAGCAAGGTAAATGGAGAGCTTGGTTCTCAAGCTTCAACCCTTTGGAGAGCTATTAAGGGAGGGTGCAATTGAGCCTTGAGAGTTCGGTCACATAATTCTCAGCTTGACTCGCACTACCTTCCTCACTCTTACCCAATTGATGAGCATTGGAACACATGCTCTTTTAATTTGAATAAACTAAGCAATCAGTTCATCCAAGCATTCATTTAATAATAAATATTAACACTCAAGCAGTTTCTCATTATATTTAAATAATATCATCATACAACCAATATTTCCCTTATATTATTATATAACTACATCTCATCCCTATCCAAGAGGTTTTTAGCCTACCATTACTAAGCAAGAAAAAAGATACATGCAAGGAAAAGTGAACATCACCATCAGTTCAAGGCAAGAAATTAATCAAGTGAGTTTAGGAAAAATACAATGAATCACTCGGAGAAATTCTGGGGTTCTCTTTACTTTCCTGCACAGTCCTCTTGAAGCTCCACTCTTCATTCCTTGCTGTCTTTTCTTCCATCCTGTTCTTGGTCCTCTCTTCCCCTTGGAGAGTACTCTTTCTTTCTCTCTTCTACAGCCTTTCCTTTAGGTCTTTTGAGTAGCCAAAATTGGAACCCTTTCAAGGTCTGAGATTGGCCCTTAAATAGGGGTGCACTCAGCCTCAAAGCTTTTATTGTATGACCTTTCTTCCTCCTTGAATTAATTTCAATCATTTTTGATATTTTTATCTATTTAATTGTTGGGATTCAGCAGGGATTCAATACATCAATTTTCAACATGCTGGGGGAGGCCAAAGATCACATTTTTGTGGACTTCCCCATGCCTCTTAATGGTTATTTTTAGAAAATTATGGGCCGTCCGCTCCAGCACGCTGTGGCGCACTGCGGCAACATCGTTTCATTTATTGTTCCGCTGCAGCTTGCTGCAGCAATCATGTTTCAATTCACATTCTACTGCGGTGCGATGTGGCAGCAGTGCACCAAACATATTTCCTGCATAATAGTTAGTATATTTTTGTTTGGTCGTAGCAGCGTACGCTGAGGTGCGTTGCGGCGTGCTACAGCGGGCAACTTGCAGGATCACTGTTCAATTAGTTGTAACTATTGTTTTATAAAATAAAAATTTACCTACTGCGGCGCGCTACAACGGACAACTTGCAAGATCACTAATCAATTACTTGTTTATAAAGTCTTAGTATTCAACGAGAAATAACGTTGTAGCGCGTAGTGGCGCGTGGCGGCATGAAACATGCGATTTTATTGTTTAGTTACTTGTCTATAAGGTTTTAATTTATCCTTCTCAATAAGACATTGTGGCACGCTTTGGCGAGCCATGGCGCACTGTAGCAGTCATGCTCCAGGTCTGCAATTGTACTTGGAGTTTTAGTTGCTATGTGGTGATGTTGGACTTAAAGAACATTCTCAAGGAAGCATCGAGTAGTATCATACGATGAATTTTGTGTTGTTTTTAGGGCAAAATATTGTGTTTAATGTTCTTAAGTCAGTTCTTGTATCTTCTTTTTGCATTAGCTATCCCTTTTTGTCTAACGATGTAACTTCTCCTTTGAGAAAGTGATTGAAATAAATAGTGGATTTTTTTTTTTTACTGAATTCATAGTTTTGGATATTGCAGTCAAGAATCTAGGTTCCCCCTCATATCCTACACCCATCGAGAATACAGTCTCGCTCTTAGGTGGACCGGATGAAGTTATCTCACTTGCTAGTTTAATGAAAGCATTCATAAAGAGTAACATGCAGCAAGCACAAAAAACTCACGCTCTGATATTAAACTCTCGTCAACAACTTTTTTTCATATGGGAGCCTCCTCTACATCGCACTTCTCGGGAGATGGAATTCTCTATAGTTTTTCGCATCTTCAGACACCTACATTCAATGGGGCACTAAACCCCATGGACACGATTAGTTGGCTAAAGTTAGCCGAAAAGAGCTTAGTGAGCATTAAGTGCCCAAATTCTAAAGAAATATTTTAAGGGCAAATGTATAGGAAGAAAATGCTAGCTTTGCATAGCCCAGAAGAGAAAACTTTGGTTATCGGAAGGTGGCCAAGGTGTATAGTATGAAAGCAAACAACCCTTGGAAGAACTTTCTTAATGCAAATGCCGTCATTTGTACGAAAAATGTTACCATCAGGGTAACATGTGATGTACTTGCGGTTGTCAAGGCCATCATTTTTACCACTGCAAAGACAAGGTTACTATCAACTGAGTACCAGTCACCTGCTCCCAAAGTGATCAAGTGTTCCATCCCCAACCACTAAGTAGTCAAGCTCCTATCATGGCTATGTTGCCAGTCCCAGCTGCTTCTACTAATCCCAAGGCTACTGTTCATGCTCCTAAACCAGCCTACAACTGCCAAGGCCAAAGGCCTCAGAATAAGCAACCAACTGATCCTGCACGAGTGTACATGTTAGCTCCTGCTTCTGCACTGGAAGATAATGATGATGTTTTGGGTACATCTTTAATTTACTTTAAATTTCAGCATTTTCTGAATGTTTAGAGCAGTGATTTTTATTATTGATGTAATCATATGCACCTTATCAACTAATGGAAAGCCATGTAATATTATTTTAGATAATGGAGCAAATCCCTTATTTGTATCAAAAAACTAGGTTAAATCTTTTAATCTACCATCATATTTCTTAGTAAGTTCATTAAGCATCGGGTTACCTTCTAGAGCTTGCATGCAATCTCAACAATTCTATGAAATAGAAATTCCCATCAGTGAACAACAGTTAGAATCTAAGTTAATCATGCTGCCAATTGCTAACTTTGACATAATATTAGAAATGAATTGGTTAAGTAAACATGGTGCTTCCATAAATTGCCAAAAAAAGAAAATCACCCTAGGCAGCAGAAGTCAATCAAAGGCATCCATTGGTAAATTTAGTACCTAAGCTTCATTAATCAATGCAATGAAGGCTGAAAAGTTAGTGAGGAAAGGATGCGATGCGTTTCAAGTAACAATGTTAGGTGAGAAAAAAGAAAGAAATTCTTATCACAGAAAATCGAGTAGTTTGTGAATTCTCTGATGTATTCCCTGAAGAACTACCTAGTCTTCTTCCTATCCGAGAAGTAGAATTTGCTATAGAATTAATTCTAGGAATGCAGTCGCTATCGAAGGTTCCTTATCGCAAGGAGCCTAAGGAGTTACAAGAGTTGAATAAGCAACTTCAAGAGCTACTTGAGAAGGGTCTCATTCGACCAAGTTCATCTCCTTGGGAGCACCAGTATGGCTTTTATAGAAGAAAGATGGATTGATGCTCATGTGCATCAATTACTGTGAGCTGAAGAAGGTAACCATCAAGAATAAATACCCTTTGCCTCGGATCGATGATCTCTTCGATCAATTATCTGGAGCCAAGGTGTTCTCCAAGATCGATCTGCGGTCAGGCTATCATTAACTATAAGTCAAAGATTCTGATATATAAAAGACAACATTTAGAACTCGAAATGGACATTAAGAGTTTATGGTGATGTTGTTTGGTCTAATAAATGTGTCTTCTATTTTTATGAACTTAATGCAGCATGTGCTAAAGGTATACTAAGATAAATTTGTTATCATCTTTATCGATGATATTCTGATCTATTCAAAAAGTAAATCAGAACATGATACCCACTTAAGAGCAGTATTAGAAAAACTGTAGCCATGAGCTCTATGCCAAATATTACAAGTGTGAATTTTGGCTTGACTCAGTAGCATTCTTGGGTCATGTGGCAGATGTCCAAGGAATTAGGGTACACCAGAATATAGTTTGTGCTGTTCAAGTTTGGTCACAACCAAAATCTATGACCGACATCAGAAGCTTTCAAGGATTAGCAGATTATTACAGAAAGTTTGTAAAAGGCTTATCTCATATAGCGTCGCCCCTAACGATGTTAACTCAGAAGGCAATGCCTTTCATTTGGATTCCCAAGTGTGATAATGCATTTCAGTCACTGAAATAAACCCTTTCTTCTGCCCATTTCTTGCCTTACCTAAATAAGGTTTGAACTACCAAGTCTATACCGATGCTTCTAGCATAGGCTCAAGTTGTGTTCTAATGCTAGAAGGAAAGTTATTGCCTATGCTTCTTGTCAATTAAAACCACATGAGTAGAACTATTCAATCCATGATATTGAAATATCTACCATGGTATTCACTCTGAAGTTCTGGCGCCATTATCTATATGGTGTACAATGCTCTATTTTCACCAGCCATCAGAGCCTGAAGACATCTTCACTCAGTGAGAGCTTAATTGTTGCTAGCGTATATGGCTTGAGCTGATATATGATTATGATTTGTCTATTCAGTATCATCCCGGTAAGGCAAATGTGGTAGCAGATGCACTCAGCCGTCAAACTACATTATCTTCCATGATTTCTTCAAGTTTGTTAGAGGAAGAATTCTGTAAGCTTGAAATATCCCCAAATTATGGGGATATGCTAAGCTCAACATTGACTTATATCAATGAGTAACCCACATTCCACTGAGATGTCTCCATCTGATAAACTAATGATGAGGATTATCTAAAGTTCAAAGTCGATAATGAATGAGGTCATCATTTTGATCTACAATTGCGTAGTAATGTATACTATCAAGGGAATCATTTATGGATCCCCAAATCCATGCACCAAGAGATTCTTGCTGAAGGCCATAATTTAAGATATATGGTCCACCCTGGTAGTTCCAAAATGTATCAAGATCTGAAGAAGTTATTTTGGTGGCCTGGAATGAAGAAGAGCGTGGCAGAGTTTGTTGCAAAATGTCATGCTTATAATCTCGTTAAAGTAGAACATCAAAAGCCCAGAGGACTACTTCATCCTCTAGAAATCCCCAAATGGAAATGGTTTGATATTTTTATGGATTTCGTCATGGGCTTACCCAAGTCAAGGTCTGGTGCTGATTCTATCTGGGTCATAGTCGATCGACTGACTAAGTCAGCCCATTTTCTCCTAATGCGTCAAATAGATTCCATGGAGAAATTGGCAAAATTGTATATTAAAGAAATTATGAGGCTCCATGGTATTCCAAGGTCTATCATTTCTGATCATATTAGCAAATTTACTTCTAAATTTTGGCAAGCAGTGCATCAAGACCCAAGAGCTACCCTGGCCATGAGCACCTCCTTTCATTCACAAACTAGTGGACAAACATAACGAGTCAATCAGGTTCTTGAAGACCTTATGAAATTATGTATTCTAAATTTTGAATGTTCTTAGGAGGATCACATTCCCCTAGTGGAATTCGCTTATAATAATAGTTTCCAAGCAAGTATTGGCATGGCATCCTATGAAGCCTTATATGAAAGGAAATGCAGTACCCCATTAGCATGGTCTGAAATAGTCAGTGTTCAGCTATATGGATATGATCTAATGGATTAAACAAACAAGACGGTGCAAATGATCCAATAGAGAATCAAAGCAGCGCAAGATCACCAGGGTAAATATCGCGATGCCCATCATCGTCCCCTAGCTTTCAATGTGGAAGATTCTGCTTATCCTAAGGTTATAAAAGGAGTATTCCATTTTGGTGTAGCTGGGAAGCTCAGTCCTCGCTACATTGGACCTTTGAAAGTATTAGAAAAGATAGGCTCTACAGCCTATAGATTGAATATGATTTCTCTACATTCCACAATGCGTTTCATACTTCGTCGCCTATAGCCTCAGAATCCTTCCTAGAACCCTTTGTTGATTAATTTAGTTAGATTTGGAGCTTCCCCCAATTCATGATTGTCAATCTATTGATACTCTTCCCATTTATCCAATGCTTACATACTGCTATAGTGGGTGAGTCATAGTGTTCAGGACCCCTAGCTCCTCTCCAAAGCTCAACTAAGTCCCTAACTCACCCTCTGCATCACCAGCTCATGCTCCCGATCAATCCAGGTACCCCAGTTACTATGAAGAGCCAATTAGGCTCAAAACTTCCTCCCTTTTGTTTTGTAATTGCATGCCTTGGTTAAACAAACTTATCCCAATTGATTTCAAAGATTGAGCTAGCCCCAATCGATCATATCTATTGATCGGGCTAGTTCCTTCCAATCGGCCTAGGTCAGAGTAAGGACCCATGGATTGGGCCTTTCCCATACCCAGTGGATCGGGGGCTTAGATTATCCATCATCTAGGGATAGTGTAGGGGTCAAGAGGAGAAGAAAGGGTGGTCTTTGGAGGGATAATGGTCCCTCCAAAGAGAACTCAAAGGTTGCAAAATATGAACAAAGCCTCTAGGTTAGGGCCAATTCCTGATGGGAATTTTGGGCTCCATCGATGCATCATGGCATGAGGATGGAGACTCGATTTATTTGAGGGCATGGCATGGCCTTACCTTAATCGTCTGTGCGTCGGGGAAGGCTCGGGGAAGATGATGCCACTGTGGTGAATCCTACAGCAATGGGTCCTAAGGCCGAGCCGGCCCGCATGTTTTGGTAATGGGCCGAAACCCATTTAATAAATATTAAAACCATTTAGGAATTATTTTCCTTAAAAAAAAATGAAATGGAATAATTATAAAAATACAAATTAAATTATGAGAAATAATGATATACAAAAATAACTTCTAATCCACTGATCCAAACTATATGAAACTATATGCCATTTTGTTTAGAAAATCATGACGAATAATAATATACAAAAATATTTTATGTTTCTGTGGTTGAATTTCTTTATTTTGCTTGATTACTGCAAAACTTGATTAGGATGGATTAGTATGTATTCTTAGCTAATTTTTTTGTTTCAAGTTTCATTATGCTTCTTTTGCTTTTCAGAATGCATGTACTAAGTGAAATAAATTTTCTGATTATTATTTGAATAATTATATCATAATATTAGAAAAGCATGATTAATGAAAATTAGGGTTTACGCTTAGCTAAATTTAGCAAACTAAGTCTCTGATTGTTCACATGAATAAGTTAAATATATTTGTCAAGTTTCATATATTTTGAATGGTTAGATTTGTAATTAACTGCAAATCCTTTTTAGCTTGATTTGGGGTTTAATTAGCCTTAATTACTTTCTATTTTGCCTATTTAAATGTTGATATGCTTAATAATGGTTGTATGCATGTTAGAGAACTCAAACCCTAATTTGGACTCTTTAAGTGATTAATTTGATGATTTTCAATCTTAAACCATAAGAATCTTTACAATTTATTAAGTTAATCAAAATTATCTTTAACTTGAAATTGACATCCAAAATGTACGAATAACTTACTGATTTTGTCATTGATCTTTAACTCAATAATTGATCTTGGTTTGGTCTAGTTAGAAATTATATTTTAACTTAATTAGATTAAGGTCTAAAACCTTAATCACCTTAAATAAAACACATGATTGAACAGTTAAAATACTTGCAAGATTTTAATAATACATTCTGATTTGGCATTAATATTAAAATATTAAATTATAAATATTAAGATCTATAATAAATTCATGAGATTTATCATCTAAACCTATACCTCTAAATCTTTGATTTTCTCTTAAGTAAGAACCCTAGCATGAGATAAATCATAAAATGATAATCATTTGCAAAATGATAGTCATTTGCAAAATGATAATCATTTGCAACATGATCAACTCTTAATAAATTACATAATTTTACCCCATAATTGTAGTATAGGTTGTGATTAGATGGGTCTACCCATTTGATTTGTGTAAATTAGTCTAATGCACTAAGAATTGAAAGTTTTGTATAAATTTATGATCTTTGATTATAAATTGTATATTTCAGTACTAGAGTTTTAATGTTGTGACCTGGTGATATTAATTTAATAATTGCTAAGCCTTATTATTAGATGAGTTATTGAGATAGCAAGAACTTTAGGCTTAGATACTTGATCCTAGATCCTTGTGGTAGGATAACCTAATCATTTAGACTGTGGTTGTTTCCTTGTGGTAATATCCAAAATTGAGTGACTTTTAAGTCACATCCTTGGAAACTTTGTATAGAATTCACCATAATGGAGAATGGAGTCATTAGTTTGATATTTATTAATTATTAAATAGAATTGTTAAAATCAGTAGAACTATCAGTTGGAGGTGATAGTGTATATCTGTAATAACCTTAGTTGTTACCATAGCTAAGTTCATATTAATTAAGCTAAACTAGGCTCTAATTTTTATTCTATTAGACTCAATGGGTCATTTAAACCTAACCCTAGAAGTTTAAAATCAATCAGAGCTAAATTGAGAATTTTAGTATTTTTGGCTATTTTTGAGCCCTAGAAAATATCTAAATTAATTTGATCTCCAAATCAAATTTGATTTCATTTTTGAATTTCCCACCCCCAAATTAGCTATGGGAGAAATTTTGGGAATTTTTGGAGGTCATTTAGGCCTATTTTGAATTTAATTTAAATTGGATCAATTGGAAATTAGGGTTCTAAGCAATTCCTAATTGCATTTGTACCCTCCCACAAATGGTCGGCTGACCCCAAAACCACAGGCACCATCCGAGCCATTCATTCTGCAGCTCTGATCCAACGGCCCTCACCTTCAATCGGATTCATCTTATCTCGACCGTTCCGCAATTCTGAGATTCTAATCCAATGGCATCTAGCTATCTGCCGTAAGTATCCTCAATCAACCGTAGGATCTCCTGATCTGATCCAACAATTGATTTTTTTACCCATGTTCGTTCATTTAGTGTCGAGAGATCAGAGCCGTTCCATCAATTGATAATCAATCAGAAGGCCCAAAACACCCAAAGCATTGTGGATCATCTCGCTCACCCTGCCCGTTCGCGTCTGGTCCCCCCCCCCCCGACAACCAGGTAACTTACAGCCCCCATGGTAGTATGGGGAGATGCCGAAATTCTTCTCCTACCCTCGACGCGACCTCCTGCCGGTAGTAGTGTGGTGGCCGCCCCTTAATCAAATGGGTGTTAAGAGGTGGTCTTCACTAGTACCACAGACATTAAATTAAAAGCATATCCGTGATACTAATCAACTAACTGAGCATGACTAAATAGAAACATACATATAGTATAGTAGTGCAAAATAGGTAGAAAGAAAGCATCCAGACACAGTCCACATTAATTCATTCACATACAATACATTTAAATGCACAACAGTAAGAATAAGAAAACATAGCTATTACATTTTTTTACAAAGGTAGGTCAAGAAGGTGGAAGCAAATCTCCTTCAATAAGCCGCACTTTACCTTAACCTGCTAGCAGCTAAATCCTCAAGCGCTGGATATGACCTATACTTCTGATCTGCCATATGTACATATATGATAGGGCACAACCAAAAAAAGAAAATCTGGTTAGACTTTAATAAGTCTAAGTACAATTTAAGCTATTAAAATTGCGTGAATTTAAAGATATCACCATTTCACTGATACTACTAAGCGAGCAAAGTAAATAGGTACAACAAGCTATAAGGAAAGGATAACTATAAACTATCCATTTATATCATTCAATATGTATGTAAAATAACATGCCAAGATATGAAAGGAAGCAAGGTAAACCTAAAAGCAAAAGAACTGCAACAACTATGATAATTCCACTCCTAACATGATTATGATCATATTAACACATGCTGAGTATATAAAAGAACACAAGTACTAAACAAATCCAAAAAATCTAACATCCTAAACATGCCATTTATGCTTATATAATTCATAAGGACATACATACAACATGCATATTAATATAAAAGAAAGGTCACTGAGACATGTGACAAAAAGCAAAACAATCAAGTATAATGTAAAGCTACTGAGACATGTGGTAATTCAAGCAAATACTATAAAAAAAAAAAACCACTGAAGCATGTGGTAAAGCCAACTGAAACTGTAAGTAAAGCCACTGAAACATGTTGCAAATCATACCATCTGCAACTGAATTGTACTAGAGTAGCAATAAGCCTATGATATAGCACTACCATCCCAGCCCGAATATCATCAAAATACCCAGCCATTAGGCCATCCCTGTTCCTCTCTGAGGCTTGGGTAACTCCCATACTGTACTGAATAATGAAGGTGGCAGCACTATACTCAGAACCAATCCTACTAATTGAAAATTATGGTAAAACTTGATGAAATGATATATGCTTTACAAAATCTAATTTAGGATGTATCATCCATATCCTAAGTTTTCCTATTATGCTCAAGGAATAAGGCTCAATATACACAGCATGCAAAGCAATCAAGTCAAAGTAAGCAAGAGACTTAATCTAGACTATGTGATATCTGTTGTTGTCTAATTAAGTCATTCTAACTATTCCAAGTCATACAACTTAGAAGCACAGCCTTATAATTTGAAAATAATCAGAACAGATTAGGTTCCAATTTAATTCAATCAAAATCGACTATAAGTTAAATAATAAATCATCACATCCTAATTGATGATTTGAGACGTTCTCAGCTAAGATATGATCCAGATCTACTAAGCAAAGGATTATGAATTAAACACCACAAACTTGGGTTCAATCACATGATCCAAGGGTAAGCTTAAGATCTATGATGCAATCTACAAGTGAACTGATGATTAAGGCTTATTCTATTAAGTAACAATCAAGCTTAATAGAATAGATCTCTATTCTTAATCTAAAATTAAAAGATAAACTAATCAAAATGAAATTAGGAAAATCTAGAAAACTACTAAAACAAAGGTTTCATTCATTGAATAAACCACTTATTCAATAAATGAATCTATCACAGTGTCTATTCCTAATCTAAAGGGAAAGATCCTATGGTAAAGTGAAGTTCCTAAGGAAGCACCTTAGTTTGACTCTAGGTTCTAATCCATGTCCGCATAATTTACAGTTTTCAACTAAGGTTTAGCAAAAGTTCCTATACCCTGATGTCATGGTTTTCAAATAGCAAGCAAATCCTAATGATGCTAAGATCTATGCAAGTGGTGTAAGCACTGTACATAGAGCTCAAGAAAAATAACATAATTAAAAGAAAACAGAACTCAAGAAAGTTCTAAGTATAAAATGTACCTGGCACATGCATTTTGAGTCTTACAACCTGATGCTTGAATGAAAGGTGCAACTTAATTACGAGCCTCTTTTGTGATTAGCAATCACACCACCTGGATTATTTGAGTAAGCAAACATAGGATAAGGAATATTTGATAGGTGTTGATTGCCCAAAAAATAAGAGACCAATGATAAGCAAAGCTCACTAAGCTCACTTATAACTATGTAGGAGGTTAATAAAATAATCTTAAGCTTTGGATACTACTACTACTATGACATTTAAAAAGCAACATTTCATATATTGGGAGACTTAAACTCAGTTAAAGGGTGCTCGAAAATCATTAAGTTTGCAATTTCTTCACCTCAAATTCTATATTTTAAAACCAACGAGTAATTCTTTCTCTAGGCTAAGTATTAAGAACGTCAATATTTTATCGATTGATGAGACTAAGCAAATATAAAGCATTTCTAATGGATTCATTCTTAAGTATGCTTTTGAAATGACATGAAGGTAGTAGAACCTCATTTCTTTCCACATGGGCTTGAGAATCAATGGAAGTTCAACCCATGCATTTCATATGAGTTTATGCTCAATCCATGGCATTAAACTATTGAACAAGAATATATTTATATTGTGAGTGTGATATGTACAGATTATTTGACAATGTTTGTATAGATCTATCTACTTAATATGAAAGATTTAAATTATTCTAACACATATCTATGCATACCAAAATGATGAGCCCTAATACAATCATCTCACCATACTCAATAATTCAGATTTAAGAATTTTGGTGAGTCTAGAAGTTACCTTCACAGCACTGGCGTAAGGTTGGCTAGATTGAAGGGGTGGCAGCAGCGACCCTCGGCCAAACCGAAAAGAAGAAGGTCGATCGGCTGGCTGACCCCTCTCGGCCTCCTGCCGAGAGGGACGAGCTGTGACGCGACCACAGGCTGAGGTAGAGGCGCTAACGAGATCCTTAACCGCTGGCCGAGCGGGAGGATTGAATGAGAGAGCCATGAGGATAGCAGTTCAGCACAAGGTTGGACAGAGTGGAGCTCGGCTGAAGAAGGATGACTAGGCTGGAAGGAGCAGCTGGAGGTGCTCGACGCTTTAGCCGAGAGGGAGGGACCGACGCCTCTCGGCCTCCTGCCGAGAGGGGAAATGAGCGAACCCTAGGCTTCGGATCACGAAAGAAGGCTTGCGGCTCTTGTGGAAAAGAGGAGAGGGGGGGTTTAGGCTGGAGGGAGTAAATTATATCTTAATGGATTTAGGTTAGAGTGAATATTCTATATAAGCATCCCAATTCAATTGAGAGCCTCGGAAGACAATCGGGCAATCACGATTTATTGAAACTTCCAAGCTTTGATTAAACACTGATTAAGTCAGAAAATTGCAAATTTGGTATCGAAATGACCGTCTCAGCGAGATGAACGCAGGTGTTCAAAAATTATTGAATTTGGATGAGTATTTTAGTTTATATTAATTTCTTAAGTGAAAAACTTCAAAAAATCACTATGATTAATCTGGAGCCCGAAAATTTACGAAACTTGAAACATATAGTCCATTTATAATACTTAACTCAAGCACACAAAAATTTCTGAAATCCAACTTTTATTTTATCTTTTATCGACTCCGGAAGTTTAAACTTCCTGAATTTATTTAGGATTATCCGAAACTCAGATTGCGCTCAAATTTTGGTAGAAGGATCCCCTTGATATGCTTCATTTGAGGATATCTTTATTTGATTTTTATTTGACTAAAATTAAAATTCTAATTTCGACTTAATCCCACTAAATTTAAAGTTAAACACGCTAGTAATAACACAGGGTTGTTACAGACTCCCCCACTTGAGAACGATGTCGTCCTCGACATCACTAGTTAAACGGAACGAGCAAGAGTCAATTTCGGTGATGATGATCAGCACAAGAAATTTCCTATCCTCCTTATCTTGCTATTGAAAAATCAAAGAAAATAACTTTAAGATTCAACATCCACAAACCTTAACAAGTAACCTTTATTAATTCGGCTAATTAATAGAGCATCTAACGAATAGGGTAAGTTTGCTACAATTTCCTAATAATAGGGCATGCTGCTCTCATTCCACCAAACTTAAAGTTTTGGATTATACAACTGATTAACAACAAGAAGAATTTTACTAACCTCATGACAAGCAACTTCTTATCATTCTTAAGCTTACCGCACTTTGAGATGCGACTTGGAAGGGCTACAGATTTCAGCCATACATGTCTAAGCCTCCCACATTCATATGCAAGGATTTTCCTCTAATGGACATTCAACTCAACTCAATTAGATAATTGAAATGAATATTTATAAATGAATACAAGAATTTTCTGAAAAATTTTCTAAGTCTTAAAATTCGTAGAAATTTCGGCATAATATCTTTTGTTTTTGTTCAAATAAATAATTTTCACAATCAACCTAAGTCAATTTTATTGACTATCTCCAGTTCTAAAATAGAGTTCAATCCTTTTTTTATAGGATTGCTCATTTCTAGTTCTATAATAGAGTTCAATCCTTTTTATAGGATTGCTCATTTCTAGTTCTAAAATAGAGTTCAATCCTTTTTATAGGATTGCTCATTTCCAGTTCTACAATAATTTCAAATATATAAAACTAAACTAAGCAGTTTATTCATCCTATATATAACATCTAATAAAAAGGAAATGCAGAAATAAAATTAGCATTTATAATAGCAGCATTATGTGACTTTTTGCACATAACATTTAGTTTAGCATTCCTGTATTGATTTTACAACTCATCCTGCAAAGAAAATAGAATTTAGCATTTTATTTCATCCTGCAAAGAAAGAAAAAAAAATAGAGTTTAGCTTTTATTCATATTGATAACAACATATGAATTTACTTAATAAGGAATTTAGCATTTGATTCACTTTAAATAAATGGTAGCATCTGATTCTATATTACCATTTGTATTTGATTCAATATTACAACCAACCACAAGGCATCTCTCTTTCCATCCTCAATTTACTAAGAACATTAGAATATGAGTTAAATGGAAAGGTTGAAATGCAATGTTCTAAATATGCTCGCATATTTCACCCAAAATGGTCATAAGCATAAGAGATTACTTATTATTTGAACTTACATCATCATAGAGTCTAACAACATTGACAAGATTTGAACCATGTGAACTAGTTTGATCAACAATGATTCATCTCCATAAAAATCTAGAATGGAATTAGGCCATAACATATCAAAGTAGAGCTTAAGGAAATTGAATACAAATAATACATTGAAATCTTTCTTCTTTAGATCAAATCACTCTCAATAAATTAACTCAAAATTTTCAAACGTCAAATATAATTCAAGTTCATCGAGACTTGTCATTTATATCATAATACATATCTAATGCCACCAATCTGAATATCATCATAATTCAATTCATAAAAAAGTTTGGAAGCAATGATAAGGAATAGAACTTGAACCGATGCCAAAATTAAAATGCTAATTCTAAGCAAGGGCTGGAAACCTTGATGAAGGTACCTTATTCATAACAATAATACACTCATGACTGATTGCCCTACGAATTTGGCTAATGATGTAGTGCTAATGATTTAAAGATGCAGCTGCCTTATACTATTCATTCATTGAAATCAAAGGAGGTTCCATTTATTGCCCTTTGCTAACTTTTTGATTTTATAACGAACTGTATTAAATTGCCTTTTAAATAAAAGTTTAAATGCAAAATCAAACACATCACTTCTAACATAATCACTGAACTTTATTGCTTACAATATTTCACAAACATCATGCTCTCATAGTACAATTAAGTACAAGTGAAATTGTATGCAGATACATCTCACCATCTCAAACAACCAGTTTAATTCAATTCTTATGGATATAATAGCATTAGGATCAGCAAGGCAACTAGTAGTAATGATCCTATGGACACTTGACGGGAATCCATCAACATCTTTATATTATTGCATTCATGGAATCCTATTCCTAATCGAGTCTCGAAATATTGAGAACGATCAACACTTTATATCATATTGTAGTTAACACAACACTTTGCTGACATACTTAGAATATAGCTAAATTAATAGACCAGATGACGCATACCCATATTTTGCATGACAAACCAATGTTTCTATTATGAAAACGATTCTGCTCCATTTAGTTATCAGAATTTGCTCATAAATTTCAACTTTTTAAAGCCTGGATCCTTTTCCTACAAAACATGAAGCTTCCAAAAAAATAGATCTATAGAATATCGAATGCATTAAGACACTAAACCATACAGATCTATGGTTAAATAATATTTTTAATGAGAGATTAGTTTGGGTTAACACACAAATCCACTTATGTCACCCAATCATGGCAGCTAGAACTTGAAATATTTAAGATTTGGCAATCGCAATAGAAATTCTGAAATCTGCTGTCTATAAATAGCTGCAAAGAAACGAGGCCCCGCACTTAACCGTACTGCCCTTTCTTCAGATGATTGCAAAACAGCCGACAGTACAATGCTGTAGTGCATCTACAATAGCTACTAGAGTCCTATGATAAGAACCAAATAGCTGCAGCATACTTAGCTAAAGCATAACGCATAATGGGTCGAAATTTCAGGGAGCCGATGCCTTACAACCAACAATATCAGGAGTGCCCAACGGCCAAAGAAAACGACTTCAACATAATTTAATGATACTCTCAACGAAAGAGCAGCAACTGATCAAGTCAATCACAAGCAATATATAATGTTACAAATCAAACAATTGAACATAACACTCAAATGAACAGATAAAGGCCAACCGCAAAGACTAGTGGATACCCGAGAAATTTAAGGACATTAGCAAATTACTTCGATCCAAAAAAATGAGGGCAATGCCGCTTCACAAATAGTCAGCAGTATTGAGGGATTAAGATCAACAAAATACTGAAGAGTTCACCATCAATATATAAGTGTAAGGGTAACATAATCATAGTGAATTGCAATTTGCCTCAGTTTGAATATGGACTGATGCTGTGGATTGATCTGTAGTATTAAATAGGAACTTAATTTAAAATTTCCCCATTGATTTGCCGCCATCAATTTATTTACTTGTACGGACTCGTTTTCCAAATTCAAACACATGAACTTACACCCAATCTCTCTTGCAAAATAAATTTATATAAACCTTAAAATTTATAGAACTTTAATCTGCATAAAAAAAAATAAGTCAAAAATCCAAGTCAAAACCTCTACTGCAATGATCTTCAAGGAAATTTCTTCTCCCTTGTGCACATATGCTTTCTTCTTTTTATCGTAAATTTTAAAGAGAGTCAAAATTTAAAAATACATGTAAGTTTAAATTTATAGTTTAATCTAAAATAACAATTTCTTTGAAAATTCACAGTTTAATTAAAACAAAAACAAAAGTAAACAATCATTGACAATAAAGATCCAACACTCTGAAACACATACACATATATGGAAGCAACGTTATTTCCTAATATCTGAAGTACATGGAATACTAACATCACAAGTCACTGGGAACACCAATTCACATTTAGCATATACACATCATCCCCTACCTTAATCCCTTTCAAATTAACAGAATATGCTTATTAGGGAAAGGCTTAAACTTTAATAACTAAAAGAAATCCAGCATAAACTTGAAATAGAAGGGCACCATTATCGCACATCTTTTTATAATTCAGCATAAACATGAAAGGTTAAAGACAGTTTATGAACGAAACATATCTACACTAGCAGTTTTGTATCTACACTAGCAGTTTTGCATAAAACCATGATGAATAATGAAATGCAATTCCCTTTTTATGTGCGTATATATATATATATAGAGAGAAGAACATTAATACACTTTTAAATGGAAAATAACACCTCTCCGCATGGATGGATGGTTAGATGGATGCTTGTCAACTTGCAACTTACGAATTAAATCCACAATCGTCCATCTAACTAAATAGGTGATCCTTAAACAAAATTACATGGCAAGAAATTGATAAAACATGACCCACATAAGGGACCAGGTGCACCTCTGAATTCTACTACAACGCAAGATGAATCCAAAGCCAATGTAAAGAAGGTAAAAATTTACATAACTTCAAAAATTTACATAGCCGACGAAGACTAAAACACTCGGCACTTTTTATTATCTATGAATGGAATTCTTCCAAAATCCATGGTCCTCTAAGTCAATTTCAAAAATGTAGGTATATCTTATAAGCAATGGGGCTGCTCCAAAACACAACCTTAGAACACCGATTTGAACATCCCATATTTGAGTATCTTAAATTTCTAATTTAGAATGTTAGGAATTAGAATCCCATTATAAACATAGTTTTAAATTCGTATAATATTAAGGTCGATAGCCCGCCAAATGAGCATTTCATTGGATTATCGATTAATCTTGAAGGAACAAATACAAATGCAGTTTTCGTAAGTTCAACTGCATCCGAATTCACAAATTCTGTATTTGTCATTTCCTCCTCTATTACTGGTGATGTAATTATTAGCTTAGAGATACTCTTAGATTAAATTCATAGCTTCTTCATCTTATCTCCACAATTGATTAGGTGCTTCGCTATGTAAGAACACCTTTAAATTGACTCTTTTCTAAGTCCTAAGATTTCTATGTTACTATTTCATGATATTCTCATAATTCTAACATTTTAGTTTTGTATTGAATGAACTGTGGATCCAGATACTACTATACTAATATTTCCTTAATCATGCTTAACATAAGAACAAACCATCAGGTAGATAGAAGCATAGCCACAATCTGACACCCATGGATTTCTCAGATACCAACTGTGGCGGTCGCCCCTTAATCGAATGGGTGTTAATAGGTGGTCGTCACTAGTACCATGGACATTAAACTAAAAGCATATCCGTGATACTAATCAACTAGCTGAGCAAGACTAAATAGAAACATACATATAGTATAGCAGTACAAAATTGGTAGAAAGGAAGCATCTAAACACAGTCCACATTAATTCATTCACATACAATACATTTAAATGTAGAATAGAAAGAATAAGAAAACATAGCTATTACATTTTTTACAAAGGCAGGTCAAAGAGGTGGAAGCATATCTCCTTCAATGAGCTGCACTTTACCTTAACCTGCCAGCAGCTAAATCCTCAAGCGCTAGATCTGACCTATAGTCCTGATCTGCCATATGTACATATATGATAGGGCACAACCAAAAAAAGAAAATCTGGTTAGACTTTAATAAGTCTAAGTACAATTTAAGCTATTAAAATTGTATGAATTTAAATATATCACCATTTCACTGATACTACTAAGCGAGCAAAGTAAATAGGTGCAACAAGCTACAAGGAAAGGATAGCTATAAACTATATATTTATAGCATTCAATATGTATGTGAAATAACATGCCAAGATATGAAAGGAAGCAAGGTAAAGCTAAAAGCAAAAGAACTGTAACTACTATGATAATTCCACTCCTAACATGATTATGATCATATTAAGACATGCTGAGTATATAAAAGAACACAAGTACTGAACAAATCCAAAAAATCTAACATCCTAAACATGCCATTTATGCTTATATAATTCATAAGAACATATATACAACATGCATATTACTATAAAAGCAAGGTCACTAAGACATGTGACAAAAAGCAAAACAATCAAGTACAATGTAAAGCCACTAAGACATGTGGCAATTCAAGCAAATACTGAAAATAAAAAAAACCACTGAAGCAAGTGGTAACGCCAACTGAAATTGCAAGTAAAGCCACTGAAACAGGTGGCAAATCATACCATCTGCAACTGAACTGTACTAGAGTAGCAATAAGCCTAAGATATAGCACTGCCATCCCAGCCCAAATATCATCAAAATACCCAGCCATTAGGCCATCCCTGTTCCTCTCTGAGGCCTGGGTAACTCCCATACTGTACTGAATAATGAAGGTGGCAGCACTATACTTAGAACCTATCATACTAACTAAAAATTACTATACAACTTGATGAAATGATATATGCTTTACAAATTCTAACTTAGGATGTATCATCCATATCCTAAGTTTTCCTATTATGCTCAAGGAATAAGGCTCAATATACACGGTATGCAAAGCAATCTAGTCAAAGTAAGCAAGAGACTCAATCTAGACTATGTGATATCTGTTGTTGTCTAATTAAGTCATTCTAACTATTCCAAGTCATACAACTTAGAAGCACAGCCTTATAATTTGAAAACAATCAGAACTGATCAGGTTCCAATTTAATTCAATCAAAATCGACTATAAGTTAAATAATAAATCATCACGTCCTAATTGATGATTTGAGACGTTCTCCACTAAGATCTGATCCAGATCTACTAAGCTAAGGATTATGAATTAAACACCACAAACTTGGGTTCAATCACATGATCCAAAGGTAAGCTTAAGATCTATGATGCAATCTACAAGTGAACTGATGATTAAGGCTTGTTCAATTAAGTAATAATTAAGCTTAATAGAATAGATCTCTATTCTTAATCTAAAATTAAAAGATAAACTAATCAAAATGAAATTAGGAAAATCTAGAAAACTACTAAAACAAAGGTTTCATTCATTGAATAAATCACTTATTCAATAAATGAATCTAACATAGTGTCTATTCCTAATCTTAAGGGAAAGATCCTATGGTAAAGTGAAGTTCCTAAGGAAGCACCTTAGTTTGACTCTAGGTTCTAATCCATGTCTGCATAGTTTACAGTTTTTAACTAAGGTTTAGCAAAAGTTCCTATACCCTGATGTCATGGTTTTCAAATAGCAAGCAAATCCTAATGATGCTAAGATCTATGCAAGTGGTGTACGCACTGTACATAGAGCTCAAGAAAAATAACATATTTAAAAGAAAACAGAACTCAATAAAGTTGTAAGTACAAAATGTACCTGGCACATGCATTTTGAGTCTTACAACCTGATGCTTGAATGAAAGGTACAACTTAATTACGAGCCTCTTTTGTGATTAGCAATCACACCACCTGGATTATTTGTGTAAGCAAACATAGGATAATGAATATTTGATAGGTGTTGATTGCCCAAAAAATAAGAGACCAATGATAAGCAAAGCTCACTAAGCTCACTTATAACTATGTAGGAGGTTAATAAAATTATCTTAAGCTTTGGATACTACTACTACTATGACATTTAATAAGCAACATTTTAAATATTGGGAGACTTAAACTCAGTTAAAGGGTGCTCGAAAATCATTAAGTTTGCAATTTCTTCACCTCCAATTCTATATTTTAAAACCAGGGAGTAATTCTTTCTCTAGGCTAAGTATTAAGAACGTCAATACTTTATCGATTGATGAGACTAAGCAAATATAAAACATTTCTAATGGATTAGTTCTTAAGGATGCTTTTGAAATGACATGAAGGTAGTAGAATCTCATTTCTTTCCACATGGGCTTGAGAATCAATGGAAGTTCAACCCATGCATTTCATATGAGTTTATGCTCAATCCATGGCATTAAACTATTGAATAAGAATATATTCATATTGTGAGTGTGATATGTACAGATTATTTGACAATGTTTATATAGATATATCTACTTAATATGAAAGATTTAAATTATGCTAACACATATCTATGCATACCAAAATGATGAGCCCTAATACAATCATCTCACCATACTCAATAATTCAGATTTAAGATTTTTGATGAGTCTAGAAGTTACCTTAACAGCATTGGCGTAAGGTTGGCTAGATTGAAGGGGTTGCAGCAGCGATCCTTGGCCAAACCGAAAAGAACAAGGTCGATCGGCTGGCCGACACCTCTCGGCCTCCTGTCGAGAGGGATGAGCTGTGATGCGACCACAAGATGAGGTAGAGGTGCTGACGAGATCCTTAACCGTCGGCCGAGCGGGAGGATTGAATGAGAGAACCGTGAGGATAGCAGTTCAGCACAAGGTTGGACAGAGTGGAGCTCGGCTGAAGAAGGATGACTAGGCTGGAAGGAGTAGCTGGAGGTGCTCCACGCTTTAGCCGAGAGGGAGGGATCGACGCCTCTCGGCCTCCTGCCGAGAGGGGAAATGAGCGAACCCTAGGCTCCGGATCGTGAAAGAAGGCTTGCAGCTCTTGTGGAAAAGAGGAGAGGGGGGGTTTCGTCTGGAGGGAGTAAATTAGGTCTTAATGGATTTAGGTTAGAGTGAAGATTATATATAAGCATCCCAATTCAATTGAGAGCCTCGGAAGACAATCGTGCAATCACGATTTATTGAAACTTCCAAGCTTTGATTAAACACTGATTAAGTCAGAAAATTGCAAATTTGGTATCGAAATGACCGTCTCAGCGAGGTGAACGCAAGCGTTCAAAAATTATTGAATTTGGATGAGTATTTTATTTTATATTAATTTCTTAAGTGAAAAACTTCAAAAAATCACTACGATTAATCCGGAGCCCGAAAAATTACGAAACTTGAAACATAGAGTCCACATATAATACTTAACTCAAATATAAAAAAAATATTAAATCCAACTTTTATTTTATCTTTTATCGACTCCGGAAGTTTAAACTTTCCGAATTTATTTAGGATGATCCGGAACTCAGATTGCGCTCAAATTTCGGTAGAAGGATCCCCTTGATATGCTTGATTTGAGGATACTTTTATTTAGTTTTTATTTGACTAAAATTAAAATTCTAATTTCGACTTAATCCCCCTAAATTTGGAGTTAAACACGCTAGTAACAACACCGGGTTGTTACAAGTAGTCTCCCCAATTTGCCCATGGCCATTGGAAGTAAGCCTTCACTTTAGTCCGAGTCTTCCTCCATTCCCGAGCTCTGGTATCCACCCCCATTGCTCCATATGCCTATAAATACTCCCAGAGTGTCCCTTTGCTCACTGTGATCTCTCAATTTCCCAGCCGAAGTCCCTTGGAGCTCCCGTCACACTCGGCAAATTCCGGCATTTTTTGGAACTGCGAACCACTGATAGAGGGTCCATCTGGTGTTCAAACACCCTGTGAACTTGCACCTACTGCTTGGGAAGCTCCATCTCACCTTAATTCCTCTCGATCATGCCTGCAACCTCAACTTCAGGTACAGCTTTTTCCCAACTGAGATGTGTGAGCTCAGTTCTCCATCATAGCTTCTAATTGAACCTCTAGATGTTGTCTAATTAACCTTAGCCCCCTAGGAAACCTAATTTAATTATTCCAATATTTGAGCTAGCTCTGATCAATCCTATCGATTGATCGAACTAGCGGCCGAGCCATGGCTGAGTTTGAGTAAGGACCCAGCGATTGGCTACACCCCAAGCTGCGAAACCTTGGGGGTTTGACTTGCCTCACCTCACTGATGGTGCAGGGATCGAACCCCTTCCATTTAAAGGCCTCTATGAGGTGAATTATCCCCTCACAGCAAACCCTAATAGTCTATAAATGGATGTTTCAGTGGAGTAGTCTTCTAGCATTTTGGCCTGCCCCAATTAGGACTTCCAGATTCAATCGACGTGCCTTGACCTCCTGAAGGTGTGGCAATTTAATGCTGGTCGAGGCGTGGCCTACCTGCAGCAAATTTGGCTGTCCAAGGTGCCCTCCCCGCGGCTGTCTGTGTAAGGGGGGTATCGGGGATGAAGCACTGGCACTTCGAGCCGAGTTTGACTCTGGCCCGCGCGGTTCTGATTTCGGGCCTCAACTTTATATAAATTATATAGGAATTATTTTCCTTCTATTAATTCTTATGTAAATAGGTTTAATTAAATACCCGATGGTTTGATTTAAATAAAAATGTAGAATAAAATTAATGAAATAACTTTAATTATACTTATCCAAATGATATGATCCAATACCATTTTAATCAAAAAAATGCAAGGAATAATAATATAAAATAAAATCATGGATCTAATGGATTGATTTAAAATAATTGCCTATTCTTTCTCTATTTTCATTTAAATCAT
The DNA here is from genome assembly GCA_016760335.1 of Gastrodia elata. Taxonomy (NCBI): domain Eukaryota; kingdom Viridiplantae; phylum Streptophyta; class Magnoliopsida; order Asparagales; family Orchidaceae; genus Gastrodia; species Gastrodia elata. The sequence continues at coordinate 26,845,294 of CM028678.1, read as the reverse complement.
AATAAATTCATTTATTATCTATAAAAATGTTAATTAAGGTCTCTGATTGCTCATAAGACCATAAAAAATCTATGTAGACCCTTAAAAGTAATTTAGGATCCTTAACTTTGCTAATCACTCCTTAATTACCTTTAAATGAGACTAGTGAATTAAGCCCTGGATTAGTCTTTGATTTTGATGAATCTAGTTTCTAATGTCTTCTTAAGTATGTTAGCACCTATAATTGAGTTTGGATCATCTTAGTATGCCCTAATTTCCTTAATCACCTAAATTGGCCTTAATTTGAAGTTAATGCCAATTGAGCTAAATTAAATATCCAAACCCTAAGATAAGTGCTTATCCTACTTCATTAATCAATATGAAGCTCATTAAAATAGATTTGAATTAATTTGAATGATTATATCCTAAAATCCCATTTTTAGCCTTACGAGGGGTATTTTGGTCATTTTGACCAAAATGTGCTTAAGTACCCCTAAACCTTAAGAATCTCAAGTAAAATGATTTTAATCAGTAATGAAATGTATTAATATCAATTGATAAGTGGTATCACGTCATGATTGAATCTTAGTATTTAAATCTTAAAATCCTGAAGTAAGCTCTTAAGATCTTAAGTGATCTTAAGACCCTTCCTAAAAGTCTTAGCTTAATCAATATTAATATTTAAGTTTCTCCCAGTTATCTTACCTAAATTTATTCATGAATTATAGTCTTCAAGAAAGTAAGAGCCAAAGCTTTAAAGAACCCTAAAACTTAGACTCATTAGTTAGATCTAAGTGATCAGCCTTCAGACCCTAAATCTTAAATCTTAGATCTTAACCTTTAGATCATCTAATTGAATTGAATTACCTTCATTTGGAATTCCTTACTTTATTAACTACTTAATCTTATTGAAACTTTCCTTATGGGTGTAGGATTGATTCAATCTTTAGAATAATGTAATTATCCTAAGATTGAATATTGATCTTAGAATCTTAATTTGTAATTAATTATTTTATCTAATAACTAGTCGAGTAACCTTCATTAATATCTTAGTTTCTGAATATTTCAGCTTATAAAATTCCTTATCTTTAAATTTTGTTTAAGTGTGAACCCTAGATCCTCATTAGAAGATCACCTTGGATTCAGGATTTAAACACCAAAGTGGAGTTTGGATCCAGAATCTTTAATCTTGATTTACTTAATCAAGATTTGGGTTAAGAGAGGAAAATAATAATAAGCAAGTCATTGATTTATTTACTTTAATCCCTTATAGTCATCACATGATAATGAATTAGAACTTGTTAAGTTCTAATGTTAATATTAAGGTCATGAACCTAGGATTATACTCGATGGCTGGATATTGGAGATCTTAAACTTTTATCTTCTCAGAATAGTTAGCTAGATAAATTAAACAATAACATATATCACATAAGCTTAGATTTAGTCTCTTGCTTACTTGACTTGATTGCTTTGCACACCTTGAATATTGAGCCTCATTCCTTGAGCATAATAAGTAAACTTAGGATATGGAAGATACATCCTAAGTTAGTATTTAAAAAGCATAGTATTCATTCAATTCTTTCAGAGCTTTCAGTTAGTAGAGTATGCCCAAGCTTAGTCTACCTCTTTAGTTCTAGTTTTGTTATAGAATAGTCTTGAACCTAGCTCTGTGGATGTCTAGGATGGATACATGTCTTATTTTATAAGTTCAACTCGGACCTAGCTCTGCAGATGCCTAGGATAGACACATGTTGAACTTTCAGTTCAGAGGCTCTGCAAGGCTTATTTCTATTATGGCAGTACTATGTCTTAGGCTTACTCCTACTTCAGTTCAACTTTTAGAATTTGTTTTGCTTTGCCACATGCTTCAATGGCCTTACTTTAGTGCATGGCTTGCTTTGCCACATATTTCAGTGGCTTTACCTTTTGCTCATTCATATACTTAGTTTACTTTTACCACATGCCTCAGTGGCCTTTTCCATATTAATCTGCGTGCTTGTATAAATGCTCTTATTGATTAGTATTAAATATTGGCATGTTTAAGATGCTAGAATTGTATGTTTATTTCAACACTTGTGTTCTTTATATGCTCAGCATGTATCCATGTGATCATAAGCATGTTAGGATCAGCTTTATTTTAATAATTGTAGTTATTCTGCTTTTAACCTCACCATGTCTAGTTGCTATTTTGTATGTTATTCTTATATAATTGTTGATTAGCTATAAATGATTAGTTTATGGCTATCCCGTTCTTTGTAGCTTGTAGCACCTTATAATGCTTGCATGTTTAAAACCTTTAAATGTGATATCTTAAATATTTAGTTCACTTAAATAGCCTAAAATATACTTAGTCAATTATCTAACTATAGCCTTTTCTTTTGTTGGCTGGGGCCCTGGCATTTATGATACCGACGAATGACAGATTTGGAGCTGTTTGTTAATAGTGCTGCAGGAGCAGAGCCGGTGCAGGTGCAGGAGTCAGAATTCATGTAGATGAACTTTGCACAATGGAGATAAATGGTTCATCACTTGATATTTTATTTGGTAATGGGCTGAAACTCATTTAATAAATATTAAAACCATTTAGGTATTATTTTCCTTAAGAAAAATAAAATGGAATAATTAGAAAAATACAGATTAAAGTATGAGGAATAATAATATACAAAAATGACTTTTGATCAATGGATTCAAACTATATGAAATTATATGCCATTTTGTTCATAAATCATGAGGAATAATAATATACAAAAATATTTAAGTTTATGTGGTTGGATTTCCTTATTTTGCTTGATTACTCCAAAACTTTATTAGGGTGGATTAGTATGTATTCTTAGCCAAATTCCTTATTTCAAGTTTCATTATGCTTATTTTGCTTTGTAGAATGCATGTACTAAGTGAAATAATTTTCTAATTATTATTTAAATAATTATGCCATAATCTTAGAAGTACATGATTAATGAAAATTAAGGTTTATACTTAGCCAAATTTAGCAAACTAAGTCTCTGATTGTACACATGAATGAGTAGAATATATTTGTCAAGTTTTATAGATTTTGAATAGTTAGATTTATAATTAAGTACTAATCTTTTTTGGCTTAATTTAGGGTTTAATTAGCCTTAATTACTTTCTATTTTGCTTAATTAAATGCTTATATGCTTAATAATAGTAGTATGTATGTTAGAGAACTCAAACCCTAATTTGAACTCTTTAAGTGATTGATTTGATAATTTTCAATTTTGAACCATAAGAATCTTTACAATTTATTAATTTAATCAGTATTATCTTTAACTTGAAATTGACATCAATAATGCACAAATAATATACTGATTTTGTCATTGATCTTTAACTCAATAATTGATCTTGGTTTGGTCAAGTTAGAGGTAATATTCTAACTTAATTAGATTAAAGTCTAAAACCTTAATCACCTTAAATAAAACACATGATTGAACAGTTAAAAAACTTGCATGATATTAATAATACATTCTAATTTGACATTGATCTTAAGCTATTAAATTAGAATTATTAAGATTTATAACGAATTCATGAGATTGATCATCTGAACCTATACTCTAAATCTTTGATTTTCTCCTAAGTAATAAACTTAGTATGAGATAAATCATAAAATGATAATCATTTGCAAAATGATCAACTCTTATAAAATTACATAATTTTATTCCATAATTGTAGTATAGGTTGTGATCAGATGGGTTTACCCATCTGATTTGTATAAATCAGTCTAATGTACTAAGAATTAAAACCTTAGATCTTATATTATAAATTGTATATTTCAGTACTAGAGATTTAATATTGGTGTGCATGTGAAACAATATCTAACAACTAATAGTATTAGTGTGCATTGTGAAACATGAAGGTGAAACTTGTATAAGTCCAATGGAAAATATGCTAAGTAATAATAAGAGTAAAGCAATGTAAGGATAAATGAGAGTAAATAAGCAAACATACACTTCAAGTAAACTGAGGTAAGACTATAAGGAATATAATAGATAAACAGTAAGAAATAAAGTTATAACAACCCAAATTGTTACCTTAGTCAATTAAAACTAATCTCAGTTTTAATCTTGATCCTAAGTGTTAATCAAGTCATTATGAGTCAACCTCTAAGACCTAGTCCAAATTAGGAGTCAAATAAATCGAATCCTGATTTCTAGAAAATTCAGAAACCCTAAAGTTTGACCTATCTCAAATGACCTCATATCGAAAAATGGACTTCACCATTGTGCTCATTGCCCCCAAATTAGTAAGGGGTGATGTTTTCGTATCAATCGCAAGTCGTCAAAATTTTGGCGAATATTTTTATAATATTTAAATACCCCAAAAATTCGGAAAATAAAATACTCGTCAAATCAAAAATTCGACCCCGCCGTCGTGTTCCTCACCCCTCAATTAGCTAGGGGTGAATATTTGGAAAATTTTTGGTGCTAATTAATTAATTAGATTTAATCAGAATTTAATTAATTAATTAATTAAATTATTTAAATTAATTTTTATATTTTTATTTTTTTTGCGATATGGCGGCGTCCGCTTTTTCCCTCATGGCATTTTCCATGCCTGACGCCGTCTTCATTCCCCATTAGCTCGATCGCGCGATCCGAGCCGTTCGATCGCGCGATCCGAGCCGTTCGATCGCGCGATCCGAGCCGTTCGATCGCGCGATCCGAGCCGTTCGATCGCGCGATCCGAGCCGATCGATCGGGACGATCGAACGGCTCCCATGACTCCCCCTTCCTCGTCTTCTCCATCGATTCCACGCGGCTCTCTACCGCTGGCCGCACCAATACGGTGCCTTCGTGGCCTCGAGGTCTCCATCGGGGGACCGTTAATATCTATCCATCGTTAGGACTCGCTCGCTTCGCGATCGAGAGCTCGGGCCACCGACTGATAGCGCTAAGTCCCTTCGTAGCCGTTCGCCAGGTACACCTTCATTCCTCGTTTCTTCAATAAAAAACTGCAATGTATCCACTCGAGTCTTTAATTCATGCTTTAGATTAGGTCTTGAACGAAGTCAATTGATCGAAACATCTTTCGATCGATCCAATTTCCTGGAAATTATACAGTACTTATAGTTAGGTTTAGATTTGCCGCACCCCTGAGCCTAGGGTTAGCTCCCCCCGGCGGGTCCTTCCACCTCCGGCCTCGTTTCCACTGGCAGTGGCTAGCCCTCATCGAGGCCGACCCGGTGGCATGCGGTCCGAGCTCCGGCACCACCGGGAGGGTCAGCAAAATCCGTGCCCTAAGCCCCTAGCCTCAGTCCAAGGCGGGGAAGGCGAAGCGGGGCGATCGGGTCGGGAAGGCGAAGCAGCGCCGCGCGGCACCAATCGGGTGTGACATGTGGCAGTAGGGCCCGCCTCCTGTCCCGCGGTCAGCTCAGTCAACGCGCTGTGGGGCCTGCGGCAGGCCCGCAGCCTATCGCATGCTGCCGCGTGGCAAGGTGGAGCCCACGGTGATCTGCAGCCCAATCCGTACTGCCACGTGGCGGGTGGGACCCGTAGAGGTCTAATCCTGCATTAATAATTAATTATATATATATATAGTTGTTAGCAAAATTATTAGATTTAAATTAAGAGTAGTTAGCAATTAAGTAATACTAAGTTAGTTGTTAATCAGCAGATTAGTTAGGTTTAATTAAATAATAATTAAATAGTAGGATATTTATTAAATAGCATTAATTATAATTAATTAATACTAACCCTAAAACTAATAAATAAATAATATAATTAATGAGATAATAAAATCATTAATTGAATAATATGTTAATTATAATTACTTAATGCTAATCTTAATTTGAAAGAAAATTAATATTTAAGTATATAATAATTCAAATTAATTAATTAAATAATAAATACAAAAAAATTATTTTAACTATTGGAATGAACAGTATATTAATTTAATTTGAATAATGAATAGTAAAATCTATATAATTTAATTTATTTAATTCAAAACCTTAAAGTTTAATAAATTTTTATAGGATGATCTAAATATATCCAATATAGGTCTCATTTTACTCAGAAAAATAAAATGAGTCAAATGGCGTAAGTCAAAAATTTGTTACGGGGTACGTATAACGTAATGACATTTTTGGACATAACCAAACCCTCATAACTTTTAAACCTAGTTGTCCAAATATTGGCAATAAGGGTCTTAAAATACTTAGGAGAACAACCCCAATACTATAGAAGTATTAGTTTTCTCATTTAGAGCTTAATTTGAAAATTAACATTTATGACCTACCCTAAAAATGACCAAAATGCCCCTAATATTCAATTGACCATAACTTGGTCAATTCAATTCTAAATTCAGAAATTTAAAGTGCTAACAAGCTTAGAATTTTAGTATCATCAATAAACTGATATAATATTTAGGATCTAAACTGTAGAAAATTAGAAATGACCAAAATACACCTAACCCTAGATAGGTCATATCGTGACCATTTGAAATCCAGATTGAGTTTACTCCCTGTCAACACACTTAGTATATTATAGGGAAGCTATGAAAATAGAGTTTGCTGAATTTGGACCTCAAATGAAAAAGTTCAGTTTTTCTCCCGTTGACGGACAAAATTACCGAATTGCCCTTAGAAATTGAAATAGCCATAACTTAGTCATTTGACCTCAGAATGCTGTGTTCTTGGACTTCATGAAATCCTTAAATAGTAACCAACAGTAAACTAGATAAACTTTTAGATTCCTTAAAGTGTCAATTACAAAAAGACCCCTTAGGTCAAAATCCTTAATTTGGACATGTAGGACCTGTTTCTTACCCAAATTAAGTGTACTTACTATCTATCTTCATTTTAAACAGTAAGGAATCATTTGGTAGTAAAAAATCTCAATTTAGAGTCCTAGTTCAAAAAGTAGCTTTTTGGATCCTAAAGTAATGGCAAAATGGTCATTTTGCCCAAAATTTAGGTTAAGCATCTTTAAACCTTAGATTTTCTTCTAAGTCAATAAAACTAATGTTAGAATAGTAATAGAATCGTTCTAAGTATTAAAATCAGTTATTATGTCAAATTTCTTAAATTATCTCTAAGTCTTTACACCTCACATTAGGAGATTCATCTTATTAAGTTTGATTTGCTTAATAAGATTTATCTTGATCATTAGTTCACAATTAAGTTGAAATCTAGATCTTAAGTCTTACCCTTTTTAGATTATGGGATTAAGCCCAATCTTATGGTATTTAATCCATAATCTATAATTTAGTAGATTTTAATCAGATCTTAAGTAGAACATCCAAACTCATCAAATTAGGATATTATGATTTATTGATTTAAAACTTATAGTCATGTTTGATTGAATTAGATTAGAACCTGATCAGTTGTAATACTCTTAACTTATAAGTACATACTTCTAAGTTACACTCGATAGTAGGAATTGGAGATCTTGAACTTGTGTAACTTAGAATAGTTAGAATAGTTTAATTAGACAACAATAGTGTCACCATGTATAGAAGAATCCCTTGCTTACTTGATTTCTTTTGTTGCTATGCATTTCTTGTATTTTGTGCTTTATTCCTTGAACATATCATATAAAAAAACTTTATGCATGAAATGAAAACTTAGAATAATTAGGATAACACTTGCCTTTGGGTTCAGTATATTCTGGTAGATTCGGGTGCACATTTACCCTAATGGACAGTGGTAAGGAGTAATAAGGATACTTAACATTACTCATTGAGGAGTGTGTATTAAGCTTGGAACCCGTATAGTCTGGTAGACGTGCTTGACTCCTCAGCTATTTTTAGACATACTTTATCCATGTATGTGTTCTTTTTCATCTCTTTTGTAATGGAGAGCTAAATCTCCCTTGGGGAGGGTTGGGGTAATCCCATATATTTGATAGTTACTTTCATTTGTATGAAGTTTTTCTCAAGTATTAATATATATTATGAACTTAATGCCTCGCTCAAGAAATGCTTAATATCATTTTAGTCTTGATTGTGAATTAAAGAAAATGGACTAATGAACTCAAGAACTAAAGTGTCTTGTGCTCCATAGCTCATCTTGGGTTAGAAGCTAGATCTATGAGTGCATGAGAGCTTAAGACTATGTGAGAAAGTCCTTGAGCTTAGTGCACCTTAATCTAAGCACAACTAAAGTATTGATGCGTATGATGCTAAGACCCACTAATTAAGCTCCTTAGCTCAACATAATTGAGGGAGAGAAAGAAATAATTGTGTGCTCATGAACGAGGTGGCATAATCATTGAGCCCAATATATTAAATCCCTCATTTCAACTATGTCCGATGTGAGTGACGATTTTGGTGGATTTAATGCTTATAGGATCTTAAAAATTAAATAATCCTCATCTCCTTGATCAAGAGATAAGATGAAAACTACAAACCTAAAATCTTATAAGAATCTTTGTGCCGAAATAGAACTGACTGTGTGTTCATTTTGTGCACAAGATTTGAAATTGTGAATCCTTGAGATAAAAATCAAGGAAGAACAATGTGCAGTTGATTTAAATCTGAGTAAATAAAAGATAAACGCTTGAGGAATCATCATGCACAAGTGACTTATCATGATTTGTGGGATGAACCCATCTCCTCTTTCTTTTATCTGACTTATTTTTTACTTAGTGATTATTGTGCTTGATCTAGAATCAACTAAAACTGAATACTCATAGCTTAAACATTAGTGAGAATAGATACACCTTAGTAACAAAACATCCAATTTTCTGTGGTTTGATAAATCCCAGAAACTCACTTTCCACTTATTACTTCAGACCACGTACACTTGCGTGCAAGCGCAGACGTATATTTATAGTCTGTGGCAACACACTCAGTATATTATAGGGAGCTATAGAAACTGAGTTTGCTGATTTTGGACCTCAAATAGAAAATTTTGGTTTTTCTCTCTCGCGTTGATCGACAAAATTACCAAATTGCCCATAGAAATTGAAATAGCCATAACTTAGTCATTTGACCTCAGAATGCAGTGTTCTTGGACTTTATGGAATCCTTGAATAGTAACAAACAGTAAATTGCATAAACTCTTAGATTCTATTAAGTGTAAATTTTAAAAATACCCTTAGGTCAAAATCCTTAGTTTGGACCTGTAGGACCCATTTCTTACCCAAATTGAGTGTACTGACTATCTATCTTCATGTTAAATAGTAAGAAATCATTTGGCAGTATGAAATCCCAATTTGAAGCCCTAATTTAAAAAGTAGCTATTTGGACCCTAAAGTAGGGGAAAAATGATCATTTTGCCCAAAATTTAGGTTAAGCATCTTTAAACCCTAGATTGTCTTCTAAGTTGATAAAATTAATATTAAAATAGTAATAGAATCATTCTAAGTGTTAAAATCAGTTATTATATCAAATTTCTTAAATTATCTCTGAGTCTTTTCTTAAGACTTTACACCTCACATTAGGACTACTCCTAAGACTAGGACTAACTCATAGGTTAGAATTTATTCATTGGATAAGTGGGTTATCGATGAATGAATCCTTAGCTTTATTAGTTTCTAGAATTTTATAAATTATTTTGATTATTTTGTCTTTTAACCTTAGATTCAGAATAGGAGATTCATCTTATTAAGTTTGATATGCTTAATAGGATTTACCTTGATCATTAGTTCACAATTAGGTTGAAACCTAAATCTTAAGTCTTACCCCATTTGGATTGTAGGATTAAGCCCAATCTTGTGGTGTTTAATCTATAATATATAGTTTACTAGATCTTGATCAGATTATTGATAGAACGTCAAAATTCATCAAATTAGGACGTTATGATTTATTGATTTAAAACTTGTAGTCGTATTTGATTGAATTGGATTAGAACTAGATCAGTTCTAATCCTTTTAAATTATAAGGACGTACTTCTAAGTTATACTCGACAGTAAAAATTGGAAATCCTAAACTTGTGGAACTTAGAATAATTAGAATGGTTTAATTAGACAACAACAGTGTCACTATGTATAGAAGAGTCCCTTGCTTACTTGATTTATTTTGTTTCTATGCATTTCTTATATTTTGAGCTTAATTCCTTAGACATATCATATAAAAAAACTTTGTGCATGAAATGAAAACTTAGAATAATTAGGATAATACTTGCCTTTGGGTTCAGTATATTTTGGTAAATTCGGGTGCACATTTACCCTAATGGACAAGGGTAAGGAGTAATAAGGATACTTAACATTACTTATTGAGGAGTGTGTATTAAGCTTGGAACCGTATAGTCTGGTAGACGTGCTTGACTCCTCAGCTGTTTTTGGACGAGTCCACAGAAACAAAAGTAAAATAACAAAAAGATTCTGCATGTGTATTTACTGCCTCCTCAGTTCTGCTGCTGTTCTGTTTGCCCTAGCCCAGAAAGGCTATGGGAAATTTTGTCTACCCTAGCCCAAAAAGGCATTAGGAACTTCACTGGCCCCAATTGGTCAATTTTCTAATATGACAGTTTTACATATTTATTTCAGTTTTAGCTTACTGTGTACTGTATTATTGATGCTTATTTTAGTCAGCTGCATTTCATTACTTACATGCTCACTTGTACATAATTATAGGATGCTAGACTTTACTGCTTACTATATGTACCATGTTCAGACTTACTATTTTTAAATCAGCGTATGTCATATGATCATCGGCATGTCTAGAATTAGACTTTACTTTTAGTAGTCTTACTTACTACATTATATATATATATATATATATATATATATATATATATATATATATATATATATATATATATATATATATATATGCCCATTTCTTGCTTAGTTAGCTTAAGGTGTACTTTTGCCTTACTTTTTATTTAACTATAAATACTATATTTATAATTTATACTGTTCCTTGTACACTTACTGCGCCTATGATTTTAGTTAACTTTTATTATATTTAAGTATAGAATGGTGACATTAATAATCCATTTAAAATATTCAGCTTAAAATATACTTAGACAATTGTCTAATAGGATTTTCTTTTATTGGCTGGGGCCCTGGCATTATGAAACCGATAATATCAGATTTAGATAGATTTGCAGAGCTAGGTGCTGAGAAAGAGGAGCCATTCATAGGAGAGGAGCACCAGCCAGGATAGCCAGACGTTGTCTAGTTCCTTTTTAGCTTTCTGTGAGAATGAGAGATTTTATTCAATATCTTAAACTAATCATTTAAATGTTGTAATAATACAAGTATTGTGACTGTGCTCACTTTTCTGTATTTTATTATTTGCTGAGCTATAGTGCTATCTCTTACTTGATGTATGGTGAATGGATGTAATATTTTCTTTTACTTCTGCACTCTATATATATGTCTTATTTAGTGACTGATTTTCATAGTTATTCTGTGCATGTTCTTCCCTTATTAGTGGATTGTGGATCTTACCTAACCCAATGATAAGTGAGAGATTTACCAAAGTGACACTCCACTCCTTAATCTAATGATTGTGGGCTTAAGGAGCGGGGTGCCACAGTTGGTATCAGAGAATTCCATAAGGTGTCAGATTGGAATTTGCATTCCACTCTACCAAATGGATTGTTCTTCTTCCAATCAATCAGCTCAGGATAATAAGAGTATAGAAATGAAACTGCATGCACAAGTAAAATATCAGTAAGCTATTGTAACTTAGGAAATCATTAAACGTACAAGGATGACGCTTGGGTGGCATTACCGACGATTTGAAGATAGGTGGGAGTACATCATCCAACTTTATCAGCAGCACAAGAGGTACATAGAAGGAGTGTCAGACCCCGATGTCCGATAGCTGGATTGATTACTCCAACAAAGTGTATTTAGGGGGTACGATCTCCCCATTATAGCCAAGGAGTGGCTGAAATGGGCAGATTTTGTGTTTGAAACTATTAACTACCCAGACAACATTAGAGTCCCAATTGTATCCCGTCTCTTACATGGCGGAGCCAAGGATTTGTGGGGCGTCACACTACAGGCACTCACCCATCAGCGTGAAGAAATGTAAAGGGTGGTCACCTATGCGGACTTCCGCCGTGCCTTTACCGCTAGATATATCGAATAGATCTTTTAGCTTTTATTCATATGCTACCTATTCTATTTTCAGCATTATGTATCATAATTTTGAATATTGGAGTTAGAATTGAACTATTATTCTTATGATGCTTGATCTGAATACCTAGGAATACTACTACACGATCATGTCTGTGTGCAATTTCTACACTCGCTTTGAGAAAAAATGGTAATTTGATGTGCTCATGGCAAAACGATACGGGAGGGGAGTCTAGGGAGTCTCCCCAATGGGAGCCAACATACTGGAAAGGATACTAGAAGACGCTGTATAAAGGGGACTAGATTTCCCCATCCTGGCCACGGAGTGGTTACGAAGAGTAACCAAAACTTTCGACGAGCTAAGTTACCCAGATCGTATCCAACTCAGCATTGTCGAGCTCCTACTCCAAGATTACGCCAAGAAGTAGTGGGCCCAAAAACAATGGACGCTCAGACATGGAGCCAGTAACCTGCGCCAAAGGATGACCTACGCTGACTTTTCTGAGGCCTTCACTGAAGAATACATAGGATAGACTATATGTTATTCTAGTTGCTATCTTTCATTATCTTATGTTCTATCTACTGCCCTTAATGATGTATTTTTATTTTTATTCCTGATTAATAAAAGAGATGGAATGTTATAATCTCCTGCTTTCTGGATTTTTGAAAATGTACTATTTTTTATTCAGATTTTAGCAAGAATAATCATAAATCCTAGACAGAGCCCCTCTCTTGCTCCCTCCAGCACTTCATCAAGCGAGGGTAAGTGCCTTGCTGGAAGTGGTCAAAATAATGGTGAAATCCCACCAAAAAACAAGTTAAATTCCACCAAGAGCAGGCTAAGCAGGCCGTAGAGGCTCAAACCAAGCAAGCCAGGAGAGCAGCCAAAGTTTGAGCGATAGCACCCCACTACTCATGGAGCTAATGTTTGCTGAGCGATAGCTCTAAGATATGGAACTCTGGAGTGGGGTCATTTTTACTATGGAGCTAATATCTTAAAATGGCCCCACTATCTTAAAATGACCCCACTACACATGGAGCTAATATTAATGGCGTGGTGCGTTAATGAGAACAAATGAACTCATGGAGCTAATATTAGCTGAGCAAAACTGTAGTAGTATTGCGGGTACTTTCCATCAGAGCCACCAAATGCCTCCTGCCAATATTCCAGCAGCATCGGAATTCTTTCCCACACCTGCATATTTTTCTGAGAGAAGCACGGACAAAAGAGATGTTAATTCAGTAATTATTAAAAATTAGCCATCGTATATGTAAATCATTAGGATTTCAATGGCCTGAATGTAGTAAAAATTTAGTTTTTTTAGTGTTTATGTAAGAATAATGTTAAAATTGAATTAAAATGTGACGAGAACTGCTGTAATTTTTTCTGTTTTCAGCGGACTCACAAAATCAACTTAGTGTGCAAGGATAAGTGGTATATATATATATATATATATATATATATATATATATATATATATATATATATATATATGTGTGTGTGTGTAATACTTGGTAATTTAGTGTTAAATAATTCCTCTCAAAACTAAAAAAAATGCATTAAAATCATCTCTTGCAAGACCCCAACATCAACAACATGAAAATGCACAAAATCACCGCAATTCTGTCATTTCCTCTAATAGCTGCAAAGAATTGACAATAACATTAAGTTTTTTACATTTTGATTAGAATTGTAAGAATGAAAAAAAAAATGCTATGCTTATATAAGAATATATATAAAAAATATCTAAGACTAATAGAAAAAATATTATACTTGCACAAAAATAAATTTTCAATTAATAATCTACTTACACATTGAATTGATACATTATATATATATTTTGATGTATACTAATATATAAGTATTGCAATACTCAAAAAAAAAATCAGTTTCCTCACAAATATGATTATGTTCGTTAACATACCATCAAAGCAAGAAACTGGACCTTGGCGTTCTTATTCTGTAAGCGCTTCTTCACAGCTTTGACAAAAGCCTTTGCCTGCCTGATGTGATAGAAGACAGCAATCAGATACACGATACACATTTAATAATGCTTTTGTATTAAACAATTCCAATTTTATGGCCAATTTGTCCAAATTCCAATTTTACGCGGAGGAACTGTTCTCAATTCGTTCTCAAGCTTCTACTCATTCGATGTAGGAGACAATGACGAAGATCATTCAACACCAGAAGACGAGCTTCTTCTTGAGCCCATTCTCGTACGAGGAGACGAAGATAAAGCTCGTTCGTTGATGGAAGACTAGACGAAGGTCGATCTTTCGTTTGAATCAATTCGTTTTATCGTTCGACGCTGGGAGAGGCTTGTTGGATCGGATCATTTGTTTCTTATGGATTAGTTTGAAGCTATTAGGATGAATTCATTTGTTCTCAAGGATTCGTTGACTCCGAGAGAAGAAAATATTAGCTCTAAGATAGAACGCATGGAGCGACTGCTCACGGCACAAATGAGCCAGAATCGCACAGTTCCTAAGACCACCATAGCACCCCACTACTCGTTTCAACACCACGCCCAGTCCGCTAATGGACTGCTACATTGTTTTCTACCCCTCAGACCCCTGACATTTGATGGGAGTCTCTCCGCTATCGATACGACAAACTGGATAAAAATAGTAGAGAAGAATCTAATCAGCATCAAGTGCCCAGATGCTGATGTAATCCGTCTAACGACTCATCTACTCCAAGGTGAGGCAGAATACTGGTGGGACAACATCCATCATACGTTATTCGTAGATTGGGAACTGGAAGAAATCTCATAGGACGAGTTCATAGCAGCATTTCAGACTCAGTACATCCCTACTTCTGCTAGGCATACAATGGCAGATCAGTTCCTTAAACTATAGCAGGGAAGTCGATCAGTTTCGGCTTATGAATCTGAATTCCAGCGACTAGCAAGGTTCACCTCCAGTCTCGTCCTTACAGAATCGGATAGATGTCATTGCTTTCGAAGCGGCTTACAGCCCTCCATCCGAAGACTAGTCGTATCTCACTGCTCGACCAACTTCGCGGAGCTGCTAGAATCTGCCAAGATGATTTAACTTAACAAGGCATCTGAGCCTAAGCGCAATTATAGTACGACAACCGTTCAGCATGAGAGCCCTAGGAGTGCAAGGGAATATCAACTTGAGGCAGGAACTTTGTCAACAAATCTTTTTGATGGCTACACTCGCCCCCATCCTTATGGGCAATACTACCATAAGACCGGGAACTGCTTCAATTGCGAAAGGCCAGGCCACTCTTAATATCGATGTAACTACACCAACACTAATGATGGTGATCAGATTGATCGCTCTAAACGTCAATGAGTTTTTGATTTGTTCCAGAAGACAGCCACAGCCCATTTGGCGCTACCACCTCCTCCTTCTGCTCAACGGCGTGAGATAGCTATTGTCCCCCGCCCAAATGCTCTGAGGCTGCCTACCCGACAGCCTTACAATAAGCAGCAGGCTGGTCCAGCGTGAGTCTATGCCCTCACTCTTATTGAAGTAGCAGAAGATAATAATGTGGTGTCAGGTACACACTTCTGAACCAATCAACCATTTTATTATTACTTGCTTAAAAGTAACTAGTAGATTACTGCATCCATAATTAGGTACAATCTATATAAATAATAAGCCCTGCAATATCTTATTCGACATTGGAGCGAGTCACTCCTTCATTTCTGAGAGCTGGACAAAGTCTCTCAACTTGTCATTGCACCATTTAGCAAATCCTCTAAACATAGGACTACCATCTGGAGCTCAACTACAAGCCCGTCAAATTTGCAAGATACAAGTCCCCATTGGAGAATAGAGAATTTGAAGCCAAGCTTCTAATCTTGCCAATAGCCAACTTTGATGTTATTTTGGGCATGAGTTGGCTAAGTCAGTATGACGCCATCATCAACTGCTAAAATAAGAAGATCACCTTGGGTAATGGTGAACGAGCTAAGTCGTTTGTTGGGAACTTTAGTACAAGAGCTTCTTTAGTCAATGCTATCAAATCCAAGAAGCTAGTAAGTAAAGGTTGCAGCTCCTTCCTAGTGAAAATACTAGGAGAGAAGAAGGAAGACACTCCCCTATCCAAGAATCCCATTATTTGTGAATTCGCCGATATTTTCCCCGAAGACCTCCCTGGTCTTCCACCTATACGGGAAGTAGAATTCGCAATCGACGTTTCCCCTAGAACCCAACCGATTTCCAAGGCACCCAATAGAATGGCACCCAAAGAGTTGCAGGAATTGAACAAGCAGCTGCAGGAGTTATTGGAAAAAGGTCTTATCAGGCCTAGTTCATCCCTATGGGGAGCGCCAGTTTTATTCATCAAGAAGAAGGATGGGTTAATGCGGATGTGTATTGATTACAGAGAACTAAACAAAGTAACCATAAAGAACAAATACCCGCTGCCCCACATTAATGATTTGCTTGACTAATTAGTCGAAGCAAAATTATTTTCAAAGATTGACCTGCGATCAGGATACCACCAGTTGCAGGTGAAAGATTCAGACATAGCAAAGATTGCTTTCATAACCAGATATGGCCACTATGAGTTTCTAGTAATATCTTTTGGATTGACAGATGCGCCTTCCATCTTCATGGGCCTAATACAGCGCATCTTGAAACCATACCTTGATAAATTCATCATTGTATTCATAGATGATATTTTAATATACTCTAAGATGAAAAAGAAACACGAAAGGTATCTCAGGATAGTGTTAGAAGAACTGAGAATCCACCAGCTGTATGCTAAGTATTTCGGCACCCTACCCTCTGATCAGCAGAATTAGACCCTAGGGGTTGTGTGCCATACTAGCAAATCTCTCACTTATCATTGGATTAGGTAAGATCCACAATACACTAATAGGGAAGGACATGCACAGAATGAATATAAGAATCAGTCACTAAAATCTAACATACATACAAAGTGCAGAAGCAAGAAAAAATAAATATTACATCCATTCACCATACATTAAGTAAGAAAATTGAAATATAGCTCAGCAAATAATAAAGTGCAGATAGTAAATACAATCACAGAACCTGTATTATTACATCATTTTATTTAAGGTTAATAAAAAGCTGAAAATGGAAATATCACTCATCCTCACAATGAAGAAAAATGCAGCTAAATATACTCTGCTCCAAGCTGCTGTGCCTCCTCTAAGTAAGGCTCCTCTTTAAGCACAAGATCCTCAAACTGCTCAAGATCTGACATTGTCAGTTTCACAATGCCAGGGCCCTAGCCAATAATGGAAAAATCTTATTAGACAAATTGTCTATGTACATTTTAGGCAAATAATTTATTAAGAATTTATTAATATCACCATTTTACTCTAAACAAAATGAACTATTTATCTAGCATGAGAGCAAGTAAGCAAAATAGAAAACATGATAGTTATAAATGTAATATTTATAATTAAGCAAGAATTACCATAAAAGCACACCTAAAGTAAACTAAACAAGATAGGGCATACATATGTAATACAGTAAGTAAAAGTACTGAAAGAAAAGTCTAACCATTTACATGCTAATGATCATATGATATATGCCAATCTAAAACATTAATATGAAAATGGTACATATAATAAGCAGTAAAGTCTAGCATTCTATATATGCATCTACTCAAGTAAGCAAGTAGAATAGAAAAAATATAACTAACTGAAATAAAATGCATCAACAACATAGAAAACAGTAAGTTGAACTAAAAGGAACATATAACTGCCATACCAGAAAGAATTGGCTAATCCAGCCCAATATATTCCCATAGCCTTTTTGGGCTAGGGTAGACCTAATATAACAATATATAGTACAGTATGACTGAAGAGGCAGATAATATTATACAGATATCTTTTAGTTATTTTACTTTTGTTTCTGTGGACAATTTCAGAAACAGCTGAGGAGTCAAGCACGTCTGCAAGACTAAATAGGTCCTAAGGTTAACACACACTCCTCAATGAGTAATGTTAAGCATCCTGATATCTCCTTTACCCCTATCCATTAGAGTAAATGTGCACCATAATCCACCATGAACTGAACCCAATGAAAATAATTTTTATTTCTGTGGATAATTTCAGAAATAGCTGAGGAGTCAAGCATATCTACAGGAGTATACAGGTTCTAAGCTTAACACACACTCTTCAATAAATAATGTTAAGCCTCCTTATTTCTCCTTACCCATGTCCATTGGGGTAAATATCCACCATAATCCACCATAAACTGAACCCAAATGCAAATATTTTCCTAATACTCTATGTTTTCATTTTCATGCAACAATATTTTCTTATATGATATGTCCAAGGGAAACAAGTACAAAGTTCAAGGAATGCGTAGCACAAAAATCAAGTAGTAAGCAAGGAACTCTACTAAGTATGGTGATATTATTTATTGTATAATTTAAATATTCTAACTATTCTAAGTTGCACAAGTTCAGGATCTCCAATTCTTACTATTGAGTGTAACTTAAAAGTACGCCCTTATAGATTACAAAATATTATGACTAGTTAGGTCCTAATATGCTTAATCAATGTTGACTATAAGAAATAATCAGACCTAGTTTATGAGTTCAGACGTTCTAAACTACTAGCTAACCAAAGTCTAGAAACTAGAGATTATAGATTTAATACCACAAGATTGGGCTAAATCACATAATCTCAAAAGTAAGACCTAAGATCTAGGTTTCAATCTAAATGTGATTTATTGATTAAAGGAAATCCTATTAAGTAAAGTCAAACTTAATAGGATGAATCTCCTATCTTGAATTTAAGTTTAAAGGATAAAATAATCAAATTAGTTTGTAAATTCTAGAAACTAATAAGACCAAAGATTCATTTATTGAATAAACCACTTATCCAATAAATAAATCTAACATATAAGCTAGTCCTAAGCTCATGAATAGCCCAAATGTGAGGTGTAAAATTCTAAGAAAAGACTTAGAGATAATTTAGGAAATTTAACTTTCTTGACCTAATAATTGATTTTAACACTTAGAATGACTCTATTACGATTCTATTATTGGTTTTAGTGACTTACAAGATAATCTAAGGCTTAAAGACGCTTAAACTAAATTTTGGGCAAAATGACCATTTTGCCCCTACTTAAAAGAGTAAAAAAAACTACTTTTTGATTTAGGGTTCCAAATTGAATTTTCTGACTACCAAATGATTTCTTACTGTCTAACTTGAAGATAGACAGTTAGTACGCTCAATTTGGATAAGAAACAAATCATATAGGTCCAAACTAAGGATTTTGACCTATGGAGCATTTTAGTAATTTACACTTAATAGAATCTAAATTCTATACAGTTTACTATTGGATACTATTCAAGGATTCTATAGAATCTAAGAACACTACATTCTGAGGTCAAATGACTAAGTTATAGTTATTTTAATTTCTAAGGGCAATTCCGTAATTTTATCAATCATTGGGAGACAAAAACTGAATTTTTCTATTTGATGTACAAATTCAACAAACTCAATTTCTATAGCTTCTCTATAATATACTGAGTGTGTTGACTGTGAGTAAACTCAATTTGGACTTCAAATAGTCAAGTTATGACCTAACTAGGGTTATAGGTATTTTGGTCATTTCTAATTTTGTAAGCTTCAAATACTAAATATTATTTTAGTTTATTGATTACACTAAAATTCTAAGCTAATTAGCACTTTAAATTTTTGAATTTGGAGTTGAATTAACTAAGTTATGGTCAATTGAAATCTAAGGGTATTTTGGTTATTTTTAGGGTAGGGTCCTAAATTTTACTTTTCAAACTAAACTCCAAATAAGAAAATTAATACTTTTATAGTGTTGGGATTCTTCTCTTGAGTATTTTAAGACTCATATTGATTATATTTGGATAAGTAGATTAAAAGTTGTAAGGCTTTGATTAGGTTCTAAAATGTCAATACTTTATACGTACTCCGAAACAAATTTTTGAATTACGCTATTTGATTCATTTTAATTTTTAGAGTAAAATGAGACCTATATTGACTATGTTTAGATTATTGAATAAAAAGCTCTTAAAGTTTTATGATTTTGAATTGAATAATTTAAATTAATTAGATTTTTCTATTTGAATCAAATAAATTTACTGTTTGAATTAAAAGATAATTTAATTAAAGTAAATAATTAAATTAATTTATTTAACCTATTGTTATTAAATTAATCATTATTAATTATTAAAGTTAGTTTATTTTCTATTAACATTTAACTAACTCTAATTAACTAATGATTAATACTAATTAACCCATTGTTAACATTAGTTAACTAATTAATTAATTAGTTAATAGCTTATTAGTATAGATAATTATATTTATAATTATGATATATATATATATATATATATATATTAATTAAAAGTGTGTGTCAAAATTAAAGGCGGCGGGGCCCACTGAAACACGTGGCGCGCTCTGACTAGTTGAGTGAGAGCGGCGGGCCCCACCGCAGACTAAATTGCTATGGCAGCTGAAGGAGTGGGCCCCATGGGATACGCATCGTGCGCCCATACACGAGCGGTGCGCCGCAGGCCCCACGGCCCTGCCTCGCGTGGCAGACGACCCGCGGACGGGCCCAGGCCGACCCGGCCCGAACGACCACTCCTCTTCCTCGCATCCTAGCCCGAGAGGAGGTGGCTAGGGCACAAAATTGCCGGCGCTAGCAGCGGTGGCAGGTACTGGCCCACACAGCTGAGGGTAGGCCTCGACGAGGGCTAGCCACCCGTGCCCGGACCATCGCCTGAGGTGGACGGAGACGCCGGCAAATGCGAACCCTAGTTCAAGGTTTTTTGGCAGAAGGGATTTAACGGTTTGTAATGTAGAGGTGGGCTCAAATTGCTTCGATCGGCATCCATCGAACTAGATTGAAGCCGATCAATTTCTACATCTACACATGCAATAGGTCTTCGAAAGGATGCAATAAGGAATGAGCGACAAAAAGTGGAGGTTGAGGGGTACCTTGGATGGACGGTACCGGATGATTGGGGCTCGATCGGGACAATCTGGGGATCCTTAGGTTCCAATACACCAGACGAACGGCACTAGGTGCAAGCGAGGTCTTAAGGAGGTCCTAGGCGGAGGAACCCTCGATTGGGAGGCGCGAGCGGCAGCGCGACACGCGTCCGCGGGCGAGCAGACCTCGGGGACAATGCTCGAGAGCCGTTCGATCGGCCAATCGAACGGCTTAACTGAGCCGTTCGATCGAACGGCGGAGAGCTAACAACACATGCATTTAGGCAAACGACGTTCGGATAATTGACGGCCACTGGAATTTAAATAAATAATAATTTAAAATTTAATTTAAATAGCTTAATTAATTAATTTTGATTAATTCTAATTTATTAATTAGCTCCCAAAAATTTTTCCAAATATTAACCCCTAGCTAATTGAGGGGTGAGAAACGGAACGGCGAGGTCAGATTTTTGATTCGACGAGTATTTTAATTTCCCAATTTTCGGGGCATTTAAATATTATTAAATATCCGTCAAAATTTTGATGACTCCCGATTGACACGAAAACATCACCCCTATCTAATTTGGGGGCAATGAGCACACTGGCAAGGTCTGTTTTTCTATCTGAGGTCTATTTATATAGGTCAATTTTTAGGATTTCTGTATTTTTCAAACAAAATCAGAATTTATCCATTTGACTCCTTATTTGGACTAGGTTTTAGTAGATGACTCCTAATGACTTGATTAATACTTATGATCAAGATTAAGACTGAGATTAGTCCTAATTGACTAAAGTAACAACTTGGGTTGTTACAGACTCCCCCACTTATAAATAATGTCATCCTCAATATCACTCAAGTGGAAAGAATAAAGCATGAGTGGTTTGGGATAAAGTAAAAATGAGAGGGATGAGAAAGTGCTAAGGTTTATCACTTAGAATTCCAAGACTTAAGATTTTAGTTTGGACCTTCAAAATATTACTGTTAAGATTAGAGAGAACTAACAAATCTAAGTGATAACTATCACTTAAGTGAGGATAGCAGTGAAGAGCGGCAAGTTGACATTCAACTAGGTTGAATGTGACTTCCCGGGATTAAGGATTAAACACTCAGTCCTAACATATGAGTCAGCACTATGGGATAGAGCTATCACATAGCAGGTGATATCACATACTAAGTATAGGATAATTTAAGGATCAGGGATCCTTGTGGTTCAATACTTTAGTGATATTCATCACTTAAGGGCTTAAGCAAAGATAGTTAAGTCATTACAAGACTTACCCAGAATTAAGGAGTGCTAGGATTCTATTAAAATCCATGTATCTGGCATCAAAGAACTAGAGCTCCTTGAACACTTACCCCAATGAGGTCTAGGATTTAGAAGCTGGCCATAGGACCACTTATTAGGTTAAGCCAAATAAGGAAGCCCAGGGGTTTTCTATTAATTACTACTTAGGAAATAGGGTTGAGATGAACTAATCATATGGATTAGTCCTTACTAGATCTGAACTATTAAGAGGAATCCACCTCTTACTAAGAGTTTTACTAAGGCAATTAGGACCAATATCCAATTTGGATACTTAGCCTTAAGTTTAAGAAGGATTTAGGACCTTAAGTCACACATGATGACTCAAAATCAAAGATTCAAGAGTTTACTAGTAGGTCGTTAACACAAGCCATGAATCATGACTTGGCTAAAGCAAGGAGCTCACTCATCCATAAGAATAAGTGCTAGGAAACCTAACAGGGACTTATGCACAACCATAAGTCATAATCTATGACTTAAGTTTAAGGCTCTAGCACAAATGCTAATATCTAAGTCACATATGTGGCTCAGATCATTAAGGACTTATGGGTTAAAAATTTACCTAATTTGAAGGTGAACTTATTCCAAAGGAATGAATAATAAATGCTAGAGTCACATCATGATCCAGGCATTGATTAAGGGTTGGACTTAAGCTACTTGAGAAGGAGAATTTCTTATTCTATGGAAATAAAATCTTTCACAACCCGACTGCTAAAATTAAGTGACACTTATCTTCCAAGGAAGGTCATGCTAAAGAGGAGGGAATCATCATCCAATTAGGATGGGCAAGGGAGATACTAAACCATCTTCTTAAGCCACCATTAGTGACTCAATAAAGAAGGGTTCCTAAGGATACCTAAGAATTCTAATCTAAAACTAGAATTTAAGTGCTTGACAACTCAAAGGGAGGTTAACTTTTCAAAGAACAAAGGTTCCTTGACTTAGGTGAGTTCTATAGATAGGGCTAGCTAAAATACTATCATCAGACAAAATCTAATGAGGTGGATTTTATTAGACTTATGAGTTCACAACATAGGTTTGAATAATATAGCCATGAAGTAAGCTCACACAAGGAAGGGAAAGGACGGACTAATTATAAGGTCGATCCAAGCTAAGGCTCCTACTATTGGCATGGTACTCAACCTTGCCTGGGGAAATACTACTAAGTTAGAGAGGGTGATCACCATTTGGAATAATCAACCTCAACGGAGGGGGAAGTCCAATACATCGGGTCACAAAATATGATTCGATATCGAAGAGACGAAAGGATTCATAATGAATCAAGATGATGGGTCTCTCATCCAATTAGGATGTTGTACTAGAGTGTAATTTATAAGGCTACTATTAAGTCATGAATTATGGCTTGATCAATTATGGCTTTATGGTGATGATTCTCCACTCCAAAAAGATATGGAAAAATATTCATTCCAAGAGAATGGGGTGTCGGAAGTCTAAAGGAATGCTAAGCTATCATTCTAGGTCACAGTTGGGACTTGCCTATTACTAATTCAGTTAACCTAAGGAGTGAGAGGTCATTTACCCAACTGGGTAAGCTACTACTCAATAGAGGGACTATTGTTATGAGTCACAAAAGCATGGCTTAAAACTTAAAGTTTGATTAACTAAGCTAGGAGTAAGTAATTGTCCAATCAATAATATGACTTCCAAATATAGTATTAGATTCACAAGTAAGATTAAGGGATTCTTAAGAATAAGAATTAATAATGAAGTGATGATAAAACTTAAATGATGAAAATAATTAGGTGATTGAATATGTGTACCTGAAACAACAGCATTGCCTCTGGCCACACCTAGTGGGGCAAGGGTGTAGACTCTTGCAAGCCTATTGTTATATCTCTGTCTTTGTGGAGGCCTAGCCAAAATGGGTCGAGGTGTGTTGGCCAATTTCTTCTTTCGATTCGATACTGCAGTCTGAGGGTGCTTGGAACGGTCAATGCAAGCACCGTCGATGGTCTTATTGTACATGCAATGTTGGAAGTTGTGATCATTTCGACCACAAGTATAACAGTGTCTCATGCCATGGTAACACCTTCCATCAGCATGGGGCTTTGTATAGCTGTTATATGGACCATTAAGTGGGGTTGCTGATGGCAGAGGAGGATTCTGATTGGCGAGTGCGATCATTACTCTCTCCATTCCCTCGAATAGCTTGGCTCGAGTGTTGACCAAGAATTTTATTGTCTCCAGTAGTGTGGTGGCCTCTATTGAGGAGCTGTTAGAGACCTCAGAAGATGGGGATGATCCAGGATTTATAGTTAATCTGATTTGTAGAAGTGACAAGGTGTCAGAATCTATGAAGAATTAAATAAGACTGATTTCACATTGTTAATCATAAAGTGGTTGGCGTAAGAGGAACGGTAGGTAGCCATTTACTAGAATACTTTATTCAATATAGTCTGTCAATGGTGAGATGAAAGTTAATTTAGGTATTATCACATGATTCTCTTCTTCATAATACATTCTGTTGGGTTTCTACCTCAACTCGTGGGAGGGAAGGCATCAGTCAACTAGAAGTCATAGTTGCTAGTGAAGGGTTGTGGTGACTTGATACAATGGATGGTCTCCTAATCTAGTGCTTTCACATTAGCCTACTATCTACTCAGACTCTAATATTTTAACCAGTTTTAAACTTTTTAGAGAAATATTATTAGCCTTAATGATTCTTAAAGGTTGTTTGTGCTATTGTTATTCTTAAGAAGACAAAATTTAGAAAGTGGAAGGTAACTATCTAAGAGTGATTTAAGACCTATTTATTGGTTTAAAATCCTTTAAGGATTCATATGCCTTGGTATGAAAATTAAGTCCTAACATCTTAAGTTCTTGATCTTATAAATCTTACGAATATTTTAATTTGAATTAGTTAGGTACATATTATACTTAGGTTTGATCCTATAAGGTTTATAAATGCTTACTTAGTTACTCATTTATCCTAAGTTCCTACTTACTTAAGTTCTATTACTGTGACAACATTTTCTATGACGACCGGGGATCGAAGTTCGAGAGTCTTTAAAGAACAATTCATCTCAAATGAAAATATATGTATACATCTTTATGACATAATAAAATAAAATAATAATTCACAATCCTTTTATACATATAGCCAAAACATATATGAAAAGTTACAACAGCTTGAATTTTTACAAAATAAAAAATAAAATATCTGCATTCTTCTTGCTTCTTTAAATTCTTCTTCTTTTAATTTGGCAGATCTTCTAAGTTCTTTAATTATCAAAACCTAAAAAATTCAGTTTACCAGTCAGGTAGGAGTACGCAAATTGTTCTTATAAGAATAAATCTAGCATCCTATAATAGGTATGAATCACATATGAAAATGACTGAAAATAAAACTGCAAGTAAGCAATTTCCAAATGCAATTTCTGCCCTGCAAAATAGCTGTGAAAATCAACATATAACATATATGAAATAAATTTTATCAAAAGCATTTGTAACAATAAGTCGAGTCCGGAGACCCCTAAGCCCAAATGGGTAAACCCATAGGCATAATCTGTAGGAAGCTTATCTCGCCACCCGTCGGTAGCTTACTCAAAATAGGAACTGATGGTGTGTCTTTCCTCTGGATTTGCCTACTTCCTACAAGAGGCTAAATCCCTCCATATAACTCTTAGGGGCTTGCTAGCTAGCCCAATCTGTACAGATTTCAGTTTTGCATTCCACCCTCCAAAGACAAACACCACAATATATATATAAATTCTTTTTGTTACATGCTTTTTGATATAATTCTTTTGCAGATTAAAATACGGTAAGCAGTGCAAATAATACTCAAATGGAAAAATGGCTCAAATAAGAATACTGAAATAAGACTTATAAGTAAATTTGCGTACCTGATTATTTTGATAAAATCAACCAAATTTAATTTCTTTGATCTGCCAAAATAATGAAATTTATTAATTTAATGTTTTCATTATGATTTATAGTATTATGATTATAAAATGATTTATCTTATTTTATTAGAATTATTAAGTTATATAATTATTTATGCCTTATAAGGTCAAATTGGGAATTTGACCTTATAAGGGCATTTTAGTAATTTTACCCTTAATATAATACAAATTTTATGTTAGTTTATTGAAGATTATGTTCTAAGGTTTCTATAGGGTCCAAATTTATCGAATTCTGATATGATTTGGTTAAGTTATAGCTATTCTAATTTGGAGGATTTTATAATTAGGGTTTATTATAATTAGAGAGTGATTAGTGATTTTAGTCTAATAATATATTTAGGTTCTAATTTACTTTATGAATCATTTAAAACTAAAATTACTTAATTTAGATTATTATAATTGCTAATATTCATTAATCAAGTTTTAGAGTTATTAGGTTTAATTAGGAGATCTAACTATTGGATCCTAAATATTTTTGCAGTTTACTAAAATTTAGGTTCTTCTGATCTAAATAGATATTTGGATCATCTAATTTGGAGTTAAATTGACTAACTTATGGCTATTTGAAGTTTCTAGGTTTGAAGGCTTAATTAAGATTAGGTTCTAATTGTGATTAGTCTTAATTTAATTCCAATACTAAAATTAACACTACTAAAATATTCCTTATATTTTTCTGGTTATTTTGGTATATTTAATTTGTATAATTTGTTAAATAATTTAGGAGTTATGCATTCTTAAAGTTTTAGGATTTTATGAATTAATTTAGAAATATTTATTTTCTATTATTTATTTTATTTTATCTGTTTTAATTAATTTGTTAAATATTATATTTTCTGATTATTTATTATTATTATTTAATATGATTAATTTATTTAAAAATTAATTATTCTTATTTTTTTATTTATGAACATATATATTAATTATTGTATCATATTTATTTAACTAATTAAAATTTTATCTAATAATATTATATTTTCTGTTTATTATTTTAATTTGATATTTATGTTATATTATAAATTTATCTGTTTACATTTTTATTTATATAATTTATTAATATTTTATATTTATATTTTCTTTTTCTGTTAAATATTTTTATCTATAAAAATATTACTTTTTCGTATTTATTTAATTTATTTTATTTGTAATATATATATATATATATACACGTATATATTATTATTATTTTAAATATTATTTATTAAAATAATATTATATTTATTAAATTTTCTGTTATGATTATTATATTTATTTATATATATAATAATAATTACTAATTTATGTATTTATATTATTTTTATTTAATTCTTTTATGTAGGACAAGATGTCTGGCGGGCTCCACGTCCATGTGGCGCTCCACCATTCACCGAGGAGCAGAAGGTGGGCCCCACGCAACAGTCATCTGTCTTCTAGAAGAGCCATGTGGCATCTTCTTATTCGTGCAGCAGCTGGCGTGGGTCCCGCGATGGAAGAGATAAGCGGCCGGCTGGTTCAGCTAGACCGGTTAGACCGGTCTAAAAATGAACCGGTCTATTAATATTAATCTAATATTTATTTAAGATTAAACAAATTCTAATCGGACGATCAAGATTAATTCTGATCGACGGTTTTGATTCATTCGTCTCTTCGCTTTCTCCTTCGTTTATACCGACGAACCCTAATCGCGATCGGACGACAGACGGCACGATCGATCGAAGTTTGATTCGATCGATCGAGCTTACACGTTTATGCATTCAGTTAGATAAAGTGTTAATAACGCTCAAGCAAATCGAAGGAGGTACAAGAAACGAGTACCTTAGGGTTCTTAGGACTTTTCAAACGCCTGATTTTAGAACATCTAATACTTAATGGATTCTTTGGAAGCAAGAATGAGATGATATGAATCGAAGAAGAGGATTTAAGGACAGGATAAGCAGTGAAATTGCTAGATGGAAGCATTCTGGTGATCGTGTGTCGTGCCTGAGGGACGCGTGCCCTAATCGCGGAGAAGATGATCTTCAGCCGTCTGATCGAGCGATCAGACGGCACAGGTAATCCGTCCAAACGAACGAAAAATTAAATATAAAAATGACGGCATTACAGCTTTGAGCGACGGCGCCGTTTCGAATTAATTAAATATTAATTATTTTAATCAATTTAATTAATTAAACTTAATTTAATAAATATTTTCCAAAAATTTTAAAAAATATCAATCCTAGCTAATTGAGGGCTTCTGAACACAATGGCGCACTCGAATGTTCGATCCGATGAGTATTGAATTATTCGAATTTTTTTAGGTATTTAAATAATATTAAAATATTTATCTAAAAATTAACGACTTCCAAATGCGTTCAAAACTTCACCCCTAGCTAATTTGGGGGTGGTGAACGCAATGGTGAAGTTAGATTTTCAATATGAGGTCAAAATTATTTAAATATCAATAAATAATTGAGAATGAAATTTTTGGTATTTTACATTTTCTATTTCTATACTCTTATTATTCTGAGCTCATGATTATGGTGCTTTTGATGTAACTCAAGTATTTAGTTAGTGACTGATTGGCAGAAGAGTCATCCATTAGGTAGAGTGAAATACAAATTCCAATTTGACACCTTATGGGATTCTCTTATACCAACTGTGGCGCCCCACCCACTGACCAGCAGGATTAGACCCAAGGGGTGGGATGCCACTCTGGCAAATCCCTCACTTGTCATTGGATTATGTAAAATCCTCAATCCACTAATAAGAGCAGGACGTGCACAGAATGAATATAAGAAACAATCACTAAAATCTAACATACATACATAGTGCAGAAGCAAAAAGAAATAAATATTACATCAATTCACCATATATTAACTAAGAAAACTAAAATATAGCTCAGTAAATAATAAAGTGCAGAAAGTAAATACAATCACAGAACTTATATTATCATATTATTTTAATTAAGGCTAATAAAAGGCTAAAATTGGAAATATCACTCGTCCTCACAATAAAGAAAAATGTAGCTAAATATCCTCTGCTCAAAGCTGTTGTGCCTCCTCTAAGTAAGGCTCCTCCTCCAGCACAGGATCCTCAAACTACTCAAGATCTGATATTGTCGGTTTCACAATGCTAGGGCCCCAGTCAATAAAGGAAAAATCTTATTACACAAAATATCTAAATACATTTTAGACAAATAATTTATTAGGTATTTATTAATATCACCATTTTACTCTAAACAAAATAAAGTATTTATCAAGCATGGGAGAAAGTAACAAAAAGGAAAACATGATAGTTATAAATGTAATATTTATAATTAAATAAGAATTGAGGCAAAAGCATAGCTCAAGTAAACTAAATAAGGTAGGGCATACATATATAATGCAGTAAGTAAAAGTACTGAAAGAAATGTCTAAACTTATATATGCTAATGATTGTATGACATATGCTAATCTAAAATATTAATTTAAAAATAGTACATATAATAAGTAGTAAAATCTAGCATCCTATATATGCATCTATTGAAGTAAGCAAGTAGAATAGGAAAAATATAGCTAACTGAAATAAAATGCATCAACAACATAGAAAATAGTAAGCTGAACTAAAAGGAACATATAACTGCCATGTCAGAAAGAATTGGCCAATGTGGCCCAATATATTCCCATAGCCTTTTTGGGCTAGGCAGACATAATATAATAATATAGTACAGTATGACTGAAGAGGTTGATAATACTATACAAATATCTATTAGTTATTTTACTTTTGCTTCTGTGGATTATTTTAGAAACAGATGAGGAGTCAATCACATCTGCAAGACTAAACGAGACCCAAGCTTAACACACACTCCTCAATGAGTAATGTTAAGCAACCTGATCTCTCCTTTACCTCTGTCCATTGGAGTAAGGTACCATAATCCACTATGAACTTAACCCAATGAAATGAATTTTTGTTTCTGTGAATAGTTTTTGAAATAGCTGAAGAGTAAAGCACGTCTGCAGGATTATACGGGTTCCAAGCTTAACACACACTCCTCAATGAGTAATGTTAAGCCTCCTTATTTCTCCTTACCCCTGTCCATTGGTGTAAATGTACACCATAATTCACCATGAACTAAACCCAAATGCAAATGTTTTCCTAATATTTTATGTTTTCATTTTCATGCAACAATATTTTCTTATATGATATGTCCAAGGGAAACACGCACAAAGTTCAAGGAATACATAGCACAAAAATTAAGTAGTTAGCAAGGGACTCTGCTAAGCATGGTAATACCATTTGTTGTCTAATTTAAATATTCTAACTATTTGAAATTACATAAGTTCAGGATCTTCAATTCCTACTATCAAGTGTAAGTTAGAAGTATGCCCTTATAGGTTACAAAATATTAGGACTAGCTAGGTCCTAATATGCTTAATCAATGTCAATTATAAGAAATAATCATGATTTAGTTTATGAATTCAGACGTTCTAAACTATTAACTAACAAAAGTCTACAAACTAGAGATTATGGATTTAACACTACGAGATTGGGCTAAATCACATAATCCCAAAGGTAAGACCTAAGATTTAGTTTCAATCTAAATATGATCTATTGATTAAGGGAAATCCTATTAAATGAAGTCAAACATAATAGGATGAATCTCCTATCCTGAATATAGGGCTAAAATTTAAAATAATCAAATTAATTTGAAAAATATAAAAATTTATAAAACTAAGGATTCATTTATTAAATAGCCCACTTATCTAATAAATGAAATCTAGCCTATGAACTAGTCCTAGTGCTAGGGATAACCTTAATGTGAGGTGTAAAATCCTAAAAAAAGACTAAGAGATAATTTATGTAATTTAACTATCTTGACCTAATAATAGATTTTAACACTTAGAATGACTCTATTATAATTTTATTATTAGTTTTAGTGGCTTAGAAGATAATCTAAGGCTTAAAGACACTTAACCTAAATTTTGGGCAAAATGACCATTTTGCCCCTACTTAAGGGTCCAACAAAAAAGCTAACTTTTCAATTAATGTTCTAAATTAAAATTTCTTTTTGCCAAATGATTTCTTACTATCTAACTTGAAGATATACAGTAAGTACGCTTAATTTGGATAAAAAATGGGTCATATAGGTCCAAATTAAAAATTTTAACTTAAGGAGCATTTTAATAGTTTATACTTAATGAAATCTAAATTTTTGTACAGTTTACTATTGGTTATTGTTCAAGGATTCCATTGAGTCTAAGAACACTACATTCTGATGTCAAATGACTAAGTTATAGCTATTTCCATTTTTAAGGGCAATTCAGTAATTTTGTCGATCAACGGAGAAAAACCAAACTTTTTCATTTGAGGTCCAAATTCAGCAAACTCCATTTTTATAGCTTTCCTATAATATAATGAGTGTGTTGACAGAGAGTAAACCCAATTTGGACTTCAAATGGTCAAGTTATGACCTAACTAGGGTTATGAGTATTTTGGTCATTTCTAATTTCTTAGGTTTCAGATCCTAAATATTATTTCAGTTTATTGATGACACTAAGCTTCTAAGCTAATTAGCACTTTGAATTTCTGAATTTGGAGTTGAATTGACCAAGTTATGGTCAATTGAAGTCTAAGGGCATTTTGATCATTTTTAGGATAGGATCCCAAATATTACTTTTCAAATTAAGCTCCAAATAGTGTAATTAATACTTCTATAGTGTTGGGACTATTTTCCTAAGCGTTTTAAGACCCATATTGACTATGTTTGGACTAGTAGGTTAAAAGTTATGAGGATTTGATTATGTCCTAAAATGTCACTACTTTATACGTACCCCGAAACAAATTTTTGAATTAGGCCATTTGATTCCTTTTAATTTTCTGAGTAAAATGAGACCTCTATTGACTATGTTTGGATCATTGAACAAAAAGTTATTAAAATTTTAAAATTTTGAATTAAATAATTTAAATTAATTAGATTTTTGTATTTGAATCATATAAATTTACTAATTGAATTACAGGTTAATTTAATTGAATTAAATAATTAAATTTAATTTTCTAAATTAAATTAATTTATTTAACCTATTGTTATTAAATTAATCACTGTTAAGTATTTAAGTTAGTTTAACTTCTGTTAACATTTAACTAACTCTAATTAACTGATGATTAATACTAATTAATCCACTATTAACATTAATTAACTAATTAATTAATCAGCTAATAGCTTATTAGTATAAATAATTATATTTATAATTCTAGATATATATATATATATATATATATATTTATAATTCTCGCGGGGCCCACTAAAACACGTGGCGCGCTTTTACTAGTCGAGTAAAAGCGGCGAACCCCACCGCAGAACTGAATTGGCGCGGCTACCGAAGGAGCGAGCCCCACGAGACGCGCGTCGGGCGCCCATACCCTAGCGGTGCGCCGCGGGCCCCACGGCCCTGCCTCGCGTGGCAGATGACCTGCGGACGGGACTGGCTCGAACGACCCCCCATCTACCTCGCACCCTAGCTCGAGAGGAGGTTGCTAGCGCACGAAATAGCCGGCGCTAGTGGCGGCGACAGGCACCGGCCCGCACTGCTGAGGGTAAGCCTCGACGAGGGCTAGCCACCCGTGCCCGAAACATCGCCTGAGGTGGACGAAGACGCCGGCAAATGCGAACCCTAGTTCTAGGTTTTTTGGCGGAAGGGATTTAACGGTTTATACTGTAGAGGTGGGCTCACATTGCTTCGACCGGCTTCGATCGGACCTGATCACAGCCGATCAATTTCTACATCTACACATGCAATAGGTTTTCGAAAGGATGCGATAAGGAATGAGCGACGAAAAGGAGAGGTAGAGGGGTACCTTGGATGGACGGTGCCGGATGATTGGGGGGCTCGATCGGGACAATCTGCGGCCCCTTAGGTTCGAATACACCAGACGGACAGCTCAAGTGCACGCGGGGTCTTTAGGAGGTCCTAGGCGGAGCAGGAGAGGGCGGATGAGCCCCCGATTAGGAGGCACGAGCGGCTGCGCGACCGCGAGACAGGAGGTGGGCCTCGGGGACGATGCTCGAGAGGCATTCGATCGACGGATCGAACGGCTCAGCTACGTCGTTCGATCGAACGACGGAGGGCTAACGGTACGTGCGTTTAGGCGAACGGAGTTCGGATAATTGGCGGCCGCGGGAATTTAAATAAATAATAATTTAAAATTTAATTTAGATAACTTAATTAATTAATTTTGATTAATTCTAATTTATTAATTAGCTCCCAAAAAAATTTCCAAATATTAACCCCTAGCTAATTGAGGGGTGAGAAACGCAACGGCGAGGTCAGATTTTTGATTCGACGAGTATTTTAATTTCCCAATTTTCGGGGCATTTAAATATTATTAAATATTCGTCAAAATTTTGACGACTCCCGATTGATGCGAAAATATCACCTCTAGCTAATTTGGGGGCAATGAGCGCAATGGCAAGGTCCATTTTTTGATCTAAGGTCTATTTAGACATGTCAAATTTTAAGATTTCTGGATTTTTCAAATAAAATTAGGATTGATCTATTTGACTCCAAATTTGGACTAGGTTTTAGTGGATGACTCATAATGACTTGATTAACACTTAGGATCAAGATAAAGACTGAGATTAGTCATAATTAACTAAGGTAACAACTTGGGTTGTTACAAGTATTCAATGTGTGAATTTTGGCTTGAATCTATTGCCTTCTTAGGCCACGTAGTAGATGCTCAAAGGATTAAAGTAGATCAAAACAAGATCAGCACAATCCAAGAATAGGTGCAACCCAACCAAGTCAGTGATAGAAATCAGAAGCTTCTTAGCTTTGGCTGGTTATTACAGAAGATTTGTGAAAGGCTTTTCTCAAATAGCCTCTCCACTCACCAAACTCACCCAAAAGGCTATACCCTTTGAATCGTCGCCTACTTGTGAAGCAACATTTCAAGCACTAAAAGATGCGCTTACTTCTGCCCCAGTCATATTTCTTCCTAAAAAAGGAGTGAACTAGCAAGTCTATACTGACGCCTCTGGTATACGCTTAGGTTTTGTGTTAACACAGGAAGGAAAGGTCATCGCCTATGCTTCCTGTCAGCTGAAGACTCACGAAAGAAACTATGTCGTCCACGATCTATAATTACTTGCTATAGTGTTTGCCTTAAAGATTTGTTGTCTCTATCTATACGGGATTCGGTGCTCGATTTTCACAGATCACTAGAGTTTGAAGTACATATTCACTCAAAGGGAGTTGAAATGTCGACAGAGAATGTGGTTAGAACTAATAAGCGACTACGACCTTGAAATCCAGTACCACCCTGGAAAGGCAAATATTGTAGCTGATGCTTTGAGCCGTCATACTACTCTTAATGCTCTTATCTCTAAGAGTCTTCTAGAAGAAGAGTTTCGTAAATTGGATATCCAATCAACGCGTAACGACCAGGTGAGTACAATGCTCTCAATGATTAATGTGGAACCCACATTCCATAGAGATGTATCTATTACTTAAAAGAAAGATGATTAGTACCTAAATTTCAAACAAGCCATCGAGAGTGGTCATCGTACCAAAATTCGATTCCATAAAAGTGCCATTTATCAAGGAGATCGCTTATGGATTCTTAAGTCCATGCATCAGGAGGTGCTATTTGAAGGCCATAACTCCAGATATCAGGTTCATCCAAAAAGTTCAAAAATGTACCAAGACCTGAAGTGGCTTCGTTCTTAAGTCAGATATTCAACTCATGTTTTAATCTTGTCTTCTTCTTTCCACTTGATTGATGTTGAGGACGATATCATTCTTATGTGGGGGAGCCTGTAACAATCAAAGTTATTGCCTTAGTCAATTAAGACTAATCTCAGTCTTAATCTTGATCCTAAGTGTTATCAAGTCATTGGGAGTCAATCTCTGAGACCCAGTCCAAATTAGGAGTCAAATGGATCGAATCCTGATTGTTGGAAAATCCAGAAACTTTAAAATTTGATCTATCTCAAATGACTCAGATCAAAAAACTAACTTCACCATTTTGCTCATTGCCCCTAAATTAGTTAGAGGTGACGTTTTCGTCTCAATCAGAGGTCGTCAAAATTTTGACGAATATTTTAATAATATTTAAATACCCCGAAAATTATAAAAATAAAATACTCGTCAAATCAAAAATCTGACCCAACCATTGTGTTCCTCACCCCTCAATTAGCTAGGGGTGAATATTTGAAAAATTTTCAGTGCTAATCAATTAATTAGATTTAATCAGAATTTAATTAATTAATTAATTGCATTATTTAGATTAATTTTTATATTTTTATTTTTTTAGCGAAATGGCATTGTCTTCTATTTCCCTCACACCATTCCTTGCGTCTGATGCCATCTCTATTCCACGTTAGCTTGATCGCGCGATCTAAGCCGTTCGATCAGGACGATCGAACGGCTCCCGTAACTCCCCCTTAGTCGTCTTCCCCGTCGATTCCATGCGACTCTCCGCCGCTAGCCGCGCCAATCTGGCGCCTTCGTGGCCTCGAGGTCTCCGTCGGGGGACTGTTAAGGTCTAATCATCGTCAGGACTCGCTCGCTTTGCGATCGAGAGCTCGAGCCACCGACTGATAGCGCTAAGTCCTGTCGTAGCCGTTTGCTAGGTTCACTTTCATTCCCCGTTTCTTCAATCAAAATTTGCAATGTATCCACATGAATCTCTATTTCATGCTTTAGATTAGATCTTGAATGGAGTCGATCGATCGAAACATGTTTCGATCGATCCAATTCCCCGAAAATTATACAGTACTTACCGTTAGGTTTAGATTCACCCCACCCCTGAGCCTAGGGTTAGCTTCCGCCGGCGTGTCCTTCCACCTCCGGCCTCGTTTCCGCCCGCAGTGGCTAGCCCTCATCGAGGCTGACTCGGCGGCATGCGGTTTGTGCTCGGGCACCGCTGGGAGGACCGACAAAAGCCGTGCCCTAAGCCCCTAGCCTCGGTCCGAGGCGGGGAAGGCGAAGCGGCTCGAGTCGGGTTGGGTCGACCCGAGCCCGACTAGTATTCCTGTGGGTCGATCCGCGTCAGTGGCCATGCGTTCAATGCGGGGCCCGCAGCGCCACCAAGCACCCATCGGATGTGACGCGTGGCAGCGAGGCCCACCTCCTGTCTCGCGGTCAGCTCGGCTAACGCACTGTGGGGCCCGCGGCCAGCCCACAACCTCTTGCATGCCGACGCAGGGCATGGTGGGGCCCGCGGCAGTCCGCAGCCCAATCTCGTGTCGCCACGTGGCAGGGTGGGACCCATAGAGGTCAAATCCTGCAGTAATAATTAATTATATATATATATATATATATATAGCTGTTAGCAAAATTATTAGATTTAAATTAAGAGTAGTTAGCAATTAATTAATACTAGGTTAACTGTTAATCAGAAGACTAGTTAGGTTAAATTAAATAATAATTAAATAGTAGGATAATTATTAAATAGTATTAATTATAATTAATTAATACTAAACCTAAAACTAATAATAAATAATATAATTAATGAGTTAATTAAATTATTAATGGAATAATATGTTAATTATTATTTATTAATGCTAATTCTAATTAGAAAGAAAATTAATATTTAAGTATATAATAATTCAAATTAATTAATTAAATAATAAATACAGTAAAATTATTATAGCTATAGGAATGAATAGTAAATTATTTTAATTTGAGTAAATGAATAGTAAAATTTATATAATTTAATTTATTTAATTCAAAACCTTAAAGTTTAATAACTTTTTATAGGATAATCCAAACATAGTCAATATTTTACTCAAAAAAAATAAAAGGAATCAAATGGTATAAGTCAAAAATTCATTTCGGGGTACTATAACGTAGTGATATTTATAGGACCTAAACAAACTCTCTTAACTTTTAACTTAGCCATCCAAATATAGGCAATATGAGTCTTAAAATACTCAAGAGAATAGTCCCAACACTATAGAGTATTAGTTTTCCTATTTGGAGCTTAGTTTGAAAAGTAACATTTAGGACTCTACCTTAAAAATGATCAAAATGCCCCTAGTATTCAATTGACCATAACTTGGTCAATTTAACTCTAAATTCAGAAATTCAAAGTGCTAACTAGCTTAGAATTTTGGTATCATTAATAAATTAAAATAATATTTAGGATCTAAAACCTAGAAAATTAAAAATGACCAAAATACTCCTAATCCTAGTTAGGTTATACTGTGACCATTTGAAGTCCAATTTAGTTTACTCCATGTCAACATGATGAATCCATAAATTAAATCTAAAATAAAGAAAATTTTCATTTATTTTTGATTTTAAAGCTACTTCCTTAATCAAATTCTGTGTATCTTTTCAGGAAAAGGCATATCCAAGGAATTCCGAGTCATTGGTGCAAATTTCCAGATTTTTTCAAAGAAAACCATTGTCGCGCGCTGCAATGGGTCATTTTGTAAATTTAGGCACTGTCGCACGCTGCAGCAGTTCATTTTGCGAACCGCGAGTGAGATAGTGCGCTGCAGCTATTCAATTTGTTAACAGCGGGCGTGCTCGCACGCTGCAGCGGTTCAGCTTGCTGACCGGGCGCGCGGTAGCGCACTACAGCAAAGAAATTTGCGAATTGCTGGTGCTACCGTGCGCTGCAGTGGTTCAGTTTGCAAATAATAGCACCACAGTGCACGCAGTGGGCCTCTTTGCAAAACCATGTCCGCCATAGCACGCTATAGCGACCCGCCGCTATTTTCTCCGGCATAAGCATTTAATGCAGTTGGGACAAGACCTCCAACAAGCATCTTATCTCCAACCATCATTCTCTTTGCAGCTGCTATGTTTTTTAAATGAAAAGAGGCTTATGAGGTGATGTAATAGCTAAAACAAATGAAAGAATTAGTCACCTCATCCATCAAGTGGTTTTTTCCATCATTACTCAGATTTTTAAAGGAATGTGCTGGTTTTTGGATTTGGAGAATGAAAAGGCAGTGTTCATCTATAAATATCTCTTCTCTTGATTAGAGAAGGGTTCCAATTTTTGCTCAATTCAACTAAGTAAGGAAAAGGGCTGCATAGTGGAAGAGAGGAACTCCCCAAGGGTGGAAGAGCTCATTTTGCTAAGGGGAAGGAGAAGAAATGCAGCACTAGCGACCTAAGAGAGGAACTTCAAGCAAGGAAAAAGAGTGTCCGGAGAACTTCTAAGGAACGTTCCTAGTATCTTTTAAACCCTTATTTTGTAATTTCTTTTCTTAGTTGATCATGAAAGGGTCTTTATCCATGTATGTGTTCTTTTTCATCTCTTTTGTAATGGAGAGCTAAATCTCTCTTGGGTAGGATTGGGGTAATCCCATATATTTGATAGTTACTTTCATTTTTATGAAGTTTTTCTCAAGTATTAATATATGTTATGAACTTAATGCCTTGCTCAAAAAATGCTTAATATCATTTTAGTCTTGATTGTGAATCAAAGGAAATGGACTAATGAACTCAAGAACGAAAGTGTCTTGTGCTCCATAGCTCACCTTGGGTCAGATGCTAGATCTATGAGTGTATGAGAGCTTAGAACTATGTAAGAAAGTTCTTGAGCTTAGTGCACCTTAATCTAAGCTCAACTAAAATGTTGCTGCGTGTGATGCTAAGACCCACTAATTGAGCTCCTTAGCTCAACATAATTGAAGGAGGGAAAGAAGTAGTTGTGTGCTCATGAATGAGGTGACATAGTCATTGAGCCCAATATATTAAATCCCTTATTTCAACTATGTGCGATGAGAGTGACGCTTTTAGTGGAATCAATGCTTATAATATTTTAAAAATTAAATAATCCTCATCTCCTTGATCAAGAAATAAGATGAAAACTACAAACCTAAAATCTTATAAGAATCTTTGTACCAAAATAGAACCGACTGTGTGTTCATTTTGTGCACAAGGTTTGAACTTGTGAATCCTTATGATAAAACTCAAGGAAGAATAATGTGCACTTGATTTAAATCTGAGTAAATAAAAGATATATGCTTGAAGAATTATCATGCATAAGTGACTTATCATGACATGTGGGATGAACCCAACTCTTCTCTTTCTTTTATCTGACTTATTTTCTACTTAATGATTGTTGTGCTTGATCTAGAACCAACTAAAACCAAATACTCATAGCATAAACATTAGTGAGAATAGATACACCTTAGTAACAAAACATCCAATTCTCTGTGATTTGATAAATATCAGAAACTCACACTTTCCACTTATTACTTCAAACCACAAACACTTGCGTGCAAGCGCAGACGTGTATTTACAGTCTGTCAAATTTTTGGCGCCGTTGCCGGGGAATTGGAATTTGTTTCGTGTTAAAGATAATCTATAAGTAACTAGTGATTTAAGCATTTCCTTGCATATACTTTTAGTTTTTAATTTTTTTAATTATAGGCACTAACATCTTACTATTCTATTTTTTTTCTATTTTTTTATTTTTTTTAAATTTCTGAACATTATTTCTAAATTTGTTCTTAATAGCCTAATTATTGTAGTGTATGAGTAGAAGAGTTTGCATGAATTATCTGTTTGACCCAAAAATTGAAAGAAACTACTTGCAGGCTAGGAGAGAACAAAATTTTTTGAACCAATAAGTCGTTATGGATAACTATAATAAAAATCTTGGAGAGCCATTAGGATAGCCTAGGGGAAGAGCACTAAGAGATTATACACTACCCACTGTTAGGGGAATCTCCCATACAATTGTAATGCCTAATATAAAAGCCAATAATTTTGAGATCAAACCTTTCACTTTGAGTATGGTTCAAAATAATCAGTTTGGGGGATTGGCCACTAAAGATCCGAACTCACATATTTCAACTTTTCTTAAAATATGTGATACCTTCAGATTTAATGGCATCTCTGAAGACGTAGTTAAATTATGGCTTTTCCTATTTTTCTTGCGAGATAGAGCCAAGAGTTGGCTCAGTTCTCTTCCAAATAATTTAATCCGGACGTGAGATGATTTGGCTAAAAAATTCTTAGTCAAACAATTCACTCCGGCAAAAACCGCTCGGTTGAGAATTGAGATAACCAACTTCACTCAGTTGGAAGGTGAGAAACTATATGACGGATGGGACCGATTTAAAGAATACCTAAGATGTTGCCCACATCATGGGTTTCCCTTGTGGATACAAGTGCAAGCCTTCTACAATGGTTTGAATGCTCCTACAAGGACACTCATTGATGCAGCCACCAGCGGCTCTATTAGTGATAAAACCCAAGAGGAAGCTTACGACCTCTTGGAAGAAATGGCTAAAAATGCAAATCAATGGCCTTCTGAAAGGCTAAAAAAAGAATCTATAAAGGTAAATGAGTCCAGCCAAATAATGGCATTACAGCAAGAGATACATGCCTTGAATGAGAAAATCGAAAGAATGAATATTAATGTTGTTCTGGAGGTACATTGTGAGTTATGCAGAGGTAGGCATAATAGTGAATAATAATGAAAGTTGCAATTTAAATAACCCCTTTGTACAAACAAATACTGAACAAGCCAATTACCTAAGAAACAACAACTCAATGAACAACCCTTACTCCAATACCTACAACCTAGGGTGGAAAAACCACCCTAATTTCTTATGGAGTAACAATAATAATAATGGAAATCAATATGGGGAAAGTTCATCAAACCAACAAGGCGTAAATAATGCAAATAATAATAACAATCATCACCCAAATTTAGAAAGAGCTTTTAACTCCTTCAAGGCTGAAATGATCTAATTCATGCACCACACCGAAGCCACTATCACTCACCACAATGCCTCTATCCAAGGGATATAAGCCTCCCTTAGGAACATTAAAACCCAACTGGGGCAGATCTCCAAGCAGCTGACCATACAGTAGCAAGGGGCCCTACCCAATTCCACTGAAGTAAACCCTAGGGAGCTGGTTAGTGTAATTCATTCGGAAGAGGTGCATGGGAGAGCTAATACTAAAAAAATGAGTGCAATAGATGATGAGTTAGAGGCACAGGAAGGAGAAAGGAGCACAGATTGTGAGAAGCTCACAGCTCAAAAATGTGAAGACCCTAGGAGATTGAGCATTCCATGCATAATTAGAAACAAAATATTTTTAGATCCCTTTTGTCATCTTGGTGCTTCGGTCAACGTTATGCCCTACCACATTTATGAACATCTGAAGGTAGTAGGAATGGAATACATCTCCATGATTATAGAGTTTGCCAATCTAGAATCCCTTACCCCTCTTGGTATGGTAAAGAATATTGTAGTCGAATTGGGAAGTTTTATCGTTCCTACCGATTTTGTGGTGTGTGAGTGGGACCGATGGAATAAGAATTCCACGATCATTTTCGGGCGACATTTTCTGATGAGTATAAAAGCTGTTATTGATATAGGCCGCGGGGTAATGAGTGTAAAAGTCAAAGGAAAAACTGAATTAATTGACCTTAAATCTTCCATCTTTAAACAAAGAGAGATGGAAGAAGAGGTGAGAAAAAAATAAAGAGAAGAAAGATTATGGGTAGATGATGTTCTTGAAGAC
This sequence comes from Gastrodia elata, assembly GCA_016760335.1. Taxonomy (NCBI): domain Eukaryota; kingdom Viridiplantae; phylum Streptophyta; class Magnoliopsida; order Asparagales; family Orchidaceae; genus Gastrodia; species Gastrodia elata. The sequence goes on along the minus strand of CM028678.1, from coordinate 26,803,728 downwards.
TAATGTTAGAAGAGAAAAATTCTGATAATAGCTCGACTCCTTCCTCGGAATAGGGGAGCAATGAAGGAGTAAGAAAAATGAAAATAAGAAGAGGAAAAAGAAAGAAGAAGACTCCCCTAAGCTTGAACTCGAAGGAGTGGATCCGATGAGGTAAGGAAGAAAGGGCGAGGGTTCGAGCCACCGTGAGGATTATGCTCACTCTAGCATCCTTAGCTTATGGAAGAAGAAACCTCCAAATCCAATAAGTTGATCATTAGTGAGTCTAGCTAAAGATATTAAATTAAACACTTATTGGGAGGCAACCCAATCCAAAAAAAAAAAAAAAAAAAAAAAATTGCGGCGGTGCAGCGGGAATACCGCACCGCAGCGGAAATTCCACTAAAGCACGCTGCAACGGCTTGCTCCAGCTGCAGAAAATTGTTCACTGCCTTGGGAACCATGCAGTCAAAAAGTCATGAAATTTGGGTTCCCCATGCAGTCAAAAGGTGGGCTGAAAAAGCTGCCCCCCCCCCTTTTCACATGGATCATCACATTTATGGTATGGGAAAGACCCATTGACCATACTCTCTTGCCTTGGATTTTCTTGGCTATATAAGGGAGGCAATGGGGGGGGGTTATCCTTGTACCTTCTAAGTTTTCTCACTTCCTAAACAAACTCTTGCTCCCCACTAGCTACTTCACCATGTCATTCGGCAAGAAGGCAATTCCTAGAAGGGAGGCCAAAGTTCTTCTTTTGGTGGAATCTTTAACAAAAAAAGGTTCTCTTTCTGTGGAAGCTGAGCACTAATTCTACTCCATAACTTCTCAGTGGAAGTTAATTCTGGAAAAGAGCTTCAGAGGCTACTTGCCCGTTCCTGTGGAGCAAATTGACCCCCGGGAATGGAGGGAGATGGTGATGAAGAGATCTCCCACATACCCATCTATAGTATAGAAGATTTATGCAAATGCTATTGATGCGACTGGATAGAGGATTTTCTACAGAGGTAGGGGTGTCACCCTTGGGATTGCTCAAATCGAGCAATTCAATGGGCTTGAGGAGGTAAGTTCTTGCTCTTACCTTGAACTCTTGGAGTGTCACCAAGACCCCATTGAACTCATTACAGAACTCATCCATGAGGACACCGACTGGGAGGGAGGATTACCTAACATTCCTCATTCTGAATTAATAGATACGAGTAGTGCATGGCTGGTTTTCATTTCCAACTTTGTCATGCCTACGAGTCACTTGACTAAAGTGACCTGTGCCCGAGCACTCCTCTTGTGCTCATTGGTTAGGCCGGGCAAGATTCGTATATCGAGTATTATTTTTGAGCAACTCTTGAAGGCTCACAAGAGACCCCACGCTGCATTAGCCTTTGGGTCTTTGATATCAGGGATTTGCGAGGCCCAAGGGGTAAAAATCCTCTCCTCTGACACCATCGTTTTCTCGGCACCGCCATTAATCCCTTAAATCTGAATGCTCGGGCAAATGAACAGAAGCTGCCCAAGAAAAGGAGGGGCGAGCAAGGGGAAACGTCTGCTCCGACCAACCAAACTCTCACCAACAAGCTGCTGCTGCGTCTGCACAATCAGCAGACCAATCTTAGCAAGGCCTTGGCCACCGACATGCGGTTCTTTAAACAAGAACTCATTCAGCAGCGCCAGTTTTAGTCGGAGTTTCACGATGCCCTCGGGATGATGTTCGAGGATTGGAGCTTGCAAGGTGGACCGGACCCTTCCGTGTTGCCAAGACCACCCATTGGTGCCCCCATTCCGGACTCACGCTACCCTTGCGAATCCGCATACGTGGAAGAAGTGGAGGAGGAGGAAACTGAAAAATAAATAGGTTGTATTTTTCTTTTTATTTTTTTTGTTGTATTAGTTATTTTTCATTGTACTTTTCATTTTGTGTGTTTTATTTGAGATCTTAATTTATGAACTCTCATATTCCCTAATTTTCTAGTACATAAAAATGATAAAGTTTTTTGAGTTTTTAATGAAATGAAAGTCACAAAATATCGATAAAGAAAATGATATAAAGTAAAAGGATTATTAATAAAAAGAGATCAAATGCATTGATAGCATTAAAACATTTTAACTAAGGAAAGAATTAAAGTTAATCTAATCTCTAAAAATTTAAATCATACTATGAACTAAGTGTGGGGGAAAGCTTGGACTAAGACTAGAGATTTTGGTGAGTACTCTAAAAGAGTGTGCTAGGCTCCCGTAGGACTTCATGATCACAAAGAGATGAATTGGGGATGAATAAAAGTATCTCTTCCTAAGAATGAAAAAAAAATATAAAAAAGGGATGATGAAAAATATCTCTCCCAATTGAAAGAAATAAAAATGGACAATAAAAAATATCTCTCCTTTAATCTATTAATCTTTGTGATTCATAAGAAGAGGCACATATGGCACAAAACTCTAGAGTATTTCACTACCACTCTAGTCTAGGTTTTCTATAGAACCTTTCTCATTACCTAGTAATATGCATAAAAATCAAATACTTGGAGATTAACTGATCAATGTCTTGCTTCATAGCCAAGGTTAGAATATCTAATGCCAAATGCCTTGGATCACTTCAGTTAAGCACAAGTTTTGATTTACATATCAAAATCTAAATTGAAATCTTTTGTTGACTATCATACCTAAAAAACAAAAAAATACTATTTTAAGCTTACTCGAGGATGAGCAAGAAGCTAAGTGTGGGGGTATGATGAATTCATAAATTATATCTAAAATAAAGGAAAATTTCATTCATTTCTGATTTTAGAGCTAATTCCTTAATCAAATTATGTGTATCTTTTCAGGAAAAAAGCATATCCAAGGAATTTTGAGTCATTGGTGTAACTTTCCAAATTTTTTCAAAGTAAACCACTGCCGCCCGCTGCAGCGCGCTGCAGCGGCTCATTTTGCAAATTTAGGCGCTGTCATGCACTGCAGCGGTTCAGTTTGCGAACCGCGGGCGCGGTCGTGCACTGCAGCAGTTCAGTTTGCTAACCACGGGCACGATCGCGCGCTGTAGTGGATTATCTTGCTGACAGGCACGCGGTAGCGCGCCGCAGCGAAGCGGTTTGCGAATTGCTGGCGCTATCGTGCGCTGCAGTGGTTTAGTTTGCAAATACTAGCGCCACGGCGCGCTACAATGGGCCTCTTTACAAAAAAATGGATGCGATAGCGCGCTGCAGCGACCCTCTTTGCAAAACTGTGTCCGCCATAGCGCGCTGCAGTGGCCCGCTGTAATTTTCTCTGGCAAAAGCATTTAATGCGGCTGGGACAAGTCCTCCAACTAGCATCTTGCCTCCAACCATCATTCCCTCTGTAGCTGCTACATTTCTTAAATGGAAAAGAGGCTTATGAGGTGATGTAATGGCTAAAACAAATGAAAGAACTGGTCACCTCATCCATCAAGTGTTTTTTTGCCATCATTGCTCATATTTTTAAAAGAACGTGCTGGTTTTTGGATTTGGAGAATGAAGAGGCAGCCTTCATCTATAAATACCTCTTCTCTTGATTAGAGAAGGGTTCCAATTTTTGTTCAATTCAACTAAGTAAGGAAGAGGGCTGCATAGTGGAAGAGAAGAACTCCCCAAGGGTGGAAGAGCTCATTTTGCTAAAGGGAAGGAGAAGAAAGGCAGCACTAGCGACCTAAGAGAGGAACTTCAAGCAAGGAGAAAAAGAGTCCGGACAACATCCAAGCAACGTTCCTAGTATCTTCTAAACCTTATTTTGTAATTTCTTTTCTTAGTTGATCATGAAAGGGTCTTTATCCATGTATGTGTTCTTTTTCATCCCTTTTGTAATGGAGAGCTAAATCTCCTTTGGGGAGGGTTGGGGTAATCCCATATATTTGATAGTTACTTTCATTGGTTTGAAGTTTTTCTCAAGTATTAATATATGTTATGAACTTAATGCCTTGCTCAAGAAATGCTTAATATCATTTTAGTTTTGAATGTGAATTAAAGAAAATGGACTAATGAACTCAAGAACTAAAGTGTCTTGTGCTCCATAGCTCATCTTGGGTTAGAAGCTAGATCTATGAGTGCATGAGAGCTTAAAACTATATGAGAAAGTTCTTGAGCTTAGTGCACCTTAATCTAAGCTCAACTAAAGTATTGATGCGTATGATGCTAAGACCCCTAATTGAGCTCCTTAGGTCAACATAATTGAGGGAGGGAAAGAAATAATTGTGTGCTCATGAATGAGGTGACATAATCATTGAGCCCAATATATTAAATCCCTCATTTCAACTATGTGCGATGTGAGTGACGCTTTTGGTGGATTCAATGCTTATAGGATCCTAAAAATTAAATAATCCTCATCTTCTTGATCAAGAGATAAGATGAAAACTACAAACCTAAAATCTTATAAGAATCTTTGTGCCAAAATAGAACCGACTGTGTGTTCATTTTGTGCACAAGATTTGAACTTGTGAATCCTTGAGATAAAACTCAAGGAAGAATAATGTGCAGTTGATTTAAATCTGAGTAAATGAAAGATAAACGCTTGAGGAATCATCATGCACAAGTGACTTATCATGATATGTGGGATGAACCCATCTCCTCTTCCTTTTATATGACTTATTTTCTACTTAGTGATTGTTGTGCTTGATCTAGAACCAACTAAAACTGAATACTCATAGCTTAAACATTAGTGAGAATAGATACACCTTAGTAACAAAACATCCAATTCTCTATGGTTCGATAAATCTCGGAAACTCACACTTTCCACTTATTACTTCAGACCACGTACACTTGCGTGCAAGCGCAGACGTATATTTATAGTCTGTGGAAACACACTCAGTATATTACAAGGAAGCTATAGAAATTGAGTTTGCTGATTTTGGACCTCAAATAGAAAATTTCGGTTTTTGTCTCCCACGTTGATCGATAAAATTACCAAATTGCCCATAGAAACTGAAATAGCCATAACTTAGTCATTTGACGTCAGAATGTAGTGTTCTTGGACTCTATGGAATTCTTGAATAGTAACAAACACTAAATTGCATAAACTCTTAGATTATATTAAGTGTAAATTTCAAAAATACTCTTAGGTCAAAATCATTAGTTTGGACCTATAGGACCCATTTCTTGCCTAAATTGAGTGTACTTACTGTCTATCTTCATGTTAAATAGTAAGAAATCATTTGGCAGTATGAAATCTCAACTTGAAGCCCTAATTCAAAAAGTAGCTTTTTGGACCCTAAAGTAGGGGAAAAATGATCATTTTGCCCAAAATTTAGTTTAAGCATCTTTAAACCCTAGATTGTCTTCTAAGTCGATAAAATTAAAGTTATAATAGTAATAGAATCATTCTAAGTATTAAAATCAATTATTAGGTAAAATTTCCTAAATAATCTTTAAGTTTTTTCTTAGGACTTTACACCTCACATTAGGACTACTCCTAAGACTAGGACTAACTCATAGGTTAGAATTTATTCATTGGATAAGTGGGTTATTGATGAATGAATCCTTAGCTTTATTAGTTTCTAGATTTTTATAAATTATTTTGATTATTTTGTCTTTTAACCTTAGATTCAGGATAGGAGATTCATCTTATTAAGTTTGATATGCTTAATAGGATTTACCTTGATCATTAGTTCACAATTAGGTTGAAACCTAGATCTTAAGTCTTACCCCATTTGGATTGTGGGAATAAGACCGATCTTGTGGTGTTTAATCCATAATCTATAGTTTAGTAGATCTTGATCAGATCATTGATAGAACGTCTAAATTCATCAAATTAGGATGTTATGATTTATTGATTTAAAACTTGTAGTCGTGTTTGATTGAATTGGATTAGAACTTGATCAGTAATCCTTTTAACTTATAAGGACGTACTTCTAAGTTACACTTGATAGTAGAAATTAGAGATCCTGAACTTGTGTAACTTGGAATAGTTAGAATGTTTAGATAACAACAGTGTCACCATGTATAAAAGAGTCCCTTGCTTACTTGATTTATTTTGATACTATGTGTTCCATGTATTTTGTGCTTAAGTCCTTGGACATCTCATATAAGAAAACTTTGTGCATGAAATAAAAAATTAGAATAATTAGGATAACAGTTGCCTATTGGTTCAGTATATTATGGTATATTTGGGTGCACATTTATCCTAATGGACAGGGGAAAGGATTAGTAAGGTTGCTTAACATTACTTATTCAGGAGTGTGTGTTAAGCTTGGAACCCGTATAGTCTGGCAGACGTGCTTGACTCCTCAGCTATTTTTGGACGTGTCCATAGAAACAAAAGTAAAATAACTAAAATATTCTGCATGTGTATTTATTGTCTTCTCAGTTCTGCTGCTATTCTTTCTACCCTAGCTCAGAAAGGCTATGTGAATTTCTATCAGCCCTAGCCCTGAAAGGCTTTGGGAATTTCACTGAGCTTGATTGGCCAATTTTTTGATATGGCAATTTTACATACCTATTTCAGTTTTAGCTTACGTTGTACTGTATTATTGATGCATATATCCGTCAGCTATATTTCTATACTTACCTACTCACTTGTACATAATTATAGGATGCTAGACATTACTGCTTACTATATGTACCATGTTCAAACTTACTATTTTTAAATCAGCATATGCCATATGATCATTGGCATGTTTAGAATTAGACTTTACTTTCAGTACTCTTACTTACTACATTATATATGTATATGCACATTTCTTACTTAATTTGCTTGAGGTATACTTTTGCCTCACTTTTTGTTGAGTTATAAATGCTGTATTTATAGCTTATATTGTTCCTTGTACGCTTACTGCACCTATGCTTTTAGTTCACTTTTGTTGTGTTTAAGTATAAAATGGTGACATTAATATTCCCTTCAAAATATTCAGCCTAAAATATACTTAGACAATTATCTAATAAGATTTTCTTTTATTGGCTGGGGCCCTAACATTATAAAACTAATAATTTCAGATTTAGATAGATTTGAGGAGCTAGGTGCTGAGGAAGAGTAGCCATTTATAGGAGAGGAGCACCAGCCAGGAGAGCCAGACATTGTCTAGTTCCTTTTTAGACTTCTATGAGGATGAGAGATTTTATTCAGTCTTTTAAACTATTCATTTAAATGTTGTAATAATACCGGTATTGTGACTATGATTACTTTTCTATACTTTATTATTTGCTGAGCTATAGTACTATCTCTTACTTGATGTATGGTGAATGGATATAATACTTATTTTATTTTGCTTCTGCACTCTGTATGTATGTCTTATTTAGTCACTGATCTTCTTATTTATTCTGTGCATGTCCTTCCCTTATTAGTGGATTGTGGATCTTATCTAACCCAATGATAAGTGAGGGATTTTCTAAAGTGACACTTGATTCCTTAGTCTAATGATTGGGGGCTTAAATAGCGGGGCGCCACAATAGTATAATGAAGTAAGGTAAAATTCAGTCTCAAAGATTGATTATGCTAAGTCATAAGATTATGATAATTCATTCATAATTCATAAGACTATGAGAAATATAATATTAAAGTATTTATCTTATTTAATGTTTTGTTCTACTGATATATTATAGAAGAAATGAGGAATTAAATGTAAACTTAACCATGAGTATCAGGGTTTCACATAACACACTCAATCCCCCTCTATGATATGCATGGTCTCCAGATCACTCCATTGCATGCACTGCATTAAATATTCACCACATAAAACCCCTATGTTTAGTATGTTAAAGTTATATTTAAGCTTATCCATGCCTTAATTAGATTTCTATAGCATCCATTACATCACTTTAAACTAACACTAAAAGTGTGGGTTCAATCGAACCCCTCAAGATCAATTAAGCAATATGATCAATTTAGTTACCCTAAATAATATCTAAAATATTTTGATCTCAGACTTAAGTTATGAATGCATTTTTGAATTCCTCACCCCCAAATTAGCTAGGGGCGAAAGTATGGGAATTTTTGGAAATCATTTAGGCGTAAATTGAGATTAATTTAATTGGGGAAATTGCAATTTAGTGTTTGAATTAATGTATATTTGCATAATTTCCCCTCCAATGGTCGGGATCCGCTGTCAGGACCGCGACAGTTCTGTTGTGGAGCCTCGACAGCGGTTCAGCTTTGTGTCGTATGGATGGCGCCGCACGAATCCTGGCACCTTAAATCTAGCGGTCTAAATCCCGCATTTATGTATAGCCAATCCACCGTTGGATCCATCCTATGATTGAATGGCTATTACCTCTCACATAATCATTCGTTAACAGAAATTAGATTATACCGTCCGCTTCCAACTGAATTGCGCTAAGATGGTCCCGAGCTATTCCCTTACTGTGGATCGTCGTCCCCAGTTTTCCCAACGGACCCCGACAGCTCCTGCTATCTTTACGTGTGTGGCAGTACGAGGGATCTTTCTTGCTCCCCATAATCGCTCAATCCTAATGTTCTGGTGACCTTAACTCCTGGGTTTTGCCCCTCTTGTCACTGGCCCATCCAATTCAAGTTTCGAGTTAGCCATGAGGTTAGCCCAAGCTCCCCTCCATTTCTCCCAGGCTATAAATAGCTTGGAAACTCCTCAAGAGTTTTCTTTGCTAGTTCTGGATCTACTCCTATGTTCTATTTCCCTCTGTTTACCTTGGAGCTCTTATGCAACCTTTCGGTGAACCATCTCCAATCGCAATCCATTATGAGGGTCAAGCTTGGTGTTTAAGCCCCCGATAGCTTTGTCTAAAACTGGGGAACTCATCTGCAATAGCCCCAGCTTCTAGTTCAACCCCTGTCTTTTGTAGTTAGCTAAGCCAGTCCTCCCAATAAGCTAGGTAGCTTTTGCCATGGACTGAGTTGAGTAGGGTCAACTCCTCTTCAATTTTGTTATCAAATGTGTTGCTAATCTAGGCAATTGCAATACAACTCAATTCGTGGCTCTGGGTTAGTCCAATCGATAGTATTGATCAATCAGACTGCTCCGTTTGAAGAGCTTGGAACTTGAGTAGGATCCTGAGGATTTAGACCAACCCCGACTGAGCTAATATAGGGCTTCCATCCTTCTCAGTGTACTGATGGTGAATGGATCATGCCTTAGCCATGGTTATTTCATTGTGAAGAGAATTTCTCCTCACAGTGGAATCCCTAATTATGGATTTAGTCCGATTTGGGGAAGATAGGTCCTCACTGAATTAGACTACCTCGTATTGAATTTTAAGGTTCTATTGATCGATCTTGGTCCCAACAATGTGTGTTGATTATTCTGAGCTGTCGGCAAGGCACGAGGACAAAGGATTCCTACGATTAGGGATAACCTTAATCATCCTTCGTCAGGGTCAGACATGAGGAAGGAGACCACAGTGTGGGTCGGGCCAACCCTTGACCCGCACCATCTAATAGTGATGGGCCTCTAGGCCCGATCAGCCCGTGCATTTTGGGATCAAGCCGGTGCCCGTTTAAATAAATATTAATCTATTTATTATTTTTTTTCCTTATGAAAAAGGGAATGGAATATTTAAAATAATGCAAATTAAATTATTTAAATAACTTTTGGTCTACTAATCCAAACCCTATGAAATTATATATCAAATTGTTTAGAAAAACACAAGGAATTAAAATATAAATTAATATGGCACTTTTAATGGTTGGATTTTTTGATTTTGACTAAATACTCTATAGCTTAATTAGGGTTGATTAGTGTTTATGCTTAGTCAAATTGCTTGATTTAGGTGCCATTATGTTTTTAATGCCTTGTAAAATGCATGTGCTAGGTGGATAAATTTTCTAATTGTTATATTATTAAATATACCTTAATCTTAGAAATGCATAAATTATAAAAATTAGAGTTTCTACTTAATTAAAATTAGCAAACATAGTCTCTGATTATTCACATGGTTAAGTAGAATACACTTGCCAAGTTTCATTAATTTTCAATAATTGGATTTGTAATTAAATGCTAATCTATTTTGGCTTAATTTATAGTTTGATTAGCCTTAATTACTTTCTATTTTATGTAAATTTATGTTCTTATACTTTAATATAGTAGGATATATGTTAAAGAACTTTCATATGTTTTTGGAACCCACGATTTAATGAATTTGACATTAATTAGTATTTGAATCTAAGAACCTTAAGAATTGACTAAGTAATTAGTACTTAATCCAAATCTTGAAATTTGTCAATAACTCACTGATTTATCATTGATCCATAAATTAAACCATTGATCTTAATTGTATGGTGTTGGGAGTTAAACCCTAACTTGTCTTGATCAATGTCTAAACCCTTAATCACTTTAATTAGTATAGCTTGATTGAAAGATAAGTCACTTGCATAATTCCAATAATGCACCCAAATTTTCCATTGATCTTAAATCATTGAACTAGAAGTGTTAGGATCTTAAATGAACTCTTATGATTGTCCATCTAAACTTATTCCTTTAAACTCCTTGATTTTCTCTTAAGTCGAACTCTTAGCATGATAAATCATAATACTATATTGATTTTTAAAATGATCAATTCCTAATAATATTCCTGATTGAACCCCATAATTATAGAATAAGTGGTCATCAGATGGGTCACTCATCAGATCTGATCAAATCAAATCTAAAGAAGATAAGAGTTGTGAAATCAATGTAATTGATAAAGCTTAGATTTTCCTTATGTTAGAAGTGCAAGATCATTTTGATCTTGCCTTATTATTAATAACTCAATAATTGCTAAGTCTTATTATTAGGCAATTTATTGAGGTAGGAAGAGCTTATTGCTTTTATCTTGAGGTAGGAACTTAAATGTTCCTTCTTAGCTTTAGATGCTTGATCTTAAGCCCTTATGGTAAGATCACCTAAAAAACTTAGAATAAGATTTTCCCATGTGGTAGTATCCTAAATTGAGTGACCTTTTGGTCACATCCTTGGGACCTTGTGAGGATCCATCCCAATGGAGTAAGTATTCAATAGCTTGATAACCCTTAGTTATTAAATAGATTTGCTGAAATAAGTAGTTTGTCAGCTGGATGTGAACGTGTATATCCATAGTGCTGAATCACTTTAGAGAAATCTAGGATTGGATGTGTAACAACCTTAGTTGTTATCCTAGCTAAATCTAGATTAATTTAGCTAAATCAAGTCTTGATTTTAATTCTATTAGATTCAATGGGTCATTTAAACCTAACCCTAGAAGTTTGAAATCAATCGGAGCTAAAATGGAAATTTTGGTATTTTTGGCTATTTTTAAGCCCTGAAAAATACCTAAATTAAATTGATCTCCAAATCAAAATCTAACTTCATTTTTGAATTCCCCACCCCCAAATTAGCTAAGGGTGAAATTTTAGGAATTTTTGGAGGTCATTTAGGCACATTTTGGATTTAATTTAAATTGGTTGAATTGCAATTTAGGGTTTTAAACAATTCTTAATTGCAAATATACACTCTTCCAACGGTCGGCTGATCCCAAACCACAGGCGCCATCCGGGCCGTCCACTCCACGGATGTGATCCAATGGTCGCGCTTTAGATCAAGGCCCGTTTCAGCTCTATCGTTCCGTGGTTACGAGATCCTAATCCGACGGCATCTAGCTATCCACCATAAGTACCCTCGATCAACTGTTAGATCACCCGATTTGATCCAATGTCCGAACCCTTATTCGCAGTCGTTCGTTAAGTGTCGGGAGATCAGGGCCATCCCGCTTCGATGAATGATCAATTAGACAGCCCAGAGCACCCCGAGCACTGTGGATCATCCCCTTCCTCTCATCCCGTCTGCGTCTGGTCACCCCTAATAGCCAGGATCCTCCCAGTCCCATGGGAGTACAGGAAATGACCAGCTCTTCCTCTCCTACCCTTGGCACATTCGTCTTGCCAACTGCCCTCTCCCCAAATTTCCCATGACTGTTAGAACCCAGCCTCTCCTTCGGCCCGAGCCTCCTACCATCCCCGAGCCCTAGTCTCCACTCCTATGACTCCCTAGAACCTATAAGTACCCTCAAGACTTCACAGTGAGTCCCTTTGTTCACTGTGAATCCCCAATTGCTTAGCTGAAGGTTTGTTGGAGCTCCCATCATCTTGGTAAATTCTCAGCATTTTTTGGAGTTTAGAACTGCTGATAGAGGGTCCGTCTGGTGTTCAGACCCCTGTGAACCTTCGTCAGTCATCCAGGAAGCTCAGAGGCACTTCAATTTCCCTCAGCCGAGCCTGTAACCCATCCTCAGGTACATCCTTCCACCATTGAATTTTGTTGATTCTATTCTCCCTTCTGTCTCTGAATTGAGCCTCTGGATGTTGTCTAGCTAGCCGTAGCCACTTAGGGAACCAGTCATGATTGTTGCCTGGGGCTAAGCTAGATCCAATCAATTGTATCGATCGATTGAGCCAGTGGCTAAGCCATGGCTGAGTCCAAGTAAGGACCCAGCGATGAGCTGCACCCTGGGTTATGAAACCACAGGGGTTCGACTCGCCTCCTCTCCCTGAAGGTGTAGGCATTGAGCCCCGATCGATTAATGGCTTCTGTGAGGAGGGTTATCTCCTCACAGTGAACCCTAATTGTTTGTATTAAGGCGCTTCGGTCGAGTAGCAACCCATTGATCCAAAAAGACCCAAATGGGGGTTCTTACCTTAATCGATGCGTCTGAGCCTCCTGAAGGTGTAGCCAACGAGGGCTAGGCGTGGCGTGGCCAGAGCGTGGAGAATTTTGGTGTGGAAGTTCCATTAGGGCAGAGCCCGTCAAGAGGAGGAAGATGAAGTCCAAGTCGGGCCGACCCGTGACCCACGCATTTTGAATTTGGGCCAGCAAATAATATTAGAATTTTTGGATTTAATTTCCTTTAGGAAATTAATTTAGAAATTAAATCCTATGATTTCTATTAAAATAAAAATACATAGTAAATTAACTTAATAATTTTAGCTATACTGATCCAGATAGTATGATCCAATATACCATTTGAATTAGAACAATACAAGGAATCTAAATCTAAAATAAAATCACAAATCCAATGGTTGGATTTAAATTAATTGCCCAATCCTTTTCTATTCTTAATTAAATCATATTAAATTAAATAAATGTCTAAGTATGGAAAAGAAGGGCTCTGATTACTCATATAACCCTAGAGAGCAATTATAGACCCTTAAAACTAACTGAAAGTAATTAATTTTCCTAATCACTCCTTAATCACCCTAATTAGGGATTAGTGAACTAAGTCATGTTTAAGCCTCTGATTTTGGGGTAAGTTAATTCCTAATGCTATCTTAAGTATATTAGAATCTATGGGTAAGGTTGGATTGCCCTAGAATGCCCTAAATTCCTTAATCACCCTAATTGGCTTAAATAGGTGATTAGTGCTAATTAGCTTAATTAAGTTGTCAAAACCTAAGTTAAGTGTGTTCCCCACTTCATTAACCAATATGAAACACTTTAAAATAGATTAGAAGTAATTTGGATAATTAAATCCTAAAATCTCATATTTAGCCTTAAAAAGGGGTATTTTGGTCATTTTGACCAAAATGTGTTTAAGTGCCCCTTAAACCTTAGAAAATTTAGTAGATTATCCTTAGTTAGATTATCAGCATCTCTCTAAATTTTTAAGTTAAAAATATTCATATTAAGTTAAGAAATCTTCATTTAGCTTTAATTAAGACATTTAAATCTTAATTGATCATAAAAAGGATCACTTTTCCTTAATAATTGAATCTAATAATTTTAGATGTTAAATCTCAAATTATTAAGTTCAATTAAGTTAGCTTATGAGCTTAAATTCTAAAAGAAACACATTTAGAAAGTCTAAGTTGAAAATATAATTTAAGTCTAAAGTGATCAAACCTTAGATCTTAGATCTTAGATCTTAGACTTTAGATCTTCTACTTGAATTAAACTATCTCCAATTGAAATTCTCTAGATGATTTATTATTTAACTCTTTTGAAACCTTCCATATGGGTATAGGATTGATTTAATCTATAGGAAAATGAGATTATCCTAAAAGATTGGATATAGATCTTAGATTCTCAAGTTCTTAATTGATTATTTTATCTTATAATTAGTAGAGTAACCTTTCACTAAGTTCTTAGCTCTTGGATCTTTCAGCTTATAGGATTCCTTATCTGTAACTTTGGTATTAAGTATGAACCATAGATCCTTATTAGGACATCACCTTGGATTTAGGATTTGAACACCAAGGTGGAGTTTAAGTCCAAAATCCTTAAATCTTGATTTACTTAATCAAGATTTTGGTAAGAGAGAAAAGTATTAATAATTAGGTCATAATTCATTTGTTTAAATCTTATAGTCATCATATGATTTGGGATTAGAACTTGTTAAGTTCTAATATTAACTTTAAGATCGTAAATCTGAGATTTTACTCGATAGCTGAATATTGGAGATCCTAAACTTGTGTCTTCTCAGAATAGCTAGATTAGACAAATTGGACAATAACAAATAACACATAAGTCTAGATTGAGTCTCTTGCTTACTTTGACTTGATAGCTTAGCATACCTTGAATATTGAGCCTTATTTCTTGAGCATAATAGGAGAACTTAAGATATGGATGATATATCCTAAGTTAGTGTTTGTAAAGCATATCATTCATCTAGTTCTTACAGTGCTTTCAGTTAGTAGAGTAAGTTCTAGCTTAGTCTGCCTCTTCAGTTCTTGCATTTCTATAGAATAGTCGCAGGCCTAGCGTATTGGATGTCTAGGATGGTTATAGACTTATTCTATGAGTTCAACTCAGGCCTAGCATATTGGATGTCTAGGATGGTTATAGTTGAACTCTCAGTTCAGAGGCCTTGTATGGCCTATTGTCTTGTATGGCAGCTCTATGTCTTAGGCTTACTGCTACTCTAGTCTAGCTTTTAGTTCTGTTTGTTATGCCACATGTTTCAGTGGTCTTTCTAACAGTACTTACTTGCTTTGCCACATGTCTCAGTGGCTTTACGGTGCTTTGATTATCTTGCTATTTACTACATATCTCAGTGGTCTTCCCTTTTCATATTTATCTGCATGTTGAATGTATACACTTATGGATTTACTATATATATATATATATATATTGGCATATTTAGGATGCTAGAATTGTATATTATTTTCAGCACTTGTGTTCTCTTATACTCAGCATATTTCAATGTGAATATAAGCATGTTAGGATCAGATTTATCACAGTAAATGCAGTTACTTTTGCTTTTAGCTTCACCTTGCTTACTTTCGTGGTTTTTATCTTATTTCACATATTTGTTGATTACTATAAATGGATCGTTTATAGTTACCCCATTTCCTGTATAGCTTGTTGCACCCCATAATTGCTTGCATGTTAGATTAAATAAATGTGATATATTTAATTAATCAGTTCATTTAAATAGCCTAAAATATACTTAGACAATTGTCTAATTGTAACTTTTTACTTTGTTGGCTGGGGCCCTGGCATTTGTGACACCGACAAATGTCAGATTCAGACTTGTTCGTGGGTAGTGCTGCAGGAGAGGAGCCAGTTCAGGAGGAGGATCGTTCTGCAGTTTAGATAAACCCTTTGCATTTTCTCTCAGTGAGATTGAGAGGCTTTTATATTTTCATTTAATTTAGTTTGTAATAATTAAATTCTAGATGTATTTTACTTTCTTGCACTTGTTTTGAGTTACTATTTTGTTCATTTCCCTTCTACTATGTTGTGCTTGTGGATGTTACTTTACACTTTTTTGCTTCCGCCACTTTGATATACATATGTATTGATGAATGTTTATAGTATTCAGGTGACAAGTCCTTAGCTTAAGGCAAGTTGGGTTTTACCTGACTTTACTTAAGTTTGGGATTTGTCACATATGGAGCACCGTACTCCCTACCATCAGTACGGGACCCCACAGGATGAGTCACTCTAAGTAGGATTGTAGAGTCTTGATCTTATCCTATGTAATTGGATAAGTACAGTCTAG
The DNA here is from genome assembly GCA_016760335.1 of Gastrodia elata. Taxonomy (NCBI): domain Eukaryota; kingdom Viridiplantae; phylum Streptophyta; class Magnoliopsida; order Asparagales; family Orchidaceae; genus Gastrodia; species Gastrodia elata. Next base: position 26,787,898 of record CM028678.1, on the reverse strand, counting down.
CTTACAGTAAGCCTTCTAAACCTAAGAGTGTTAAAATTAAGGAAATTGAATACTTAGTTTGAGAGAATATATTGTGAACAGGTTTTGCCCCTTATCATCGTGCTCTTTGATAAGTGTGGTTAAACAGACTAAGTATCTCAAGTCACCCTTCTTAGGACACTATAAATATGCTTGTAATTAGTGTATTTAATAGCTTAGTTTAAGATAATAAACTATGACCGAGTTCTACCCCTTATTGTCATGCACTTCGATAAGTGCAATTAAACAAACAAAGTGTTAAATATGTGTATACAATCTCTTCAGCTAATGATCCTAAGCATAATATTAACTAAGATCATTTATTAAATTAGATCTAGGAGTTAGAATTCATTTAAGTGAATACTGCATTATAGAGATAAATAGAATAAGTATTTGATATTGAATTGATTTCTGTATTTCAATGATTTAAAGCATACTGTCATTAAAGCCTTGGTATATCATAAATGCATAAGCTATGTCAGCATTAGCATAGCGCTTGGCTCACCTAAGGACTCTGTTAGCTGAGTGTTTGCTCACCTAGGATTTATGCGGTGACATGTGACACCAAGTCAGCATATCAGTGGCACACAGTTCTGTGGCATATTCAGATGCATAATTATGAATTCTGTGGCATTTAGCACAATTTTAAATTATCATTTATTTAATTTTAGATTGTTTACTATTTTACCTACATTTCTACAGTTAGTTGCAGTTTTTGTTTACTCACTATTTTCTTTACATTTCAGTATTTAGTATATAGTTTCAATTACTTCACTTTAAGATTTGTAATATTTTGAGTTTTTAGCTATTTTATTATCTCTTCTACAGTCTTACTTAAATTATTTAAATGTTAAATAGTATATAAACATAATAGTTATAGTAGTTTTGATATGTTAGACTTATTGTCTAACACATGGTACTTTTGGGATCTAGCAATTTTATAGATCCAGAGCAGCTTGTGGAGCCAGATTAGGAGCCTTCACAAGAGATTCAGGAGGAGTTGGTGGATCATATGAGGACTCTCCATCAGCTTTGATTTTTTGCATTTATTTTCAATAGTTCAGTATTTAGACTATTCTCTATATTTTTATTTAGTAAACTATTGTAATAGCTCTATATGTATTCTCTTTTCTTTTTTTAAGATGAATGCTTTACTTAGCTTCTATGATGAATTTTTCTATATATATGCTTTAGCTTCTGTACTCTGTATTTACTTCTACATATACTTAGTATTGTGATGTAATCAGAATATTCATAAAATACTAATACTCATGTAACTTGTATCTTACCTTTATTTATAATCCAAAATACACAAGTACTTTATCAAATACTTAAGATAAGGATACTACACTTATCTTAAGGATTCGTACTCAGCCCTCTTCTCTTGAGCTTGAGTCTAAGCAGCACTTGTGCTCAGCAGGTTTATTCGGAAAAGTTTAGCTTTCTTCCTGAGTAACGCACAATTCTGCCGCCAATTGTTATTCCTTAAACTAACTCAATTGCGTGCGATTACGGGACGAGGCGCTACAACTAGATTCAGAATAGTGCTAGAGTTTTCAACTAGAAGGTAAGCTTAAGGATTTACTTAGCCTAACGTCTATTAGGGTATCTAAGATTCAGACCTTTTTTACTCTATAGGTACAATAATTTATTAAAAAGTCACTAACAATTTACTAGTAAGGGTTCTAAAGTGAAGGTCTTACTAACACAAGCTTCTAAGTTCTAATTTATCCAAATTGGAACCATAAGGCCAGTTGTGAGGTTTTATTTCTAATGAACTTCTATAGTTTCTAACTATTCAATTTTAATGATAGCATGGGTTATGTCACTCCTATCTCTAAGGAAAGGAGGGTGTTAGACTTGGTTCAAACTAACCTTACTAGTATCCTGATATTATCCATTCTATTTCTACCTATGTGTTAGAATAATCACAATAATTAATGGCTAAATCCAATCCTTGAATTTCACATTTTTTTCTCATTCATAAGGATGAAGATATATTCTAGGGTTGCTAGAATTAACTTAATACAAGACGAACCTAAGTGTTTCCATACCAAAGGCATGCCCTAGGGTTCAATCAAGTCCCATCTTGGGTCAAAGTTGCTGTCCTAGGGTTTAAGAAGCTCAAATGGGAAAGAATTCCCAAATGTTTAATTTATATTAATTAAATGAAGTGTCGAAATCCATATTTTCCAATTGATGTCCAAATGAGTTAAATTCAATAAATATGGATTCCTTATAGCATATGGATCAAAATGACAATAAATAGAGTCAAATTAGACATCATTTGGCTTAATTAATAATTTTAATGATAATTAAAAGGTGATTAGTAAAAATTACTAATCAAAACTAAAATTCAAAGGGTCTACAAATTTTTCTGATCATTTTAGTATATAATGTTTCTATGTTTGGATGTGTAATTAAAAAGTTTTACAATTAATTAAATTTCTATTAAATTCCATAAGTTTTGATTTATTAATTAAGGCAACCAAGAAAAGAAAAATCCTTTAAGTTAACGGTGTTGTTGGGATCTGGCCCATCGGATTTGTGGGGACTAACGAGATGGGGCATATTCCATAAATATGCCCCACCATAGTGCCAGATGGGCTATGTGCTGACCTGCCCCGTGTTTACTTCTTCTCCGTGGGTAATACAGCGAAGGGCCGAGAATTAGGATTTTAGATAAACCCTAATTCCTTGGCATTTCCTTCATGCCAAAAGCCAATAAATATCTCAAATGAAAGCTCGTGATGAGATCAACACAATGGCATGAAAAGCCCTAACCCTATCAGCTTCTATTAGCATTAATTAGACGAAGAGTAAAACTAGGGTTAGGGTTTACTATGGGGACAAATTACGACATCCACAGTGAACCCCTCCACTTGCAAATGAACTAATTTAAATACTAAGCTCCCACTTGTCCCTTAAAAACCAAATGTGATGATGAGAGTCAATGGAAGAGAAAAGATGCTTAGGAACTGTACAGTCATGTACGCCTGAGCTCCTTAGGGTTAATAAGACCATATCGAGTGCAATTGACGCCACTACACGATACTGTAATCAGCCAAATGGATAAACGAAACAAAAAAATAGCAAATTGAAACAAATTTAGTGAAAAAAGGACATACCTAATCACCAATGGACATTGTCTTCTCCACTTGATTCTTCCTTCTTCAAGCAATGCCATTTCTTCCTCGAGTTCTCAAACACACAGCAACTGGGAGAGAAATTAATTATGGGCGTTAATAATGCGAGGGGTAGCTAGTCTATCATTTCTAGTATGGGTTGTGGCACGGCTCTGAGCCATGAACCACGGTCATGGAATGCGTGGGGAACATGGCAGGGAATAGTTCTCTATCATGTTTTGGTGATTCATTAGCAGCTTGATCCGACAGCCTAATCATGTTGATCTGCCAGATGTGATCATGGTTGCCCAATCCGAGTGAGGGTTTGATTGAATGGCATGGTTCACTTGACGTTCAATCAAACAAGATTAATGGTATTGTCAAAAAAAATATAAATAATCTAAATTATTTAATTATCTTATAACTTTATATTTAATTAAAATTAAGTTACCAAGAAAAAATTCAAAAATTCACTTCTAGCTAATTTTCAGTGAGGAACTCAAAAATGATGTTGGATTTTTAATCGGAGGTAAATTTAATGTTCTTAATTTTCAAGTTAATGAAACTACTTAAAATAAATGTCAGAATCAAATGATCTCCAAATTACACCGAATGTTAGGGTTGGCTTCTAATGTCACAAGGAGTATAATGTTGAACTTTTTTTGCTATTTAAACTATCCAAAATTGGGTAACAATACTAGGGTTATTGCAACTAATCTTAGTGTATAAATAAAAAACAATAGAACTTGTGCTTAGCTTAGTGGATAAAAGTAGATTAACTGTTCTAGTAAAGATTGACAATAAATTGTAAGTAAAGTACTTAATCACTTTTAGGGTATTAATTAAAGAAACTAAGACTAGACTTATGTGTAAGTGAAAATAGGGCATAATAACATTCATTTCCATTCAACTTAAAATAGAAAATGTAGACTACAAATTGTCCAAATCATTATAAGGCTTTGATTAAAATGAAATGTTGCATTAAAATTAAGTGTTATGTAAGTAAGCCTTGACTTGATCATTTGCTCTTTCGAATGGCAAAGGTTTCCTTTCAAGTGATAACCTGCTTAATTTTTTTTTTTATTTTGTGTATTAGAGAATTTTGCTAATACTACAGATAACAACATTTACTAATAAATTGATGATAAGAACAATATAAAAAATAACTGGCAATAAATATATTGAAAGGTGGGAGAAAAATAAAAGCATGAAATAAATAGGAAGCCTCTTTTGATGCTACAATACTAATTTTCATACAAAACTAATATTAATCACAATTGCATATTTATATTGTGTCACAATTGACACTATTTGTTAAGCCACCTATAGAAACCTATAAAACAGGATACTGGCACCATTTAATAGTAGTAGAATGTATCTTGGTTCCTGAACTTAACTGATAAACAGGTTCAAAATCAAGCGTATCTATGAGTATTTAGTATATTTGTTTTTATTAGAACAAGATTCTAAAATTATTGCCTGGAGAGTACTTTGACTATTTATGTATTTTGAGTATTTATGCACCATTTTGAGTAGAAAAATGTGAGAAACAATAATATGAAATCAAATTTAAGATTGGATGGCTAATTTTACTAATCACTTCTTAATTACAATAAGCTCCATAAAACCCTAGTTTTTCCAATAATGTCCAAACTAGAGTTACTTCGTGTCATTTTACTAGTAATATGAGGATTATATATTTACTGATTCTATTTTGATTGGATATCATTTGGATAAATTGGATTTTTGGCACCTCTAATCTTCATTAAATGAAATTTTCATGAACCTTAGCTTGCATATTCTAGCTCTTTGACCATAGGATAACAAACATAGATTTTAAATTAGACTTTTAGGATATCTTAGGAAGTGATCCTTAACCTTGGAAATTATAATTAGATGTTTATTGAGTAGTTTAGCAAACATAAAATCAAGCTTTCAAGAATAGGAGAAATATGGTATACTTAAATCCTATATTTGATTGAACACCTAATTTTGTGTAGTGAACCTAAACTTTAGATGTTGTTAGCTAAGTAGTTACACATGCTTATATGAGATGATATTATTAGATCCATTAAGTATTAGTTAAATTAGGTTTAGAGATCCACCATTTTCAAGTGTAGACCTCACCTTAACCCTTTAAGCTCCAAACTTAGCACTAATTAGCTCTCTAAAACTGATTTAGCCTCTAAGTAAATCTTAGAGTCCCTAATGCAATAAACTGTGGTGCCCCACCTCACTACTCCGTGAAAGGAGTATGATCAAGCTAAGAGATGGGTCATTACAATGAGATTAGCATTAACAAAGCAATTGTCTTCTAAGAGGCCACTTACTTTGCGAATGCTAATGCTACTAAGGTGTCCAAGTACTCAACTATCTGGGCATGCAATTATGCCTTGGATTATAATACAAGGGTAATCATAATTTTGAGTACAATAAGGCTTGTGTATAAAATAAACAGAGTGTGGAAGGTGACTGAAATAAATACATCCATTCATCACATGTCATAAATAACAGAATGTAAAAAGTTTATTAATACATCCCAAACATAGTATTGAAATAAAGAAAATATATAATGCAGAAATTAAAAAATTTTATAATTCATTAAACAATTTTAAGGGAAGAAAGATTGAAATTAGAATAAAATGTTCTCTCTCCAACAGAAATAAAAATTAAGCAACAGCAGAAGGGTCCTCATCACACATTTACTCCTCACCTTAATTTGATTCTTCAAATTGCTCTAAGACTAACATGTTGGTTCTTATATGCCAGGGCCCCAGCCAAGAAAACAAAAAAAATTAGGTTAGGCAAAATGTCTAACTACATTTTAAGCTAATATTTCTTATGTTCTTAGATATCATAAATCATCCTAAATAAATAGGATCTGCAAAGCATCAAATGAAATGACAAAAGATAAAAATTATACATTTATAACTTAAGCAAAATGTAAAGTAAGAAAATATCAACCAATATTTTATGTCTCATCAATAAATAGGCACATTCCACTGAGTCGTTATCTGATTTACTGATTTATACTAATTTATATGCAATTCCAAAACTAACATATGATATTCAACCAATATTCTATGTCTCATCAATATGTCAAAATTGTTAAGGCTCAAATCAAGAAAGTAGTGCGTACAAATTAAGGAATAATAAGCCACAAAAATTTGTGACATCATTTATTTTCTAATTTAATCATTCTAACTATTCTTAGATTATACTAACTTAGGATCTTCAATGTCCTACTACCTAGTATAAACTCAGAACTATGGTCCTATAAAGTCAAATAATGAGAACTAATCAAGTTCTAATTAAAATTAATCAATGTTGCCTATATAAGTTAAATATTAAATCAATCATTTAATTTATGAATTTATTAACCCAAATCAAATCTTAATTAATATAATTAAGATTAAGGGAATAAAATTTAAACTCCAAATATTGGGGTTTATACCACTTACCCAAAGGTGCTAAAGACTAAGGGTCTATGGTTTCCTAGCTCTCATAAACTAACTGTAAAGGCAATCATATTAAGTTTAATCAAACTTAATAAGATTGATCTCAAATCTTAAGATGAGGTTAAGAGATAAAATAATCTCAATTAAAAGATAAAATCTAGAAACATAAAAATAAGAATTTATAACATTAAGCAACACATTTACCCAAGGAATAAAATCTAGCCTAAGTCTACTACTAACCACTTAAGAAGAGATTCCTAAGAGCTTAAAAAGGAAAAGATACTTAAGGGAACTTCCTAAGGAAATGACCTAGGAATAGATCTAATAATTGAGCACTAATGATAAGAAAGATTTACTTAACATTGAAGTGAATCGAGGGAAGGCATAATGTGGGATTAATTCCACATTATGAAGCTCATGATTTTACTTAGGAAATAATTATGAGAAAATGAGGTTTTGCTTTAAGATCAAATTAATATGTCCAAAATATTCAAAATTTGATTCCTAAATATTTACCTTACAAATTCTTAGGAAAATACCAAATTTTTAGGGCTTAAGAACACTTAAACTTAATTTTGGGCAAAATGACCAAAATGTCCCTACTTAAGGGTCAAAAATGAGACTTTTTTAATTATGGCTCAAAATTAGATTTAATTAATGCCAAATGGTTTCCTACTATCTTATATGAAGATAGACACTATGAACAGCTAATTTAATATCTTTGAGTTGGCTTTGTATCAACAAATCCCTACTTTATCTTGAAGGAGATAAAGCAAAATCATAAGGCAGACATTGTCTGGACATTGTACTATATTGAAGGCTGAAGTGGCACATTGCAACCATTCCTTTGCTAAAATGGGGAAATACAATCCTCAATATATATGATGATTTAACATCTTATCCAAAACTAAGGTCCCTTTATGAGTTACTCCTACTATTGTCCTTCCATATAGTTTTGTTGATATTCTTCTTCCCAAATTTGATCAAATCTCTTAAGAAAGTACTTGTTCGCTGAGAGGTTAAATGACATCTTATACAATTTTTGTAATCTTATAAGTGCTTTATTATTTGATTTAAGATCTCTTACTATCATGTGAAATATAAAGTAGTTAAGTTTACTTTTAATAATGTGATACTATGGATGTTAGAAATTACACCTGTTAGAGAATATCCCAATATGTAGATAAGAATGAAATTATAATCTAACACCTTATGGTACTCTCTGATACTAAATGTGGCTCCCCACCCTGCTTCTCCATGCCAAGAGGAGTGTGATATAGAGACGTAGTGGGTCATCACTAAAGGGATAACCCTGGGATTGGCATTAACAAAGCAAGTATCTACTAAGAGCCCACTTACTTTGTTAATGGAAATATTGTTAAGGTGTCTAAGTACTCAGCTACTTAGACACACAATTATGCCCCAAATTATCATACAAGGATAATCATAATTTAGAGATTAATAAGGTAGGTGTAATAAATAAGCAAAGGGTGGAAGCTGACTAAAATAAATATATGCAATCATCACATGTCAGAAATAACAGAAGCTAAAGAGTAAATATTACATCTCAGAAATAGTATGAAATACAGAAAACATACTGTGCAGAGAATAAAAACTATTACAAGCCATTAAATAATTCTAAGGAAAGAAAGATAGAAACTAGAATAAAATGTTTTCTCTCCAACACAAATAAAAACTAAGCAACAATAGAAGGGTCGTCATCATGCTCCTGCTCCTCATCTGGATCTAATTCTTCAAATTTATTTGAGACTAACATAATGGTTTTAACATGCTAGAGCTCTAGCCAAGAAAAGAAAAAAATCTTGGTTAGATAAAATGTCTAAGTACATTTTAAGCTAATATTTTCTTATGTTTTAAGATATCACAAATCATCCTAAATAAATAGAATCTACAAAGCATCAAATGAAATGAAAAAAATCTATAAACCATACATTTATAACTTAAATAAAATGTGAAGTAAGAAAACATACCTCATCCCAAAGCTATAGAAAAAATTTATGTAGTGTATATACATAAACTACTAAGTATAAGAAAGGTCCTAAACTGATATGATCAAACTACTTATGCTAATTATCTGATAAAATTGTAATATAAGCAAAACTACACTGAAACTAGCATTTGAACATGCTTGCACATAAAATTAGAAACTATTGAAAATACAGTAATACTAAAAAAGTTGTAACTACTGAAAATACTGAGCTAAACTAAACTAAAAATAATTGAAACTGAAAATAACTAAATTGAAAAATATATTTTACTTTAATTGGATATATGCCTAGAATATTCATGCCATAATATAAGCTGGCTAAAACTAGCCGTTGAACAGAAACTGAAGCATTTAAAATATTGATGCCTAAATTAACCATATATTATATCTAGAACACTGATGTCTGAACCCGAGCTAAAAAATATGACTATAGAGTTAGACTAATTAGGGCACATTCCACTGAGTTATCATCTGATTTACTGATTTATATTGATTTATTAATTCTAATAACTTCTACAATTCCAAAACTAACATAGGATATTCATCAAATATTCTATTTCTCATCTAATATGTCAAAATAGTAAAGCCTCTAATCGAGAAAGCGGTGCGTATAAATCAAGTAATAAAAAATAGTACTACATAAAAATTTGTGATATCATCTATTTTCTAATTTAGTTATTCTAATTATTCTAAGATTATACAAGCTCAGGATATCTAATATCCTACTATCCAGCATAAACACAAAACTACGGTCATATAAAGTTTTACATTTATAACTAATCAAGTTCTATTTTTAATTAATCAATGTCACCTATATAAGTTAAATAATAAATCAGTCATCTTAACTCAGGAATTAATTAACCCAAACCAAATCATTATTAAGAGAAATCAAGATTAAGGGATTATGAATTAAACTCCAAATATTCGAGTTTAAACCACTTAATCAAAATGTACTAAAGACTAGGGGTCTATGGTTTCCTAGCTCTCACGAACTAAAGCTTAAGGCAATATTATTAACTGTAATCAAACTTCATAAGATGGATCTCTAATCTTAAGCTAAATTTAAGAGATAAAATATATAAATATAAAAACAAGGATTCATTTCATTTAGTAACCCATTTACTTAAGGAATGAAATCTAGCCTAAGTCTACTACTAAGCACTTAAGAAGAGATTCATAAGAGCTTAAGAAGGAAAAGAAACTTATAAAGAACTTCCTAAGGAAATGACATAGGAAAAGATCTAATAATTGAGTACTAATGATAAGATAGCTTTCTTAACATTGAATTGAATATAGGGATGGCATAATGTGGGCTTAGTTCCACATTATATAGCTCATGATTTTACATAGGAAATAATTTGGAGAAAATGAGAGCTTTGCTTTAAGATCAAAGTAATATGTCTAAATGATCTAAACTTGATTCCTAAATATTTAGTTTACTAATTGCTAGGAAAATAATAGATTTCTAGGGCTAAGGAATACTTAAACCTAATTTTAAGCAAAATGACCAAAATGCTCCTACTTAAGGGTCAAATAATTTTTTTTTATAATTTGAGCTCCAAATTATATTTTATTAATTCCAAATGATTTCTTACTATTAAATATAAAGATAAACATTACAAACACCCATATTGGCCAAGTATTAAGGCTAATGAACTCAAACTATGATTTAAGCTCATTAAGGGTTGATTAGCAATGTTACTTAGGAAAACTAAAATTTTTCTATACATAGGTTTTACTCTATATAATGATTCCATAGAAACTAAGCTTGCTAAATTATGAGGTCAAATGACCAAGATATGAGAAAAATAAGATTTGACCTTAAAGGGGTATTTAAGAAGATTAAGGGTTGGGCTCAAAAACTCAACTTCACCAATTAGTGTCCAAATTAAATAAAGTCAGTGCCTATGTGTTCCCTATAGCACACAAAGTACAGTCACAGTGACTTTACTCAATTTGGATCTCATATGATTAACCTTGGCCTTAATTAGGGTTTCGGGTGATTAGTAAGTGATTAGTGTTTAATTACAAAACAATCATTTTGACTTTACCAATGTGTTCTTCTCTGTATGATGAGTGATCAAAAACTTAATTTTAGAAATTTGGATAATTAATGAGCTTAATATTTACTAATCCATTTTTAGAGGAATTAGGGATAAATAAAAAATCCAATTACAAAAACTAATATTTTATTACATATTAGTGTTTTTTGCATTCTCCTAATCAAAATAATATAATGGATCATATGATCTTTAGCTAAATTAGCTATGATATGAGCTAATAAAAACTCTAGGGTTTAATGGAAGACTATGGGGTGTAAAATGTCATTAGCAAAAATATGCATCAATTCACAAAACTAAAACTGTCAGAATATTTTTTATGATTTTTTGAGCAAAATGACATAGAATTTTGTTATATTTGGACTTCTAAATTTAAAGTTATGCATGTTTGAAATTTGCAAATTAAATAGATTAATTAAATGGGTTAAATTTAATTAACATAAATTAATTTATAAGCCTAACAGCAATAACCGCATCGGACCCACGGCATGGCAGTCCGACGCGTGTCAGCTCGGTTCGACCTGACCCGACTCGAGCCGGAATCCCTCCTTCCCTAATGCAACACGGAGACGGATGCGGCTAGGGTACGAAAAATGGAGGCATCTCATTGAAGCATGAGGTCAAACCTCCCACCGTTGAAAAGGTCTCATAAAGACCTTTAAAACGGCAATTGAATCAACATCGGAGGAGGTCCATAGCTCCAGAAAATGCTAACCCTATGTGACTAGGTAGGGACGAAGGCGACCCTAAGTGAGGGAAACTGTAGATTATCGTGGATGGTTCGCCATTATCATCTGATCGAGCTCAATCCAGCTCAATCAAAATCAATCAAACAATAATCCAAAGCATGAAATTATGATTCAAATCAAAATTGTAAGTATTGCATGAAGGAATGAGTGAGATCAGAAGTACCTGGTCTGTAACGCCACGTCCCGTCGCCGTGCACAAAGGACAAGTGTAATATATATTTCAGCGGCGGAAGGGTGCGCTACCCGGGAATGGTGGGCCATACAAGCAAAACCCATCCTCCCGAATAGGTTAGAAAGACGGAGCCATACTGAAGGCTGCTGACTCGAATCCTAAGAGTAGGATTGAGAGCCAATATCTAAGATAAGACTGAAATACTTATCTTAGGTATTAGGCTAGTATATACACAAGGTTCAAGGAAGTGGGGAAGAACCCATGTACGTTATAATATATATATATATATATATATATATATATATATCAGCATTTCTAGTATGCTAGTCGCATCACAATTTTAAGTGTTGGAATTATTTTAGGAAAATAATTCGATAATTCTAATTTAATTAAACGGCTCGGCCCATTAACCAAACCGTGCGGGTCGACCGGGGCCCGGGAAAACCCGGCACTGTCGCACAGCGCGGGTCGTGGGTCGACCCGGCCTGCACAGAGCCTTCGTCCCCGCTCCGTCGTCCTGAGCCAGGGACCGATTAAGGAAACCCTAATCACCAAATTCCGGTGCATCCAGCCCACGGCTCGACCAGCACTCGATCGCTACTCGATCACTGTGGTCAGACGCATTGATTGGGCCTTGAAGCCCCTTGTGAGACGGTCTGGATTAGCCAGGCCTTACTCACCCGAAGAGTCCTCCATTGGAGCTACTGTGGGGAGATAATTCTCCCCACAAAGGCTATGCTAGACCCCGGGCTCGATCCCTACACCATCAGGGAGGTGAGGCGGATCGAAGCCCTCTAGTATGAGGGTCTAGGATGGTCTGGATCACCGGGTCCTTACTCGACCGAGGTGATCCTTAAGCGATTTAATCCGATCGATCGATTTGATTGATCGGAGCTAGCCTAAATCTTAATCTCGATACCCTTGGGTTCGAGACAATAATACGGACTCAGACGCATCAAAGGGAGCAAGGTTCGAGCCTCATTGGCTTGAATCCAGTAAAGGGGATACCTGGATTCACCGGGGTGGCTTGGAGACAACGCAGAGGAAATTGCTGGTTGGCTGATCTTCCTTAAGTTTCTCTAAGAGTTCCTGAACTCCATGAGACTCTCCTATCAGCGGTACACAAGCTCCTAGATCACCTACACAAGCTCGGGAGTTTGGCAATGGCGATGAATTGCAGAGGGTTCAATTGATCAGCAAGGATCATTTGGAGCGAAGCGAGGGCTATTTATAGCCTTGGCTGAGCTTAGGGAAGCTTCTGGAGTCACTGGCTCGGGCTGGGGAGGCCCGAGAGGTCGGGCCTTGGCCGAGCTCTCAAATTTCCAATTCGAGCTCGGCCGGGTCACAAGGCTTGACTGGGATCCCTCAGCCATTAAGGGAAACTCAGCAATGGCCTGCTAAGCTGGAGGCGCGAGTGGGGGACAAGGGGGCAGCTGGCAGTACGAGAAATTCCCTCTATCGGTGCGCGAGGGAGTGGGGACGATGATCCACAATGCCAGGTGCCTTGGATGTCATCTGATCGTTTGATCAGATGGCGCTACGGCTGGGATCGCCCGGATCCTAATGGCCGATCGCGGAGATGATCCTGGCCATAGGATCCACGGGGTGGATCCAACGATGGATTTGTGGTTCCGCGGGATCGAATCGTAGTCGTTGGTTGGAAAGGCGGAATGGCTAGATTAACGGGACGCATTATCACATGACTTGGGCTCTGCAGCGGATCACCCGCGGTCCGCACAGCGGATCCCGGCCGTTTATTTAGTTTTAAGGATATAAATGCAATTATGAATTAATAGAAACCCCAATGTGCAATTGAACCATTTTAATTTAAATTGAATTATGGCCCAAATAAATTCTAAATTGCACCAAATTTTCACCCTTAGCTAATTTGGGGGTGAGGAATTCAAAAATGCAATCAGAATTTAATTCTGAGATCAAAATATTTTGGGTATAGACTAAGGCATCTAGACTGATCAAATTGTCTTTTTAGACCTAGAGAAGTCCAATGTACTTCAAATCTTCTAGATAGGCTTAGTTTGAGGTTCTATAAGAAATGGTGATAAAAGGGTTAGGTTATCTATGCATTTACAAAGTACAACCTAGGGTTCTTACATGGTCGATGGCTGCGATGCTTAGAAGTCATTGGAAGGATCTTTGTAATGATGTCGCGACCATTTCCAAGCTCTAGATGGATCCTAATGGTAAGAGTTGGAGGATAAAACTTGGATGGGTCCAAAACAAAGCTCTGGAATTAGCGGACACAATTAGGCAAGGCTAGCAAGGGTCACACATCTATGCGTGTGACACATGCAAGCCTGCGAGGGAGACGCAATCGGAACCGTCCGATCAGATGGTCCGATCGTACGGTGTAGAAAGTGCAGGTTAAAATGGAATGGACCCGACCCACCAATTTGAAAATGGTGGGTCCCACCAGCCAAAATAAATATATTAATTTTAATTTAATTAAAAAAATTCACATTTAGACTATTAAATATGCTCAAAAAAATCCCAATAATTCACCCTTAGCTAGTTTGAGGCTGAGGAATATAATAGCAAAGTTAGATTTTGATTTTAACTATAATTTAAATATTTTATTTTTTGGAGTATTTTAAATATATTAAAATATTTGGGGAAATTCCAATAACTTCCAAACAATTCCAAAACATCACCCCAAGCAAATTTTGGGGTGATAAGGGCAATGGCAAAGTCAGATTTTTGATTTGATGTAAAAATAATTAGCTAATTTTTTTATTATCTGAATTTTCCAGAATTAGGGTTTGGTATGATTGACTCTTGATTTGGACAAAAACTTCAGATTTTTCTCCTAATGACTTATTAAGACTATTGAAACATGATTTGGACTTAATTTAATCTTGATTGATCAAGGTAACAACCTTGGGTTGTTACATAAGAAAACTTAGAAGTTACTAGATTATAAGCTTTCCTTTAACTCTACATCTAGTACCTCCCAAGTGTGTATTGGGCTAACTTAGTGAACCTATGAGCTAGAACTGCTTCAAACTAAGTTGCCTTAGTGAGTTTTAAGGTAGTGAACATACAACCCATTTTCTTTATTGTAGAATCTTAGCTCTTGTCTAAGCCTAGAAAACTAACAAGGAATTGACTGCCTTAGGAGTAAGATAGGATTAGAATCAATTTGCATTTACATACTTATAATTATATTGTCACATAAGAAAATCTTAATCAAATTTCTACTTTCCAAACCTCAACTATTTATAGTATTACCTTCCAATTAACTTAGAGATTGCTAATGTCTAAGTCAAAAGGGAGCTTAATTAGCTTCAATCATTAAAGTAGATAACAAAATTAGACAATAATAAATATCACATAGTTTACAGTTAAACTTGAATTCCTTGAATGCTGCTTTACTTTGAGACTAAAACCATGAACATACATAAAGACATTGTACATAAATAAAACCTTAAATTGTTAAATATAGGGGTTTCATATGGTCGATTATAAGTCAGGGCAAGTAAGACAGTAATAAAGAGACCACGCACATCCAAGTGGGGGAGTGTGTGTGTGTTATGGGAAACCCTGCTTTACTTAGTCTGGCAGACATGCTTACCTCCTCACTTGTTCTGTAACTTATGCTCGCAGAACAAAATTGCTCATTAGAAAAATAACTTAACATTACTTTTATCATAATCTTATTGATTATGAGCTACTTGTCATAGTCTTTTGACTATATTTACTTATCATAGTCTTTAACAATATTTACTCAACCAATGTGACCGAGCTTCGCTTTACTTTATTGTACAGTACTATTTTTATTTTTGTTTTCCTCACATTATAGTTCTTACTTTACTTGTAGTATATGCTATTTTTCTCTTCATTTATGCTTCACTACTTTCTTCCTTTACTAATCACATGTCCAAAGTAGGCTACTGACTACAACCAAATTTTCCATTTGTAAAATTTGGCTTATAGTTAGTGTTACCTAGGAAGGTTTAAAATAAATATAATATGTACTTCATATTCTATAGTACTCTTAGAATAAATCAATATATCATTAATGAATACGATGATACATGAATCTAAATATGAATTCATTATTTGTTGCATTAAATCCATAAAATAAGATAGGACATTGGTTAAGCCAAATGGCATTAATAAGAACTCATAATGTCTATAAATAGTTCTGAATGAAGATTTGAGAATATATTCTTCTCTTATATAGAGTTGGTGGTAACCAGATCTTAGATCAATCTTTGAGAATATTGTTGCACCAGCTAATTGATCAAAGAGGTCATCAATTCTAGATAGTAGGTATCTATTCCTTATAGTTGCTTTATTAAGCTCATGGTAATATATACATAACCTCATACTTCCATCTTTCTTCTTGATGAATAACACTAGAGCTCCCTAGGGGGAACTACTAGGTTGGATGAAACCTTTTTCGAATAGTTATTGAAGTTACTCCTTATGTTCTTGCAATTCCTTTGGTGCCATTGTATATGGTGCTTTAGAGATAAGATTTGTTCTAATATTAGTTCAATTTTAAACTCTACCTTTGTTGGGGGAGGTAAGCTAAAAAGTTCTTCTGGAAAGACATCCACATATTCATAATGTACTTGTGTTTCATTGAGAATCATAGTCTTATTCTCTCTGGGAACTTGAGTAATATTTCCCTGAATGTTGTGAAGTCTCCCTTGAGGTCTAGTGAAGTGAGGCTTCTTATGTGGAACATGTCGGACCATGCCCAGCCTCTCGAGTTTTTGAGGAAACTGGTTCTCCTATGCCTCCATTAACTTTACCTTCTCCACTAGTTGAGCGAATTCATATATTTGGAAAGGTGTGAAAATGTGTTGGAAGGAGTCACTTAAGCCTTAAAGGAATAAATGGTAACTGACATCTTCTATGACTATTATCTCTAGTGCAAATCTTGCTTGGCAGGTGAACACAACTTCATATTCAATCACTGTATGACCTTCTTGCTTTAAATGAAGCAGTTGCTTCCTCATATTTGATGAATTGATCGAGGCACATACTTCTTAAGGAATTTCTTAACAGATTCTAGCAAAGAAACTTTTTCTACAACTCTTCCTTGAAATGTAGTGATCCTTGTTAATTTTGACAGCTTCTCGGAGGAGTCGATGAGAAGATAAGTAGCCAATACTACTTTTTGGTCCTCAGGACTTCTTTCACATTTGAATTTCTTTTCGATTCTTTGAACCCATTCTTCCTCTTGGGAAGGATTTTTCATTACACCGAACCTTGAGCATTGTAACCTGAGAGGACATCATTTCTTTCTGTGTCCCTAACTTGAATTGGTGCACGCAACGATACTTGAGTTTGTTGGTCATTTACAAAATAAGCGATCATGCTAAAAAATTGGAACATTTGATTTGCCTCATCATGATTGAATGGATAAACTGCCTCGTTGTGAGGTGAGGCGAGATCATTAGTGTTCAAAGTTGTTTGACAACCTCTATCATTGGGTGTAAAGTTATTAATTTGGTTGTGGTAATACATCTACTTAAGACGGTAATATATTTACTAATAAGAACACTATAATTAATGCTTTGCTACTAAACTCCAAAACCTTAATCTATATTCCTTTATTTTGTTGGCTCTGGATCTACTTAAAATTACTATATGAATTTTCCCAATCTCGCTCTGATACCAATTGTAATGACCAAATGATTGGGGTTGGAAGATTATAAATAAAAATTCAATAATAAACATTCATCACAAAAATTATTAAATAAAATAATATTCATATATCATATAACTAGAAATTTAAATTAAAGTTATACAAATTATTTTATTTAAATATAAAATAATATAAAATTCAAATAATATGTATCCAGCTCACACTTATTAATATAATCATTTCTAGCTCTTGAAACCCAGTTAGCTTCTGCTTCTAATTCTCACGACATGTATTAATTATCAACATTGCCAATTAGATAGGAGTACGTAAAGCATCTAACATTATTAATTTCTAGCATATTATATAGGTTACAAAATCAATGCAATAAAGTTTGAAGGAAACATCAACATTATAATTTGATGATTATATTAATTTCAACAATTAGTAACTTGCAATGCTCAAGTAGCTCAAATAATTTCAAAGTAAGAATATATATTGTAATGAATAGAAATAACTTAGCATAATATAAATTAGCACGAATAAGAATAACTTAGCAAAAATATAAACTATCGCGAATGGGAATAACTTGGCATATATTACTATGTAACATAAATATATCATTTTGGGCCTTGGACCCTCAAGCTTCATTGGAAAACCTAAGTATTATTTTCAAAATTATTCTAGGAAGGTATACAATTTATTATTGGTAATTGCCACATAAATATTATTTTAGTGAGCCTTTCCTTTAGATCTTCTGCCTTTTCTAGTAGATTTGATCCCCACCTTATTTCTTCATGGGTTGCTAGCAAACCCTACCTATACATGTTCAATTTTGTTATACCTCCAAATACCCTCACCACATTTTTTTCTGACGAGCATTTATGGAAAAGTAAATTGCAATTTAACTTAGCATAATATTGGGGTACATGCAATTATTGTACATTATACATTTAATGGTAGTATGCTGAAATAATGCATAAGATAATACAATTAGAATAACTCTATGTACCTAATTCATCCATTTACTCCACAAAAGTTTCCTTATACAATTTATTAAAAATTAATTCTTATTCTACTATTTAAAAACCTAGAAAATTATAATATAAGAGTTTTGGGTCAATAATACAAAGTTTGGGTGAAACTTTATAATTGGTTAGGTGGTGTGATTAAAGTTCTTAGTAAACTTTGGACACCTAAATGAAAGTACAAATGACATATTTAGCTACTCATCTCTAAATAAAAGTTGTTCCTAATTGATAGAAATTAAGCATGCCAAATTTTAGCTACTGGTTAAATAGTGACGTTGTTCCTAACATAACAGAGAGTAACCATGCCAAAAAATAGGTAAATCCAACAGTTAGATTAAAAGTTACGATAGTAGCAACATAGTAAGAAAAATTCTAAATTCTGTCAAAAACTATTTTATCGATTTAAATGGGTGTTTGCTAATGTTTGAGTGCCTAAATGGTGACCTTAGAGTTCAAATGAACAAGTAAGTTCTTCTATGAAATTGATCATGAAATATAAGAGAGTAAATATGTAAAGTTATTGCTCTCAGATCAGTGGTAAGAAAGTTACAATTCTCCAACATTGACCAAAGAAAATAAAAATTTTTGAAAAATGTTTAAATAAAAATAGAATTCTTTTCTCAACTTTAGGGTGATTTTTGAATTCTGAGGCAGCTAGGATCGCAAATAAGCACTGAGGAGCGTCATGAGTTACAAATTGGCCGAACCCTAACCCTAATTCTAGTCAGCAAATTCAAAGAAAAGGTACATTGATCTCACTGCTATGAACTTTAAATTATCTAATTTATATTTTGCAAACCTATTTCACTATCTGAAGATCGATTATAAAGGGTCGAACAACCTCTACTGAGCTCGATCAAACCCAAATTCAACTGAGCTCAATAACAACCTACAATAGTGCCCTAGCCCAATAACAAGAAGCTAGGGCATCACATCTCTCTTTGCTTGAGTCATCGGTGGGAGAAGTTCATGGGACCAACATGTTGGTCATGATGAGGGATGCACGCTCACATGTAGGTCGGGTCACGAGCTGCTTGGAATTGCCAATGGCGTGATGCCCTAATCACAGCCTATAGGGATTAAGACATATGAATGGCATCAGGTGGGTTGGCACGATTCGCCCACTCTAATGTTGGATTCGTGCTAGTGGGCCCACTTCTATAGGCCCATATGTGGACTGAATTTCAAGTGTCCAAGCGCCAGAAGGGTGCCAACGCACACGCACTTCCCAAACATAGGACATACAAGTAATTTAATTTAAAATTTTATATAATAAATTAAATTTTAGTAATTTAAATAGCTTTAATTATACTTATCCAAATAGTACAAAATTCAATACCATTTTGATCAAAAAATGAGTAGGATAATAATATGAAATCTAATTCAAGATTGGATGCCTAATTTTACTAATCATTTTTAGATTGTAATATAGAGTTTCATTAGCCCAAATTTTTCCATTGTTACCCAAATTAGACCTTCTTAGTATCATTTTGCTTCTTGTAATTTAAAATTTTTCATATTTACTAAATTTGTTTTAATTGCATCATTTGGAGAAAATTGATTTTTGGCTCCTGTAATCTTTATTAAAGGTTATTTTCCTGATTTCTAGCTTGCATATTCTAGGTTTTTTACCCTCAGATATCAAATTTAGATTTCATAATTGAACTTAAATCTCACATTAGGAAGTGATCTTAGGTCTTGGAAATATTGGTTAGATGCTTTGACTAGCTTAGTAAACATGATTACTTCAATAATAGGAGAGATAGTGTACATTGAAAACCCTATACTTGATTGATTAATCACCTAGTAATTTGTAGTGAGCCTATACCTTAAGTGTTATTAGCCAATTGATTGCCCTTTTTTGTAGGTAATAGCTCTATTAGGACTAATGTCAACTTATTAGAATCATGCTTAAGGAATCCTTCCCTTCATGTGCAAACTTGACCAAACCTCTCTAGTTCCTAACTTAACACTAATTAGTCTACCTAAAAGTGAATTAGCCTCTTAGTAAACTTTTGATTATAACCTTAAATATACATAGAGACATCATGCATAAATAAATAATTAAAACATTAAACATAGGGGTATCGAATGAAGGATTTCAATCCAGGGTAGGCGATGGAGTTATAAGGAGACCATTCACATCCTAGAGGAGGAGTATGTGTGTTTTGGGAGACCCAACATTACTTATTTAAGCAGATGTGCTTAACTCCTCATTTGTTTTGCAATTTATGCCCGCAAAATGTAACCTTATATAAATTAAATAACATAACATAGCTTTATCACAGTCTTTTTGTTTATGAGCTACTTTTCATAGCCTTTTTGGCAATGCTTACTTATCGTAGTCTTTGACTATATTTACTTAGTCCATGTGACTAAGTTACTCTTTACTTTACTTTACTGTATAGTATTACTTTTTGTTTCTTACCACACATTAAAGTCATTACCTTTACTTGTAGTGTTTATTGCTCATACTTACATTTACTCTTCACTGCTTTCTTTTATTCGCTGTTTAGCATAATTTTACTTGACATATTCATGTATCATTTCAAGCTTTCATTTGCACTTTAGTAGTTCTAGTCTTAATATGATGTCTTACTTATTATTGCAGGCTAAAGCAAACTTCTAGTGAGTACTTACTCTTTTACTTTATTATTTTTACACACTTTCTACCCTACTTTGATGCTTAGTGCTTCGCTTACTCATTTAAATTGTAAATGGATAATGTGATATTTGCTTAAAATTAAATAGAACTTAGTGTTTTACTTTGTTGGTTGTGCCTTACTGTATTAAAAATCAAATATGGCATATTAGGAGCATCATCTGGACCATGGACCTGGGAGTAGTACGGGGCACAAGTAGCTTGAAGATCTGCCTCCTTTTTACTACATTTAGTGAGGATGAGTGAATTATTTTAATTACATTCAATTTAGTATGAAATAACTTAATTTTTGTGATGTTCCTACTTTATTTCAATGATGGTTGCACTTTCATATTTGTATACTTGCTTTATTTGGATGGTGGATATAGATACTCCTACATCACATAGTTTATGTGTTCATTTTTTTTTATAACTTCTTTGCCTCTAAAATATTATTGGTCACATAGCACTTAATAAAGGTTAGTCTCCTACTAATTTAGTTTTAAGTGCTATGGTAATGTTTTAGTATTGGATTAGGTTCTTAATACACTATTAGGGCCTGGATGATTATTGTATGTGCTGGAGATTCCAGAGGGAAAATGGTTCAACATCTCAAAGGACTTTGTAATGGTATTGCTTCGCACAAGATCTGGTGCCAAAGCAATCTAGGTCATCATTGATCATCTAACTAAATATTCCCACTTTATTCCTATCCATCAGACTTACTCTATGGAAAAGCTTACAAAGCCATACATAAAGCAAATTTTTAGGATATATGGTATTCCCAAATCTATTGTATCAAACAGAGATAGAAGATTCGCTACCAAGTTTTAGCATGCAGTGCATCAATATCTAGTAATCACTTTGGCTATGAGCATTCTTTTATGCTCAAATCGATGGCCAAACTAAAAGAGTGAATCAAGTTCTTAAAGATCTGCTCAAACTTTATATTTTAGATTTTGCTAGTTTTTGGGAAGATCATATCTCGCTTGTACAGTTTCATGTAATAATAAATTTCAGGCCAGTATCAAAATGGCTCCATATGAAGCCTTGTATGGTAGAAATTGCAATACCATCTTGCGTGGACAAAAACAAGATGTGTTGAGCTTTTCGAATCTTAATTAGTTGAAGAAACAAATAGAATGTTCAGCTCTTTTAATTAAGGATTTGTACATCTCAAGATTGGCAAAGTAATTATTATGATGCAAATCATCATCCTATTTTAATGGCCAGCTACCTTCAAAACCATAGAGGCAATACAGGTCATTAAAGCACATCTTAGCCCAAGATCCTATAGCACAGGCATTTTCTTTCTTGGATATTTCATCAGCCATTGAATTGCATTCACAATCCCATGGCTGAGACTGCTCTCTCCTTTAGCCATTTAAGACCAACAATTATGCACCATTCTATCTCTTAATCGATCAATCAAACGGTCAGGAATAACTCAAACACTATTCATTAATGTTCCTGAGTTCTTCCACATGCGTCCAATAGCCAACAGAGTGCAACATTGGATTGTACAGATATTTTTTTTTCCCCCACTCCCATCAAGACTTAATAGACTTTGCGAGGTGATCTTCCAGGCCTTCCCCTTGCGGGCTAGAATCAATGGCCATCTCCTCTTGAACAAGCTAAAGAAGTCTGGTCAGTTCTCCTCCCAGCTAAGCAACGATAAAAATGAGATAGATAATTACACTGTGAGCATTTTGCTCAAATTTCTAAGTTCCAAGCTCCATCACTAATCTCTGCTACTCTCAGACATTGTGACTACCTAACCATCTATCTGAGTATGTTCCTGCAGCTACTTGACTCCATTCCCAAAAGATAGTGGGTAAGACTTGATGTTCAAGCCCCCAGCTCTTTCTCGTAAGCACATGGGAATCCCATTAACTATAGACAACCTCCAACCCTCACTAAGGTTGGGTCTGCAATTCTCTTCCGATCTAGGTACCCTAATTTTTTGATCAATTTCAATTCGTCAGCACCTCCATTCCTTTAACATACAAATGTTGTGTTAGTGGTGAATGCATAATGTGATAGTGTTAGTTATACTTAGTGTTAGGATTTTATTTGCGGCAATAGGTTCTGAATAAATTCATTTCATCTAAATGAATTGATCAGACCATAGAAAGAAGTCTTGACTCATAACCTATTGACATTTGAATTGAGTGTCCAATAGCTCATGTGTCAATTACTCACTCAATTAATTCATCAGATCGAAGCATAAGCATCTAGGTCAGCTTGGTTAGTCCTCGATAGGATCAGCAGCGACAATATTCTACAGTGCTCAATGTAATTAAGGGTCTAGGTGTTCCATTCATCAATCAGATACGTTGTTGGGGGCAAACAATTCTCTTAGCTATAGTAAATCTTCTTGAATCGTACCATCATGCCAATGTTTGCTCTATATAGAGGTTGATCTCCTTACAGTAAACCCAAACTAGGGCACAAGTGGAGTAAGGTTCTGTTTTTCCAGAAGCTCTCTATTAGAGATTTCTATGGCCTTCGATGCGCCATCTCCGGGTAATTGTGCAGGCACCTCATTTAGGTCTCAAGGTGATCGGGGTGATGGAAATCTGACTCGCAAGACTAACTCTAATTTATTAAATGAGGATTTTTGAGAGAGACAGAAGTGAATAGTGTCTTACCAGGCCAAAACCTGACTCATGCCATCCAATCAGGTTATCCAAATAACCTGATTTATCTAATTTAATTTCATTCTATTAATCCTCTCAGAAAATGAAATCATATGATTCACTAATTAAAATCATTTTAAATTTATGATTTAAATAATTTTCTCAATATAAATCCAAATGGTGTGATCCAATATATCATTTTGTTCAAATAAATGCAAGTAATAATTAACTATAACATTAAATTCATTCCTTGCCCAAACTGCGTGATTAAGAACTCTAAATTTTCATTAGATAAAAGATAATATGTTAATGTAATTGGAAATATTTTCTAAAGTTTACTTTCACTAATCACTTAATAATTACTCTAAGTAATCATTTGTGAATAATTACCTCGTTAAGCTAT
Organism: Gastrodia elata; assembly: GCA_016760335.1. Taxonomy (NCBI): domain Eukaryota; kingdom Viridiplantae; phylum Streptophyta; class Magnoliopsida; order Asparagales; family Orchidaceae; genus Gastrodia; species Gastrodia elata. Next base: position 26,763,980 of record CM028678.1, on the reverse strand, counting down.
GATTTCGGTGAACCTATTATCTAAGGACTTCTTAAACCATATAGAACTAATTGGTAAGTTTGTAAATCACTTTCAAAGTTAAATTTAGTTAATTAGTTTTTAATGACCTAAACCTTAATTAATGCTCAGTAGGCTTATCTTAAGTTCAAATCAAGTAATTAAGGTGTCAATCCTCTTATTAGTTAGAAATGAAACTATTAGATTTGAGTAGATTCAATTTGGAACCCTAGAACTCCAAATATCAATTTTGACCATTAAGGAGAGGCACTTGGGTCATTTTGCCTAATTGTTGGTTTAAGTGCCTCATTGCTTTATAAATTTTTCCATTCCATTAAAATTAGAAAAATGAATGTCTAAGAATAATAATTAGACTAATTAGACTTGTGTGAATTTTAGTTTATTGATTAAAACCCGAACGTGTAAGTAAGATTTTAGGATTTCTAATGAGGACTTAGAATCCACATTTTGTCTCCATAAGTGCTAATTAATGCTTGCAAAATTAGTAATAATCAATTTATATAGTTATTAGACTATTCTTGCATTTTACCTTAAGTAAATATCTTATGTAAATCCTTAAACCATTCGTAGTGAATTTCTTGAGTGCTTAGTTCTAACTTTTCAGTTCTAGATCTTAATTGTTTAGTTTTATTGAGTAATTAAATTTCTCAATAAATTGAGCCCTTTTAAAATTTATAATCTTCATACTATTAAGAATTCGATTATATTCTCAATCCTTAAAAACTTTTAAGTTAATAATTCTTAGATTCTAATTTATAGTCTTTAGTCAATTTAACTCTATTGAGTATTGAAATTTCCCAATAGATGGAATCTTACTTAAATTTAGTAGTTAAGTTCGATTATATTTGACTTCTAACTTTATACTTTCAACATTTCTAAGAATTGAATTTATTCATCTTAATAAACCTTCAGTCCTTTTAATTCTCCATCTTTAGAGTGAGATTTTTTTTGAAATCCTAGATCCTTAGATGTCAGCAACTAGGAGTTAAATCTTAAATCCCAATTTTGGAGTTATACTCAAAATCCATAAATCTTGACTTCTTGATCAAGATTAGCTATGTGTAATTAAAATACATAAATTAAGTTGTATGATTTATTAATTAACTTCACTTGAAGATATTTTTTTATTTTAAATCTTAACTAGTTAACTTCTAATTTTTAAACTTAAAAGGATGTGAATCTAAGATTTTACTCAATAATAGGATATTGGAGATCTTGAGTTTTTTTTTTCTCACAATAAATAGAATAGATAGAATAGATAACAAAAGATATCACATGTGTTTTAGTAGAGTGTTCTTGCTTATGGTGCCTTTGTTGCTTTGCACTTTGTGATTTTAAGCCTTGCATTTTTGGCAAATTTAGATGAACATGGAACGTTAATGAGTATTATATGTTAGTTTTGAAATTCATTGACAGTGTCAATTATTTAGTATATTCAATAAATTCAGTTATCGGTTTAATGGCTATGTTTGGCAAATTTTTGTTATGGTAGTACTAATCAATGCACATGTCTAACTATAGTGTTACATTCAGTTTCAATATAGTTGTAGTGGTTTTATTAGCCAACTTCTGTTGTAGTATTTTTACTTATTATTATTATGCATATTTGTACTTCTATTTCAGTTATTGTACAGCCTTTTACTGCTGCTTATATTTATACGATGGTAGTCTTATTTTCCTTAGTTTACTATTGTATATCAGTTCAGATTTACTTTTTGTTTAATTAGCATACTTTCAAATGATGATATGCATGTTAGGATTTTTAGTTACATTTACCTTACAGTCATTTACACATATATATTCCTAACCTTATTTCCACTTCCAGATTGAGGTATATTTTCTTACATAGTTTATTAAGTTATAAATATATTATTTATAGCTTTCCATTTTGTTTGTGGCTTGTGGAACCATTAATAGTCACTTAATTTTTAGTTTAATTGTAATAACTTAAGATTGTAGATTTTATTAAATCAACCTTAAATATACATAGACAAATGTCTAATGCAAGATTTTTCTTTTTCTTAGCTAGGGCCCTTGTAATAACCCAATGGTTGATACTTGGTTTTGGACAACCATATTAGGTTAAAACCATTATTAGTAGACTCCTAATAACATTAGGAGTGTGCACCTGAAATTGGGTGTGATTTGGAGACCGTTCGTTTTTTACGCATATTTCAAATATCCTAGAAATTGCTTAATTTAATTTGACCTCAGAATCAAAATTGAATTTCATCATTAAACTCATCACCCCTAAAATAGCTAGGGGTGACATTTTGGAAGATTATTGAAGTCATCGAATTTTTCTCAAATATTTTAATAATTTTTTAAGTGCCCCAAAAATTAATATTAATTAATTTGATCTCCGATTTGAAATCCAACTTCATTTTTGAGTTCCTCACCCTTGATTTAGTTAAAGGTGAATTTTCAAAAATTTTGGAGTCCACTTAGTTACCCAATTTTAATTAAATAAAATAGTATTGCTTTTCAAAATTTTATAATTAAATATATTAATTATTTTCTTGCTATCCTAGTAACCCAAAGACATTTTCCCTACCTGCCATTCCATCGATGTATGTGTTGAAGATAGGGCAGATGCAATTCAATCCAACTCGTCAGTTGTTTGATCAAATGGTCGAATGGCCCTCGCTAATGCACTGTTTGCCTCTATCGTGCACGATCGTGCGTGGTAGAGACGTAGGTCCAGACGTAGAAGCACCTTCGCTGCACCTTAAGTTCCCACATTCCCATGTTTTCTCCATTTTTTGGCTATAGCTATCCGTGGGGGGGGGGGGGGGGGGGGGATAGTAGAGAATTGAGCGTATGCGAGTAGTTCTTCACACAAACCATAATCTGCTAAGTGAATCCCATCAAGGTATATCTTAATTTCTCCTCTTCGTGCATGCAATTAATCTTCCATAAAACTCACACACTCATTTTAATCGACATAGAATCATTAGGAAGGGTTCGATTGAGCTTGATTTATCTAGATCGAGCTCAATCAAATGAAAAAAAAATAGTTCCAAATAGTGCCTTGTCGTTCGCCCTGTCTCCACTCATAAGGTACGGCCTCCACGAAAGACGGCCGTAGCCCATGCATATATATATATATATATATATATATATATATATATATATATATATATATATATATATATATATATATATATATATATATATATATATATATATATATATATATCAATAGTCAATCACAATATAAAAAACTCACCCATGATCAAACTCCACGGTGTCCCAGGCAAGGAGATCAAGTAACCTCCTGGGGAGCACATCTCCCCTAACAATAGAAAAATTGCCCTGACAGGCATACATAGCACAAAAATCCGCCGCCCGGTTCGCAGCACGCGACAGGTGGGTAAAAATAACACGAGGTACATCGAGCAAAAAGGCTAGGTGGTCAGCATGTCTCTCTCCATCTCATGAACGGAGGGTCCTCTCCTAGAGTCTCCTGAGCCGCTGCAGCGCTCCCAAACAATCACTCTCAATGATGACACCCTCTGTATCATCCATCGCTGGAAGAGCCTAGCGTAGTAGAGTGATCGCCTAGATATAAGGTACGGCCTCCAGCTTTGGTACAACTGCCATTCTAAAGGTCACTCTGAGATCTTTTGAACGGTAAATGGAATGGCCTCTAGTGACCACCATAATGCCTCCAATTTGGATGCCCTAGATATATGGTCCTAGTTCTCATCACGGCTCAAGCCCGATTTGCAGGCCCGACCCGACCCGCGAGTGCGCGACTAGGCCTGTATGCGCACATGCGTGTCACGTGCCATTGAATGCTGAGGAAAGAGACTTTAGGAATGATCAATGCAAATAAGTTATTTAATTAAATTATTATTAATTTGAATAACTTTTAAAATGAATATTGAATCATAATGAAATTTTATCATTTTGACTAGAAAAATGTGTAGAATGATAATATGATATTTGGTTTTTAATTTGAAGATTAATTTTATTAATCCTTATTTTGATTAATTAGACATATTAGATAATTAATCCAAATCCTTCAAATGTTGTATCTTAGTCAATTTTCATCCAAATTCAATGATCCAGTAATCCATTTCGATCACAAAAATGTGCAGAACAATATTATGATGTCAAATTTCCACTTTAAGAGCTGATTTTGTTAATGATCTTTTAAACATTAATTGACCATTTGATGTCTGATTTGACCATACTTAGTATCCTTTTACTTGTTATGTTGCAAGAAGGCTATAGCCACCTTGTTTATGTAATTTAGACATCAAATAGAAAATGTGAGTTTTTATCCCTTGAGTTAAATAATATTAAATTCCTGAATTTGGGATTTTGCATGTTTAGGCCTCCAAAAGGCTAAGACACTATAGAAAATATACATTATGTCATATAACAACATTAGATAGTATTTTGAGTAGTAAGATATCTAAATAGCCTACTCCTAGTTTAATGCTAGTAAAATAAGCTAGAGCCTCCACATAGAATTGGATTGGCCTTCTAGGGTTTTAATGCTTGATTTAGAACTTAAGATCTATAGTAGTCCTAAGCTTTACGATGGATCAAACTAGTTAGCTACTTATGTTGGTAAGAGTCACTAGTGAACCTCCTAAATTATTAGCTTGAGCTTATCTTAGTGCCTTACCTTTCTTAAGTATGACTTGACCCTAACTAGCCTATTATGTAGCTTAGCACCTTAGTAGTCAACCTAATCACTTAAACTAACCTTTAGGACACTTAGTGCCTTGTTGTGAATCTATAAAAGCTAGTGGCTAGTGAGTCTTCACTTTGGCTCTTTACTACTTCAGTTTGTATTAGATTATATTAGCCAACTTATGTGGATTGATTAATTTATATTTTCTAACCTTAAGATTCTCTTATGAACTTAAGGCTAGATATCCTCCATCATAACCTTCAAGCAAGTGATCCTAGCAACTAGCCTAAGTTTTGTAAATTTCTGAGTTATGAAGTTAGTAATAGGTTAAACTCTGAAGTTCAACACTAGATCATTACCTCTCACTTATTGCTACCTAAATAACATAAATAGAATCTTTATTTGTAGGGTGGTGAATTGTAGATCTTCTTAGCTCTTGTGAGCTACTTAGAATATTATTAAGAGATTCTCAGCTTAGCCTTTGTGCCAAGAAGAGGACTTAGAGGATATTTAGAATGGAGACATCTTTGGAAGTTTAGTGCCACCCACTTAGACTCAAAGATTAACTTAAGTGACTAAATGTAACCCACTTAGGATTATATAAGCAGCCTTAACATGTTATGTCTAGAACTTAAAGATTGATCCAAGTATATAAGTGAGATATTCTTACATGAAGTATAGTTGGCCATTTTGAGTGTGAAGCATAAGATTTTATTAGGAAGATTAAATACCTAGCTACATCCAAATAGTGAACTTAAATGTCAAGATGGATTAGAACCACAAGGCATTGAGCATCTAAGTCAAAACTAAGTGACTTAGAACCCCCTTAAGTGAAAATCATAAATTTAAGAACAATGACCTAATGTCCATATTTATAAGATGTAGAATACCTTAGAATGACTAAGTGATTAAGTTAAAGCTAGGCACTGCCTTAAGTGTTAAAAGGAATCAAAATATTTAAGTGCTTAGAAATGAGACTAAACTTAGGATCTTAGTAATTATAATGCTGAGGTTTGGAACCTTAGGATTTAGAGAGGAATCTCAATGTTAGATTAGTATAGTTAGATAATACTAGCTTTAGTAATATCAACCCTTAAGTCTAACCATGTTTAACTTGTAGTCTTATAAAATTCTTAAGTCTAAGATTAGGCTAGAATTTTCCTACTAGTATCATATCTAAGACTAAAACAATAAAACAAATTAGATGATTAAACATTACAAAGCATAGAACCTTTAAAATGTTCATCAAATGAGATTCTTAAATGATAGTGTTAACTATAGTTTTTTAATAGAATAAGCTAAGGGTAACCTAAACCTCATGTATAGTATCAATTGATGAAGACATTCAATGAATGCTAGTCAATTGAGGAGCTTGATTACCTCTAATCATAGGGTAGATAACTAAAGTAAATAATAATGGTTATCAAAATGTTTATAGTTAGATTTGAACATCCTTGAATACTAAAACACATTGAAACTAAATCTATGAATACATTCATAAAGACATTGTGCATATAATAAAGCATTTAAATCAATATAAATAACTTATCATATTACGGTCCTTTATGATTGTTCTTATTTTTCCCACTATCTTCATGGTTTTCGATGATATATCATTATCTTTAGAATATGTTTACACTCAGTCCTTTATGACTGCAGCCCTTTGTGACTACCTTTAATATTATAGTCTCTGGACTATGTTTATCCAATCCTTCATGATTATTATCTTTACTTTACACTCAGTCCTTTATGATTGCTTTCACTGTGCACTCAGTCCTTGAGACTTAGACTTTACTTTACTAGCATATATTATAGGTTCACCTATATTTACAGCTCCTTTTCTTACTTACTTACTTGTGCATGTTATTATCACTTATATTTATGCTCACACTTTTTTTTACATATGTTACTTAGCCTATGTCCTTTTGAACATATTTCCTTACTGTTCTTATTACACACTTGTTAGCATAGCTATACCTATTTTTCTTACTTATATATATAATGCAGATTATACTAGATTTTATTCTTTTATTGCTTTATAGTATTTTTATTGTTACTTAAAATCATGTACTTTAATGTACTTCACTTTATTTTACTCAGTTTGCTTCCCTTTTTATTATATTGAGCTCCTCTTAATTATAATTATAAATGCCTAAATATGATATCCACTAATTTATAAATAGATTAGTTGACCTAAAATATACTTTTTAAGTATAATCACTTGTCTTTCTTTTATTGGCTATGCCCTACAGTAGATCAGGAGCCTAGAGTGAATCTTGTGCTTGAGGTAGATCAGATCTAGTTGTTGTAGCTTTGAAGACCTTTTACTTTTCACTACTTTTACCTTATGCATCCTGTGAGGATGAGTGTCATTATGTCTAAATGTTTGTAAGAATTTAATTAACTCAGGATGTTGTGCTTTTCAATTTTGTGCTGTGTTTTCACTTTCTTTTTTGGATGGCTAGAATGTTTTATATTTACTTAAAGTTTATGCATCTAATTTTCTTCTTTAGATACCCTTATCTCCCCATAGTGCTTAATAGTGGGTTAAAACTGATTAACCTTGTACTAAGTATAATAATAACGCCTAATATTAGATTAGCTTTCTGATGTAATTTTGGGGTCATTACAGTTGGTATCAAAGTAGGTCTTAAGAAGAAAGGAAATTAAAAATCTAAGCAAAATATCATTATAACAATACAGATAAACAAAAAAATATAAGGTATGCACATCAATAACTTAAGATAGTAAACTCACTTTAGTAATAAATTAATAACCTAAACAATATAAAATAGTGTCATATAGATAGATCAATTAATTTACATCATTTTACCCAATTCTGTTATCTATTCTCATTCAAACTCTTATTAAATATTCTTAGTAAGATGAATCTTGAACCAAGCAATCCCATTATCCACATTGAAGAAGCAACAAGCTCTGATGATTCTTCAACTTTGACAAAGATCAAGACTTTGTTAGAGAATATGAAGACCTTAGTGCAATTGCAGAAAGAGTAATTAATCTACCTAGTCCCCAGATCATCCATGTTAATTCTCAAGCAGCATCAAGTTTAGTTGTGGATGATTTCCTTCATGCTTTTCTCCTACTCAATCCTCCAACCTTTAATGGATTTGCTTCCCCTGTTGGGGTAGCCAATTGGTTGAAGATAATTGAGAAGGAAAATTTGAGCATTAAGTGCCCTTGCAATGAAGTTATCTGCCTAACCACTCACTTATTTGGTAAGTGAAGCCGCGTATTGGTGGGATAATGAGCTGAAACCCAATTTTGTAGAAGTAAGCGTTGAGGAGATTTCTTGGGAGAAATTCAAATCAGCTTTTAAAGAATTACTCATTCCTCCTTCTGCTCAGTCATTAATAGAAGATGAGTTGGTTCAATTGATTTAAGGTGATAAGATTGTCTTAACCTATGAAATGGAATTCATGAAGCCATCAAGGTTTGCTGCTAATTTGATATAGATTGGATAAGCTAGATGCAGTTGTCTCCTCAAAGGTTCAGAAGAATTGATTAAGGACCATCTTGTATCCCATCATCATAACAATTTCGTAAAGCTATTGATAGGTGCAAGATTGATAGAACGACACCATGTTCAAAAAAGGCTGAGGAAGAGATCCTTATCTGCCTTAGTGGATTTTGTAGAAACTCAAGAGGATAGAACTCAGCCATCTCAATTCTACCAAATTACTCAACCACCACAGTAATAGGTGAAGCAAACACCTAAGTGCTCAAGACCTCATCCTTATGGTAAGTGCTACCATCAAGAATGCAAGTACTACACCTATGGAAAACTGGGTTATAAGTATTGGGATTGTTGTGCTCATTGGATTATGGACAAGTTGAAAATCAATAGTCATCCAGTTGTTCAAAAATACAATTCTTATTAGATTCCAAGCTCCAGCTTTGAAAATTGTGCCTCTCCTAATGACAAAATTAGTTCCTACTCCATTGAGTAATTAAAAAGGAAAAGTAGGCAATCCACTTACTGCTCTGTCAATGGTGCATTTTCTCAATCCCATTGTCTCCAAGGAAGGAAATGAGGCAGCATCAAGAATTTCTACAATTTTAATCTCTTACATTCCCATTTATTCTTATCTTAGCTTTTTGCAAACTCTTATTCCTTTTTATGGAGCATTTGAATTAAGTTAGTTCTTTAATTAAGACTTAAATTGAAAACGTTGTTTATTTTATACTTAAGTAGAGTAGTAAAATGATGCCTTAGTATTCAAGAAGATTTTGTTAGAACTAAGATAACTAGCTCATTTCTTAACCTTTAAAAGCTTAGTCCATTAGTGATAAAGAGTCCTAACCTCTAGGTGTTTAAAATCCTAAGTTAAGATACTTGAACACCATATCTGAAGTTTGATCTCATAACTCCTAATCTTGATAGGTTATATCAAGGTTGGCTTGTAGGGTAAATAAACCAATTGGTTTAACCCATTTAACTTCATTATGCGATACTTATTGATTTGAGTTAGAACTTGATGAGTTCTGATGTTTTAACTTTTATAGGACCCTGCATCTGAGTTTCCATGGGATAGTAGGCACTTGTGGATCCTGAGCTTTTTCTTTGTTAGTTTGAGCAAATAAATTAGAATGATAGTTTCACCAATAATAGAAAATTGAATGACAAGTATAGAATCTATAATTCAGCTCCAAATGAGCATACAAAAACTGCATTTGTGTTTGTTCCTTCAATATTATTGGGTTGTAGTATGTTGCATTAGTTTTTGAAGAAGTCCTTTTGGTGGTTGGGCTATAAAATAGACATTGTTATCCTAATTGTAGCAGGTAAGGGCTGAACACTATAAACCTAGTATACTTATTAAACCGTTAGATATCCCCAATTCCATAGAATTTATTTTAGGATTACCAAAGGGAAAATCTAAAGTCATTATGATTTTGGTGATTTTTGATAGACTCATCAAATTATCTCATTTCATTATATTTCACAAATCTGACTCTATAGAAGGGTTAGCCAAGCTCCATCTTTACGGGATCGTCCATCGGCTCGAAACACCGAATCACGATCTTTTAGACAAAGATGATAGATTTATATTTAGATTTTTAGTCAGTTGTTCAGTAAGACCTAGGGACCATCTAAGCTATGAGTACTATTTTCCATCCCTGGACTGATGGTCAAACTAAATGAGTAAATCAAATTATGGAAAATCTCTTGCATTTTTGTGTTTCAGATTTCACTGAAATTTGCGAAGATCACTTTGCCTTAGTTGAGTTCACCTACATATATAGTTAACAGTCCATCTTGGTAGGAGATGCAGTACTCCTATATCCTATACTGAGGTGGGTGACACTCAGCTTTTTGGATTAGTGATTGACAGGAAATTCCATCTATTCAAGTGTTTTGCTGGCAGTGCAACATAAACAAGGGAATTATTGTAATGCTTGCCATCAACCCTTAGATTATCCTATTGAGTAGTTTAATTGATTCAATTTTTAATAATTAGATATACTTTTCTCTGGTTTAATCTTCATGATTATTTGAATTATTAGAGCGTCAAGGATGACACCTCTTTTAAGAGGGGAAGTCTGTAATAACCTGATAGTTGTTACATGATTTTGGACATCCATATTAGGTTAAAATCAAGGATAGTTGACTTATAATAACATTAGGAGCTTGCACCTAAAATTGGGTGTAATTTATAGATCACTTGTTCTTAGCATGCATTTCAAAAAATTGCAAATTAGCTAAAGGAGACATTTTGGGAGCTTTTTAAAGTTCTCGAATTTTTCCCGAATATTTTGATATTATTTAAAGTGCCTTAAGAATTAAGATAATTAAATTGATCTCCAATTCTAAATCTAACTTCATTTTTGAGTTCCTCACCCTCAATTTAGCTAAGGGTAGCTTTTTAGGATTTTTTGAAGTCCATTTAGTTACCCAATTTTAATTAGATAAAATAGCATTAAATTTCAAAATTTTATAAGAAAATATACAAATTATTTTCCTATTATCCTAGAAACCCTAAGGCATTTTTCTTACCCCCATTCGATTAATGCATATGTTGAAGATCGGGTGGCTACGGTTCAATCCAGCCCATCAGCCGTTCGATCAAATGATCAACGGCCTTCAAAGATTCATTGTAGGCTTCTGCGGCGCATGATCGTGCATGGCAGAGGCGTAGGTCCATACGTAGGAGTGCCTTTGCCATGCCTTAAGCTCCTTCATTCCCTTGTTTTCTCCATTTTTCAGCGATAGCCAGCTCCGGGGGAGGGATCTTGGAGGAAATTGAGCCTATAAGAGTAGTTCTCTGCACAAATCCTAATCTCCCTAGCAAATTCTATTGAAGTATATCTCTATTCCTCGTCTTCATGATTAATATTCCATAAAATTCACTCACTCATTTTAATCAACATAGAATCCTAAGGAAGGGTTTGATTGAGCTTGATCAACCCTGAATGAGCTCAATCGAACGGACGACTGCAGTGTCAAACTATGCCTTGTCGTACTCCCCATCTCCACCCGTAAGGTTTAACCTAGGGTTTACTATATCTGATAACAGGAGTGGTCACTGGCATTGGTACAACTACCATTTGAAAGGTATCTTATAGACCTTTCAAATGATATGTGGGCCAGCCTCCAGTGACCACCGGAATGCCTCCTATTTGGATGCCCTAGTTCCATGGTCACAGTTCTCATCGCGCTCAAGCCTGATTTGCTAGCCCGACTTGGCCTGTGAGCACATGGTCAGACCCGTATGTTCATGTGCACATCATGTGCTGCCGAGTGCTGAGGGTAGAGACTTTGGGAATGATTAATGCAAATAAATTTTTTAATTAAATTATTATTAATTTGAATAACTTCTAAACTAATTATCCAATCCTAATGAAATTATAAGTTATTTTGACTAGAAAAATGCATGGAACAATAATATGATATTAGATTTCTAATTAGAAGATTAATTTTGTTAATCCCTATTTTGATTAATTAAGTTAATAAAATAATTAATCCAAATCTTTCAAACATTGTATCTTAGCGAATTCTGGTCCAAATGCAATGATCCAATTGTCCAATTTGAACAAAAAAATGTGTAGGACAACAATATGAGGTCAAATATCCAATATGACAGCTAATTTTGTTAATGACCTTTTAAGTATCATTAGGAGTCATTAAGAGCATGATTGACTATTTGATGTATGCTTTGACCACACTTAGTCTCATTTTACTTGTCATGCAGTAAGGAGACTATAGCCACCTTTTTGTGGGATTCGGACATCAAATGGAAAATGTGAATTTTAACTTTTGAATAAAGTAATATTAAATTCTTGAATTTAGGATTTTGATTATTTATGCCTCCTAAAGGCTAGGACACCTTAGAAAACATACTTTATGTCACATAACAACATTCGATGATGTTTTGAGTAGGATAATATCTAAAATAACCTTCTCCTACTTTAGTGCAAGTAAACTAAGCTATAGCCTTAACATAGAATTTGATTGACCTTCTATTGTCTTAAAGCTTGATTTAGCACTAAAGATCATAGTAGTCCTAAACTCTAGGATGGATCGAACTAGTTAGCTACTTATGTTCGTAAGAGCCATTAGTGAACCTCTTAAGTGGTTAAATTGAGCTTATCATAGTGCCTTATCTTCCTTAATTATAGACTTGACCCTAGCTACCATATTAAGTAGCTTAGCACCTTAGTAGTGGGCCTAATCACTTAACTAATCATTAGGACACATAGTGCCTTGTTGTGAATCTAAAAAGCTAGTGGTTAGTGAGTCATCACTTAGGCTCCTTACTACTTTAGTTTGTATTAGATTGTATTAATCAATGCTATTAATGCTAAGACGTTGATTAATAAGGGGTGTGATGCCTATCTCATCACAATGATGCGTGAAGCAAAGGAAAGTGACACTCTTGCCGAAAGTAAGGTTGTGAGTAAATTTCACATTGTGTACCTTGAAAACTTCCTAGATTACCTTAGGTGAGAGAAGTGGAATTATTTATTGAGTTAATTCTTAGAACACAACAAATCTCTAAAGCATCATATTGAATGATGCCAAAAGAACTTCAAGAGCTCAATGAGCAATTGCAAGAGCTTCTAAGTAAAGGTTTCATTAGACTTAGTATGTCTCATTGGAGAGTGCAAGTTCTATTTATTAACTGGAAAGATGGATCTATGCACATGTGCGTATATTATCATGAGTTAAACATAGTCACCATTGAGAATAAATAACCCTGCCTAAAATTGATGATTTATTCGATCATTTATCTAGTGTTGTTACATTTTCCAAGATCGACTTAAGTTCAAGAATCACCAGTTGCGAGTGAAAGATTCTAATATCTAGAAGATGGACTTTCACAATTGTTATTGTCACTTTGCAAGCCTTATTATATCCTTCAAACTCACTAATGCACCATCAATTTTTATGAATTTTATGCAAACAATCCTAAAGCCTTATCTAAATAACTTCATCATTATCTTCGTCGATGATATGCTTATCCATTCCAAGACTAAGAAAGATCATGAAGACTACCTAAGAGCAGTGTTGGAAACATTGCATTCTCATCAACTATATGTGAAATTCTCAAAGTGCAAATTTTGGTAAGATTCCATATCATTCTTGGGTAATGTAGTTGAAACCCATAAAATCAGCATAGAACAATAAAAAGTTAGTGTTATATAGGATTGGTTGCATCCCAAGTTAGTAAGTGATATTCAAATCTCTTAGGTATTAGCCAGTTATTATAGAATATTTGTTAAGGTCCTCTCTTAGATTGCTTATTCTTTAACCAGACTGACTCAGAAAGCCATACCTTTTGTCTGGAGCTCTGACTATGAAGAGGCATTTTAAATGCTAAAAGACACACTATCAACTACCCTAGTACTCATTCTACCAAAGGAAGGTTTTTACTACCAAGTCCATATCGATGCATCTAGAGTTTGTTTGGGATGAGTGTTGATGCAAGAAGAAAAAGTCATTGTGTATGCTTCTAGCTAGCTAAAGCCTTATGAGAAGAATTACCCAGTGCATGATCTCAAACTTGCTAATGTTATTTTTTCCTTAAAAATCTTGCATCAATACCTATGGAACCCCAACCCCACTATGGTCATGTCAGCACAAATATTAACATGATTATGGTTGAGCAGCTATTGCGTGATAGATTTCCAATTATAATTAGATTAGGTTTTCATCCTAATACATTGATAACTACAAATTTTTCCACATGTATCCATAATTTATTCATCAAACATGCATAGTGCTAAAGCAAAGTATACAACATCGATATCCATAGTGCAGTAATAAGAGAATAGTAGTTCAACTCATTATAAAAGTGTAGGAAAGTAAGAGCATCTAGAATTTGAATTATTATAATACTAAATTAAAGTTTAAAAGAAATGAACACTCATCCTCACAAATAGAAAAGTAAAATCTATCTAAGCCTCTGCAGCAGTAGGAAGGTCCTCTGCTTGGCTAAGCTCCTCACTTAAAGCTATCTCCATGAACAACTCTGAATCTAACATGTTAGTTGTTACATGCCAAGGCCTCAGCCAATAAAGACAAACTTGTGTAAGACAATTATTTATGTATATTTTAGGAAAATTTAATGAAATCTGCATGTTTTAAAATATCACATTTGAACTGAATAGTAAGCAAATATTAAAGGTGCAACAAGCCACAAAATAAATTAGAAGCTTTAAGTAATACATTTATAACTTAACAAAAATAAAATTTACAAGAAAACTTACCTCAAACCATAAGATACAACAAGGTTAAGCAATATATGCATATAAAACTGAAACTAATTATATGTATTGAAAGAAATTTTAATAATGCATATGATCATCTAAAAGTATACTGATGAAGCATAGTAAAATCAATTTCAATGTTAACTCAAGACTAGCACCTTATGTATAAGCTGCATTAAAGATTATACTAAAGCAATAGTAAGAGCATTGAGAAACATAGAATAACATATGAATATGTCACAACAGAAGATTGGCAAACAAAGTCACTGAAAATTATAATGAAGCTTAAAGTAACAATGTAATTAGATGTTTACCTAGATTAGTATTGCTATAACAAAACTGGTCGACATAGCCACTGAACTAAAAGTTTCACATATATCATCTAAACCACACATGACAAGATCTGAGTCAGACTACTAAGTCATACATGTTTCATCCAAACCCTCTCATGGTTGGATGCGAGTCAATTTTATTACAACAAACTAAACTACAGAGGCAAACAAATTAGGGCACACTCTACTGAACTGAAAAATCCATTTACAAAATATTCTTATTATAACTAAAAAATGTTTATGCATACAAAAATGATACTGAATGTTCATTAAATGTTTTGTGTTTAACTAAATATTCCAAAAATATAAGGCTCAAGTATAAGGAGTGCAGGACAACAAAATTAAAGTAACCAAGGCTCTATAACAACACATGTGATATTTATTGTTTTCAAATTTATTAGTTCTATCTATTCTGAGAAACCACAATCACAGGATTTTCAATTTTCAACTAATGAGTAAAATCTCAAATTTATGGCCTTAAAGGTTAAACATTATAATTTAACAAGTTCTAATTCATAATCAAAATATATTGCCAACTAAAATTAACCAGTATACCAACCAGCTTAATTGATGTATTTTAAATACCCATAACCAATCTCGATCAAAATAATTAGGACTCAAGGTTTAGAGTTAAACTCCAAAGTTGGGGTTTAAGAACTAAATCTAAGGTGTTAACATCTAGATTGAGAGTTATAAGGACTGAAGATTTATTAAGATGAAAGGATTCTAATCTTAGAAAGGTTGAAAGTCTAAAATCATAAGATAAAATAATATAACTTAAATTATAATAAAAAAAGGATTCAATTTATTGAGTAATTGCATTACTCAATAGAGTTGAATTTACTAAAGGCTATAAATAAGAATCTAATGAATTTAACACTTAAGAGTTTGTAATGATTGAAGATAGAATATGATTCTTAATAAGCTGAAGATTACAATTCTTAAGTAAGGCTCAAATTATCGAGTAATTCCATTACTCAATAAGAATAATATACCAAAAATTTTAACTAAAGGGGTCAGGACTAAGCACTTAGGGAAAATTACTATGATTCGCTTCAGGATCTACTTAATAGACTTACTTAGATAAAATATAAGAATAGTTTGATAATCATATAAATTGATTATGTAACGCCCTGTCCCATCGAGGCGCGCAACCTAGGTATTTTAAATATAAACAGTCGGCAGTGGAACGGTGTGTTACTCGGGAAGGACTGCTAAACCTCCCTGAACACAGCTGACTACTGAAACTCAACCCCAAAAGAGAGCTGAGGACAAATCCTTAAGATAAGGGTGAAATACTATCTTAAGTATTAGATATAGTACTTATATACATTGGATTATGAATATGATTTTTAATAAGAATATATATGAGTATTAGCATTATTTATGCCAATCACATCACAATATCTAGTATAAGTAAAAATAACAATAGGCGAAGGCTATTGCATTCATCCATATCATTCAACACTGAAGCTATGTAAAGCATTCGTTTCAAAAACAAAAAATACATCCATAGTTAGATTAATACAAACAGTTTGCTTTAATGAAAATAATAGTAAAAAAATGCTGCTCACTCACTACAGAAAATAAAAGCTAAGGACTGAGCCGATTAATGCTCCACAACCTCCTCTTGGATCTCTAGGGAAACCCCCTGGGACTGCTCCTCAATCTGTTATGGATCTAGCAAATTATCGGATCCCAAAAATAACATGTGTTAGACAATAAATCTAACACAACTAAAGCTATATGCATTAATAGTTATCTAAAGTTCAACATTTAAGTAAACAACCAATACTGTAGGAAAACTTTGAAATAGCTGAAAAGTGTGAAACTGTACAAAACTGAAAATAAGTTAAATCAGTGGCTGAAAAACTAAGTATTGGAAATAAAAAAATAGTAAATATGTTGAAACTGTATAGAAGATGAAATAAAATTATATTATATGTCACTAAATATGCATCTGATTATGCTATTGATTTATGCTGTCATTATGCATTTGGTGCCTCATGCACCTGAAGGAATCTTAATACACATGATGCATGCTGTATTTTGTAGGTTCTACTTAAATTAATGCATGCTGCATCCCATAGTTCACAATGCTTTTTGATACTGATGCTTATGGAATTCATGACAAATTATTTTAAATTAATATGATTCTTAAATCATCAAAAATCAAGAAATAAACAAAATTAAAACATAAAATTGTACATCCTGATTATCATAACAAGCACATTATATTAAAGCTACTATCATTAGAAATTTGATCATATATTACCTTCAACTAGATTTGCTCAAGTTAACAAAAATCTTATAACTTTCTAAGTTATCACATGATGGGAGTGCATATATATAATTAGTATATTCTCAAGAAAGGTAACTTTAAATATTTAGTTTGTTTAACTGCACTTATCAATGCGCACAAAGATAAGGGGACAAAATCCTTTTACATTTAATTCTCTCAAACTAAGTTGTTTAATACCTCACTTAATACATGATTAGTGTATGTCCTATGAAAGGTGGCTTGAACACTTAGTTTGTTTAACTACACTTATCAATGGGCACAAAGATACGGGGATGAAACCCTTTTATAGTTTATTCTCTCAAACTAAGATGTTCAATTCCCTAATTAACATATACTTGGAATTGGGATATTTTACCTCAAATTGAACTCCACTTATAAGTGCACACAAAGATAAGGGGATGAAACCCATTTTAATCTTGTTCGAGATAAATAACCAATTTTATATACTACTGAATTAAATCAGTTATATGGATATGTACTACAAATTTCACATGAAAAATACTAAGGTTATCATTTCTATGCTAACTATTTTAGAACCTAAGGAAATTCAGACTAATGAATTCATCTCCATTATAGATACTAAATAATGGGTTCTTAAGGTGGTGACATAGAAGTCACACAATATAGGTGTTCTACCACAATTAGATAGACTCAAACTAATATCTCTTAGGTTATCTTATCATAAGGATATAATGTCAATTATCTAATATTTATGGGGTTCATCTAAAGGCCTACCTCAAAATAAGACAACTAAAGCAATTCCTACCTCAAAGGTAACCCTATTAGAGATATACTATTTACTTGAGTTTAGAACTATATTTGTAGTTTAAATATCTAAAGTTGCTAATCATTATATTTAAATCATAAGCTAAATTCTAAGAAATCAAGATGATAATATCCCATGTAGGTTAAAGAGCTTAATCATAAGATTCAGATGCAAAAGCGAAGCATACAAATCTTTCTTATTTAAATTCAACCCAAAACTCCTAATTATGGGGTAAAATCATAAAATTTAATGAGAACAGATCATTTGATAATCTAGCATATTTTATTAATTTAATAAAAGTCAATTCATGTTGGTCTTTGTCTTTAAGAAAATCAAAGGAAGTTAAGCTTAAAAATAAGATAAGAAAATCACATTATCATTTATCAGACTTAATAAATCAAGATCACATGATAAATTAACAATGTTAATTAGAAAATAAGTACTAACATTCATTAATTATGATCTAAAGCAATTGGTACTTAATTAGAAATTTAAAATTTTAGAATTTAAATCTAATTGAACAAATTAATTTCTAAGCATCCTAATAATATATCATAATAATTCAAGCCTATTGTTCCACATTTCAAGCAACATAATGAAGTTATTTAATTGACACGATTATCTTAGGTTCTAAGAAATAATAGCACATTGATTCAATCAAAAGAAAAGGCCTACAAGTACAAGTTACCATACAATCATAAGTTCAAAAGGTCAAAGCAACATAAGCATGGAGTTCATATTTAAAAATCACCTTTATGATAAGTAGGCCTAGTTAAAAGACTATGATAACTAACTCACAATCAACAAGATTATGATAAATGTAATATTAAGTAATTTTTATTTTAAAATATTTTGGTATATTTTTGCATAGTTAGGGTTCTGGAGTCATAAAAATACAAAAAATATAAAGTTTGAGAAAAATAGAGTAGTTATGCATGCTACGGCACGATGTAGCGCTCTCCTGGCCGAGAGCCTTGCGCTATGGTGCGCTACCATGCTAGATATCTTGAGGTGCGGGCGCTACGGTGCCCGGCAGCTCTTTCAGGTGCTATGGCGCATTATGTTGCCAAAATTTCAGAAACAAGGGCATAACAGTGCGTTGTAAGGCTTTCAAGCGCTACGTCACTAGATTTCCCAAGATGCGGGCGCTGCGGTGTGCTATAGCGCTTACCTGGCTATAGCAAAGTGCTACGGCACGCAGCAGCACTCAACGGTCATTTTTCCTGGATGAAAAAAGGATGTCTCCCCTATTGCACCCTAATACTCTTGATTCAGGACACCATAAGTGCGGTGCCATATACCGATGGAAAGGTCTTGGAAAGACCTTTTCATTGATAGCAAATATGACATGAGAGGATTATGTTAACATTACAAACAATGATGCCCTAGCTACCTATGCAAATTCCTTTCTGTGCAGCATTACTCATTTTCTCTTTATAAATAAATCTTGATCGAGCTCTTTTAAGCTCGATTGCTCAAATGCAGGTTCTTGAGGATGTGAAATAAGTGTGTGAATAATAAGAAGTAGCCATTAGATAAATCCAATGGGGGAAAATAAAGGGTACAAGGAAGGATATATAGAGGGTGCCTTAGCTTGTAAAGAGAGTTTCTAGCTAAGCTTTCTTCAAGAGTTTCAGAAGAAAGAGCTTCTTCTTCTTTAACTACTAATAACAGGAGGGAAGAGGGCTAGGGGCTTTCCAAGAGCTTGGGAGCTTCAACTGATAGCAAATTGGATAGGGGAGTTGAGACCAAAGGAGCAAGATAAGGAAAAGAGGAGGCATGGGCTGGGCATACGATAGTAGGTCCTCTCCTATCAGCAGCATGGGGAGGAAGCTTTCTTGTAAGGGAAATGGGAAAAAGAAGAAGGGCTGACATGTGTAGGTGAAAAAGAAAGAAGTAAAATGGATTTTAAAGTTTAATTTAATTTAATGAATCAATATATTCTAATTTTAATTAATACATTAAAATCAGATTGATAAATGAGCTCTAAAAAAATCTCAAAAATTCACCCCTAGCAAATTTAGGGGTGATGAACTTTTCACGGTGAAGTCGAATTTTAATTTGGAGATCAATTTAATTATCCTATTTGTTGGGGTATTTATATATATTTTAATATTCGAGAAAATTTGATGACTTCGAATTCCTTCAAAGACATCACTCCTAGCTAATTTGGGGGTGACAAGTGCAATGTCGAAGTTAAATTTTGATTTTAAGGTCAAAATAATTATCTCAATTTTCTAATTAATTAAATAATATTAAATTCTCTAAGAGTATAATAATCAGCTTGGATTCAAACACATAAACATTAAATGGGAATTTAATATCACAAAATTTGTGAGCATTGAGTTGGTTTCCAAAAGGAAGTCCAACACTTAATGATTTTTCCAGCTTATACGAAGGCAAATTGAGAGTTTTAGCAAAATATTCAGAGATAAAAGAATGACAAGTTCTGGTGTTGAATAACATATTGCAAAGTTTGTCATTTAAGAACAATGTTCTTACAATTATTTAATTTAATGCATTAACTTACTAACAATAATAAAATAGGTAGAAATAAAAAAAACTTTTGCAAAAGAATAGAGGTTCAGGAATGCATACCTAAACCCACATTATTATCTTCTGGAGCTTTGATAGGCGTTAAGGCGTACACACGAGCAAGACCAGCAAGAAGGTTACTAAATTGTTTCCTAGAGTTGCTATGGTTCTACATTCTTAGAGAAGCAGCTTGCTCCTTTGCGGGTTCTGAAACTTTAGCTGGAGAAGGTGGTATTATTGCCATCCTCTAGTCTCTCTTGTTCAGAGATACAACATAGAATACTTGGTCCTACTAAAAATGATTGATATTAACACCATCCACCATCTTTTGTTGAGTGCAATGATAGAATAGGTGGCCCTGATGATAACAAGTGAAACAATAATGGCCAAAGTGATAGCACTTACCGTAAGAATGGGGTCTATTGCAACCCTTAATTAGTTTAGATGGTAGGCTTTGGCATGTGCAGTTGGTGCTTTTTGAAAACCTCATGACAGCTAGTGTGGGGCCCCCGTACTGGTAATAAGAAAGTACGGTGCTCCAACTATGGAAAATCCCCAACTTAAGCAAAGTTATGCGAACCCAACCTGGCTTAAGTCAAGGGTTTGTCACCAAGTGCAATAACATTCATCAATATAGATATCAAAGTGGTGGAAGCAGTACGAAAATAGAGTAACATCCACAAGCATACATAGTAGGGAAAAGAAAATGCAATAAAGTAACTCATCACAATCCAGAAAGTAGAGTACATCCAGAAAGTTAATTATTACAAACTGAAATGAATAACTAAAAAATGAAAGACTCTCGTCCTCACTGAAATAAACAAGGCAAAACTATCTAAACAGCAGTTGGAAGGTCCTCCTCCTGAACTGGCTCCTCCACGACGACACTGCCCACGAATACGCCTGAATCTGACATTTGTCGGTATCACAAATGCTAAGGCCCCAGCCAACAAAATAAAAAGTTTACAGTTAGACAATTGTCTAAGTATATTTTAGGCTATTTAAAGTGAACTAAATATTAAAGGATATCACATTTAATTTAACTACACATGCAAGCAGTAAAGGGTGCAACAAGCTATGAAAGAACTGGAATACTATAAACTATCTATTTATAGCATGAAACCTGTATGTGAAGTAACATACAAAACACTAAATAAGCAAGGTGAGGCTAAAAGCAAAAAAATAACTGCAACTACTGAAATAAACATGACCCTAACATGATTATGATCAAGGTAAACCATGCTGAGTATAAAAGAAATCAAATACTGAATACGACAAAATTCTAGCATCCTAAACATGCCATTCATACATATATCTAAACCATAAAAGTATACATACAACATGCAGATTAAGATGAAAAGAAAGGCCACTGAGACATGTGGCAAAAGCAAAGCAACATATAAAGCCACTGAGACATGTGGCAAAGCGAGAAAATACTGAAAATAAGGCCACTGAAGCATGTGGCAAAACAAATCAGAAAAACAATATAATACAGCTAAAGTAGTCATAAGCCTAAGTTCTAGTACTGCCATACCAGCCAATAGGCCATACAGGGCCTCCAATATCAATCAATCAATCCCCAGCCTAGCCATCCAAATATGCTAGGTATGAGTCCAGCATATACAATACTGCTATTGAAGAGGCAGACTAAACTAGGTCATATTCTACTAACTGTGACAAAATAAAACTAAATGATATGTAAATTCAATACTAGCTTAGGATACATCATCCTAAGTTTTTCCTATTATGCTCAAGGGCTAAAGATCAAAATCCAAGGTATGCAAAGCAATCTAATCAATGTAAGCAAGAGACTCAATCTAGATTTATGTGATATCTGTTATTGTCTAATTACCAAATCTAACTACTCTGAGAAGGTACAAGCTTAGGATCTCCAATATCCAGCTATCGAGTATAATCTCAGATTTACGTCCTTAAAGTCAAATATTAGAACTTAACGAGTTCTAATCCAAAATCATGTGACGACTATATAGTTTAAATAAGCAAATTAACGACCTAATTTTATGAATATTTTACTCTCTTACCCAAATCTTGATTAAATGAATCAAGATTTAAGAATTTAGAACTTAAACCCTATGTTGAGTTCAAATTCCAAATCCAATGTGATAATAAAATAGGATCTAAGTTTCTCACTTAATCCCAAAGGTAAGGAATCCTATAAGTTGAAAGATTCAGGAACTAAGATCTTAGTGAAAGGCTATTCTACTAATTATAAGATAAAATAATCAATTAAGAATTTGAGAATCTAAGATCTATATTCAATCTTTAAGATAATTTCATTATCTTATTGATTGAATCATCCTATACCCACATGGAAGGTTTCAAAAGATTAAACAATCAATCATTAAAGAATTCCAATTGGAGGTGGTTTGATTCAAATTGAAAATCCAAGTCTAAGATCTTAAGATCTAAAGATCTGAGTTTGATCACTTTAGACTTCTAATTAGAGTTTTGACTTAAGGGTTTCCATTTATGATTTTCTTTAGATCTAATTTCATAATTAACTATAAGGAGCTTAATAAAGTTAAGAATTGACAATTCCAAGTATTAGATTAACATTAAACTCATTTTGACCTTCTTAGGTCACTTAAGATCTAAGGGTCTGAGTTTGATCACTTTAGATCTTAAGCCAAGAATTTTACTTAGCTATTTTCCAATTACATTTCTTTTAACCCTTAATTCTTAAATTACTTTAACTGAACTTATTAATGAGATAATTGACCATTTTCATTATTAAATTAAATAAGTTTAAGGCCAAATGATCTTTTTAAGAAATGCTTAAGATTTAAGTATCTTATTTAAGGACTAAATGAAGATTTCATGTATTAAGGATCACATTATCACTATCCTTATTCTGGGACTTAAGAGAACATTTCCAATCTATGTGATAGTGGCTTACTGAAATTTTTTCATTCCTCAAAGAGCACTAAATCACATTTTGGCCAAAATGGCCAAAATACCCTCTTAAGGCTAAAATTGGGATTTTAGGGTTTAACTATTCAAATTTGCTTTAATCTGTTTTAATGTGATTCAAATTACTTAATGAAGTGGGAAACACCTTTAACTTAGGTTTTGATGACCTAAATGATCTCAATTTGCACTAATCATTTAATTTAGCCACTTAGGGTGATTAGTGAAATTAGGACTCTTTAGGGCAATCCAACCATACACTTAGGTTATACTAGGTCTAATATGATATTAGGAACCATCCTCACCTAAATCAGGGGCTTACTTAGGGTTTAGTTCACTAATCCTTGATTAGGATGATTAAGGAGTGATTAAGAAAATTAATTATCCAAAATTAATTTTAAGGGTCTGGAATTGTTCCTTAGGGTACAAGGAGCAATCAAAGCCCTTAAACTCATAAATTGGACAATCAAATAATTTTATATGATTTGATTAAAAACAGAGAAGGTTTGGCAAATAATTTTTAATCCAACCATTGGATCTGAGGTTTTATTTTATATTCAGATTCCTTGAATTTTTCTGATTCAAATGGTATATTGGATCATACCATTTGGATCTGTATAACTAAAGTTATTTAATTAATTCATTTTGTATTTTTATTTAAATTAGAACTTTAGGTTTTAATTAAATAAATTCATAACCATTAAAAATGTCGTTCGAAAATTTCATAATAACCGCGGCCCAAATTAAAAAGACGCGGGCCAGGGTCGGCCCGGCCAAAAATCTGCATCTCCTTCCTTTCGCCCGAGCCTGATGCTGTGCGCCCAAGGGTTGGCTTCCGCTGCGAAATTCTCCACGTACAGGCCACGCCAGGCCCTGATCTCGATGGCTACACGTTCCTTGGCCTTAGATGCGTCAATCAAACCACGAAGCCCTAACTGGGACGCTCTGGTTCGCTGGATGCCTATTCGGCCGAAACCCCTCAGCTGGCGCACCTGTGAGGAGATAATTCTCCTCACAAGGTCCACGAGTCACCGATAGCTCGATCCCTGCACGTTCAGTGGTCGAAGAGGGAGCGATAGGTCCACCTGGGAGGTTCTGAGGTGGTCCGGATAGGCGAGGTGCTACTCGACGCATTTTGCCGTTCAGAGCTTTGACTGGATCGATCGAGTTCAGTCGAATCCATCGATCTAGTCGAACCTAACCCTCAATTCCAGATTGCTATTATCACCCAGAGGTATCTAATACTAGCTAGACAATTAACTCATCCTGGAGACGCCGAATTTGGCGAAACCAGGATTTCATTTGGCGGTGCGCACAGACAACGGTTTCGTCATCTGGGTCACTGCCAGACCATGTTTTCCAACTTGCTCGAACGTGGAGGAGCTAAGGTAAGGTCCTACTCATCATCTAGGGTTTGAGGAGAGGCAAATCAAGCTGGATTCAGCTCGATAGAGAAGAGGAAGGAAGCTGTACCTCAGTTCGACGACTCGCAGCGAATGAGGCAATGCAGCTGGGCTGGATTGTTCCAGTAGGTTGCAGAAGCTCGGCAAGGGGTTCTGAACGCCAGACCACACCCTTTATCAGCAGTCACAGCTCTGAAAATCTCCTGGAACGGCGGCAGCTCCAATGGACACCAGCAGAGAAAAAGGGGAGGATTCCAGAGGGTTTCAGTGAGCAAACGAGCTCACTGAACTGTGGGATGGCTATTTATAGGCCAAGGGGGCTCTGGGGGGATCAATAGCTGAGGTTTAAGAATCAAGTTTGGGCCAAGGAGTTCACTCAGACGCCTTCAATTGGACTGGCCTGACCACCCTACCCAGCTCCCTAGGCTCGATCCTTACCGGAAAGATGCTAACAGTCTGCAGACGAGGGATGGGGGAGTGGCAGACAAACCTGACGTGGCAAATTTCTACGAAATTTCTCTATCGGGATTGGGGATCGAGTGGGGGACGTAGGTGAACAGTGGGGAGCTGTCCTCCGCCGTCGGATGAAGAAGTCGTTGGGTTTGAACGGTCTGATGCGGAGATTTTGAATGGTCCATTGGATCTAACTGAAGCGATCCAACACTCCATCGGAGTTTACTTAAGACAGGGCATTGAAAACCATTGGATCATATTTCTTGATCGAGCGGCCATGATCAGATCACGGCGTGGACGGATCGCGCCGCTGAGCGGGCTACGCCAAGATGTGTGTCAGGCATCCTACAGGTCTGAAGCTATGCATCGCTATTGGGACCCCGCAGCGGATCTGCCACGGTCCCGACAGCAAATCCCAGCCCTAAATTTTAATTAAATAATTAATTTAATTAATATAATTCAATTTAATAATCCTATTAATTCCTATTATTTTTATAAATCTAATTTATGGCTAAATAAGCTTTAAAAATTCCCAAAAATTCACCCTTAGCTAACTTGGGTATGAGGAATTCAAAAATGAAATCAGATTTTAATTTGGAGATCAACATAATTTAGGTATTTTTTAGGGCTTAAAAATAGCCAAAAATACCAAATTCTCCAATTTAGCTCCAATTGACTTTAAACTTCTAGGTTTATGTTTAAATGACCCATTGAATCCAATGGAATCAAAATCAAACCTTGGTTTAGCTTAATTAAACTAGTTTTAGCTAGGGTAACTACCTAGGGTTGTTAAAGACTCCCCCACTTAAGAACGATGTCATCCCCGACATCACCTAAGTGAAGAAATTATCTACTGCAACAATACGAGTTTAGATACAATTTAAAGAAAGAAATGAATAGTACCTGAGTTTGCAAAGAGTTTAGCATATTTATTGCGCATATCCAACTTTTTTTCCTAAGTAGATTCTTCCAACGATCGATTCCTCCACTGAATTTTGACCATAGGAATTGAACGATTCCTCAGCTGTTTCTGATCACGAGCTAAAATTCTGATAGGTTCTTCGGCATAAGAAACATCAGGTTGAATTTCTATTTCTGGGAGTTGAACTAGATGAGAAGGGTCTTGAAGACATCTTCTCAATGAGGATACATGAAATATGTTCTGAACAGCTGCAAAGCCATCAGGTAGGCTTAGTCGATAAGCAGATGACCCTACCTTGGCCAAGATTTTGAAATGTCCTACATAGCGGGGACTGAGTTTCCCAGCTACACCAAATCTGATAACACCCTTCATTGGGCTGACCTTCAGATAACCAGAATCTCCCACATTGAATTCTAAGAGATGGTGGTGAGAGTCATGGTACTTACTCTGACAATCTTGAACTGAACGAATTCTTTGCTGAATTAACTTGATCTTACTACTAGTTTCTTCTACCAATTCTGAACCAAACAGTTGAACACTTCCTGTTTCAGACCAGGCTAGTGGAGTACTGCATTTTCTACCATATAAAGCTTCATACGGAGCCATTTTAAAACTGGCTTGAAAGCTGTTATTGTAGGCAAATTCCACTAACGGAATGTGATCTTCCCAGGAACCAGCAAAATCGAGTATACAGAGTCTAAGCAAGTCTTCCAGAACTTGATTTACTCTCTCAGTCTGACCATCCATCTGAGAATGAAAAGTTGTACTCATGGCTAGAGTCGTACCTAGATCTTGATGCACAGCTTGCTAAAATTTGGAAGTAAATCTGCTGTCTCTATCAGATATAATTGACTTTGTAATTCCATGTAATCTGACAATCTCCTTGATGTAGAGCTTTGCCAACTTCTCTACTAAATCAATTTGACTAACAGGAAGAAAATGCACTGATTTAGTTAATCGATCAACAATAACCCAGATTGCATCGTCACCAGATTTGGCACGAGGCAATCCCATGACAAAGTCCATGGATATATCAAACCATTTCCATTCAGGAATATCTAGCGGATGCAGAAGACCACCAGGTCCTTGGTGTTCGGCCTTTACTAGATTACAGGTATGGCATTTGGCCACAAAGTCAGCTACATCTTTCTTCATGCCTGGCCACCAAAATGATTGCTTCAAATCTTGAAACATCTTAGTGCTGCATGGGTGAATATGATACCCATAATTATGGCCTTCGACTAAAACCTCTTGATGCATAGACTTAGGAATCCACAATCGATTACCCTAATAAACTACACCATTCTGCAATTGCAAATCCTGACGACGACCACCTTCGATATCTGCTTTAAATTTCAAATACTCACCATCTTTGGTTTGCAAGATGGAGACATCCCGGTGGAAAGTGGGTTCCACATTAATATTTGCTAATAGCGAACTCAGCATATCGCCATTAACTGGAGAAATCTCGAGCTTACGAAATTCAGGTTCTAGGAAACTGGAGGAAATCATAGAGGTTAGAGTAGCACGATGACTAAGAGCATCTGCCACTACATTAGCCTTCCCCGGATGATATTGAATACTGAGATCATAATCGCTAATGAGCTCCAACCATCTTCTCTGGCGGTAATTTAATTCTCTCTGTGTGAAGATGTACTTCAAACTTTGATGATCAGTGAAAATTGAACATTGTACTCCATACAAATAGTGACGCCATATTTTCAAGGCAAATATAACGGCTGCAAGTTCAAGGTCATGAACTGGATAATTTCTCTCGTGGGGTTTTAGTTGACGAGAGGTGTAAGCAATTACCATACCCTCTTGCATCAAAACACAATCTAGACCGATTCCTGAGGCATCGGTATACACCTGATAGTTCAACCCTTCCTTTGGTAGAACAAGAACTGGAGCGGTAGATAGAGCATCCTTAAGGGTTTGAAACGCTTTCTCGCATTATGGGCTCCAAATGAATGGGACAACCTTTTGGGTTAGTTTAGTTAACGGCGAAGAAATTTGGGAAAAGCCCTTAATGAACTTCCTGTAGTATCCTGCTAATCCCAGAAAACTCCTAATGTCGGTGACAAACTTAGGTTGAGCCCAATCCTAAATAGCTTTTACTTTGCTCTGGTCTACTCGAATTCCCTGGGCATCGACTAGGTGCCCAAAAATGCAATGGAGTTAAGACAGAACTCGCACTTGGAGAACTTGGCATAAAGTTGATGCTCACGCAAGGTTTCCAACACTAGCCTTAGATGTTCTTCATGGTCTCAGATTTTTGGAGTAAATGAGGATATCGTCAATAAAGACGATCACAAACTTATCCAGATACAGTTTTAGCACGCGCTGCATTAAATCCATAAAGATTGATGGTGCATTTGTGAGTCCGAATGACATCACCAAAAACTCAATGTGTCCATAATGAGTACGGAACGCAGTCTTCCCTACGTCGTCTTCTTTTACCCGAAGCTGATGGTATCTAGACCTTAAATCGATTTTAGAAAATATCACTGCTCCGGATAATTGATCAAATAGATCATCAATTCTAGGCAATGGGTATTTGTTCTTTATGGTGACATTGTTCAGTTCACGATAGTCTATACACATACGCATAGATCCATCCTTCTTCTTCACGAATAAAACTGGCACTCCCCAAGGAGACATGCTTGGCCTAATAAAACCTTTATTCAGGAGCTCTTGCAACTGCTCGTTGAGTTTCTGCAGCTCCTTAGGTGCCATTCTATAAGGTGCTTTGGATATTGGCTATGTACCAGGAATCAATTCAATGGAGAATTCCACTTCTCTAGAAGGAGGTACACCAGGCAATTCTTCTGGAAATACATCGGCGAATTCTTTGACTACCTTACAATCAGCAAGGGAGATATTTTCTTTTATTTCGCCCATCATGGTGACTAAGTAGGCGCTACAACCTTTGACAATCAACTGTTCTACTTTAATGGCATTTATTAAAGATAACCGCGTGCTAGTTTTTCCTACAAATGCTTCAGGCTTACCCTGAGAATGGAGAGGGACTCTCTTTTTATGGCAGTTAATCACAGCATTATTGTCACTAAGCCAATTCATTCCGAGGATGATGTCAAAGTTAGCTATCAGTAGGATGATTAGCTTAGCCTGAAATTCTTGATCATTTATCGGGACTTTGATATTGCAAAATTTATGAGCACTTAGTTGGATTCCTGATGGAAGTCCAACACTCAATTTTTGCGCTAGGTTGCATGCGTGAAGTTTAAGATTATTAGCAAATTGTTCTGAGATGAATGAGTGACTGGCACCCGTATCGAACAATACGTTATAAGGCTGGTTATTGAAATAAAGTATGCCTAAATTTTACACAGTTTTGCATTAACAACTTGAAAAAATTTAACATATAGAAAGGCAATGTAACAAGAGAGGTTTAAGAGTGTGTATCTGAAACCATGTTGTTATCTTCCGCGGCTTCCATAGGAGTTAAAATGTATACTTGGGCAGGTCCAGCAGGGCGACTGTTAGTTTGTCGTCGCTGGAAATTCTGAGAATTGGGAGCTAGTGGCTGGGTGTGAGCCACTTCAAGAGCAGGGGCTGGCATTATGGCCAGATTTGGTTCCCTCATATTCAGTGGAGTTGCTCGGAACACCTGCTTCTTATGATACGGCTTCATTTGAAATCCGTCTATTGTTTCCGTGTGGTCGCACTGATAGAACCGATGGCCTGTGCGCCCACAATTAAAACATCTCTGGCCAAAGTGATAATACTTGCCATACGGATGCGGTTTGGCGCAGTTCTGAATTTGTTCGGCTGTAGGTGCAGCTTCCAGCTGATATACTTTCGCGGGGTTGGACGCGGGTCTTTTGAAATTTCCTCGCTGGTTCAGAGTGGTTTGCGCTTTTCGCTTATGATCTTCTTTGGACTGGTGATGCTCAATCACCTTAGCCGTTTCCACTAGTTTGAAGAAACTAGGTAGACAGAGTGGCACTATCTGATTCTTCAATGAACTTCTGAGTCCACAAAGGAAGCAATGACACTTTGCTGACTCAGAATGGGTGACTTCTGGTGCAAAGCATATTAATCTACGGAACTCTCTTTCGTATTCCGCCACTGAGAGACTTCCTTGCGTCAACCTCATGATCGTATCTGTAATCATGTTTTGTGCGGACGGGGGGATGAACTCAGTCTTGAAGGCTTCAACAAATGCATCCCAAGGAATGTCGTCTAGTTCATAATCGGTGAACTGGGTGTTCCTGACTTCTTCCCACCAATATTCTGCCTCAGCATGAAACAAATGGGTGGTGAGATGGACGGCTTCAGAGTTTGGAATTTTTAGACTAATTAAATCCTTCTCCACGGCCTTCAGTTAATCGGCCGTATCCATCGGGGACAGGTTTCCACCGAATGTCGGAGGTCTTAACCTTAGGAAATTATGGAGGAGATTATCTGTTGTATGGTGTGAAGACGAAGCAACTTGTGGAGCATGGACTGTCGAAGCAGCGACAGTTACTGGAGTTACACGTTCATTCAATAATTTCTACATGACTAGAGCCTGTTGAGCTTGGTTCTCTAAGAGAGTTGCCACCATGGCTCGCAGATGTGCCACCTCGTTGCTAGAACTACTGGAGGCCACAGTGTTCTTGATAGGAGTGACAGTGGGTGGCGATCCAGAATCCATTCTAATTTAATTAAGAAAAGAGCAACTCAGAATTTACTCTAAGGAAGGAAATCAAAATTTCTCATTAATTATAAAATTTTGAAATTACAATGCCAAACTGTAAATCAAATGAAGTTGCCTGAAATAACATTTAACATAACTATCGTTTAAACTTTATCAATGTACTCTGCCCTAAAGGCTACACAAAAATCCTCAAAAGTGACTTCTCTACGCTTCCTATTACACTTCTTCTCGAGCTTTGTCATAGTCTCGTACCACCATACTCCAGCATATTCCACCATCAAGTCAGTCACAATATCTACATAAAGTGACTCGGGACACTCTATGTGCTCCAAAAGGGACTCTACGTGGCTCAGCCATTCTTGCGCATGTACGGGAAAGTTGAGCCCACGATGTACAGTTTGTCGTAGAAGCTTGTTCAGGACCAAAATTCCTCTTGATGAAACTCCTTCGATTTGCCAGTTGCTTTCCTGCCTCCATTTGAAGCTACTGTTCCAAGCACACCTGAAGATACGCTGATAGTAGTCTATATCGGACTTTTCAGATCCCATCTGACTCTGGGGGCATAATTTTACTATATTTGTGTTAGACCCTAAATGAATAAATTTATTAGGTTACGAGTATTCACCTCTTTCATTGTGCATAGAGTTACTGGCACTACTATGTTATGGATGTCACTTATATTGATGCGTGTAATTCAGAAGAACGATCCATTAGGTAGAAAGGAATCATAGATCCCATTCTGACACCTTATGGTGTTCTCTGATACCAATTGTGGGGCCCCCGTCCTGAAAATAAGAAAGTACGGTGCTCCAACTGTGGCAAATCCCCAACTTAAGTAAAGTTAGGCGAACCCAACCTGGCTTAAGTCAAGGGTTTGTCACTAAGTGCTATAACATTCATCAATATAGATATCAAAGTGGCAGAAGCAGTACAAAAATAGAGTAACATCCACAAGCATAGATAGTAGGGAAAAGAAAATACAATAAAGTAACTCATCACAATACAGAAAGTAGCGTACATCCAGAAAGTTAATTATTACAAACTGAAATGAATAATTGAAAAATGAAAGACTCTCATCCTCACTGAAATAAACAAGGCAAAACTATCTAAACAGCAGCTGGAAGGTCCTCCTCCTGAACTGGCTCCTCCTCGGCGACACTGCCCACGAATACGCCTGAATCTGACATTTGTCGGTATCACAAATGCCAGGGCCCCAGCCAACAAAATAAAAAGTTTACAGTTAGACAATTGTCTAAGTACATTTTAGGCTATTTAAAGTGAACTGAATATTAAAGGTTATCACATTTAATTTAACTACACATGCAAGCAATAAAGGGTACAACAAGCTATGAAAGAACTGGAATACTATAAACTATCTATTTATAGCATGCAACATGTATGTGAAGTAACATACAAAACACTAAATAAGCAAGGTGAGGCTAAAAGCAAAATAACTGCAACTACTGAAATAAACATGATCCTAACATGATTATGATCAAGGTAAAACATGCTGAATACGACAAAATTCTAGCATCCTAAACATGCCATTCATACATATATCTAAACCATAAAAGTATACATACAACATGCAGATTAAGATGAAAAGAAAGACCACTGAGATATGTGGCAAAAATAAAGCAACATATAAAGCCACTGAGACATGTGGCAAAGCAAGCAAATACTAAAAATAAGGCCACTGAAGTATGTGGCAAAAAAAATTAGAAAAATAATACAATACAGCTAAAGTAGTCATAAGCCTAAGTTCTAGTACTACCATACCATCCAATAGGCCATACAGGGCCTCCAATATCAATCAATCAATCCCTAGCCTAGCCATCCAAATATGCTAGGTCTGAGTCCAGTCTATACAATACTACTACTGAAGAGGCAGACTAAACTAGGTCATATTTTACTAACTGTGACAAAACAAAACTGAATGATATGTAAATTCAATACTAGCTTAGGATACATCATCCTAAGTTTTTCCTATTATGCTCAAGGGCTAAAGCTCAAAATCTAAGGTATGCAAAGCAATCTAATCAAGGTAAGCAAGAGACTCAATCTAGACTTATGTGATATCTGTTGTTATCTAATTACCAAATCTAACTACTCTGAGAAGGTACAAGCAGAGGATCTCCAATATCCAGCTATCGAGTAGAATCTCAGATTTACGTCCTTAAAGTCAAATATTAAAACTTAACGAGTTCTAATCCAAAATTATGTGACGAGTATATAGTTTAAATACGCAGATCAATGACCTAATTTTATGAATATTTTACTCTCTTACCCAAATCTTGATTAAATGAATCAAGATTTAAGAATTTAGAACTTAAACCCTATGTTGAGTTCAAATTCCAAATCCAAGGTGATATTAAAATAGGATCTAGGTTTCTCACTTAATCCCAAAGGTAAGGAATCCTATAAGTTGAAAGATTCAGGAACTAAGATCTTAGTGAAAGGCTATTCTACTAATTATAAGATAAAATAATCAATTAAGAATTTGAGAATCTAATATCTATATTCAATCTTTAAGATGATTTCATTTTCTTATTGATTGAATCATCATATACCCACATGGAAGGTTTCAAAAGATTAAACAATCAATCATTAAAGAATTCCAATTAGAGGTGGTTTTATTCGAATTGAAAATCTAAGTCTAAGATCTTAAGATCTAAAGATCTGAGTTTGATCACTTTAGACTTATAATTAGAGTTTTAACTTAAGGGTTTCCATTTATGGTTTTCTTTAGATCTAATTTCATTATTAACTATAAGAAGCTTATTAAGGTTAATAATTGACAATTCCAATATTAGATTAACATTAAACCCATTTTGACCTTCTTAGGTCACTTAAGATCTAAGGGTCTGAGTTTTGATCACTTTAGATCTTAAGCCAAGAATTTTACTTAGCTATTTTCCAATTACTTTTCTTTTAACCCTTAATTTTTAAATTACTTTAATTGGACTTATTAATGAGATAATTGACCATTTTCATTATTAAATTAAATAAGTTTAAGGCCAAATGATCTTTTTAAGAAATGCTTAAGATTTAAGTATCTTATTTAAGGACTAAATGAAGATTTCATATATTAATGATCACATTATCACTATCCTTGTTCTAAAACTTCAGAGAACATTTCCAATCTATCTTATAGTGGCTTACTGAAATTTTTTCAATCCTCAAAGAGCACTAAATCACATTTTGGCCAAAATGACCAAAATACCCCTCTTTAGGCTAAAATTGGGATTTTAGGGTTTAACTATCCAAATTTGCTTTAGTCTATTTTAATGTGATTCAAATTACTTAATGAAGTGGGAAACACCTTTAACTTAGGCTTTGATGACCTAAATGATCTCAATTAGCACTAATCATTTAATTTAGCCACTTAGGGTGATTAGTGAAATTAGGACTCTTTAGGGCAATCCAACCTTACACTTAGGTTATACTAGGTCTAATATGATATTAGGAACCATCCTCACCTAAATCAGGGGCTTACTTGGGGTTTAGTTCACTAATCCTTGATTAGGGTGATTAAGGAGTGATTAAAAAAACTAATTATCCAAAATTAATTTTAAGGGTCTGGAATTGTTCCTTAGGGTACAAGGAGCAATCAGAGCCCTTAAACTCATAAATTGGACAATCAAATGATTTTATATAATTTAATTAAAAATAGAGAAGGCTTGGCAAATAATTTTTAATCCAACCATTGTATTTGAGATTTTATTTTATATTTAGATTCCTTGAATTTTTCTGATTCAAATGGTATATTGGATCATACCATTTAGATCTGTATAACTAAAGTTATTTAATTAATTCATTCTATATTTTTATTTAAATTAGAACTTTATGTTTTAATTAAATTAATTCATAACCTTTAAAAATGTCGTTCGAAAATTTAATAATAACCGTGGCCCAAATTAAAAAGACGCGGGGCGGGGTCGGCCCGGCCCAAAATCTTCATCTCCTTCCTTTCGCCCGAGCCCAACGCTGTGCGCCCTAGGGTTAGCTTCCGCCGCGAAATTCACCGCGTACAGGCCACGCCAGACCCTGATCTCGATGGCTACACGTTTCTTGGCCTTAGACGCGTCGATCAAACCACGAAGCCCTAACTGGGACGCTCTGGTTCGCTGGATGCCTATTCGGCCGAAACCCCTTAGCTGGCGCACCTGTGAGGAGATAATTCTCCTCACAGGGTTCACGAGTCGCCGATAGCTCAATCCTTGCACGTTCAGGGGTCGAAGAGGGAGCGATAGGTCCACCCAGGAGGTTCTGAGGTGGTCCGGATAGGCGGGGTGCTACTCGGCGCATTTTGCCGTTCAGAGCTTCGACTGGATCGATCGAGTTCAGTGGAATCGATCAATCTGGTCGAACCTAACCCTCAATACCAGATTACAATTATCGCCCAGATAATTAACTCCTACTGGAGACGCTGAATTTGGCGAAACCAGTATTTCGTCTGGCAGTGCGCACAGATGACGGTTTCGTCGTCTGGGTCACTACCAGACCATGTTTTCCAACTCGCTCAAATGCGGAGGAGCTAAGGTAAGGTCCTACTCAGCATCTTGGGTTTGAGGAGAGGCGAATCGAGCTGTATTCAGCTCGATAAAGAAGAGGAAAGAAGCTGTACCTCAGTTCGATGACTCGCAGTGAAGGAGGCAGTGCAGCTGGGCTGGATTGTTCTAGAAGGTTGCAGAAGCTCGGCAAGGGGGTCTGAATGCTAGACCACGCCCTCTATCAGCAGACGTAGCTCTGAAAATTTCTTGGAACGGCGGTAGCTCCAATGGACACCAGCAGAGAAAAAGGGGAGGATTCCAAAGGGTTTCAGTGAGCAAACGAGCTCACTGAACTGTGGGATGGCTATCTATAGGCCAAGGGGGCTCTGGGGGGGATCCATAGCTGAGGTTTGAGAATCAGGTTCGGGCCGCGGAGTTCACTCAGACGCCTTCAATTGGACTGGCCTGACCACCCTACCCGGCTCCCTAGGCTCAACCCTTACCGAAAAGATGCTAACGGCCTGCAAACGAGGGATGGGGGAGTGGCAGACAAACCTGACGTGGTGAAATTCCGCGAATTTCCTCTGTCAGGGCTAGGGATCACGCGGGGGATGAAGGTGAACAGCGGGGAGCTGTCCTCCGCCGACAGATGAAGATGCCGTTAGGTTTGAATGGTCTGATGCAGAGATTTTGAATGGTTCATTGGATCTAACTGAAGCGATCCAGCGCTCCATCGGAGTTTACTTAAGACGGGGCATTGAAAACCGTTGGATCAGATTTCTTGATCGAGCGGCCACGATCAGATCACGGCGTGGACGGATCACGCCGCTGAACGAGCTACGCCAAGATGCGTGCCAGGCATCCTACGGGTCCGAAGCTATGCATCGCTGTAGGGACCCCGCAGTGGATCTGTCGCGGTCCCTATAGCAAATCCCAGCCCTAAATTTTAATTAAATAATTAATTTAATTAATATAATTCAATTTAATAATCAAATTAATTCCTATTATTTTTATAAATCCAATTTATGGCTAAATGATCTCCAAAAATTCACCCTTAGCTAATTTAGGTATGAGAAATTCAAATATGAAATCAGATTTTCAATTTGGAGATCAAAATAATTTAGGTATTTTTCAGGGCTTAAAAATAGCCAAAAATACCAAATTCTCCAATTTAGCTCCAATTGCTTCAAACTTCTAAGTTTAGGTTTAAATGACCCATTGAATCCAATGGAATCAAAATCAAACCTTGGTTTAGCTTAATTAATCTAATTTTAGCTAGGGTAACAACCTAAGGTTGTTACATCTAGGCACATCATGCAGCTTTCTCTTTAAAACATTTTCTTATTGGTAGTTCTCCGTCACTCTTACTGTCTCAGCCAATTGGGAGAAGTTAGTGAGACGCAAAGTGACTATGTGGTTCTTGATAGACTCCCGCAGACCACTCTGAAATTTATGGCACATTATGGCTTCCAATATGGTCAAGTCAGAAGCAAAGTGATTTGACCTTTTTAATTCCATCTCATATTCCAAGATAGGACAATTGCCTTGCTTCTTTATTAATAACGTGTTTTCAATATACTCTGTGCTGATGGAGAGATAAACTCTGCCCTTAATACATCCACAAATGTATCCCAAGGAATGTCTTCAATGTTGAAGTCGGCAAAGTAAGTATTCCTAATTTTGTCCCACTAGTACTCAGCATCCTCTTGGAAATGGTGAGTTATAAGAAAAATTACCTCCGAGTTAGTGCACTTTATACTTTTGATATTCTTTTCTACCATTTTGAGCCAACTAGCTATGTCCATGAGGCATAAGATCCCACTATGATGCTTATGGGCTGCCCTCTTTGGTGAATTAGGTATTCAAATATTGAATGGATGAGTAGGGTAATGTCTAAGAATGATTTTTGGAGTTTGTGGCAGGTTAGTTATGGGCTTAAAGTGAACTATATAAAGGAAAGCCAAGATAAGTCCAGATTGAGCTTAGTTTGGGCTGATTCAAAATATCTCTCTTATAGGTGGGGTTTTAGTGGGTTAAAGGGCTGGAAATAAATTAACATAGGTAGCATAAGATGTGTAGTTTGGGTCTGGATTAGATGGCTAGGTTTGAAATAAGACTAAGGCGGGCTATTTTCATATTTGGTTGTGGAGGTTGTCGTGGAATTTGAAGTGTCTTTGAGAGATTAAATAATGATTTAATAATTTTAAAGGATACTTAAGTTGCTATAGAAGATGTGTGGATGGTTCGAGGTTTTAAGAATAAGATTATAGTGAGAAAATAAAATATAAATAAGATAACATTCACCACAAAATTTCATCATTCAAGTTACCTTATTACATTCTATTTTAGCTCATATTTATAGGCACTAGAAGTCTCTTGCCCTATGAGCTTCAGAGGGAAAATAAGGAGGGCAATTTTGGAGGGAAAGATGGGTATTTGGCAATTAGTGAAGGAGTAACTCCAACTACTGACATTTAATATTTTTCTCATGACATGGCTTGCCAAACATGTTCCTTAATAAATAAAAAATATATAATATTAATAAAAACAAAATAGAAATGGTAAGCCCAATAATTGGGCTCTTTATTGGGCTTTTGATTGGGTTCCTGTAATTGGGCCCACCTTCGAATTCTTCCCTTGAACTTTAGCCATGGCTCTTATTATTGGGCCTTTGATAATATTCTTAGGATGTGCTACATCAACTCCTACCAACCCAATTGAACTCTGCACCAAGAAGTTAAAAACTAAGTAATCTTCATACTAACTGTGGGTCTAGAGCTTTCAAATTAATACGTGTTAGCCATGTGTCCTCTGTAGGTGGCATATTCTTCTAATGAATGAGAAAATGATGCTCCTTGTCTTGATTATTAAGAGCCTCCTCAGTGATGATGTAGTAAATGTCTAAAAAGGATGAAGTTTGCATGTGGAGAACTATATCTCCTGCTAAAAAGTTAGACTGCACAAGTGGAGGTTTGCTAACTCCTTCGTATGATAAAATATCTTCAATATTAATAACATGATGAATTAGCATATCATTAGGCAAATCAAGGTGATAAGTATTAGTTCCAATTTTCCTAAGAACTTTGAAAGGGCACAAGCCCTTTGATGTAAATTTGTGGTTTTATATCGCTCAGGGCGGATGCAAATCAAAACATAATCACCTACTTTAAATTCCCTAGTTGAATTATGGTTAGCCTTAGATGCATATTTTTCATTACTTAAAGTGATTTGTAATCTTATATAATCATTAAGGCTTTTAAAATATTTGGCAAATGTGAATGATGAATCAGAAGATGCATGAGAAGAAAGGTTGGCAGCACCAATTGGTTGTTTAGGATTATGGCCATACACCACTTCAAATGGAGATATTTTGGTTGTTCAGGAAGTACTACTATTATATGCAAATTTAGCAGTAGGTAAATGTAAGTCCCAATTACCTATGATTTTTCCAACAAGGCACCTAAGTAAGTTTCCTAAGATTCGATTGACAACCTTAGTTTGACCATCCTCTTGGGGGTGAAAAGTTGATGAAAAATTCAATTTTGTCCCAAGAAGTTTCCATAAGGTCTTCCAAAATTATGAGACAAATTTAACATCCCAATTTGATATAATAGTTGAGGAAGGCCATGTAATCACACAATTTCCTTAAAGAATAAATTTACAGTATGGGAGGCATCATTAGTTTTAAAAAATCTATTAACAGCTACAATATGCTATCATGACCACGAGCTGTTCGGGGTAACCCAAGAACAAAATCATTGATACATCTTCCCAAGACCTATGAGGAATAGGCAATATCGTGTATTGGCCAGATTTTTGTTTAGTAGCTTTAACATGTTTGCAAGTTAAACATTGAGCTAATAGTTTTTTAATATCTCTTTTTAGGGAAGGCTAAAAAAATCTATTATCCAGCAAGCATACTATTTTATCCTTTACAAAATGGCTAGCAATTCCTCCTAAGTGCAGTTCAAAAATCAAAAACTCCCAAAGAAAAGACCTAAGAATGTAAAGTTTCTTTTCTCAATAAAGATACCCATTAATCACAGAATATGTTGCATTTAAGGTTAGCAGTTTGCCAAGTGCTCCATGTAAATTAGACGAAAGTCCGGGCACACTGGGTACTCATCTTGAATTCATTCAAATTCAAGAATTTTGAATTCTAAAAAGGAGATGGTTATTGCCAACCTTGATAATGCGTCAGTAGGTTGGTTTTCAATTCCTGGTTTAAGTTAATGACAAATGAATAGTCTTGGGAAAACTCAACCCATTTGGCATGTCTATGATTTAACTTTCATTGAGTATTAATAAATTTAAGGACTTGATGGTCTGAGTTAAGAACAAA
Source organism: Gastrodia elata (assembly GCA_016760335.1). Classification (NCBI taxonomy): domain Eukaryota; kingdom Viridiplantae; phylum Streptophyta; class Magnoliopsida; order Asparagales; family Orchidaceae; genus Gastrodia; species Gastrodia elata. The sequence goes on along the minus strand of CM028678.1, from coordinate 26,724,443 downwards.
GTTATTGTGTAAGAGATAGTGTCTCCAATGCCTTAAGGACTAAATGACAGCATAAAATTCCCTATCATATGTTGAATATCATTACTTTGCATCATTCAACTTCTCACAAAAGAAAACAATAGGAAGATTTCCATGACTTAAAACACATCCAATTCCAATCTACAGCCTTTTGAGTAGTTGGGGTCCAACAAAACTTGTCTAACTTCAGTATATCAGTGATTGGCACTGCAATAGCACAAAAATTTCTAATAAATCGTCTATAGAATGTTGTGAGGCCATGAAAACTCCTTACTTTAGTAAATTTTTGGAGTTGGCCACTCCATAATTGCCTTAACTTTGGTCGTGTCAAGTTTTATTCCTACAGATCAATGAAATGATAAAACCAAAGAGTATCACCTTAGTTTGCAAGAATAAACATTTTTTAAAATTAATTTATAACTACTCTATTTTAAGGGTTTCAAAAATTTGCTTAAGATGATTAAGATGGTCTACTGTATTTGGGATAAAAATTAATATATCATCAAAATAAATCACCAAAAATATATTTATAAATGGCTTAAGAACAATATTCATCAATCTCATAAATGTACTAGGTGCATTCAAAAGTTCAAATGGCATGACCAACCATTCATAGAGCCCATCAGGGTTCTTAAAAGCTAATTTCCATTCATCTCTAGATCTAATTCAAATTTGATGATACCCATTTTTCAAATTAATCTTAGAAAAGAAGTTTGCTCCTGAGATTAAGTCAAATGTGTCATCTAATTGGGGAATTGGGAATCAATATTTGATAGTGATTTTATTGATAACCCGATTATCGATGCACATTCTCCATGTTCCATCCTTCTTAGGAGTTATTAGGGAAGGGACCGCACAAGGACAAAGACTATCTTGTATAAATCCTTTCTCACGTAACTCAGTGAATTGTCTCTTAATTTTTACATGTTTTGTGGGGTTTATTCTATAATGAGGAAGGTTTGGAAGTTGTGAACTTGGAACTAAGTCTATAGCATGTTGGATGGATCGAAGTGGTGGTAATTCATTTGGGAGTTCCTCTGGAGTAATTTCTCTAAATTCAGAAAGCAGAGGTAAAACCTCTTTAGGAATGGGAATCTCATTAATATTTAAGTTAACTTCTTTTATATGTAAAAGGTGAACAATGGTCGGATCAAAAAATTCTTTTCTAAGGGTTCCAAATCCCATTGAGCTTACATCAAACATTGAAGAAGAATGAGAACTAGGATTATGCGTAGGATCCCTTATCATGATCAATTAAGGCTTTAGTTCTTTCCTGATATTGGGTTTTGGTTGAAGATCAGATATTAGTTTATATGGTGCTATAAGTGGTATCTTCTCTAGTGGTCTGGCTGGCATAAGTTTGATGGTTTTACTATTATTTTTAAAAACATAGGTGTTCTCTCTACCATAATGAATTACACTAAAGTCATAAAGCCATGGTCACCCAAGTTGAATATGAGCGATATCCATAAGGAGCACATCACACCAAATTTTGTCCTCATAAATATCAATCTTGAAAGGAACTAAACATCGACTAGTGGTGGGAAGCGCAGTATGCTTAACCCAACTAATATGAAAGGGTTGGGGATGAGGTTTAGTTTTTAAATTATCTCTTGATACATAAGTGGTAGTGATAACATTAATTGCACTTCCTCCATCAATAACTAACCTACACCTTTGGTCATTGCACACAACATACATGCTAAAAATATTCCATCTCCTCCAATCTTCTTCTTCATTCTCAGCTATTATAAGGCATCCCATCATATTAATTTGAGGATCATCCACAAATTCTTCATCTGATAATTGGATATCATCATAAACTTCTTTTTAAGGTTTCATTCTTAGGGTCATGAACTTTATCTAACAATAAGATTTGTGCCTTACATTGGTTATGCATGTGACCTCTTGATGAACCTAAGATTAATAGTAAAATAAGTGAAGAATTTCAAGAAAATTTTATTGTGAAATATGGGTCTTTTATGTTTGTTTGAACTGTTTTCAAGAAAAATGACTAGCTGGGCTGAAATCTGAAATAAATATAAATCTAGAAGAATTCTGCCATGGTGCACCATAGCGCGCTCTAGTAGATCCAAACTCGAGAGCTCGGCGCTGTCGCACGCCACAGCGGGTCCAAACCCGAGAGCTTGGTGCTGCCGCACGCCGCAGCGGGTCCAACTTGAGAACTTAATGCTATCATGCGCCGCAGCGGAACCATCCAAATCTAGACTCAGCACCCATTCAAAAGCCCTCACTATACGCATCGTAACGGTCTCAAACTCGAGACGCTAGCGCTACCGCACGCTGTATCAGAAACAAATAGAGAGCTTGGCGCTATTGAGCACCACAGTGGATCAACAAGGCAAAGACTTAAAAAAAAGTACAAAGCATCCCGCTACCGCGGGCCAAAGTCTGAGAGCTCGGTGCTACCACACAATGCAATGGGTTCAAACCCGAGAGCTTGGTGCTACCGCGGGCCATAGTGGGTCCAAACCCGAGAGCTCGGCACTGTCGTGCACCGTAGCAAGCAATCATTTAAAAACCATTCTGTAGCAGAACCGTTGGAGCGCGCCACAGCGGCCGCCGTAATACCAGCCAAGTTCAAACCATTACTGCCAGCATGGGGAAGGGCACAAATTCAAACCTTTTGCCTTTCCTATCTATTGAAACTCCAACTCCATTTATTCCATGCAATATCTTAAGGGAATATTGGAATAATATTCAATGCATGCCATTAAGGGAGGGAATTTGAAATGCTAGCAGAAATCAATTACATGGGGGTGGAGGCTGCTCGATTTAAACAACATTTCAAGACTAAAAGAGGGTTCCCCTCTTTGATAGTTCATTAATCAGAAATCTAAGCTTGCTGTAAGAGAAGAAAAGGAGATCTCACCAAGGAATGAGAAGTGACCCATTCAAGGAAGGAAAGGAAGACTATCTCCAAGGAGCTGAAAGGGAAGAAGAGAGGAAGGCAAAGGAAGATCTAGCGAATGCTACGAAAGGGTTGTTCCTAGAATTTTACTAAACTCTTTTTTCTAGATTTCTTTTAGTAGAACCATGAAAAGATTCAGTTTTTTATATGTTTCTTCTTTTATTTCTATTGTAATGGAGAGCTAAACCCTCCTTGAGGAGGGTTGGGCCATCATTATGTAAGGAGTAAAAAGATAATGGTGTTTATAAGAATTTCTCTTAATAAATAAAATCTTTTTTATTTATGTTTAAGATGTGTTCTTATTTTGCATGTTGTAGAACTATTGAATATCTTGTGTATTAAATCGAATATAATGAAAATAATGTTATTTCAACTCAACACTTCAAGCCTAGAGGGAATGCACATAAATGTCCTTGCCGCAAACACATCTTTGCTGTGCGAGGATTCTCAGTGTAAAACACCTCAGAATTGAAATGGAAGGTTGATTGAGTAACATCGATTCTCTTGCGCTCCATAGCTCACCAATTGGCGTAGAGCAAGGTATGTGTGCATTAGTGCTTAGAGCCTATTGACAAGATCTTGAGCCTAACCGAACCATTCCTAAAGCTCAGTCGAAAGGTTGACGCATGTGAGCTAAGAGCCACCAACCTATGCTCGGTAGCTCAGCATACATGAAAGGAGGAAGATGAATAATTGAATGCTTAACCTAAATGTAAGAAATCTTAATTAAGCTAATGCAATCATATGAGAGTCTATGTGCTAAGATTGAACCCTCGTGTGTTCATCTTATGCACTATACGTTAGTTAGTGGAAATTAGAGGACCAATCTAAGAAACACTTTTCTTACTTGATTACAAATTGCATGAAAATAATTTCACTAAGAGATAATAGAATATGAGTATTGACACTAGTTCCTTAACTATTGCATGATAAAAACCCAACTATCCCTTTTTAATCAAATAGTATCTTAAATCAAAGATCTTGAATTATCAATTAGGAGCCACTAAAAACCCAAAATATATTAGTTTAAACATTATTAAAAGTAGATATACCTAAGTATCAAAACAATCTATTCCGTGAGGATGATAAATCTTGGAACTTATCTTTCACTTATTACTTCAGACTATGTACACTTGCGTGCAAGCGCAAACGTGTATTTTTTGTCTATTACCTCTCTTATGACATTTAAAACAAATGATATCTTTGATGTTATTAGAGCTTCCCTCTTTGGGTGGATAGCTAAAGCTAGAGGGTGGAAAGGGTCTGGTAGTTGACTTATGATTTGAGTTAGAAGTCACTTGAGCTCTAGTTCATATTATAAAAGTTGACTTCTTTTATTGTTCAACAAGTAGAGCATAATGGAAAGCTTCTTCTAAGGCTTAGGAATCAAAATGTTCTACCTCATTTCTAATTTCCATTCTAAGCCCAATAAAATTATTTATTAGCAAGTTTTCAAAAATTATCCCCACAATTGGTCCTAGAAACTAGATCCTCTAATTATTATATTACATAAAGAGAGCCGTGCCTTAAAGTCAGCAATTGTCAATGTAACTTCTTATAATGATTTCGAGAACAATATTCTGACCTAAGCATTTCTTTTGTCTCTATCCAAGTAAGATTTGTTTTTCCTAACCTTTATTCTTTTGCTAAAGTGTTTATCCAATAAATCTCTGCATTACCAATCAATTTCGTCTTAGTAAATGAAACTCGTTGATAATCATCCATCCTATACCAATTGAAAAGCATCCATTTGGGTTAACCAATCAAAGAATTTGTTTGGATCATGTCTGCTATCATAAGTAGAAGCTTCAACTTTAACTCTCATAGAGGAATCATTAAAATTATTAGTAACTTGATTATCTCTCCTTTCTCCATTCTTAAGGTTTATTTGTCTTCGATGAGGTTAGGGACGTAGTGGAACATGGGGTTGGTAATCACTTGCATCTATGTATGAGCTATCATCTTCTATAGGTGCATTAAAGTTATTGATAGGAAGTGGAGCATAATTTTTATTATTTTGCAAGAGGTTTAAGATGATTTGCATTTGACTTCTATTTTTCTCAAATAATTCCATAATCTTTATTTCATGTTCATTAATCCTAAGATCTAAGGAATCTACTATCTTGGTCAAGTTCTCGATTTGGTCTTGGGAAATTGACTTTGGTGCCTTTTATTATTTTATAAAGAGATATGAGGGAAAAGAATGCTAATTTTGAGAAGGTGAAATAAAAACTATAAATGTAAAAATAGTGTGAATTGTAAGTTAAAAGAACTTCCTAGTGAGGAGGGGGGCACTTGGCTACTTATGTCCCAAGCTCTCCTTAAGCTGTTTACACTCTTTTGACAAAGTTCTTTTTAAATTTACAATACACTAGATTTTATACAAGTATATTCTTATGCATACAAGTTTAATGTAGATAAAAGTATATTTTTTCTAGATTTAAAAGCTTTATTTTCTTAAGAATTACAAATTAATTTAAGTGATGGAAAATAAGCAACTAATACTACCACAAATACTAAACATAGAAAGTGAAGAAGTTCATTTTTTGTTTTTGCTTGCATCAAGGTAAAGGCTTCAATATTAAGTGGAACACCACTTTCCATGTTTTCACTCTCAAGTTTTAAGGTATGTTCACATAAGGATATTTGCTAGGCTATTTAATAGTGCTCACTAGTTGGAGTTCACCCACATAGTATAGACTTGCAAGTAATATGACAAATTTTCAAGCAATTAATATGAAAAATATTAAGTCATAAAAAGGATTAACTTACCTTACACTTGTTGGCATGACACAAAATCTTGTGGATAAGATTTCACCAAAATTAATTCCTCATGCCGAGATGCTTTTTTTATTCTTTAGGTTTTTTTTTCAGCTTTCCCTACCTCGCTTTAATACTAAACTATAATGCTAGTTGGCAGCCCTTTTTGGTAAATTAGGTATTCAAATATTGAATGGATGAGTAGGGTAATGTCTAAGGATGATTTTTGGATTTTATGGTGGGTTAGTTATGGGCTTAGGTGAACTATCTAAATGAAAACCAATACTAGTCCTTATTGAGCCTAGTTAAGGCTGATTTGAAATCTCCCTCTTATATATGGTGGGTTAAAGGGTTGGAAATAAATTAACATAAATAGCCTAAGATGTGTAGTTTGGGTCTAGAGTAGATGTCTAGGTTTGATGGTCTTTAGATGGATGTCAAGGGGTATGGAATAAGACTAAGTTGAGCTATTTTCAGATTTAGTTGTGGAGGTAGTGATAGAATTTGAATTATGTTTAAGAGATTAGATAATGATTTAATAATTTTAAAGGATACTTAAGATGCTAGATAAATTGTGTGGATGGTTTGAGGTTTTGAGCATAAGAGTATAGTTAAAAAATAAAATATAAAGAAGAAAACAACCTAACTCACCAAAGATAGGCAATAAACTTGACACCACCAAGCACCAAGCAATATAAGAGCTATTCACCACAAAATTCCTTCATTCAAGTTAATTTGTTACATTACATTTCAACTCATATTTATAGGCACTACAAGTCACTTGCCCAATGAGCTTTGGAGAGAAATATGGAAAGAACTTTTGGAGGGATAGATGGGTAGTTGGCAATTAGTGAGGGAGTAACTCCAACTACTTATATTATATATTTTTCTCATAAAATAGTTGGCCAAACATGTGCCTTAATAATTTAAGAAAAGAGCAATATTAATAAAAACAAAATACAAATGGTAAGCTTAATATTTAGGCTTTTTATTGGGCTTTTGCTTGGGATCTTGTAATTGGGCCCACATTCAAATTCTTCCCTTGAACCTTTGCCATGGCACTTATTAGGGCCTTTGATAATATTCTTTGGACGTACTACATCACACTGTATATAAGAGGCCTTTGTAATGACCCCAATTTTGGATCAAAAACCCAATCCAACACTAAGCATTGCCATAGTATTTAACACTGAATCAGTAGGAAATAAACTCATTACTAAGTACTATGCGGCTAAGAATCTTTGTTAGGCAAAATATTTTTAATAAATATGAACAAGTAGACAATATAATTTAGGAGAATCCATATTCATCATCCAAACTAAGCAAGTATATAAGAATGAAAATGCATTCATCACAGAAAAAAGTATTAACATATAAATTTAATTTATTACAAACATATTTAAATGTTATAAAATGCACTCATCCTTACTAAAAGTAGTAAAAGGTGCAAGTCTTTAAGCTAAAGATAGTCGTTACTCATCCCTGCTCTAAGATCCACTAGATGCTCATGATCTACTGTATTTGGTTTTGAATACGATAGGGTACAACCAACAAGGTAAAAGAAGACACAAGTTATTAGACTTAAAAAAAAGTCTAAGTACATTATAGGGTTACACTAAGTTTTATTTTGATTTAAGCAGATATCACATTAGCCATTTTTGATTATATGAGTGAGTGGAGTACTAATCATCAAGTAAAGGGTTATGAAAGGTTGTAAAAATAGTAAAAGAAAGTAATAAAAGTAAAGTACTCACTAGTAGTTTGCTTTAGCCTACATCAAACAAGTAATAGAAATATACATCTAATAAGGGCTAAGAACTTTTAAAGTCCATGTGTAAACATGAAGGAATACATGATTATGTTCATTGGAAAAAATGATAAGTAACTTTTTAAAGAGAGCAGTATAAGCATAAATGTAAATAAAAAGTAACATACACTACAAGTAAAGTAAGACTGTAATGTAAGAAATAATGATAAGAAGTAATACTATACAATAAAGTAAAGTGAAGTTCAGTTACAAGGACTAAGTAAACATAGTCAAATACTATGATAAGTAAGCCTAGTCAAAATACTATGATAAGTAACTCACAATCAACAAGATTATGAAAAAAGTAACATTAAGTTATTTATGTTATGAAATATTTTATTCTACAATCAAATTTACAGAACAAATGAAGAGTTAACCATGTCTTCCTAACCAGGTAAAGTAGGACTTCCCATAACACACACACTCCTCTCTAGGATATGTGTGGTCTCCTTATTACTCTATAGCCTACCCTGACATCTAGTCAACCATATGAAACCCTTATGTTTAATATTTCAAAGTTTTATTCATGCACAATATCTTTATATATGTTCAAGGCTGTAGTCTCAAAGCATAGCAATAAACAAGGAATTCAAGTTAATTGTAAAATATGTGATATCCATTATTGTCTAATTTAGTTATTTTTCTTAATGATTGGAGCTAATCAAGCTCCCAATCAACTTAGACATTAGCAATCTCTAAGTCAATTGAATGATACTATTATAAGTAGTTGAGGTTTTGAAAATATTTGCTTGATTAGGATTTACTTATGTGACAAAATTAATTTATAAGTTTATAAATGCAACATGATTTCAATTCTATCTTATTCATAAACCTATCATGCCTCATTAATTACTAGACATAGACAAAAGCTAAGGTTCTATAGCTAAGAGGAAGATTGAAAGTTTCCTATCTTTAGAGTTTAATAAAGATTATAAGGTTTTGAAGTGAGATTAGCATATAAGTTCACTAAGTTAACTAACTACTTGCTAGTAAAAGGTTGACTTGTAGGGTTTAAGGGAGGGTTTATAATCTTGTAGCTTCTAGGTTTTGTTGAGGGTATTAGGGACACTAAGGTTTATTAAGAGGCTAAAAAACTTTTAGAAAGCTAATTAGTACTAAGTTGGAAGCTATAAGGGCTAAGGTGAGGTTTATAGTTGAAGAGAGTGAATCACTAAGCCTAATTCAAAGTAATGCTTAATGGTTAAAATGATATTATTTCCTACTAGCATGAGAAACTACTTAGCCAATATCATCTAGGGTTTAGGTTCACTACACCAATTAAGTGTCCAAACAATTACTAGGGCTCTAATATGCATTACCAAATCTATGTTGGAGGCTTGAATTCAATAATACTAAGCTACCTGTTAAGTGTCCACCTATTATTTTCATGGCTAAAGTTCACTTCCTAATGTGTCATAAAGATCTAATACAATATCTATGTTTATTCTCCTAGGGTTAATGACCATAATTATGCAAATTATAATTCATGAAAATTCATTTAATGAAAATTAGAAGTGATGCAAAATCACCAAATGATGTCCAATTTAAATAAAAACAATATTTTTGGAATCCTTATAGTATAAAGAGTAAAATGATGCTATGTAGGTCCAATTTAAACATCATTAGCCAACTTAGAGTTTTTAGAACTCCTAATTATAATTATAAAGTGATTAGAAAAATGGCCATCTAATCCTAAATTTAATTACAAATTATTATTTCTCTCATTTTTCTGATCAAAATCATTTATAACTTTGTTATATTTGGTGATGAATCTAAGATTTATAGTAAAAAAGTGAATAAAAATAAACATTTTTCTATTAAAAATGTATACTTTGATGTGTTTTGCTATTTTTTTAGGATAAAAGATGAGCAAAGTAAAATCTGGCCTAAATATAAAATTCTAGAAGAAAATTGCCCCAGCGCTCCCCGGCGCACCACAGCACGCTGCAGCACTCACAAGACCGAGAGCTCGACACTTTCGCGCACCGCAGCAGGTACAAGATCGAGAGCTCAGCGCTATCACGCGCAAAAATGGACCAAGAAAGATAGCTTGGAACTCCAGCGCACTGCAACGGACACAAAACTGATAGCTCGGCGTTATCGCACACTAAAGCGGATACAACACTGAGAGCTCAGTGCTATCTTACGCCAAAGCGGGCACAAGACAAATAGCTCGACACTAAACCTTGCCACATGAGCACAAGATAGAGAGCTCCTTACTATTGCGCACAGCAGTGGAAATTCACTTAGCAAAAATTCAAAAGAAAACCCGCTACAACACGCTTAAGCAAAATTTCTACCATGAAAGAGCATTAAAAGAAATACAGGGAAGGCCAAAATTCTCAAATACTATATCTTCCCATGACAGCCATTAAACCAAAATTCTCTTAATTCTCCTCCTTCTTAAGAGAACAAAAGAATATGAAATTAAAGTCATTTAATTCCTAAGGAGATGGAAGGGTGGCTGCACTAATATTAAGGGAAGTATCTAGGATCTTTAAAAGCTGAGAGAAAAGACTAAGAAAGGGTTCTCCATTTTGACATTCAAGCTTCAAAATATTTTAAAGTGAAAGAGCTGAAGGAATGAGAGAATCCCTGCCCAAGGAACGAATAGGATACCACCAAAGGAAAGAGGAATCGATCTCAAGAAACATAAAATGGAAAGAAAGTGCTGATTGTGAGAATATCCAATGAACGTGACAGCAGTTCCTAGTGTTGTATCTCTATCTCTTTTCTTAATTTCTTTTCTACAAAGAACCATGCAAGGGTTCAATATCCTAAATTTTTTTTTATTGTACTTCTTTTGTAATGGAAGCCTAAATCCTCCTTGGGGAGGGTTGGGCATAAGCATGTAATGATTTGAAGGAATTAAAAGTGTTTGTACTAAATTTGTCAGTGAATAAATTTCTTTAGTCATTTCTTGATTATTGATATGAAAAATTGCTTGGATGAATGATGTATCATGAGTATATCTATTTAACTAATGTTTCTAAACCAAGAAAACCATCAAGCTAGTTTATTCTTTTAAAACTATGGATAAGCATATAGATCATCCTCATCGCATATATCTGTGACAATATTCACTGTGTGAGGATGATCAGTGCAAATCCTTAGGGTTTGAAATGATGAGCAAAGTGATGGAAAATTAAATGATCTTAGAGCTCCACCGCTCACCATTAGCTTCATCTAGGAACATGTGCACAACTACCGAGAGTCCAGTGGCAAGTTTTTGAGCATTGCAGCATTATTTCTCTAGCTAAGCTGAGAAGTTTATACGTGTGAGCAAAGAGCCACTAAATGTACTATATGGCTCATTCTAATAAAACAAGAAAGATGAAGTGTTGAGTTCCTACGGGTGATGTGACATAACCCGCTTAGCCCAATGACTCTCTCCTTTAGCTAAACTAAAGCTGATGCATGTGATATATTTGTTGGAATCAAGTTTGTGTGATCAGACAATTAAAATAATAGATTTGAAAACTTAGACGTAACTACCAGATTCGACTAATATTGATCATGTGAGGGTCTATGTGCTGGGATTGAACCTTCTTGAGTTCATCTTTGAGAACTAGACATAACTAAGTCTAAATTAGAGGATACTCTAAGGAAGATTTTTGTTGCTTGATTATAACTAAAATATTTAATTAATTTGACATTTAAATTAGCAAAGAAGAGTACTTACATGAAACCCTTCAATAAATTGCATGTTCAACCCAACTTTCCCTACTTTCTCTACTTGTAGTTTCTAAACAATGAAACTTTGATTGCTAAATTGGAACCAACAACACAAACTAAGCCATTGTTCAAACATCAATAAAAACAAATATAATTTAGTAACAAAACACTTCGTTCTCAGTGGACTATAATTCTCGGGACTTCAAATCCCTTATTACTTTAGACCACGTGCACTTGCGTGTGAACGCAGATGTGCAATTTCAGTCTGACATTTGGAACTATATTTATAAAGTTATTTAAATTCTTAAATTATTATTAACTAACCTAAAGTTTTAATAAAACCTAAATTAATACTCTATTGTCGGCCTGCACAAGCAATCCTGTGCCTTCTGTACGCTGTCCCATCTGGTTTGGGCCTGCACATTGATTGTAACTGTGGGTCCGCTATCCTGAGTTCAATGCTAGAGAGGGTTGGTCAGGTCGACCTACCCATTAATGTTCTTACCTTAATTGTGAACAGAACCACCTTGAATGACTAGGACATCAAAATTATAATGACTCTGAGCTCCTCCACCGATGTGTCGTACATCAATAGAATGGTCTTAATGAAGCATTCATCATAGACCCAAAAGCCCCTACCCAAATCAAACCTAACAACTTCAATTGCAAACCCTAGATCAAGATTTTTAGTGCACTATGCACCATTGTAGCTAAGGGTGTGACAAACATCGATCGAGCTCGATCGAGCTCGAATGGAGCTCGTCAATCACACTTATAGACAGAGAAATAACCAAACAAAATGATATTGTGAAGGTTGCAATTCATTAAGCATTTGATTCAGCAGGTACCTCACACAATCGATTGGGAGTTAGGGGTACAAATATGAGGCCCACAACAATCCAAACTCCTCAGCTGCTAGTCGTCAACAGCTTGAAAAACAAAATGAGCCAAGGAGGACCATTGGGATTACTGTGTGATGATTATATGATTTATTTTAATTGTTTAATAATTACTTCCTTTTAGAAATCGAACGAGCTCCAAAAAATTAAAAACTTCACCCTTAGCTAAATTGAAGGCGAGGAACTCAAAAACGAAGTCAGATTTAAATCAGAGATCAATTTACTTATCTTAATTTTTTGAGCATTAAAATACAATAAAATATTTGGGAAATTTGACGACTTCCCAAAATTCTCAGAATTTCATCCCAAGCAAAATTAGGGGTGATGAGTTCAATGGTAAACTTTAATTTTAATTTGGAGATCAATTAATTTAGGTAATTTTGTGATTATTTAGAAAATTCAAAATATTAGCAAAAATGAACGGCCTCCAAAATGCACCAAAATTCAGGTGTAGGCTCATAATGCTCTTATAAGTGCACTGGTAATGAAATTAAGTCAATTGAACTACTCAATAATGGGTAACAACACTAGGGTTGCTACAGCCTTTGCCTTAGAAAATATGTAGAAGTTCATCTGCAGACTGATAAGGAGTGTGAGGAACATAAGGAGCAGGAACGTTGGTGCAGCATTATTGACAGTGGCAGAGGGATGAATTGAAATCAACTTTTTGGATTACAAAAGCCTGCTAAGTTTGATTCTCTAGCATAGTGGCTACAATACTTCTTAAGGAGGTGACCTCATCAAGGGCACTGCTAGAAGCAACAGTGTTTTTATAAGGCTTATCATTGGTGGTGATCTTTGATTCATACCGTTCATTTATAAATAAAACATTATTTTAGATTGAGTAGAGAACCATAACACATTATAACATGTAAGGGTAAGCACCTAAGTTTCCTTGCTTATTATAATTTGAAAGTTCTATAGATAATCGAATTGTAAGAAGATGAAACATATACCTACTATGGCTTGGTAAAGAATACACAATCTATAACGACCCAAGTTGTTACCCTAGCCAGTTAGGACTAATCTAAATTTTGATTTTAATTCTAGTTCTCTAATTAAGTCAATAGGAGTTCACCTCAAAGACCTAGTCCAAATCTGGAGTCAAATGGATCAAACCCTAATTTTTGGGAATTTTAGAAACCCAGGAAATTGACCTTATTATTTTGACTTTGAATTGAAAATTGAACTTTGTCATTGCACTCATTGCCCCCAAATTAGCTAGGGATGATGTTTTGGTGACAATCAGAAGTCGTCGAAAATCCATCGAAAATTTTAATATATTTAAAATACTCCGGAAATTAAGAAAAATAAATACCCGTCAAAACTAAAATCCGACTCCGTCATTACATTCTTAACCGCTCAATTAGCTGGTGGTGAATATTTGGAATTTTGAAAGTCATTTAAATATTTAAAATTAATTAATAAAATTAGAAATTAAATAATTAATTTAATCTATTTAATATTTATCAAACCGGATGGAACCCACCTTAAATTCTTAGCGGGTCAGATCCCCGTCGTTCCTTTATCGGGTCAGACCCGTCAGCCTAATGGGTTAGATCTGTCGAGCCATCCAGCATCGTCAGTTCGATCCGATCGGATTGAACGGTCCGAGCAGTGTCTTCTTTCTTGGTCTCTTCGCGCCCTGCCACGCGCTAAGCTGCCGCTTTCTTCGCCAAATCCCTACGCTCGGCACCTCGGCATCTTACAGTTCACTTTAGTGTCTTATTTTTTTTCCTATTTTTTTTATAAAGAAGTATGAGGGGGAAAATGCTAGATTGAGAAGGTGAAATAAAAAATATAAATGTAACAACAATGTGAACTATAAGTTAAAAGAACTTCTTTGTGAGGAGGGGGGCACTTGGCCACTTACATACCAAGCTTTCCTTAGGCTATTTACACCCTTTTGACAAAGTTCTTCTTAACTTTGCAATACACTAGGTTTTATACAAGTATATTCTTATGCATATAAGTTTAATGCAAATAAATATTTTTTTATTTTTATTTTTTCTAGATTTAAAAGCCTTATTTTCTGAAGAATTACAAATTAATTTAAGTGATGAAAATAAGCAACTAATATTACAGTTAATACCAACATAGAAAGTAAGGAAGTTCTTATAAATATATTTTTTTCGCAATAAGGTAAATGCTTCAATATTAAGTGGAACACTCACTTTCTATATTTTCACTCTAGTAAATGTTTAAGGTATGTTCACACAAAGATATTGGCTAGGCTATATAATGGTGCTCACTAATTGGAATTCATTTACACAGTATTGACTTGCAAGTAATATGACAAATTTCTAGGTAATTAATATGAAAAATATTAAGTCATAAAAAGGATTAACTTACCTTGCATTTGTTGGCATGACTCAAAAGCTTGTGGAAAAGATTTCACCAAAATTTATTCCTCATACCGAGATGCTTTTTTTTCAGCTTTCCCAATCTCGCTCTGATACCAAAATATGATGCTAGTGGGCTACCTTTTTTGGTAAATTAGGTATTTAAATAATGAATGAATTTGTAGGATAATATCTAAGGATGATTTCTTGAGTTTGTGGTGGGTTGGTTATGGGTTTAGAGTAGACTATCCAAGGAAAGCCAAGACTAGTCTAGATCAAACCTAGTTTGAGCTGATTCAAAATATCCCTGTATAGGTGGGGTTTTAGTGGGTTAAAGGGCTGAAAATAAATTATTATAGGTAGCCTAAGATGTGTAGTTTGGATCTGAAGTAAACGGCTATGTTTGATGGTGCTTAGATGTGTGTTGAGAGGTAGATAAGAAGACTAAGTCGGGCTATATCACGTTTCATGCCGGACCACCAAAATGATTGCTTCAGATCCTGATACATCTTACAACTACTAGGGTGCACTGTATCGCCAGAGTTATGAGCTTCAGACAATACTTGTAACTGTAAGATTTTAAGAATCCATAACCTAGACTTCTGGAATATCACACCTTCGGCATCAAGACATAATTCAGATCTCTTGCCATTATTAATATCAAAAATTAATTGAGAATATGAAGAATCTTCTCTCTGAGCTTCAATTAGTCTTAATTGAAGAGATAACTCGGACTGAATAGTGCATAGCAAATTGCATAAATCAGCAGATTTGATCGGCTCTAAGTTCAATCTCTCAAAATGTTTGATTAAATAATCATTGCAACATAATGTGAAAACAAATCCGCCTTACGACTTAGGGCATTAGCTACTATATTAGCTTTACCTAGATGATAAATGATTTTTAAGTCATAATCACAAATTAGTTCAAACCACCTACGCTAACGGCGGTTATGTTCTTTTTGAGTGAATATGTATTTTAAACTTTAATGATCAATAAGCATCTCACACTTAACTCTATACATGTAATATCTCCAAATTTTAAGAGCAAAAACTACACCTGTTAGTTCTAACTCATATACAGGTGTAACAACCCAAGGTTGTTATCCTGTCAATTTAATCTGAATTTAATCAAATTAAGTTGAAATTTAGATCCTGATTTAAGTCAAATAAAAATTAAATAAAAATATTCACAAGTAAAATATATTGAGGGGATCCTTCTACTAAAATTTGAGTACAATTGGGATTTTGGATCGTCCTGAATTAATTCGTAGTGTTTAAACTATAGAAATTAATAATAAATAAAATATAAATTGGAATTTATAAATTTTTGTTTTTTTAGGTTAAGCATCGAATGAGGATATTATGTTTTAAGTTTCGCCAATTTTCAAGTACTGGATTGATCGTGGTGAATTTTCAAAGTTTTCACTTATAAAATTAATATAAAATAAAATAATTGTCCAAATTCAATATTTTTTTGGACATGTCGTTCTTCTTGTTGAGGCGCTCAATCAAACCAAGTTTCATGGGATTTGGAATCCAAATGTCGGAACAATAAGTGCAAGTAAATGACGAAATTCCAATCAAATAAATATTATTTGATTTTTTCTTTCTCACTATTTTGGTTGGCTCTCTCTCTTCTCTGTCATTATATTGAAAGTATTTGGAGATGTAGATTTTATATATATATATATATATATATATATATATATATATATATATATATATATATATATATATATATATCCAATGGTTGCATGTGCTATTAGCCACATATAAAAAAAAAAGGAGGGGAGAAAATAGAATTCTCCTTCTCCTTCAAGCCAACCGAAGCATAGCAGCTCCTCTCCCTCCATCCGACGCAAAAGAGGCGTTGAGCCCCTCTTTCTCTAACTCCCTTCCGCTTGGCGCAGCCCTGGAAGTCGTTGATTCCCCCCTTCTCTTCGTTCCTGTTCTCGAGTGCCGACTCTCCATTCAAGGCGGCATATCTCCTCCCTCCAAGCGTCTTCTTCCACGAACGTTGTCGGCGAGGTACTCCACTTCCCACCTTCTTGTTTCAACTTAATTTAATATCTCTAGTATGCTTAAGTACCTCCCCAGCCTCTAGATCTTGTTCACAAGCGCTATATCGTTTAACTTTTTGATTATTGGCACCCTCGCAATCGATCCCTGGCGTAGCCTCCGTGAGAAAAATTAGGATTCACTCGTGCACGAACCCTCGAGAAGACGAGTCTTCCGACGGGTCGCATACTGCCCGACCCGCTCCCTCGTCTTCGGGTCGGCGTTGTTGGGTTCGCCCGACCCGCGAAGTATCCGGACGGGCTGAAGGCGGGTCGTGCGTTCATTCGTGTGGGGCCCACCACCTTTAATTTTTCTTCTAAAATAATGTTTATATATAGCTTAGTTATCTAACTAGTTAGGTATCGATTAAAATTAACGATTAATTAAGAAGGACTTAATGGGTTAGGTTCGGGTACGGAGATTTATGATATATATATATATATATATATATATATATATATATAGCTTAGTTATCTGACTAGTTAGGTATCGATTAAAATTAACGATTAATTAAGGACTTAATGGGTTAGGTTCGGGTAAGGAGAGTTATGATATATATATATATATATATATATATATATATATATTAAAAGGAAACTTACAAATTTTATTGATATAAAAACGAGATTACAAGAGAGGGTTGGGTGGTTACAAACAAAACCTAAAGCTAAAAATCCAAAAGCCAACCCCAAAAACGATAGACCCAGGGAGAATTCTAAAAGATCCATCCGAAAGTGAAAATACATTAAATAGATTAAATTTGGATTGTCAAAAACAAAAGGCGTCACTTCAAGCTTGGACATCGCCGAACCTCTAGATTGAAAAACCTGCAAGAGACGCTTCCAAAAAAAAAGATCAACCTTATAGGAGATAATACCTTAAGTCCACACAAGTATTCGATCGAGCATATACGTGAGATACCACTTAAATCTGCAAAACCAAATACCGAAACCAACCTTTCGAGGTAATAAAAACCACCAGAGCAGCCAAGTGTACCAGCACACGGCAAAATAAGTATTGGGCAAACTCTGCCCCAAATACAAACCCCGCAGCAAGACAAATAAAATCAAAGCACCACCCTCCAAATTGCAAATAACGAGATACAAATAGTAAGATATAACGCAGCAAACAATCTCTAAAGCCAAAACCATAAGGTCATTTTGAAACCAAAGAGGCAGCCCCAATGAACGCAATTAACAGAGTAAAGTGAACCAACATCAAAATAATACAAGCCTAGTTCGAAAGGCCGAGCCTACCGATTGCCAAAATCTGGAGGAGCCAACTACACCAATGCCTGCTAGCAACCGAAGACCAATCACGAATCTGCAAGATAACCTTCGGCAGCCAACCCCACAGGGACACCCAGATCCGTAAAGGATGCAGGCCAAAATTCAGAAACAGATTTAGGCGCAGAATATTTAAAAGAGTCCAGCAAACCACAAGATGTCAAGACCAAGTACAAGACTTAATTTTGTTGAGATTCAGATTAGACAAACTCATAAAAAGAATATGCAGCAGCTTGAACCCATAAATAAATTCAAAAAATTGATTATGAAACACGAAGACAGTATCCTTCAACTTAGTAGCAATAGAGATGTTAAGATTAATATGCCACGGGTAAATCTCAATGGACCTCCAACTAATCTTCAGCTTTGCATTACAGAAAGTGAGCTTAGTTCTCATCGCAACCAAAAAATAGGGAAGAATTTTAAAAGACCAAATCAAAGCAATATTAATTAAGTACATGTTTGACATAATCAATGTTTATATTTTCCCAACTGAAAGCAGATTCTTTGAAAGCATTGATGGATTTAATAACATCTTTTTAATTGCATTGACAATTTTTTCAGCAGTAAAAGGCGACACGTTGTGCTTGGCATTGTTCCTAGCAATCCAGATTTGCCAAATGGTGTGACAATCAATTAATTGGCCAATGTGAATCTTTTTTTTAATAGGCCAGTGAGTAAGTAATTCGTTAATATCAGCAGGATAATGAAAATCATTAGTCATAATATTCAAAGAAGACCAAACAGTTTTGCTTGACAAGTTATTAAGGAAGAGTTATTAATATTTTCAGTGCTATTCAGACAACAATGACATCTAAAAGCAATATTATAACCTTTAGCTTATAATATATCATCAACACTGATAAATTTATAATAAATCCTCCAAAGAATGAGGCCAATCAGGGTTGGAATGCAAGTATTCCAAATCCAGTAAGGAAAAATAGGAAGATTGTGCATTCTACAAACCTGTCAAAGAGATGCTAGTTTGAGTTTACCATTGTAGCAGAAGTTGGAGTTAGCCAATTTCAATTGCTCAAGAATAGGAGTCCTTTTAATGATATTTTCAAGTAATTCAAGACTCAACAAAGACTGCAGCAGCTCTACATTCCACTCTCTAGTATTGTTGAGGCAATCAACAATAGTTAGCTTTTGATTTTTAATAAAATGGACAAATTTGGCCAAAACTTCAGTATTATTCCAGCAATTATACCAAAATGAGTTGGAGTAATCGAGAGCATCCCAAGTTATATTTTCTTCAATTAGTTCTCTATAATCAAGCATTCTAGTCCAAGTGGTAGAGTCGATAATTTTTTGAGTGGTTTGTGAAAGATGGGTATGAGCACAGTACTTGGCTTGAAGAATTTCGGACCAAATCGTATTGGAAGTTCTGAATTTCCACCAAAGTTTAAGAGAAAAGGCTTTATGTAAAGAATATAAGCATCTAATTCCTAAGCCTCCTTCAATGGTTGGGAAAGTGAGATTATCCCAAGAGCACCAGATCATTTTACTGCAAGTAGGGTGCACCCAAAGGAATTTATTGAAAATACTTTTAAGCTTGTTTAGGATAAATTTGGTATGGGAGGTGACTTCCAATCAATAGAGTGGAATGGTATTTAGGACAAATTTAAAAAGAGTCAAATGACCACCTTGAGAAAGAGAATTTAGTTCCCAACCTTGGAGTTTGTTAAAGATAGAATCGATGAGGTTGAGATAATTGTTATTTTTGTTATGGCTGGTGGCGATGGGGATACCCAGATAATTGAAAGGGAGCTTACCTTGTTTTATTTTCAAAGTATCGGACAGGCTATTAATCAATCTGGTAGAGGCTTTAGGACTAACAAAAAATTGAGATTTTTGGGTGTTAACTTTTAGCCCGGAAATATTTTCCAAATAGTTGATAATATTTTGAGTTTTTTCAACCGTTTTACTATTGGAATTACAGAAAAAGATGATATCATCAGCATAGGCAAGGTGGGTGACCAAAAATTTTCCTCAAATCATGAAATGCATAAAAGGATCACTTTTGAACACAACATTAATACAGAGGGACCAATAATTGAAGGCAAGGATGAAAAGCAAAAGAGATATGGGATCGCCTTGATGAAGTCCTCTTTCAGATTTGAAAAACCCATTAGCCTTGTCGTTAATGAGAACAGAAAAGTAGTTATATTGAATGAGATTCTTAATTTTGGTGATGAAACTTTCATTGAAGCCATAGAACTTTAGCATTTTTATGAGGAATTGCCAATCAATTTTATCAAAGGCCTTTTCAAGGTCATATTATAATATGAGGTTGTGGATTTTATTTTTGTTTTTTAAACTATGGAATAGCTCTTGGGTGGCCAAGATATTATCCTAGATTTGTCTACCTAGGATGAAACCAGATTGATTGGGAGCTATAAGACAGTTTAGAAGTTTTTTGAGCCTATTAGCAAGAAATTTAGAGATAATTTTATTTATGGTGGTGCAGAGGCTAATAGGTCAGAACTGGGACCACCAGGAGGCTTTATCAATTTTAGGAATTAAGGATAACATGGTGTGGGTGAAAAATTTTGGAATACGGGTTTGACAGAAAAATTCTTTGATGCCGTTACAAACTTCAATTTTGATAACATCCCAAAATTTACAAAAGAATTCACACGGGAAACCATCCAAACCCAGACAAGTGTTTTTCTTTAGATTGGACACCACTTACCATATTTCTTCATCATTGGGCATTGCATTTAGGACAGCATTATCTTCTTCTGACAAATGGGAAGAGGGTAAATTTATCTCAAGAGGAGAAAGATTGGGGATGGGTTCTTAGCTAGCTTCAATGAAAAAGGAAACAGCGGAATTTTGAATATCTTCAGCCTCCTTTATAGGAGGTTTGTTTGGAGGATTAATTTCAGATATGTGATTTATGTGTCTTCTTTTATTAACCCAGTTATGATAGAAGAAGATATTTCTTTCCCCTTGAAGGGTCCAGTTGATGCTGCATTTTTGTTTCCAAAAATTTCCATATCTTTGTGAACTTGAATAAGAGAGGCTTTAGCTTTAGAGACATCTATCCTATTTGAATCCGAGGGATCCAAATCAAAGATGTTCTCTAGATTATTGACCTTATTTTCCAAATGGGAAGCATTATGGAAAATATTACCAGCCACATTTTTATTCCAAATGCAAATTTTTTTTCTAAGTTTCTTAAATTTTTTGACAAGACGGATAAAACCAAAAGAACCACATTGTTCATTCCAATTAGAGTGAATAAGATGAGGGAAATCTGATCTATCAAGCCAAAAATGTTGGAACCTGAAGGATTTAGGGATGTTATTAGTTTGGTTCTAAGAAGAAAGAGTAATTGGTTTATGATCCGACACAATTGAGTTTAAAGAGGAAGCTTCATAATTAGAAAAGGAGTTGCACCACATATTATTAACAAGAAATCTATCGAGCCTAGCAAATTTTCTACCAGAATTCCAAGTAAAGGGAGAACCAGTATAATTGAAATCTTCAAGACCACATTCAAGAATGGCGGAGTTGAAATCAAAAGAAGATTTAGAATGATCTCTCGTGTAACCTTTATATTCGGAGTTTTTGAGGATAGCATTAAAGTCTCCTCCCACAGCCCAAAGAAGGGAAGAGGGGTTGCAATCTTTTAAAAAATTCCAAGGAGCTATACAGTCAATTCGAAGATTATTGGCATACACAAAAGTAATTTGGCAATTGTGATCTTTATTATAGAAACGCATATGAATCGCTTGATGACATTGCGCAATCACCTCAACTTTCCAAAGATTGTTCCACATAACCCAAATTCTATTCGAATCAGAACAACAAACATTTTCCAACTTGCAAAAGTGGCCCACAGCCATAATAGCATCACTTTTAATTTAGGTTCAAAAATAGTCACGATCGTAATTTGTTTTTCAAACACTAGATGTTTAAGTCTATTTTTAGATGAAGCATTACCAATGCCTCTGATGTTCCAACAAAGAATAATCATCAAGAGACAAAAGATGATCCACTTGGGACCAACTGAGTCTTTTCAAAGTGTGAGTCTAAATTTTCAGTCTTAAAGTTAGAATTTTGATCAGACTCAATAACTTCAGAATCAACAAGTAAAGCAAGTGATTTATACCTATTAGTAGTTGGCATTGTATTAGAGCTAAATTGAACTTTCTTGTTTTTCAAAGGTATTTTGGGCTTGGCAAATGTAACTAAATTATCACATTTCTTTATATCATCCACAACTATTTGTTCCAGTAAAACATCAGTAGGATTAAGCTTACCATTTCCAGTTTCAACGGTTGTCGAAAGAACAAACTCCGACTGCATATCAGAATCAGCATAATTTGAAATAAAGGCAGTATTAAGATCAACAACAGATTTATCAACTAATGATTTTCTAACAACATGAGAGCTTTCAGCAGGAACAGGCCTCAGCAGCATGCCCTCTGTAGCAGCACAAGAAACTTCCATCCCAGAGGCAGTGCTCAAACTACATTCAATGTGCTGATTTAAAACAGTAATTGTTCTAGCAACATTAATAATATGGGCCTTATTTTTAACAACATTAGTGATTTGATTTGAAGAAAATGATAAATTATCAGCATGAGCCGGAATAGCATTCATAATCATTTCATCACTGGAAAATAAAGGTGGAGAACCAACCTCTTTTCTCACCTCTGCAGACATAAGGGGGACATCCATGTATGCAGCCGCATCAGATAGATGGACAACCTCCCGAACATCTGAAGTTTCAGCATTGAGAAAAATAGCATTTAAAACAATAGCATTGGCATGATCATAAAGAGTATCAGTAATGTTAGCATGTAAGCAGAAACCAAAATATGTTCAGGTATTTTGATGTTTTCCTAAGGATCTGTGGAGACAAGAGCAGTATCCACATTAATGTTATTAATAGCACAATTGATACCATCAACTTTTTCAGTACCACCAAATTTTTCCATACTAACAACACTTTCCCTACCAACAGCAGTTTCATTAGCAGTACCACCAACAGTTCCAGTGCCCACAGGAGAAGAAATAAGCGGGTCATCTTGGGACAAAGATAACCTACCAATCAGATTATTGTCTTCAATGATAGTTGGCACATTAATATTTTCAGAGTGAGTTAACAATCTTAATGGTGGAGGGGGAGAGTTTTGGTTCCTATGCGAGCAAGATCCCGTGTTGTGTCCTAAAGTGAAGCACCAGTTGCAGTATGATGGCATGTTCTCATAGCAAATTCCCTGAGAGTTTCTCTGTGGAACCTAACCAAATCTTTGTGGGAGGGGGAGAAGATATGTTTGTTTCAATAAGAATGCGTGGCATTGCAATCTTTCTATTTAAAGTCGTATTACGATCGAGTTGCAAAGGCGTACCAATGGCATTGCCTATATTAAAAAGAGTATCTTTAGCTGTATATTGTAAGCGCAGGCCTAGGAAATTCACCCAAATCGAGACAATTGGAACGTCATGGGTCACATCGGAGAAAGGATCCCATTTACAAAGTTTCATCGTGTTACCTTTTAAATCATATGAACCTTTAGAGAATACTCGAGCATAGTCTAAGTCAGATTGAAAGGTAAAAAAAGCACGATGAGCATCAAAGGATCTGATGTTAACTGGAGCAAGCAGTTTGAGACTTTCTATGAACCCAAGATCAGCCCAAAGTTAGGTTTAATTAGCGCGAACTTTCCCACAAGGGTGAGGGAGTGAGGGGTAGAAAGTTGGATAACTTCCTCGTCGGTGAAAATGAGGGCTGGGATGCCATTATGAGAGCTAACGGGTTTAGTGATAGAAGTAAAGCTTTGAGCAACTATATCACGAAAAGAGCGAACAAAGGGATCCATTAACGCATGATGAAATAAAACAGAATCAAATAAGAGCAAAACAAAAGCCGAGCGATACTAGCAAGAAACCGGGATCCTACCTAGAGTTGCCGTAGAAATAAGTTAAGATCTCCAGCCAGAGCAACCCTAGGAGATGACGGAAAGAAGTTAGTAAAATTGGGACAGGGAAAGGGGAGTGCAAATAAACAGGAAATAAGTCACCCAAGGCCAGCAAACCGCGCCGACGGCCGACGACCGAGCGCAGGGAGCGAAACCCTAAAGCTTTTCACAATCGGCAACGATCGCCACACAAACGAGAGTGAAACCCTCTGCTATATTGAGTTATGATATATATATATATATATAAGTGTTGGTTAAGTACTAAATATAAAATCTACAAAAAAAACAAAGTTCTGTAATAAAATAGTATCAATTAATTAATGTAAATTAAATTCTGTGATAAGAATTAAATACTGTGAGGTGTCTTTTTTAATTTTCTGTGCATATGAATCAATTTTTTTTTGAAATAATGATTCTTATTAATATCATTAATAAATTCTAAAAAGAAGCACATATATATATATATATATATATATATATATATATATATATATATATATAACTGTCTATGCTTAAGAATTAAATTCGAAATTCTATTAATAGTGAAGTGGTTAGGTTATTAATTAAATAATAATTAATAAAAAGACAATAATTAATATATATATATATATACATATATATATTATAATGGCATTAATCTTAAATGTATGAATTTATAAATATACGCATGACTGTAGAATATTAATGTTAGTTAGTTAATTAAAAGAATTTATTAGTGATTGACGGTAACAGTAATGAAAAGACAAAATATATATATATATATATATGAATATATATATAAATAATATAGCAGTGTATAGCTAAAACTTTATATGAATATATATATAATCTGATAAATCAAAACTAATATAATATTGAATCATACTGTTTAAAATAAACGAAATAACGTAGTAATAAGATAGAAATGATTATGTGTATTGGATTTAACTTAAATTAATTATAAAATTGAACAAAATTTAGTCTAATTAATATTATTTAACTAATAAATAGGTATGTGAATATATATATATATGCTATTTAAGATTCAAGTATTATAATTATGTTAGTATATATTTAATATATATTAATTAATTAATTATCCATTTAAGATTAATCTAATGAGCCATTAAAACTAATTAAACAATTTAATGGCTTAAATCAATAGATTAAATTAAATTAGTATAATCATAAATTATTAAAAATAAATTAGTTAATAAATTAAAGTATTAAAACATTAACAATTTAAATAAATAAATATTAGGATTAATAATATAGTGAATTAATTGATTTGATTGTAAGTAACAAACTTAATTAAATTAGTTCAACAATATTTAAGATTAACTTAACTAATAGGATCAATTAATTAAGTTAGTTATTACAAGCTAATTAATTAGATAATGAACATACCAAATTAATTTATTTGATTATTAAAAATAGTAAAATAAATATTAATTGGATAATAATAATTAATATTTAAATACACATGATAGATAAATGCTTTAATTAATTAAGTATAACTTGAGTAATAATCAAATTGAACTAATAATATAGAGAACTTAATTACTTTAGGAATTGAAACGTCAAAAACTTAGTCACTGATTGAGGATTTCAAAAACTTCAGTGTTTCTGGACTATGAAATCCTCAAACAGTCACCAACAATAAACTGCATTGCCCTTAGGCCAAAAACCTTAATTTGAACCTGTAGGATCCGTCTCTCGTCCAAATTGGACGTACTTACTGTCTATCTTCAAGTTATACAGTAAGGAATCATTTGGAACTAAAAAAATTCAATTCCGACCCTTAAGTCATAAGTTGACTTTTCAGACCCTTAAGAATGGGCAAAATAGTTACCTTATCCTAAAGTTGGATTAAGTACCCATAACCTTTAATTAACTTTTCAAGACTCTAAAACTAATGATATAATTGTATTAGTGACATTTAAATGAGTGAAATCAACCATTACGTCAGGTTTCAAAATTTCCCTAAGTCTTTAACACTACACCTTAAGGACCTTTCCTGAGACTAAGACTATATCATATGTTAGAGTTCATTCAAATGGGTAAATGAGTTACTCAATGGGTGAAGCTTTGGTTTTATTAGTTTCTAAACTTTTCTTTTATTTTACAACCCATTCTGATTATTTTATCTCTTAACTTTAGTTTTAGGATATGAGATTCATCCTATTAAGTCTGATTACTTAATATGATTTGCCTTAATAAGTAGATCACTTTTAAAATGAAACTTAGAACTTAAGTCTTATCCTTTTAGATTATGTGATTAACCCTAAATCTTATGATGTTTAATTCATAATCTATAGTTTAAAAGATCTTGATTAGATCATAAAAAGATCCTCTAAATTCACAAAATTAGGATGTATGATTCATTGATTTAACTCATAGTCATCATTTGATTAAATTAGATTAAAACCTGATTAGTTCTAATCCTTTTAACTTATAAGGATGTGTTTCTAAGTTATACTTAATAATAAAAAAATGGTGATCCTGAACTTGTGTAACTTGGAATAGTTAGAATTGATAAATTAGAAAACAAATGATATCACCATGTTTAGTAGAGTCCCTTGCTTCTATTTGATGATTATTGTTACGCATTCCTTATATTTTTGTGCCTTAACTCCTTGAACATATCATATAAGATCTTTAATGCATAAATAAAATATTAAGAAAATATGGAGACTCCTTAGATTCCTTGTGAAAATATTAAAGTGATTGATTAAAGATAATAATTATATGAGTTAGAGCTGCCTCTCAGTTATGTCTTCTTTGCCTAGTCTCTTTATTGACACTAGGAGAAGACCTTGTTTATATCTTCTTTGCTTAGTCTCTTTATTGACACTAGGAGAAGATCTTATTGATATCTTCTTTGCTTAGTCTCCTTGTTGACACTAAGTGAAGATTTGTTGTATTTTCTTTGCCTAGTTTCCTTGATGACACTAGGAGAAAACCCTATATATCATGCCTAGTCTCTTTGATCACACTAGGGTTATATAGTTTTGCGCCTAGTCTCCTTGATGACACTAGGATCATTTTTATATTTAGTGGGCTATGTTAGCTCTTTTCTATATGGCAGTTAGTACACAGATATTTACATATATGTTTAGTTTGATGTTATATTTACTTTTCAGTATTTTTATTCAGTTAGCTATGTTCTTTGTACTACTTATATATTTTAGGATGTTAGAATTTTGCTACTATTTATATGTATCATTACTGAGTTCAGTTATTTTAATTTGCATATTTCTTTTAATTACCGGCATATTTTGGATGTAGTATTTTCTTCCAGTACTTGTTTAGTTAATTATATTCATATGTCTTACCTTGTTTAGCTTGTATTTGAGGCATATCTTAGCCTCTCTTTTTACTTAAGTTATAAATAATTGTTTATAGCTTTTTTTTTTCCTTTTTGTATTACTAGTTGCTCCTATATTTGTTATAGCTATTGCTTAAAATTTGTAAAATGGTGATATTACAAAATACATAAAAACTTATCAGCCTATAATGTACTTAGGCAATTATCTAACACTAGATTTTTCTTTTTTTGGCTGGGGCCCCATATTGTGAAACCGACAATGGCAAATCCTCTTCAGTTAGACGATCAGGAGCTAGGTGTGGAGCCTTATCTAAAGGAGGAGCCTTTGGAAGAAGCGGCTATTTAGCTTTCTTTTATAAATGAGGATGAGCGCATTTCTACTTTCATTACTTAAACTTTAAATTGATGTAATAATACAGGTACTCTTGACTATGTGTTTGGATTACTATGCCTTATATTTTGAGTCATATTTCATTATATTTATACTGTGATGCTTGAATGTTTCTTATTATAAATTGCTTCCGCACTCTGTATGAATTCTTATTAAGTGATTGAATGTTTGATTCTATGCTTACTCCTTCCCTTATTAGGTGGATTGTGGATTTCATCCTAATCCAATAATAAGTGAAGGGTTAGCTAGAGTGGCACACCACCCCTTAGCTTAATCTTGTGGATTAAGGGGTGGGGCACCACAATTGGTATCAGAGAACTCCATAAAGTGTCAGATTAGAATTTGCATTCTTATCTACCTAATGGAAGATTCTTCTGCCAGTTCAGTCACTATATCAAAAATATTGGAGTCACATCCAAGACACCACAATATCAAAGCTCAGAATAATAAGAGTATAAAAATAGAAAATGTTGTCATGGTACTAGAACTTAAATAAGTAAGAATTTATGATAAATGAGTAATTAAGTAATCTAAATAAATCTTATAGGATCAAACCTAAGTATAATATATAACTAGCTAATTCAAACTAAGACCTTCATAAGATGTACAAGAGCAAGAACTTCAAATGTTAGGACTTAACTTTCATATGAATTCCTATAGGATTTTAACCATCAATTAAGTCTTAAATCACTTTTAAGTAGTACCTTCCACTTTTTAAATTGTCTTCTTAAGAATAATAACAACACAACCACCTTTAAGAATCATTAAGGCTAATAATATTCCCTAAAGATTTTAAAACTAGTTAGAATATTAAAGTCTCAATAGATAGTAGGCTGAAGTGAAAGTACTAAATTGGGAGACCATCTATTGTACCAAGCCACCAAAACCCTCCACTAGCATCTATGACTACTATTTCACTAATGCCTTCTCTCCTGCGAGTCAAGATAGAAACCCAACAGACTGTATTATAAAGGAGAGAACTTCGTTCATCTCATCCTAGTGGATAGCTACCTGTTGTACCTCTTATGCCAACCACTTTATGATTAATAAAGTGCAAATCAATCTTATGTAATTCTTCTTAGAATTTGATACCTTGTCACTTCTACAACTCAAATTGACCTATAGATCCTGGATCATCTCCCTCTTCTGCGGTTCCTAGCAGCTCCTCAACTGAGGCCACCACACTGCTACAAATAATAAGGGTCTTGGTCAACACTCAGGCCAAGCTATTCGAGGGAATGGAGAGAATAATAATCACACTCGCCAATCAAAATCCACCCCTATTATCGGTAGCCCCACTTAATGATCCATATAACGGCTGTACAGAGCCCCATCTTGATGAAAGGTGTTACCATGGCACGATACACTGCTATACTTGTGGCCGACAGGTCACAACTTCCAACATTGAATGTACAATATGACCATTCCAAGCACCCTCAGGCTGCAACACTGGGTCAAAAGAGGAAAATAGCCAACACACCTCGACCCATTTTAGCTAGGCCTCCATAAAGACAGAGAGTAATAATAGGTCTACAAGGAACCTGCACTCATTTAGGTGTGGCCAGAGGCAACGCTGTTGTTTCAGGTACACTTATTCAATCGCCTAATTATTTTCATCATTTATGTTTTACAGTCACTTCATTATTAATTTTTATTCTTATTCATCATCAAATCTTACTTGTACTATATTAAGGTGTCATATTGGACAATTACTTATTCCTAGCTTAGGTAATCAAACATTAAGATCTAAGTCATGCTTTCATGACTCATAGTAATAATTCCTCTATCGAGTAGCCACTTACCCAGCTAGATAAATGACCTCTCACTCTTTAGATTAAACTGAATGATAGAATCTATTAATTAGGCAAGTCATAATTATGACTCAAAATGCCAATTTAGCATTTTCTTAGGTCTCCAACCTATTACTCCATTGAAGTAAGCAGTCAAAAAGCTCTAGTCTTTGATGCCAAACCTTTGAATTCTAATAATATCCTAGCGTTTCTTAATTTTCACCCTTGCTTAAGCCCTTAAGTGGTGAATATCAATTATGTATAGTACCACAAGGATCCTTAATCTTTAAATCATCCTATGCTTAGTAGGAGGTACCACCTACTAAGTAATAATCATATCCCATAGTATTGAGTCTTGTGATATGACTAAGTATTTAATCTGTAATCTTAGAAAGCTGCATTCAACCCAGTTAAATGTCAACTTACCTCTCTTTATTTCCATCCTCACTCAAATGATAGTTAACATTCAAATTAATTAAATTCTCTCTAATCTTAATAGTGAGGTTGAATTTCGAAGGTCTAACCTTAAATCGTATGTCCTAGAATTTTAAATGATACACCCTAGCACCTTCTCATTCTTTGTTTCTACTTTATTCCAAACCACTATTATTTTATTCTTCCCACTTGAGTGATATCGATGACAACATCGTTTTTGAGGGGGAGTCTGTAATAACCCAAGGTTGTTATCCTGTCAATTTAACCTGAATTTGATCAAGTTAAGTTGAAATTTAGATTCTGATTTAAGTCAAATAAAAATTAAATAAAAATTTTCTCAAGTAAAGCATATTGAGGGGATCCTTCTACCAAAATTTGAGTGCAATTGAGATTCCGGATCGTCCTGAATTAATTCGTAGTTTTAAACTACAGAAATTAATAATAAATAAAATATAAATTGGAATTTATAAATTTTTGTATTTTTAGGTTAATCATCGAATGAAGATGTTATGTTTTAAGTTTTGCCAATTTTCGAGTGTTGGATTGATCGTGGCGAATTTTCAAAGTTTTCACTTATAAAATTAATATAAAATAAAATAATTGTCCAAATTCAATAATTTTTTAGACATGTCGTTCTTCTCGTTGAGGCGCTCAATCAGACCAAGTTTCATGAGATTTGGAATCCAAATGTCGGACGATAAGTGCGAGTAAATGACGAAATTTCAATCAAATAAATATTATTTGATTTTTTCTTTCTCATTATTTCGGTTGGCTCTCTCTCTCCTCTGTCATTATATTGAAAGTATTTGGAGCTGTAGATTTTTTTTTTATATATATCCAATGGTTGTATGTGCTATTAGCCACATATAAAAAAAAGGGGAGGGGAGAAAATAAAATTCTCCTTCTCCTTCAAGCCAACCGAAGCATAGCAGCTCATCTCCCTCCATCCGACGCAAAAGAGGCGCTGAGCCCCTCTTTCTTTGACTCCCTTCCGCTTGGCGCAGCCCTAGAAGTCGTTGATTCCCCCTTCTCTTCATTCCTGTTGTCGAGTGCCGACTCTCCATTCAAGGCAGCATACTCCTCCTTCCAAGCGTTTTCTTCCACGAACGTCATCGGTGAGGTACTCCACTTCCCACCTTCTTCTTGTTTCAACTTAATTTAATATCTCTAGCATGCTTAAGTACCTCCCCAACCTCTAGATCTTGTTCACAAGCGCTATATCGTTTAACTTTTTGATTATTGGCACCCTCGCGATTGATCACTGGCGTAGCCTCGGTGAGAAAACTAAGGATTCGCTCGTGCACGAACCCTCGGGAAGACGAGGAGTCTTCCGACGGGTCGCATACTGCCCGACCCACTCCCTCGTCTTCGTGTCGGTGGGTTGGGTTCGCCCGACCCGCGAAGTATCCGGGAGGGCCGAAGGCGGGTCGCGCGTTCATTCGCGTGGGGCCCGCTACCTTTAATTTTTCTGCTAAAATAATGTTTATATGTATATATATATATATATATATATATATAAATTTATATATGTAAACAGGAAACTTATGTGTGTCTATATATATATATATTGATATTGGATAGAGAATATGAAGAGTGTCTGAGAGAGAGCCATTTAAAAATGATAAAATCTTATGAGGAGAGAGATTTTTTTTTTTATTTGTAGATATTTCTTATATTTGAGTTTAGTTATTGGATTTTCTTAAAAAATATTTTCATACATTATTTTAATAATAATAATTTAATTTAAAAAAAATTTACTTTAAATAATTTAAAATATTAAAGTTTTAAAATTAAATTTAATAAATAATAAAATTGATTAATAATTCTAAGAATTTTAGTATAACACTTATTTAATTATTTATTTATATGCAAATATATGTCTTACTATCTTTAATTTCGATTAATCTTAATTGTTATCAAATTATTTTATAATATTTCAAAAAAATTAAAAATAATGATCATATTGAATAATATGTATGAAAAAATTAATCAACATACATATATATACATACATATGTGCGGCGAGAGGAGGCTTTGGATGAATGCTTTGCCTCTATTTAAGCAGAAAGACAAAAAATCAAAAAAGAGTTTTATTTATCCATAAGAAAATAAATTGAAATTAGAGAAAAAAGAAAATGGGATAAGAAAGTTTTAACACAAATTTTTCTAATTTCTCTCCAATTTATTACCACAAATTCGTGTATTTTCAGAATTTAGCAATGTGATTATATTTTTTATAAATAAATAAATATAAAATTTAAGAAATTTTATTTATATTTTCTAAGTTTCTACAAATTTATATAAACTATATAGAAGTATATAAACATTGTGCTTATCCAATTTTAAGAGTTGTTTGTAATATTTAAATAAAAAATTATTTACAATTTTTGAAATTTTTTCCGTGGATTGAAGAGTTTACATGCTTTTATATATATATATATATATATATATATATATATGAAAGTGTATGTTTAAGTACTAAATATTAAATCTACAAAACTATCAATTAATTAATTCAAATTAAATTATGTGATAAGAATTAAATATTCTGAGGTGTTTTTTCTAATTTTCTCAGCATATGAATTAATTTTTTCTGTGCATATGAATAAATTCTAAAAAGAAGCATATATATATATATGAGATAATTAAGTAGTTGGTGGATTTAACTTAAATTAATTATACAATTGAACCAAATTTAATCTAATTAATATTATTTAACTAATAAAAACAGCTAATTACAAATAAATAGGTACGTGAATATATATATATATATATATATATATATATATATATATATATATGCTATTTAAGATTCAAGTATTATAATTATGTTAGTATACAGTTAATATATATTCATAAATTAATGACCCATTTAAGATTAATCTAATGAGCCATTAATACTAATTAAACAATTTAATGGCATAAATCAATAGATTAAATTAAATTAGTATAATCATAAACTATTAAAAATAAACTAGTTAATAAATTAAAGTATTAAAACAGTAACAATTTAGATAAATAAATATTAGGATTAATAGTATAGTAAATTAATTGATTTGATTGTAAGTAACAAACTTAATTAAATTAGTTTAATAGTATTTAAGATTAACTTAACTAGTAGGATCAATTAATTAAGTTAGTTATTATAAGCTAATTAATTAGATAATGAATATACCAAATTAATTTATTTGATTATTAAAAATAGTAAAATAAATATTAATTGGATAATAATAATTAATATTTAAATATACATGATGGAAAAATACTTTAATTAATTAAGTATAACTTGAGTAATAATCAAATTGAACTAATAATATAGAGAACTTAATTGCTTTAGAAATTGAAACGTCGATAACTTAGTCAATCGAACTTGGAATTTAGTGTTCTTGGACTCTACGAAATCCTCGAACAGTCACCAACAATAAACTGCATAAAAGTTTAGGTTTTAGTAGAGAGAAAATTACTGAATTGTCATTAGGCCAAAAACCTTAATTTGAACCTGTAGGATCCGTCTCTCGTCCAAATTGGACATACTTACTGTCTATCTTCAAGTTAGACAATAAAGAATCATTTGGAACTAAGAAAATTCAATTCCGACCCTTAAATCAAAAGTTGACTTTTTGGACCCTTAAGCAGGGCAAAATAATCACCTTGCCCTAAGGTTGGACCCTTAACCTTTAATTAACTTTTCAAGACTCTAAAACCAGTGATAATTGTATTAGTGACATTTAAGTGAGTGAAATCAACCATTAGGTCAGATTCTAAAATTTCCTTAAGTCTTTAACACTACACTTTAAGGACCCTTCCTAAGACTAGGGTTAGATCATATATTAGAGTTCATTCAAATGGGTAAATAGGTTACTCAATGGGTGAAGCCTTGGTTTTATTAGTTTCTAAATTTTTCTTTTCTTTTACAATCTTTTAACTTTAGTTTTAGGATAGGAGATTCATCCTATTAAGTTTGATTACTTAATATGATTTGCCTTAATAAGTATATCACTTTTAGAATGAAACCTAGAACTTAGGTCTTATCCTTTTGGATTATGTGATTAAACCTAAATCTCATTATGTTTAATTCATAATCTATAATTCAAGAGATCTTCATCAAATCTTATGTAGAACGTCTAAATTCACAAAATTATGATGTATGATTCATTGATTTAACTCATAGTCATCATTTGATTGAATTAGATTAGAACCTGATCAGTTCTAATCCTTTTAACTTATAAGGAAGAGTTTCTAAGTTACACTCGATAGTAAGAAAATGGTGATCCTGAACTTGTGTAACTTGGAATAGTTAGAATGGATAAATTATAAAACAAATAATATCACCATGTTTAGTAGAGTTCCTTGCTTCTATTTTATGATTATTGCTACGTATTCCTTGTATTTTTGTGCCTTAACTCGTTGAGCATATCATATAAGATCTTTGATGCATAAATAAAATTTTAGAAAAATATGGAGACTCCTTAGATTCCTTGTGAAAATATTAAAGTGATTGATTAAAGATAATAATTGTATGTGTTAGAGCTGCCTCTCAGTTATGTCTTCTTGCCTAGTCTCCTTATTGACACTAGGAGAAGACCTTGTTTATATCTTCTTTGCCTAGTCTCCTTATTGACACTAGGAGAAGATCTTATTGATATCTTCTTTTCTTAGTCTCCTTGTTGACACTAAGAGAAGATTTGTTGTGGTTTCTTTGCCTAGTTTCCATGATGACACTAGGAGAAAATTGTATATATCTTTCCTAGTCTCTTTGATCACACTAGGGTTATATAGTTTTACACCTAGTCTCATTGATGACATTAGGATCATTTTTATATTCAGTGGGCTATGTTAGCTCTTTTCTATATGGCAGTTAGTACACAGATATTTACATATATGTTTAGTTTGATGTTATATTTACTTTTCAGTATTTTTATTCAGTTAGCTATTTTCTTTGTACTACTTATATATTTTAGGATGTTAGAATTTTGCTACTATTTATATGTATCATTACTGAGTTCAGTTATTTTAATTTGCATATTTCTTTTAATCACCGGCATATTTTGGATGTAGTATTTTCTTTCAGTACTTGTTTAGTTAATTATATTCATATGCCTTACCTTGTTTAGCTTGCATTTGAGGCATATCTTAGGCTCTCTTTTTGCTTAAATTATAAATGATTATTTATAGCTTTTTTCTTCCTTTTTGTATTGCTAGTTGCTCCTATATTTATTATAACTATTGCTTAGAATTTATAAAATAGTGATATTACAAAACACATAAAAACTAATCAGCCTAAAATATATTTAGACAATTGTCTAACACAAGATTTTTCTTTTTCTGGCTGGGGCCCTACATTGTGAAATCGACAATGACAGATCCTCTTCAGTTAGATGATCAGGAGCTAGGTGTGGAGCCTTATCCAAAGGAGGAGCCTTTGGAAGAAGTGGCTATTTAGCTTTCTTTTATAAATGAGGATGAGCGCATTTCTACTTTCATTACTTAAACTTTAAATTGATGTAATAATACATGTACTCTTGACTATGTATTTGGATTACTATGCCTTTTATTCTGAGTCGTATTTCATTATATTTATACTGTGATGCTTGGATGTTTCTTATTATAAATCGCTTCCACACTCTGTATGAATTCTTATTAAGTGACTGAATGTTTGATTCTATGATTACTCATTCCCTTATTAGGTAGATTGTGGATTTCATCCTAATCTAATAATAAGTGAATGGTTAGCTAGAGTGACACACCACCCCTTAGCTTAATCTTGTGGATTAAGGGGTGGGGCACCACAATAGGATAGTTTATCTCATTTGGCTTTAGTTGTCTTGAAGCATAAGCTATGACATTTTGATATTGCATTAGAACACATCCCAATCTACCTTAGAGGCATCAGTGTAAACTTGAAAATCTTTGCCTTCTTAAGGTAACATTAAGACTAGCGCAGAAGTTAACAATTGTTTCAATTTCTGAAAGACTTCTTCTCAAACTGGGTTCCATATAAAGGGAACTTTATTACGAGTTAATTGAGTCATCGAAGATGCTATTTGGGAAAAATCTAGGAACAAATCTTCTGTAGTACAGCTTGGACCCATTCTTGTATAGCTTGGACCTTCTTTTGATCAACTATAGTGCCTTCAGCATCTATTACATGGCCTAATAATGCCACTGAATTGAGCCAAAATTCACATTTCCAAAATTTAGCATATATCTTTTATTCTCTTAATAGAATTAGGATAGCACGAAGGTGATCTTATGATCAGCAACTGACTTGGAACATATTAGGACATCATCAATGAAGGCTATTACAAACTGATCGAAGAAGGTTTTAGAATGCGTTGCATTAGGTCCATAAAATAGATGGGGCATTAGTCAGTCCAAAAGACATGACAAGAAACACATAGTGCCCATAACGAGTCCTAAATGCAGTCTTAAGAATATCCTTGTCCTCAACTTGTATTTGATAATATCATGTTCTCAAGTTAATTTTGGATACGACTTTTGCTCCAGCTAATTGGTCGAGCAAGTCATCAATTATAGAAGAGGATACTTGTTCTTCACTGTCAGAATATTGAGCTCTCTATAATCTATACACATTCTCATGGATCCATCATTCTTCTTAACAAAAAGGATAGGAGCTCCCAAAGGCGACATGCTAGGGCACACAAAACCATATTTCTAATAATTTTTGTATGTTAAGCTCAATATCATTAAATTTGTTCCGAACAGTCGTTAATTCTTCAAATTATGATAAATGTTTTCTTAGTCTTAGATGTATTTGTTCATAGTGGCTTTCATTACTGTAATATGTTTTGGCGGAGCATGTAGACAACCATAATAACTAGTAAATCTTTCTCGAACAAGAAAATTTTGAGAAATTGAGTCTCCAATGATCATTGGAGAAGTAATCAGGGAGCCACTTTTGCCTTCACAAATATGCCAACATTTACATTTAAATTCAACACTTAATATAATTCATCTCAATATATTGACAATGGATTTAGCGATCATATGACCACTCATAGATTTATCTATAGCACCTGTTATGTTAGTTTTGAAAAATTTACCATTACAAATGTTCAGCAATAATAGTTGCTGATGATTAAGGGGAGATTCTTAGAAATAGTTACCTTATTTTAAGAACTATCTAAAATGCTTCCATTGTTTTTATCATTGTATTGGCCTTTCAAGTGTTCACTAAAGAATCTAATAATATTATCATTTCAAGTGAATGCTCCAACCTTATACACATGTCAAGAATTAGGCATGAGCAAGGTGATTAGATTGCTTGGAAATATTGTCTTTAGTGCCTCAAAAAATCAAATAGACATGCTAATCAATTAAACACTTATAAGGTTATTAAAAAAAAAGAATGTAAAACACTTGAGCATCATCTTAGTTTTATTTCCATATCATTTGGTCCCAGCAGTTTATCCCATTATTGCAAGAATTCGAAAGAATCCTTAAAATGAATTCAGAATAAGGAAGAAATTTAAGCAAACTGAAAGTGCAGTAAGAAATTTTTTTACCTTAAAAATTCATTACACTTACTTGGCTTTCTAATGGAAATTAGTCCTTTATACTAGAACATCACATCAAATATCGATTTGCTACATACTAAGAAGACAAGGAAGGAGACGGTACCTTAACTTAGGTACCTGCAATTTTAGGTTTATGGTGCGTAGAGGATTATACTGCTAGTAGGTCTTTTTCATTTTTTCTCACCCCCAAATTAGCTAAGGGTGAAAGTTTGGTGCAATTTGGAAATCATTTGGACCATAATTCAATTTAAATTAAAATAGTCCAATTCCACTTAAGGGTTTCTAACAATTCATAATTGCATAAATACCCATTCAACTGAATTAACAGCTGGGATCCGCTGTGCGGACCGCGGGTGATCCGCTGCAGAGCCCGGGTCACGCGATAGCGGCATCCTACAGATCTAGCCATCGTGCCTTCTTTATCCGACTGCTAGGATTAGATCCCACAGAACTACAGATCATCCATTGGATCTACCCGACCGATCCAACGGCCTTGATCACCCACGCGATCGGCCGTTAGGATCTGGGCGATCCAAGCCGTTCTGCCATCTGATCGATGGATTAGACGGCATCCGAAGGTCCCAGCACTGTGGACCTTTATCTTTACCATGCCCGTGCCCGACAGGAAAAAATCCTCATACTGCTAGCTGCCCATTCGGTCTGCCACTCGCACCTCCAGCTCAGCAAGGCCATTAGGAACGTCCCAGGAATGGTTAGAGACCCCATTCGGGCCTCGTGACCCGGCCGAGCTCAAATTGGAAATTTGAGAGCTCAGCCATGGCACGACCTCTCAGGACCCCTCCAGCCTGAGCCAGCCCTACAAAACCTTCCCAACCCTCAGCCAAGGCTTTAAATAGCCCTATCCCCACCTCAATTGACCTTTGCTGATCAATTGAAGCCTCGGTACCTTCCACAATTACTGAACTCCTGAACTTGTGTAGGTAATCCCCAGGCATTCCCGGCATGCATACCACTGATAGGAGAGTCTCCTAGCATTCAGGAACTCTCAGAGGAGACTCAGCAAACCCAGCATTGGCCCCTACATCGTCTGTGAGCTCTCCCGAGAATCCAGGTATCCCACTTACCGGGTACGAGCCAATGAGGCTCGAACCTTCTCCACTTTGATTCGTGTAGCTTCGTATTATCGAACCAAACCTAATGCTATCGTAATTGAGTCATGAGTTAGCCCCGATCGATCGAATCGATGGATCGGGCTAAGCCCCCCCTTGAGAATCATCTCAGTCGTATAAGGACCCGGCGATCTAGACCATCCCAGACCCTCAGACCAGAGGGTTTCGATCCGCCTAACCTCCCTGATTGTGTAGGGATCGAGCCCGGAGTTTGGCATGGTCTCTATGGGGAGAATTGCCTCCCCACAGTAGCTCCATTTGAGGAGCCCTCGGGTGAGTAAGGTCCGGCCGATCCTGACCGTCTCACAGAGGGCTTCGGGTCCCATTCGGTGCATCGGACCACGGTGATCGAGAAGGAATGAATTGCTGGCCATTCCATGGTCGGGGTGCACCGAATTTAGCTGATTAGGGTTTCCCTAATCGGGTGAATCCATAGGGATGAAGTGCGA
Organism: Gastrodia elata; assembly: GCA_016760335.1. Lineage (NCBI taxonomy): Eukaryota > Viridiplantae > Streptophyta > Magnoliopsida > Asparagales > Orchidaceae > Gastrodia > Gastrodia elata. Next base: position 26,685,688 of record CM028678.1, on the reverse strand, counting down.
GGATGAAGATCCTGTACGGGTTGGGTCAGCCCGTGACCCGCGCAGTGCGACAGTCTCGGGTCTTCGGGCCCCGATCGACCCGCGCGGTTCAGCTAATGGGCCGAGCCCATTTAATTGATATCCGATTAATTGGAATTTTTTTCCTTAAGGAAAATAATCCAATTAATCAAATCATATGAAAAAGTAATTAGAAAAATACAGAATGTATTAATTGAATAACTTTTAATCCACTGGTCCAAACCCTATGATATTATATATGAAAATGATCAAAAAATTATTAGGGATCTGAATATAAAATAAAATTTCACATCTGATGATTAGATCTTTCATTATTACTTAATTATAGTAGAACTTAATTAGGGTGATTTAGCAATTATACTTAACCAAATTGCATGTTTAAGGTGCCATTAGTTTGCTTATAATGAGTAGAATGCATGTGCTAAGTGAATTATTTTTCTGAGCTCTGTATTTCAACTTATGCCCTAATCTTGTTAAAACATAATTAGTGAAAATTAGGGTTTATACATATTGGATCTTAGCAAACCTAGGCTCTGATTAATTGTATTACTAGACATGATTTGCATGCCAAATTACAGCTAATGTTGATTGTTAGATTTGAAATTATGTGCTAATCTATTTGAATGAATTTAGGGTTTGATTAGCACTAATTACTTTCTATTTTTCTGAAATATTTCCTCTTAAGATGACTTATAACAGTAAGCTAGATGTATTGAAATCTTGTAAGTTCAATTATTAAGTATAAATGAAACAAATTTAAATTTTGAAAACCATAATCACCTTAATTAACTTAAGAAATCTTAAGACTTTGATGAAGCTATTAAGACTTAATCTAGGTCTGAGTTTGACACTAATAATACATAAGTAACCCATTGATTTGACATTGACTATGAATATACACTTAACCTTAATTAAGAAGGGAGGAGGGGTCAAACCCTAACCTACTTCAGTAAGATCCAAATCCTTAAACCTTAACTAAATTGATTTGATTATAAGACAATGAACTTGACATTTTCCAATAATGCATCTGATTTGATATTGATTCTAAACATTTGAATTAGACATAATAAGGTTAACAATAACTCTATGTGATTTCTTAATTTGAATCAAAACCTTAAGATCCTTATTTTCTCCTAAGTAAGAATATTAGCATAAGAGATTAATAAAATTATCTTGATTAAATAATTGATCTAAAACCTTAATAACATCTTTTGATTTAGATCCCATAATCATAGATCAAGTTGTGATTAGATGACTTAATCATCTGATCTGATTATTTCAGATCCAATTACGAAACAAAAACCTGAGAGGTTAATATTGAAGTATAGAATGAGAGATCTTAAGTATCTCTTCATAAGATCATCTTAAAACATTTAAAAGACCTAAATTATATATACCTTGAGGTAGGAGCACTTGTATGATGCATTGAGGTAGAAGCTTAGAAGATCTCATAACCTTAGAAATTGGTCTTACCCCCTCATGGTAGGAATCACTTAAGACATTATAATGATACTTCCCCATGTGGTATAATCCATGCTATGTGATCCTTGATTACATTTTAGTAGAACCTTGTATAGAACTTACCTATTTAGGATAGGCCTTTAGAGTCTTGATAATTCCTTGCTTTACTAAGCAGACTTGTTTGAACCTCGATCATTGGGTGGTGTAGCATAGTATACCCATAGTACTGGTTTCCCAATAGCATTCGGGATTGGTTGATTCACTCTAAATAGGGGCTTATGAGAAGGTGCTATCCTACGGGATTAGATGAATACAATCATGTTAGAATAAATCATTCAAACCTAAGAGTGTATTAAATGGGTACTCATTCCTTTGTTTGATTGAAATACAAGTTCCCAACGAGCAATACCTCATAGCGAAGATCGCTTCAATAGGTATGGCTCAAACAAACTAAGTAATTGAAGTCACCTTCTTTGAGACACTAAGTGTGATTATGAGTAGGGCATCTTACTAACTTAGCTTGAGATACAAATAGCCAATGGGTGATGCCTCCTATCGAAGATCGCTTCATTAAGGTGGCTTAATCAAACTAAGTGATAAGAACCACCTTCCTTGCAAGGACATTAAGTATGTGTATACCATCATTCTGTCTAATAATAAGTAAATCTGCAACTTTAACTAATTATCGATCTAGAAGTTAGGAGCCAGAATCCTTTTAGCAGGATTTTGCACAGTGGAGACTTAAAATTCATTATCAACATTTCAATTTTTCATGGATTTCTGGATTCATGCTCTTATAGGATAGAAGCATGGGCATAAGCATGAGCATGGGCTTGAAGCATTATTTCAGCAGTAACACATGAGTGTTAGTGATGAAGTATGGGTTATGGAATGTTGCATACACATATTATAGAATTTCAGGGTGCTCTTGTGTCAGCATACTGTATTCCTAACTAGGTGTAGGTTTACTTTGGGTCGTACTACTCATAGTTTTCAGTGATAGTTTAGTGACATATCCGTGACATATGTGGTGTGGCATATTTGGGTGCATCATTCCAATGACATATAGTACAGCATTCGGCATTTCTTTCATCTTGATTTCAGAGTATTCGATGTTTCCTTTGCTTTTAGTTTTCATTTGTGTAACAGTTTTACTTACTTAGCCTTAATGTCTTACTTACTTGGATGTTACAATTTTTCCTTACTTAGTTCTGTTTCGCTAGTTTTCCTGCAGTTTTTCTTTACCTTACTTTTTACTTGCATTTAGCTTTATTTCTGCATATTTAGTTACGATGTGTTATAGATTTCTTGTCTAATACGGGGTACTTTTGGGATCCAACAATTTGCTAGATCCCGAACAACTTGTAGAGACAGGGCAGGAGGACATGCAGGAGATCCTGGGGGAGTACGTGGAGCCTTATTAGATCAGACATCAATAGTTACTTACTGCTTTATTTCAGTAATTTAGATAGACTTTCTATTTCTGCATTTAAATCAGTCTGTAATAAATTATGGATGTATTTTTACTTTCTTTTTCTGAGACGAATATTTACTACTGCTTATGATAAATGTATTTTGGATATTTTGCTTTTAGCTTCCACACTCTGTTATACTATTATACTTAGTATTGTGATGTGATCAGCATACTGGAAATGCTTATATATTAAAAATGTATGTTGGATTCTCATTTGTTTCTCTAGATCTAATGTACGTACTAGTCTAACACATAAGATAAGTATTCTGCTCTTATCTTAGGTATTGACTCTCGATCCTACTCGTAGGTTCGAGTCAGCAGCCTTCAGTGTGGCTCAGTCTCTAGCATATTCATGGAGATGAGTGTTGTTGGTTCTCGTCCTCTTGAGGAGCCCACCGCTCCATCGCCGATCTGATCTACTACTTGTTTGTTGCGCACGGTGATGGGAACGGGCGTTACAGGTATAGATTTGGTAATTCAAGCCCTCTTTGGGTAAGGCTTGAACTGGTGCAGAGGATAGAGCATCTTTCAATATTTGGAATGCGTTCTCACATTCTAGGCTCCAGATAAACAGTACTGCTTTCTGAGTTAACTTTGTGAGAGGAGATGCAATTTGCAAAAAACCTTTGACAAACTTCCTATAGTAGCTGGCCAGTCCTAAGAAACTTCTAATGTCGATCACAGATTTTTGTTGTGACCAATCTTGGACTGCGCTCACTTTATTTTGATCGACTCTAATTCCCTGAGAATCGACAATATCACCCAGAAAAGTGATCGAGTCAAGCCAGAATTCGTATTTAGAATATTTATCATATAGCTTATGGCTTCTGAGCTCTTCAAGTACTAAACGCAGGTGATTCTCCTGATCCATTTTATCTTTTGAATAAATCAATATATTGTCGATAAAGACAATGACGAATTTATCCAAATATGCTTTCAGCACGCACTGCATTAAGTCCATAAAGATGGACGGTGCATTTGTTAAGCCAAAGGATCACCAAGAATTCATAATGCCCATAGCGGTTTCTAAACACTATCTTCTCAATATCTGAAACTTTAACTCATAATTGATGCTATCCTAATCACAAGTCTATCTTGTAGAAGACTTTAGCTCCAGATAACTGATCGAACAGATCATCGATATGCGGCAGAGGATACTTATTCTTAATGGTTACTTTATTTAATTCTCTATAGTCGATGCACATTCTCATCGATCCATCTTTGTTCTTTACGAACAACACTAGCACTCCCCAAAGAGATGAACTTGGACGAATAAGACCCTTCTCCAATAGTTCCAGGAGTTGATTGTTCAACTCTTGGAGTTCTTTTGGCCCCATATGATACGGAACCTTTGATAGTGGTTGCGTTCCAGGAATTAGTGCGATGGCGAATTCTACTTCTCTCACTGGAGGAAGACCGGGTAGGTCTTCGAGGAAAACATCAGGAAATTCGCAAACTATATGGTTCTCAAAAAGAGGCACGGCTTCTTTCTTCTCTCCCAACATTGTCACAAGATACATGCTGCATCCCTTCTTGGCTAGCCTTTCTGCTGTCATTACATTGATTAACGACAATTGAGTGCTAAATCTCCCAATGAATGATTTTGTTTTACTCCCACTACCCAGTGTTATTTTCCTCTTTAGGCAATTTATGGAAGCATCATACTGGCTTAACCAATTATGCCTAGAGTTATATCAAAGTTAGTGATTGGTAATACAATTAACTTAGCCCAATAGGAATATCTAGGTTGCAAAATTTTTGGGACTGCATACGGGCTCCCGAAGGTAACCCAATGCTCAATGAACTAACTAATTGATAGGTTGGAAGCTTGAGAATTTTGGCCCAACTTTCCAATACGAAGGAATGACTTTCTCCAGTATCAAAAAGAACGTTACGGGATTTGTCGTTTATTAATAAAGTGCCTATAATTACAGCAACTTAATAAGGATGGATACTCAATAGTTAAGGTACTGAAATAGTAAGGAATGATTACTGAAATAATGAGAAATTATTTTAAAGCGTACCTGACATCATGTCGTTGTTCTCAGGAGCAGAGGCAAGCATTAGCATATATACCCTAGCAGGTGCTGAGAGTTGTTTGTTCTGGGACCTCTGACCCTGATGATCGTAGTTCAGCTTTTATGCCGGTACAATGGCTTTAGAGTTTGTGGCAGTGGCTGGCATGATTGCAGGAGTAGGCTCTCGGCTATGTATTGGTTGAGCTAGGAATGCTTGTTTATGGTGGGAGTGGTTGATGAGCACCCCGTCGATTATGTTCTTCTCCCTATACTCGAAATAGCGGTGGCCCTTACGACCACAGGTGAAACATACACCACCGAAGTGGTAGCATTTTCCGTATAGATGCATTTGTTTGCATTCAGGGTTCTGAGGCTGGGTTTGTGCCGCCTCCATGTTGTAGACCTTTGCCATCTTGTGATGGCTAAACCATTCTCCCCTGGGCTGCATGACTGTTACTTTCCACTTCCGGTCCAGTTCAGACTTGTTCGTGGGCAGTGCTGCAGGAGAGGAGCTAGCTCAGGAGGTGGATCGTGCTATAGCAGTTTAGATAGATTTTGCATTTCAGTGAGATTGAGAGACTATTTTATTTTATTTAATTAAGCTTGTAATAATTAAATTCTAGATGTACTTTACTTTCTGCACTTGTGCTGAGTTACTGCTTGATTTTCTATTTCCTACTATGTTGTGCATCTGGATGTTACCTTATATTTTATGCTTCCCCCACTTTGATCTATGTATATATTGATGAATGTTTACCATATCCAGGTGATAAGTCCTTGGCTTAAGGCAGGTTGGGTTTCATCCGACTTTACTTAAGTTGGAGATTTGCTATAGTTGGAGTACCCTACTTCTTTACAGTTAGTACGGGGAACCCCACAGGTAGTATCAGAGAACACCATAAGTTGTCAGAATGGGATCTACGATTCCTTTCTACCTAATGGACCATTCTTCTAAAAATACAAACATCAATATATGTAACATCCATAACACAGTAGTATCAGTAACTCTACGAAAAGGCAGAAGAAGAATACTCACATCCTAATAATCAAGTCACCTTGAGTCTAACAAAAACTTAATAAAATTTTGTCCTCATAGTCAAATAAATTATGAAGAGTCTGATATAGACTACTATCTACATGCCTTCAAGTTAACTTGGAACTATAGTTTCAAATGGAGGCGGGAGAGTAAATGGCAGATTGAAAGAGTTTCAGCAAGAGGAACCTTGGTCTTGGATAAACTTTTACATCAAGCAGTATACCGAGGGCTTTACTTTCCTATATATGTGAAGGAATGGTTGAGCCGAGTAGAGTCAATTTTGGCACACATAGAGTGTCCCGAGTCACTCTATGTGGACATTGTGACAGACTTGATGCTGGATTACGCAGGAGTCTGGTGGTATGAAACCATTGCAAGGCTCGAGAGGAAGCATAAGAGGAAGCGTCAAGAAGTAACTTTTGAAGATTTTTGAGTAGCTTTTAGGGGTGAGTACATTAAGGATGCCTGAGTGTTATTTAACAAAATTGTCATCTTTTAATTTACATGATTTTAGTAACATTGTGCTTTTTGGCATTTTTTTTAATCACAATGTAATCCTTTATTTCTACAATTAATGAGAACTTTTTGACTATCTTCTTTAAGAAAGTTCTGAAAAGTGGTTTGCAATGATTAATTAGAATGAATCCTGGATCACCACCCGCCGTCACTCCTGTCAAGAACACCATCGCATCTAGTAGCTCTAATGACGAAGTAGCTCACCTACGCGCAATGGTGACGACCCTGTTGGAAAACCAAGCCCAACAGGCGATTGTTATGCAAAAACTACTAAATAAACATGCAGTTCCAGCCGCTGTTGTTGTTCCGGATGTCCCTGCCCCACAACCTACCTCTTCTCATTACTCCATGGATAACCTTCTTCATAATTTCATGAGGTTAAGACCTCCAACCTTTGGTGGGAATCTGTCACCGCTGGATACAGCCGATTGGCTGAAGGCCGTGGAGAGAGATCTCATTAGTCTAAAGATCCTGAACTCAGAAGCTGTCCATCTCGCTATACGTCTGCTTCATGCAGAAGCATAATATCGGTGGGAAGAAGTCCGAAACACCAGATTCGCTGACTATGAATTGGAGGACATCCCATGGGATGAGTTCATCGAAGCCTTTAAAACTGTATTCATTCCTCCATCTACACAAAACATGATTTCAGACACGATTATAAGGTTGACTCAAGGGAGTCGTTTAGTGGCTAAATACGATAGGGAATTACATAGATTGATTTGCTTTGCGCCAAAAGTTACCCATTCTGAGTCAGCTAAGTGCCACCGTTTTCTTTGTGAACTCCGAGATTCACTGAAGAATCAGATTGTGCCGCTCTGTCTGACTAACTTCTTTAAGCCAGTGGAAACAGCTAAAGTGATTGAGCACCACCAATCTGAAGGGATCTCAAATGAAAAGTGCAAACAACTCTGAACCCGCATGAAAACTTCAAGAGACACAGGTATAATCCTACGAAGGTCTATCAGCTAGAAGCTACACTGACTGTCGAACAAATTTAAAGTTGTACTAAGCCTCATCCATATGGCAAGTGTTACCACTTTGGCCATAAATGCTACAATTGTGGGCACACAGGCCACAGGTTCTACTACTGCGACTATACAGAAACATTGGATGAAGTTCCAATAAAGCCCCATCAGAAGAGGAAAGTATTCAGGGCAACTCCACTGAACCGGAGAGAACCAAATCTGGCTATAATGCTAGCCCCTACTTCTGAAGTTGCTCCAGCACAGTCACCAGCTCCTAACTCCCAGAACTATCTCAGGAGGCAAACCAACAATCGTCCTGCTGATCCTGCGCGAGTTTATGCTCTAACACCTATCGAGGCTGCAGAGGATAATAATGTGGTTTCAGATACACATCTCTGAACTTGTCCTTTGATAATTGCATTGCTATACTCTAAATTCTTGCAAGTCATTAATACAATTCATATGAATTAGGCACACTTTATTTTAATAATGAGCCCTGTAATGTATTATTTGATACCTATGCTAGTCAATCATTTATCTTTGATACCAACTGTGGGGTCCCCCATACTAACTATAAAGAAGTAGGGTACTCCAACTATGGAAAATCCCCAACTTAAGTAAAGTCGGGTGAAACCCAACCTACCTTAAGCCAAGGACTTATCACCTGAATACGGTAAACATTCATCAATATATACATATATCAAAGTGGCGGAAGCATAAAATATAAGGTAACATCTAGATGCACAACATAGTAGGAAATAGAAAATTAAGCAATAACTCAGCACAAGTGCAGAAAGTAAAGTACATCCAGAATTTAATTATTACAAACTGAATTAAATAAAATAAAATAGTCTCTCAATCTCACTGAAATGCAAAAATCTATCCAATGTACGTACTAGTCTACCAACTCTAGCGCCCGTTCCGGTCACCGTGTGCACAAGACAAGTAGTAAATCAGATTGACGATGGAGCAATGCGCTACTCGGGAGGACGAGAACCTTCAACACTCATCTCCCCAAATAGGCAAGAGACTGAGGCACACTGAAGGCTGTTGACTCGAACTTACAAGTAGGATCCAGAGTCAGTACCTAAGATAAGAGCAGAATACTTATCTTATGTATTAGAATAGTATGTACATTGGATCTAGAGAAACAAATGAGAATCTAATATATGTTTTCAATATATCAGTATTTCTAGTATGCTGATCACATCACAATACTAAGTATAGAAGTATAACAGAGTGCGAAAGCTAAAACCAAAACATCCAAAATACATTCATCACAAGCACTAGTAAATATTCATCTTAGAAAAAGAAAGTGAGAATACATCCATAATTTATTACAGACTGATTTAAATGCAGAAATAGAAAGTTTATCTAAAGTACTGAAATATAGCAGTAAGTAACGGTAGATGTCCGATCCACTAAGGCTCCATGTACTCCCCCTGGATCTCCTGCATGTCCTCCTGCCCTGTCTCTACAAGCTGCTCGGGATCTAGCAAATTGCCGAATCCCAAAAGTACCCCATGTTAGACAAGAAGTCTAACACATCGCAACTAACTATGCAGAAATAAAGCTAAATGCAAGTATCAAGTAAGGTAAATAAAAACTATAGGAAAACTGGGGAAACAGGACTAAGTAAGGAAAAACTGTAACAGCCAAGTAAGTAAGACAATAAGGCTAAGTAAGTAAAACTGTTACACAAATGAAAACTGAAAGCAAAGCAAACATCGAATACTCAGAAATCAAGATGAAAGAAATGTCGAATGTTGTACTATATGTCACTGGAATGATGCACCCAAATATGTCACACCATATATGTCACGGATATGTCACTGAACTATCACTAAAAGACTATGAGTAGTACGGCCCAATATAAACATACACCCAGTTGAGAATACAGTATGGTGATGCAGATGCACCCAAAAATTCCCTAGTATGTGTATGTAATATTCCATAACACATACTTCATCACTAATACTCACACGTTACTACTGAAATAATGCTTCAAGTCCATGCTCATACTTATGACCATGCTTCTATCCTATTTGAGTAAAAATCCAGAAATTCATGAAAGATTGAAATGCTGATAATGAATTCTAAGTCTCCACTGTGCAGAATCCTGCTAAAAGGATTCTGACTCCTAACTTCTAGATTGGTAATTAGTTAAAGTTGCAGATTTACTTAAAGATTATTAGATAGAATGATGGTATACAAATACTTAATATCCTTGCAAGGAAGGTGATTCTTATCACTTAGTTTGATTAAGCCACCCTAACGAAGCGATCTTCAATAGGAGGCATCACCCAGTACTGTATTCGTCTAATCCCGTAGGATAGCACCTGCTCATAAGCCCCTATTTAGAGTGAATTAACCAATCCTGAATGCTATTGGGAAACCAGTACTATGGGTATACTATGCTACACCACCTAATGATCGAGGTTCAAATAAGTCTACTTAGTAAAGCAAGGAATTATCAAGACTATAAAGGCCTATGCTAAATAGGCAGGTTCTATACAAGGTTCCACTAAAATGTCATCAAGGATCACATAGCATGGATTCTACCACAAGGGGAAGTATCATTATAATGTCTTAAGTGATTCCTACCATGAGGGGGTGAGACCAATTTCTAAGGTTATGGGATCTTCTAAGCTTCTACCTCAATGCATCATACAAGTGCTCCTACCTCAAGGTATATATAATTTAGGTCTTTTAAATGTTTTAAGATGATCTTATGAAGAGATGCTTAAGATCTCCCATTCTAAACTTCAATATTAACCTCTCAAGTTTTTGTTTCATAATTGGATCTGGAATGATCAAATCAGATGATTAAGCCATCTGATCACAACTTGATCTATGATTGTGGGATCTGAATCAAAAGATGTTATTAAGGTTTTAGATCAATTATTCAATCAACATGATTTTATTAATCTCTTATGCTAATATTCTTACTTATGAGAAAATCAAGGATCTTAAGATTTTGATTCAGATTAAGAAATCACATAGAGTTATTGTCAACCTTATAATGTCTAATTCAAATATTTAGAATCAATAACAAATCAGATACATTATTGGAAAATGTCAAGTTCATTGTCTTATAATCAAATCAATTTAGTTAAGGTTTAAGGATTTGGATCTTATTTAGTAGGTTAGGGTTTGACCCCTGCTCCCTTCTTAATTAAGGTTAAGTGTATTTTTATATATCAATGTCAAATCAATGGGTTACTTATATATTATTGGTGTCAAACTCAGACCTAGATCAAGTCTTAATAGCATGATCAAAGTATTAAGATTTCTTAAGTTAATTAAGGTGATTAAGGTTTTCAAAATTTAGATTTGTTTCATTTATATTTAATAATTGAACTTATAATATTTCAATACATCTAGCTTACTGGTATAAGTCATCTTAAAAGGAAAAATTTTAGAAAAAATAGAAAGTAATTAGGGCTAATCAAACCCTAAATCCATTTAAATATATTAGCACATAATTACAAATATAATCATCAAAATTAGCTGCAATTTGGCATATAAATCATGTTTAGTAATACAATTAATCAAAGCCTAGATTTGCTAAGATCGAATATGTATAAACCATAATTTTTACTAATCATGTTTTAACAAGATTATGGCATAAGTTGAAATACAGAGCTCAAAAAACTAATTCACTTAGCACATGCATTCTACTCATTATAAGCAAACTAATGGCACCCTAAACATGGAATTTTGTTAAGTATAATTGCTAAATCACCCTAATTAAGTTATACTATAATTAGGCAATAACGGAAGGTCTAACCATTAGATGTGAAATTTTATTTTATATTCAGATCCTTGATAATTTTTTGATCATTTTCATATATAATATTATATGGTTTGGACCAGTGGATTAAAAATTATTTAATTAATACATTATATATTTTTCTAATTAATTTTTCATATGATTTGATTAATTGGATTATTTTCCTTAAAGAAAATAATTCCAATTAATTGGATATTAATTAAATGAGCTCGGCCCATTAGCCGAACCGTGCGGGTCGACTGGGGCCTGAAGACTCGGGAAAATCACACAGCGCGAGTCACAGGCTGACCGGACCCGCACAGGGTCTTCGTCCCCGCACTTCATCCTGATGAATTCACCCGATTAGGGAAACCCTAATTGCTAAATCCGATGCACCCCAACCACGGCACGGCCAGCAATTCATCCCTTCTTGATCACCATGGTCAGATGGACCGAACGGAACCCGAAGCCCTCTGTGAGATGGTCTGGCTCAGACAGACCTTACTCACCCAAGGGCTCCTCAAATGGAGCTACTATGGGGAGGCAATTCTCCCCACAGAGACCACGCTAGACCACGGGCTCAATTCCTACACCATCAAGGAGCTGAGGCAGATCGAAGCCCTCTGGTTTGAGGGTCTGGGATGGTCTGGATCGCCGGGTCCTTATTCGACTGAGATGATCCTCAAGGGGCTTTACCCAATCGATTGGGGATAACTCACGACTCAATTATAATATCATTAGGTTCAGTTCGACAATACAAAGCTACACAAATCAAAATGGAGAAGGTTCGAGCCTCATTGGCTCGTACTCGGTAAGTGGGATACCTGGATTCTTGGGAGAGCTCGCAGACGATGCAAGGGCCAATGCTAGGTTTGCTGAGCCATCTCTGAGAGTTCCTGAACACCAGGAGACTCTCCTATCAGTGGTACGCATGCCGAGAATGCCTAGGGATTGCCTACGCAAGCTCGGGAGTTCAGTAATGGTGGAAGGTACCGATGCTTCAATTGATCAACAAAGGTCAATTGAGGTGTGGATAGGGCTATTTATAGCCTTGGCCAGGGGTTGGGAAGCTTCTGGAGGGCTGGCTCAGGCTGGAGAGGTCCCGAGAGGTCGGGCCATGGCCGAGCTCTCGAATTTCCAATTCGAGCTCGGCCGGGTCACGAGGCCCGAATGGGGTCTCTAACCATTCCTGAGAGGTTCCTAATGGCCATGCTGAGCTGGAGACGCTAATGGCAGACGGATGGGCAGCTGGCAGTATGGGGATTTTCCCTGTCAAGCACGGGCGTGGCGAAGACAAAGGTCCACAATGTCGGGACCTTCGAATGTTGTCTAATTCATCGATCAGATGGCGGAATGGCTCGGATCACCCGGATCCTAGTGGCTGATTGCAGGATTGATCCGGGCCATTGGATTGGTCGAGTAGATCTAATGGATGATCCGTGGCTCTGCGGAATCTAATCCTAGCCGTCGGATTAAGAAGGCACGACGGCTAGATCTGCGGGATGCTGCTGTCGCGTGACCCTGGCTCCGCAGCGGATCACCCGCGGTCCGCACAGCGGATACCAGATGTTAATTATGTTTAATGGGTATTTATGCAATTATGAAATGTTAGAAACTCTTAAGTGCAATTGTACCATTTTAATTTTAATTGAATTATGGTCCAAATGATTTCTAAATTACACCAAACTTTCACCCTTAGCTAATTTGGGGGTGAGGAATTCAAAAATATAATCAGAATTTAATTTTGAGATCAAATTAGTTTGGGTCTAGACTATGGCATCTAGACTGATCAAAATATTATTTTGGACTTAGAGAAGTCCAATGGACTTTAAATTTTCAGGATAAGCTTCATTTGATATTCTAAAGCAATGGATTCTAAAAAATAATTACCTATATTATAGTTTAGTAGGATAACAACCTAGGGTTGTTACAAACTCCCTCACTTAAGAACAATGTCATCCTCAACATCATCTCAAGAGAGAAGACAAACATGAAGAAATTGAAGAACATATTTAAAATTCAAAAAATTAAGGGGTACCTGGAGTTTCAAATAGACTGGGATACTTCGTCCTCATATCCGCCTCTTTCTCCCAAGTAGATTCTTCTAAAGAGCGATTCCTCCATTGAATCTTTACCATTGGGATTGAGCGATTTCTCAGCTGCTTTTGATCATACGCTAAGATCTTAATTGGCTCTTCTGCATAAGAAAGATCTGGTTGGAGAGATACTGCCGGAAGTTTTATTAAGATGACTTACTGTTATAAGTCATCTTAATAACAGTAAGTCATTAATCCCATGGACACCGTAACATGGCTTAAGTTAGTATAGAAGAACCTAGCCACTATTAAATGCCCTAACTTTGAGGCCATCCGCCTAGTAACTTACTTATTTCAAGAGGAGGCGGAGTATTGGTGGAAAAATGAGCGAAATAACAAATTTGCCGATTATGAAGTGGAGGACATTCCATGGGACATATTCATGGAAGCATTCCGTGAAGCATTCATCCCGGCATCAGCCCAAGCAATTTTGGAGGATGAACTCCTCCACCTCACACAAGGCAATAATTCTGTGTTCGACTACAAACAGGAATTTAGGAGACTATCACGATTCGTTCTGGACTTAGTGAGAATGGAGGCATCCAAATGCCACCATTTCCTGAAGGGTCTGAGAGACTCTATCAAAGCGCACTTAGTATCTCATCAAATCAAGTCACTGACTGAATTAATTGAGGCGGCCTATCTACAGGAAGGATTCCAAGGTCAACTGGACCAGAAGCGGAAAGCGACAGTCATGCAGTCCAGGGGAGAACGGTTTGGCCATCACAAGATGGAAAAGTTCTACAATATGGAGCTGGCACAACCCCAGCCTCAGAACCCTGAATGCAAATGAATGCATCTATACAAAAAATGCTACCACTTCGGTGGTGTATGTTTCACCTATGGTCGTAAGGGCCACCGCTATTTTGAGTGTAGGGAGAATAACACAATCGACGGGGTGCTCATCAACCACTCCCACCATAAACAAGCATTCCGAGCTCAACCAATAATCAGTTGAGTGCCTACTCCTGCAATCATGCCAGCCACTGCCACAAACTCTAAAGCCATTGTACCGGCACAAAAGTCGAACTATGATCATCAGGGTCAGAGGTCCCAGAACAAATAACCCTCAGCACCTACCAGGGTATATATGCTAATGCCTGCCTCTGCTCATGAGAACAACGATGTGGTGTCAGGTACGCTTTAAAATAATTTCTCATTATTTCAGTAATCATTCCTTACTATTTCAGCACCTTAACTATTGAGTAGCCATCCTTATTAAGTTGCTGTAATTATAGGTACTTTATTAATAAATGACAAATCATGTAATGTCCTTTTTGATACGGGAGCAAGTCATTCCTTTGTATCGGAAAATTGGGCCAAAATTCTCAAGCTACCAACCTATCAATTAGCCAGTTCATTGAGCATTGGGTTACCTTCGGGAGCCCGTATGCAGCCCAAAAATTCTGCAGCCTAGATATTCCTATTGGGGTACATAACTACGGGGCTAAGTTAATTGTATTACCAATCACCAACTTCGATATAATTCTAGGCATGAATTGGCTAAGCCAGCATGATGCTTCCATAAATTGCCTAAAGAAGAAAATAACATTGGGTAGTGGGAGAAAAACAAAATCATTCGTTGGGAGATTTATCACTCAATCATCATTGATCAATGCAATGACAGCAGAAAGGCTAGTCATGAAGGGATGCAGCACGTATTTTGTGACAATGTTGGGAGAGAAGAAAGAAGCCATGCCTATTTCTGAGAACCATATAGTTTGCAAATTTCCTGATGTTTTTCCAGAAGACCTACCCGGTCTTCCTCCAGTGAGAGAAGTAGAATTGGCCATCGCACTAATTCCTGGAACGCAACCACTGTCAAAGGTTCCGTATCATATGGCGCCAAAAGAACTCCAAGAGTTCAACAATCAACTCTAGGAACTATTGGAGAAGGGTCTTATTCATCCAAGTTCATATCATTGGGGAGCGCTAGTGTTGTTCGTAAAGAAGAAAGATGGATCAATGAGAATGTGCATCAACTATAGAGAATTAAATAAAGTAACCATTAAGAACAAGTACCCTCTGCCGCGTGTCGATGATTTTTTTGGAGCTAAAGTCTTCTCCAAGATAGACTTGCAATCAGGATATCATCAATTACGAGTTAAAGATTCAGATATTGAAAAGACAGCATTTAGAACCAGCTGTGGGCATTACGAATTCTTGATGATGTCCTTTGGCTTAACAAATGCACCATCCATCTTTATGGACTTAATGCAACGCGTGCTGAAAGCATATTTGGATAAATTCGTCATTATCTTTATCGATGATATATTGATTTATTCAAAAGATTGAATGGATCACGAGAATCACCTGTGTTTAGTACTTGAAGAGCTTAGAAGCCATAAGCTATATGCTAAATATTCTAAATGTGAATTTTGGCTTGACTCAGTCGCTTTTCTGGGTCATGTCGTCGATTCTCAGGGAATCAGATTCGATCAAAATAAAGTGAGCGCAGTCCAAGATTGGTCGCAACCAAAATTTGTGACCGACATTAGAAGTTTCTTAGGACTGGCCGGCTACTATAGGAAGTTTGTCAAAGGTTTTTCGCAAATTGTATCTCCTCTCATAAAGTCAACTCAGAAAGCATTACCGTTTCTCTGGAGCCCAGAATGTGAGAACATATTCCAAACATTGAAATATGCTCTATCCTCTGCACCAGTTCTAGCCTTACCCAAAGAGGGCTTGAATTACCAAGTCTATACTGATGCATCTGGAATATGATTGGGATGTGTATTGATGCAAGAAGGAAGAGTTATAGCTTACGCATCTCATTAGTTAAAACCACACGAAAAGAAATATCCTATCCACGATCTCGAACTAGCAGCTATGATTTTTGCACTAAAAATATGGCGTCATTATCTATATGGCGTCCAGTGTCCCATATTCACCGATCATCAGAGCTTGAAATACATCTTCACCCAGCGTGAGTTGAATTGCCGACTGCAAAGGTGGCTCAAGCTAATAAGCGATTATGATTTAAACATCAAATATCATCTAGGGAAAGCGAATATCGTAGCAGACACACTCAGTCATCATGCTACTGTATCTTCTATGATGTTATCTAGTCCTCTGGAAGAAGAATTTTGGAAGCTCGAAATCAGGCCAGTGCGTGGTGACAGGTTAAGCACACTGATATCCATGAGTTCAGTTAAACCCACATTTCATCACGACGTCTCCATCTCACAAACCAAGGATGATGACTACCTGAAGTTTAAAGTTAACATCGAGAGTGGTCATCGCTTTGATCCTCAGCTTCGAGGTAATGTAATTTATCAAGGAAATCGTCTATGGATTCCGAAATCCATGCAACAAGAATTCTAGTAGAAGGTCACAACTCTGGCTACCAAGTACATCCTGGTAATACCAAGATGTATCAAGATCTGAAGAAATCGTTCTGGTGGCCTGGAATGAAAAAGAGCATGGTGGAATTTATAGCAAAATGTCACACTTGTTGTAACAACCCTAATTGTTATCTTGGCTAAACTTAGATTAATTAAGCTAAACCAAGCCTTGATTTTGATTCCCTTGGACTCAATAGGTCATTTAAACCTAACTATGGAAGTTTGGAATTATTTGGAGCTAAAATGGAAAATTTGGTATTTTTTTTGACTATTTTTAAGCCCTGAAAAATACCTAAATTATTTTTATCTCCAAATTAAAATATGATTTCATTTTTTGAATTCCTCATATCCTAATTAGCTAAGGGTGAATTTTTGGAGCTCATTTGGTCCTAAATTGGATTTAAGATATTTTAGAATAATTAAATATTATTTAAATGGTATTATTTATATTTAAATTATATTTTTATTACAAATTATTTCGGCGGGATTTGCTGTCGGGACCGCGGCAGATCCGCTGCGGGGTCCCGACAGCGGCTAATCCTTGTCAACCACGGGATGCGCTGGCACAAATCTTGGCGTGCGATCAAATGGCGCTGATCATTCTCGCCCTGGACCCTCTAGTTCCCGTCGGATCTAAGGCTCGATCTGACGGATGAGAAGGCGCCCGCTGTCCATTAAGTAAGATCTCCATCAAGCCATCCATCGCCAATGGCTCCGCAGATTAGACGGCCAAGGAAGGACCCCAACTGTTCACCTTCGTCCCCGCTCGCCCCCAGCCCTGACCGAGGAAATTCGCAGAAATTTGCCACGTCAGGATTGTCTGCCACTCCCCCATCTATTGTTTGCATACCGTTAGCATCTTCCCAGTAATGGCCGAACTTAGGGAGCTGGGTAGGGTGGTCAGGCCAGTCCAATTGAAGACGTCTGAGTGAACTCCTCGGCCTGAGCTTAATGCTCGAGCCTCAGCCATGGTTCCACCTCCCCAGAGCTCCCTCAGCCTATAAATAGTCGTTCCCCAGTCCAGTGAGCTTGTTTGCTCACTGAAACCTTCTGGAGTTCTCCCCTTCCTTTCGGCTGGTTTCCATTGAAATTGCTACCATTCCAGAAGATTCCCAGGGCTGCAAACTGCTGATAGTGGGTGTGGTTTGGTGTTCAATACCCCCAGGAACCTGCTTAGAGCTCAGCTGCCCCAGCGTCTACCGTCGTGCTAGGCTCGCCATTTCCTCAAGTGCAGCCCATATCCCTTCCTTCTATCGAGCTGAAATTAGCTCGGCACTTACTCGCTCAAGCTGTAGATGCTGCGTAGGACCTCTCCCTAGCTCCCCTATGAATGTTTGAATCTATGGGTGAAGTCTGGCAGTGGGACAGACAACGAATTTGTCGTCTGAGCGCACTACCCGAGGAACCTCTGGCTCGCCTAATGCCTCGGTCTCGTGCTCAATTACAAATCTGGTTAGCATCAAAACCTCTGGGCAATAATTGTAATATAGTATCGATAGGTGAGTTCGATCAGATCGATTGATTCGACTGGAATCGATCGATCCAGTCGCGGATCTAGACGGCAAAATACGCTGAGTAGCATCCCAGCGATCCAGACCACCTCAGAACCTCTCGAGTTGACCTATCGCTCCCTCATCGATCCCTGAACATGTAGGGATAAAGATAGCGACAACCAGTGGACTCTGTGAGGAGAATTCACTCTTCACTAGTGCGTCTTCTGGAAGGTCTCGGCCGAGTAGTCATCTGGTGATCCAGCACCTCCCAGTTAGGGCTTTTTGGCTTAATCGGTGCATCTAAGGTCAGGGATCGTGTAGCCATTGAAATCGGGGAGGGGTGTGACCGGAGCGCGGAGAATTTGGCGCTGGAAGCTGGCCCTAGGGTTCGGGCTGCGGGCGCATGCGGGAGGAAGAAGACGATGATTTTGGGCCGGCCGACCCTGACCCGCGCGTTTTGGAATCGGGTCGATAGTTTAATAAATAAAATTTTGGAATTAAAATCCTTAAGAAAATTAAATTATAATTAGATTCATATAGTTTGGATTTAAATAAACATTCAGATTAAATTATTTGAATAACTTTAGTTATACAAATTCAAATGGTATGATCCAATATACCATTTGAATCAGAAAAATTCAAGGAATCTGAATATAAAATAAAATCTTAGATCCAATAGTTGGATTTAAAAATATTTGTCAAACTATTTGCTATCATTAATTAAATCATATAAAATTATTTAAATATCTAATTTATGAGATTAAGGGCTCTGATTGCTCCTTGTACCCTAAGGAACAATATCAGACCCTTAAATTTAACTTTGGATAATTATTTTTCTTAATCACTCCTTAATCACCTTAATTAAGGATTAGTGAATTAAAACCTAATTTAGCCTCTAATTTGAATGGGAATTGTTCCTAATGTCATATTAGGACTATATTAACCTAAGTGTAGGGTTGGATTGCCCTAGAGAGCCCTAATTTTACTAATCACCCAGTTGGCTTAATAAGTGATTAGTGCTAATTAAGATCATTTAAGTCATCAAAACCTAAGATGGGAGTGTTTCCTACTACAGTAATCAATATGAAATACATTAAAACATATTAGAACTAAATTGGGTAACTAAACCCTATAATCCTAATTTTAACCTTGAGATGGGCATTTTGGTCATTTTGACCCAAAAGGTGCTTAAGTGCCCTAAAACCATGGTAAATTTAGTAAATCAACCCTAAGTTAGATTAGAAGTGTTCTCTGAACTCTTAGACTAATAATAATGTTAATGTAACCATTAATTTAAGAAATATTCAATTTAGCCTAATTAAGACACTTAGATCTTAAGTGACCTTAAAGAAGTCACTTAAGCTTAACACTTGAATTTAATCATTTCAAAGTCATTTTGAAAAGTTCAATTTAGTTAACTTATAAAGCTTAAATGCTAAAAGAAACAGCAATGGAATATCCTAAGTTAAAATCTAGCTTAAAGTCTAAAGTGATCAAACGTCAGATCCTTAGATTTTAAGTAGCCTAAAAGGATCAATAAGAATTTGATGTTTAAATCTAATACTTAAAATTGTCAATTTCAACCTTAATAAGCTCCATATAGTTTAACTATGAACTTAGATTCTAAAAGAATCACCAATGGAAGCTCTCAAGATAAAACTCTAATTTAGAGATCTAGAGTAATCAAACCTCAGACCTTTAGATCTTAAGATCTTAGACTTAGATCTTCAATTTGAAATTGAACCATCTCCAATTGAAATTCTTTAATGATTGAATGTTTAATCCTTTGAAATCTTCCATGTAGGTATAGGATGATTCAACCTATAAGATAATGAAATTATCTTAAAGGTTGAATATAGATCTTAGATTCTCAAATTCTTAATCGATTATTTTATATTATAATCAGTAGAATAGCCTTTCACTAAATTCTTAGTTCTCGAATCTTTCAGCTTTAGGATTCTTTACCTTTAATTTGGGTAATAAGTGAGAACCCTAGATCCTATTTAGAATATTACCTTGAATTTTAGGATTTGAACTCAACATGGGGTTTAAGTTCTAAAGTCTTAAATCTTGATTTACTTAATCAAGATTCGGGAAAGAGAGTAAAATATAAATTAATTAGGTCGTTGATTTATTTACTTAAAAATATATAGTTGTCATGTGATTTTGGATTAGAACTTGTTAAGTTCTAATATTAACTTTAAGGACGTAAATCTGAGATTCTACTCGATAGCAGGATATTGGAGATCCTAAACTTGTACCTTATCAGAGTAGCTAGATTTGGTAATTAGACAACAACAGATATCACATAAGTCTAGATTGAGTCTCTTGCTTACTTCAACTAGACTGCTTTGTATACCTTGTATATTGAGCCTTATTCCTTGAGCATAATAGAAAAACTTAAGATATGGATGATACATCCTAAGTTAGTATTTGAATTGCATATCATTCAGTTTTGCAGTTAGTAGAATATGTCCTAGCTTAGTCTGCCTTTTCAGTAGTAGTATTGTATAGACTGGACCCAGGCCTAGAGGATTGGGATGGCCTATTAGCTAGGTATTGATTGATATTTCAGTATTGGAGGCCCTGTATGGCCTATTGGCTGGTATGGTAGTACTATTTCTTAGGCTTATTGCTACTTTAACTGGATTGTATTGCTTTCTGATTTGCCTTACCACATGCTTCAGTGGCCTTATTTTTAGTATATGCTCGTTTTGCCACATGTCTCAATGGCTTTATATTTCATAGATTGATTTGCTTTTGCCACATGTCTCAGTGGCCTTCCTTTCATATTAATCTGCATGTTGTATGTATACTCTTATGGCTTAGATATATGTATAAATGGCATGTTTAGGATGCTAGAATTTTATCATATTTAGTACTTGTGTTTTTTTATACTCAGCATATTTTAATGTGATCATAATCTTATTAGGATCATATTTATTTCAGTAGTTGCAATTACTTTTGCTTTTAGCCTCACCTTATTTATTTTGCATTGTATGCTGGCTATAAATGGATAGTTTATAGTTACCCATATCTTTCATAGCTTGCTGTACCTTTACTGCTTGCATGTGTAGTAAAATTAAAATGTGATATCTTTAAATGTTCAGTTCATTAAAATAGCCTAAAATGTACTTAGACGATTGTTTAATCAGATTTTCTTTTTGTTGGCTGGGGCCCTGGCATTTGTGATACCGACAAATGTCAAATTCAGACGTGTTCGTGGGCAGTGTCATCAAAGAGGAGCGGGTTCAAGAGGAGGATCGTGCTGCCGCTGAATATATAGTTATTGCATTTTCATTTTCAGTGAGATTAAGAGACATTTTCTTTTTCTTTAAACTTCAGTTTGTAATAATTAATTATGGATGTATTTCATTTCAGTATTGTGATGAGTTACTATATTGCATTCTCTTTTCCTACTATGTATGCTTGTGGATGTTACTCTATTGTTTATTGCTTCCGCCACTTTGATATTCGTATATTGATGATGTGATAGTACTTGGTGACAAATTCTTAGCTTAAGGCAGGTTGGGTTTACCTAACTTTACATAAGTTGAGAATTTGCCACAGTTGGAGCACTGTACTTTCCTATTGTCAGTACGAGGGCCCCACACTTGTAGTCTAGTCAAAGCCAAACCAAAAGCCTAGAGGACTTCTTCATCCTCTAGCAATTCCTAAATGGAAGTGGTTTGACATTTCCATGGATTTTTTTATGGGATTACCTAAAGCAAGATCCGGTGCTGATTCAATATGGTTCATTATTGATCGATTGACCAAATCAGCGCATTTTATTCCTATGTGGCAAACGAATTCGGTGGAGAAATTAGCAAAGTTATATATCAAGGAAATTATTCGACTCCATGGAATTCCAAGATCTATCGTATCTGATCGAGATAGCCGTTTCACTTCTAAATTTTGGCAAGCAGTACATCAAGACCTGGGGACTACTCTGGCCATGAGTGCCACTTTTCATCCCCAGATAGATGGTTAAACAGAAAGAGTCAATCAAGTCCTGGAAGATCTTCTTCGACTTTGTATTCTGGATTTTAGAGGTTTCTGGGAAGACCATATTCCTCTTGTAGAATTCGCATACAACAATAATTTTCAAGCAAGTATTAGCATGGCTCCATATGAA
Organism: Gastrodia elata; assembly: GCA_016760335.1. Classification (NCBI taxonomy): domain Eukaryota; kingdom Viridiplantae; phylum Streptophyta; class Magnoliopsida; order Asparagales; family Orchidaceae; genus Gastrodia; species Gastrodia elata. Next base: position 26,663,357 of record CM028678.1, on the reverse strand, counting down.
GCTATGTATGGCAGGAAATGCAGTACTCCAATAGCATGGTCTGAAACTGGCAGTGTTCAGTTTTATGGTTCAGATCTAGTGGAAGAAATAAACCGTAAGATTCAACTAATCTAACAAAGGATCAAAGAAGCTCAAGATTGCCAGAGTAAAGATCATGATGCTCATCATCGTGCTCTGGATCTTGATGTGTGTAATTTTGTGTATCTTAAAGTCAGTCCGATGAAAAGCGTGTATCGCTTTGGTATAGCCGGGAAGCTAAGCCCCCGCTACGTCAGACCATTTGAAATATTAGAAAAGATCAGTTTTGCAACTTATCGATTAAAGGTTCCTGAAGATTTCTCTGCAGTCCATAATATTTTCCACATTTCATCTCTGCAAAAATGTCTTCATAACCCATCTCACTTAATCCAACTTCTGGCGGTATCTCTCCAGCCAGATCTTTCTTATGCGGAAGAGCCAATTAAGATCTTAGCACATGATCAAAAGCAGCTGAGAAATCGCTCAATTCCAATGGTAAAGATTCGGTGGAGGAATCACTCTTTAGAAGAATCTACATAGCAGAAAGAGGCAGATATGAGGATGAAGTATCCCAGTCTCTTTGAAACTCCAGGTACCCCTTAATTTTCTGAGTATAAAATATGTTCTTCAATTTCTTCAGATTTGTCTTCTCTCTTGAGATGATATCGAGGACGACATCATTCTTAAGTGGGGGAGTCTATAAGAACCCTTGGTTGTTACCCTGCTAAACTATAATCTAGGTAACCATTATTTTAGACTCCATTACCTTAAAACATCAAATAAACCTTATCCTAATAATTTAAAGTTCATTGTACTTCTCTAAGTCCAAAATAATATTTTGATCAGTCTAGATGCCCTAATCTAGACCTAAAATATTTTGATCTCTAAATTAAATTATGATTGCATTTTTGAATTCCTCACCCCCAAATTAGTTAAGGGTGAAAGTTTGGTGCAATTTGGAAATCATTTGGACCATAATTCAATTTAAATTAAAATAGTCCAATTGCACTTAAGGGTTTCTAACATTTCATAATTGCATAAATACCCATTAAACCGAATTAACAGCCGGGATCCACTGTGCGGACCGCGGGCAATCCTCTGCGGAGCCCGGGTCGCGCTACAGCGGCATCCCGCAGATTTAGCCATCGTGCCTTCTTAATCCGGCGGCTAGGATTAGATCCCGCTGAGCCATGGATCATCCATTGGATCTACCCGACTGATCCAATAGCTCGGATCACCCCCGCAATCGGCCGTTAGGATCTGGGAGATCCGAGCCGTTCCACCATCTGATCGATGGATGAGATGGTATCCGAAGGTCCTGGCACTGTGGACCTTCGTCTTCGCCACACCCGTGCCCGACATGGAAAAATCCCCGTACTGCGAGCTACCCATCCGGTCTGCCACGCGAGCCTCCAGCTTAGTGGGGCAGTTAAGAATCTCCCAGGAATTGTTAGAGGCCCGATTCGGGCCTCTTGACCCGGCCAAGCTCCAATTGAAAATTTGAGAGCTTGGCTATGGCTCGACCTCTCGGGACCTCTCCAACCTGAGCCAGCCCTCCAGAACCTTTCAAACCCTCAGCCAAGGCTATAAATAGCCCTATCCCCGCCTCAATTAACCTTTGCTGATCAATTGAAGCCTCGTTACCTTTCGCCATTACTGAATAAATCTTATTTAAATTTGAAGCATAGGCGATCCCTAGGCGTTCCCGGCGTGCGTGCTGCTAATAGGAGAGTCTCTTGGCATTCAAGAACTCTCAGAGGAGGCTCAGCAAACCCAGCATTGGCCCCTGCAACGTCTACGAGCTCTCCCGAGAATCCAGGTATCCCACTTACTGGGTACGAGCCAATGAGGCTCGAACCTTCTCCATTTTGATTCGTGTAGCTTCGTATTATCGAACCGAACCTAATGTTATCGTAATTGAGTTGTGAGTTAACCACGATCGATTGAATCGATCCATCGGGCTAAGCCCCTTGAGGATCATCTAGGTCGAATAAGGACCAGGCGATCCAGACCATCCCAGACCCTCAGACCAGAGGGCTTCGATCCGCTTCACCTCCCTGATGATGTAGGGATCGAGCCTGGAGTCTAGCATGGTCTCTATGGGGAGAATTGCCTCCCCACAGTAGCTCCATTTGAGGAGCCCTCGGGTGAGTAAGGTCCGGCCGATTCAGACCATCTCACAGAGGGCTTCGGGTCCCATTCGGTATGTCTGACCACGGTGATCGAGAAGGGATGAATTGCTGGTCGTGCCGTCGTCGGGGTTCATCGGATTTAGCCGATTAGGGTTTCCCAAATCGGCTGAATCTGTTAGGACTAAGTGCGGGGACGAAGACCCTGTGCGGGTTGGGTCAACCCGTGACCCGCGCGGTGCGACCGTCGCGTGCATTCGGGCCCCGGTCGACCCGTACGGTTCGGCTAATGGGCTGAGCCCATTTAATTAATATCCGATTAATTGGAATTATTTTCCTTAAGTAAAATAGTCCAATTAATCAAATCATATGAAAAATTAATTAGAAAAATATATAATGTATTAATTGAATAACTTTTAATCCATTGGTCCAAATCCTATGATATTATATATAAAAATGATCAGAAAATCATCAGGGATTGGAATATAAAATAAAATTTCACATCTTATGGTTAGATCTTCCCTTATTGCCTAATTACAGTATAACTTAATTAGGGTGATTTAGTAATTACACTTAACCAAATTGCATATTTAGGGTACCATTAGTTTGCTTATGATGGGTAAAATGCATGTGCTAAGTGAATTATTTTTTTGAGCTCTGTATTTCAACTTATGCCCTAATCTTATTAAAACATGATTAGTGAAAATTATGGTTTATACATATTGGATCTTAGCAAACCTAGGCTTTGATTAATTGTATTACTAAACATGATTTGTATGCCAAATTGCAGCTAATTTTGATGATTAGATTTGTAATTATGTGCTAATCTATTTGAATAGATTTTGGGTTTGATTAGCACTAATTACTTTCTGTTTTTTTTTTTTTTGAAATTTTTCCTTTTAAGATGACTTATAACAGTAAGCTAGATGTATTAAAATCTTGTAAGTTTAATTATTAAGTATAAATGAAACAAATCTAAATTTTGAAAACCTTAATCACCTTAATTAACTTAAGAAATCTTAAGACCTTGATCAAGCTATTAAGACTTGATCTAGGTTTGAGTTTGATACCAATAATACATAAGTAACCCATTGATTTGACATTGATCTATAAATATACAATTAACCTAAATTAAGAAGGGAGCAAGGGTCAAACCCTAACCTACTTAAGTAAGATCCAAATCCTTAAACCTTAACTAAATTGATTTGATTATAAGACAATGAACTTGACATTTTCTAATAATGCATCTGATCTGATATTGATTCTAAACATTTGAATTAGACATAATAAGGTTAACAATAACTCTATGCGATTTCTTAATCTGAATCAAAACCTTAAGATCCTTGATTTTCTCCTAAGTAAGAATAATATCATAAGAGATTAATAAAATCATCTTGATTGAATAATTGATATAAAACCTTAATAACATCTTTTGATTCAGATCCCACAATCATAGATCAAGTTGTGATCAGATGACTTAATCATCTAATCTGATCATTCTAGATCCAATTATGAAACAAAAACCTAAGAGGCTAATATTGAAGTTTAGAATGTGAGATCTTAAGCATCTCTTCATAAGATTGCCTTAAAACATTTAAAAGACCTAAATTATATATACCTTGAGGTAGGAGCACTTGTATGATGCATTGAGGTAGAAGCTTAGAAGATCCCATAACCTTAGAAATTGGTCTTACCCCCTCATGGTAGGAATCACTTAAGAAATTAGAATGATACTTCCCCTTATGGTAGAATCCATGCTATGTGATCCTTGATTACATTTCAGTAGAACCTTGTATAGAACCTACCTATTTAGCATAGGCCTTTATAATCTTGATAATTCCTTGCTTTACTAAGTAGACTTGTTTGGACCTCGATCATTGGGTGGTGTAGTATAGTATACCCATAGTACTGGTTTCCCAGTAGTATTTAGGATTGGTTGATTCACTCTGAATAGGGGCCTATGAGCATGTGCTATCCTATGGGATTAGATGAATACAGTCCTATTAGAATAAATCTTTCAAACCTAAGAGTGTATTAAACAAGTACTCATTCCTTAGTTTGATTGAAATACAAGTTGCGAACAGGCAATTCCTCCTAGCGAAGATCTCTTCAATAGGTATGGCTCAAACAAACTAAGTAATTGAAGTCACCTTCTTTGAGACACTAAGTGTGATTGCGAGTAGGGCATCTTACTAACTTAGCTTGAGATACAAATCGTCAAGGGTGATACCTCCTATCGAAGATCGCTTTGTTAGGGTGGCTTAATCAAACTAAATGATAAGAACCACCTTCTTTGCAAGGACATTAAGTATGTGTATACCATCATTCTATCTAATAATCTTTAAGTAAATCTACAACTTTAACTAATTACCAGTATAGAAGTTAGGAGCCAGATGCCTTTTAGCAGAATTCTGCATAGAGGAGACTTAGAATTCATTATCAGCATTTCAATCTTTCATGGATTTCTGGATTCTTACTCATATAGGATAGAAGCATGGGCATAAGCATGAGCATGGACTTGAAGCATTATTTCAGTAGTAACGCATGAGTATTGGTGATGAAGTATGGGTTACGGAATGTTACATACACATACTGGGGAATTTTAGGGCGCATCTGCGTCACCATATTGTATTCCCAACTAGGTGTATGTTTACATTGGGCCGTACTACTCATAGTCTTTCAGTGATAGTTCAATGATATATCCGTAACATATGTGGTGTGGCATATTTGGGTGCATCATTCTAGTGATATATAATACAGCATTCGACATTTCTTTCATCTTGATTTCTAAGTATTCGATGTTTCCTTTGCTTTCAGTTTTCATTTGTGTAATAGTTTTACTTACTTAGTCTTACTGTCTTACTTACTTGGCTGTTACAATTTTTCTTTACTTAGTCCTGTTTCCCCAGTTTTCCTGCAGTTTTTCTTTACCTTACTTGTTACTTGCATTTAGCTTTATTTTTGCATAGTTAGTTGCGATGTGTTAGATTTCTTGTCTAACACGGGGTACTTTTGGGCTCCGGCAATTTTCTAGATCCCGAGCAGCTTGTTGTGACAGGGCAGGAGTACATGCAGGAGATCCAGGGGGAATACGTGGAGCCTTAGTGGATCGGACATTTACCGTTACTTATTGCTTTATTTCAGTACTTTAGATAGACTTTCTATTTCTGTATTTAAATCAATCTGTAATAAATTCTAGATGTATTTTTTACTTTCTTTTTTTGAGACGAATGTTTACTATTACTTGTGATGAATGTATTCTGGATGTTTTGGTTTTAGCTTTCGCACTCTGTTATACTACTATACTTAGTATTGTGATGTGATTAGTATACTGGAAATGCTGATATATTGAAAATGTATGTTGGATTCTCATTTGTTTCTCTAGATCTAATGTACGTACTAGTCTAATACATAAGATAAGTATTTTGCTCTTATATTAGGTATTGACTCTCGATCCTACTCACAGGTTCGAGTCAGCAGCCTTCAGTATGGCTCAGTCTCTAGCATATTCGGGGAGATGAGTGTTGTTAGTTCTCATCCTCCCAAGTAGCGCACCGCTCCATCGCCGATCTGATTTACTACTTGTCTTTTGTGCATGGCGACGGGAACGGGCGCTACACATTACAAGATAAATATGAGCATAAATGCAAAAGGAAGTAAACATTGACATCACTTTACAGCAAAAAATAATCAATAGAAGGCTTAGAAAAAATACTAGGAAGCACCTAGAGATTTTCTAGGGTTCTTTTGAATTTCCTCTTGCACTTCTGCTTGACTTCTCCTCCTTCTCCCATGCGGTCTACTTCTCTTCACTCTTCACGGATCACTGTTGGCCCCTTGGAGAGTTCTCCTCATTTTCCTTGCTGCAATCGTTCTGTTAGACTTTTAAATATTAGAATTTGGAACCCTTCCTTAGCCTGGAATTGGCCTTTAAATAGAGGACTTTTTCAGCCCCAAGTATTAATGACATATGACTCTTCATATTCTTCCACTTCAATGAAAACCCTTCCTGCCAAGTCTCCTTGATTTTCCCAGTTTTAATGTTTCTTCCGGTTTCGAGAGGTAGTGGAAAATCAAAGAATTTATTTTGTGACCTTTCCCATACTGCATTTAATGATGATTCTAGAATTTTTGTATCGGGCGCTGCGGCGCACTGTAGCAGTCTTGATCCAAACACTGTTCCACCATGGTGCACTGCAGCAGTTGAAGTTCAAATACTATTCTGCTGTATATTTTGATGGTTTCCTTGAGGTTGCTACCCATCCGTTGTGGCGCGCTACAGGTGCGCTGCGGCGATTGAACTTTCAAAAAGGTGGAATTGTAACTGTTCCATTAAATCACATATAGTTTGCATAAATAATCAAAAATTCCGCTACGGCGCGCTGTGGCGGTAAAACTTTTGTGAACACGGAATAGTGACTATTCGATTAGTTCACATAAAATTTTAATAAATAATCATAAATTCCATCGTGGCGCACTGCGGCGACAAAACTTTCGTAAACGCGGAATAATGAATGTTCAATTAGTTCAAATAAATTCCTTGCTGAATTAATTAGATATGCCGCTGGGGCACGCAGCGATACGCCGCGGCGGACTGCAACGATTATGTCCCAGATCAATGTAAATCCTTATGGGGCATAGCGTGGTGTGGTGCACTTGGAGCGCGTTGTAGCGGGTTATTTTTCGAGAAAGCAGATTGGCACTGTTCAATTATTCCGTATAAGGTTCTAATTTTGCTCCCAAGAAATTATGTTGCCGCGCACTGTGGCAATTATGCTTCAAGGTCATTAGATATCCTTCTAGGTAAGGGAATTTTGATGGACCGCCATGGCGCACTGTGGCGCTCTATCGTGCGCTGCGGCGGTGTTCAATCCGAATTTAGTGATTCAGCTCGTGCTTCCTATTTTCTTTATTTTTCTTGCAAAAGTATAATTTCCACTCAAAGTATATAGATTTATATGATGATTTAAATGTTTAATCACCACATTTTTGCTATAAAATTTGGATATATCATATGCCCACACTTAAATTCTTGCTCATCCTCGAGTAAGCTCATAAGTAATTTTTTGAATTTCTTAGTCAATGGATTCAATGTAGATGTCAATGTGAAATATTTTAATCATTAAGTGTTGCTCTAGGTTAGGGTGACTTCAAATTTTTAACCTCTACTACCTCACTCAATCAAGCTCCAAATTCTAGTTACCATCTAATTCCAATCTCAAATGTTCTTGCTTATGTCTTCAATATGGGGGTAATTACCTTAGGAAATTCAAACTTTGTTTAAGCATTTGGTGAGTGTGAAGAGTGTTGTGCCATGTGTGCACCTTCTCATGATTCATAAGGAACATTTTTATATTTTTAGAAGAGACACTTTTCTTCATCCTACGTTCTCAATGTTTAAACATGGGAGAGATATTTTTCATCATCCCTATTTTACTCTTTTTGAATTTCACTTAAGGGAGAGACATTTTTCTTCATCTCTTAATTTAGTTTCTTGTGGTCATTAAGTCCTGCAGAAGCCTAACACACTCATTTATTCACTCATACTTTGCCATCTTGGTTAACTTTTCTCACCCCCACACTTAAACCTTAGCACATGTCTATTTCAGCTTGTTGTAAACAAAATCTCACTAGAGCCTTGAACTTGCTCAAGAGGTGCAGGATTTGAAATATGGATTTATCTCCTTGATTTCAAGCATATTAGTGTCTTTATTATTACATATTTGAGTTTAGTATTGAATCCAAAAAATAATTATGTTCAAAAAAATTTAACTTTTAAACATAATCATAGCAATGATAAGGGTGTCAACGATCCAAAATTTACTTTATTAAATTAAAAACAAAATAAAATAAAATAAAAACTAAAAACAAAATCAAGAAACTATAAAACAAAAGAATACAACCTTATTAACTATTATTTTCATCTTCCTCTTCCACATCTTGGTAAGTATAATCCGCTGGCCAGTCATCGTCCGGGAATTGTTCTCCTACAGGAGGGCGTAGCAGCCTTGACCCTCTGGTCCTCCACGCAAGCTACACTCTTGGAACATCATTCCGAGAGCATCATGGAATTCTATTTGGAACTCGTGCTGCCTAGCAACTTCTCCCTTGATGAAGCGTGACAGACAAAAATACACATCTACATTTGCACGCCAAGTGTACGTGGTCTGAAGTAATAAGTGGAAGTTTTAATTTTTGGTATTTATTGTCCTCAGAGAATGGTAGTTTTAATACCAAGTTATATTTTATTTTGATAATGTTTAGATGTCAAAATTTGGTTGATTTTTGGTTCCTAGTTTAGCGATACAAATGACCTTAAGTTAAGATACGATTTGATTAAAAATGAGAGAGTTGAGATTTTATTATAATAGTTGCAAGGGCTGGTGATATAACTTCATTGTTGAATGCATACTTTCACTTTACTTGCTTTATTAAATCAAGTGAAACCCATTGGAATCAGAGTACCCTCCAATTACATTAGGTTCAAGTTTAGTGTACAAATAGAACTCCTTTTGGGTTCTTTCTTAGCACATAAACTCTCATGAGATTATGATCAATTAATTAGATTTTGATCACTTACATCTAGGTTGCCAAATATTATCTTTTATTTCTGATGATCTCACAAACAAGACTTCCATTAACCATTCATCATGCGCTTCACAAGCAGTTTAGCTAGATGGAATGATGCGTTGGGTCAATGAATTATGTCACATCATCCATTGAATTTTCCCAACATCCTCTCATCCCTTCTACTTTGCTGAGCAGCAGAGCAAGGTTATTGGAGAATTTGGTTCACAAGCATCAATCTCTTGGTAGAGCCATTAAGGAAATATGTGAATGAGCTTGAGAATTTGTCACATAATTCTCAGCTCTACTTGCACTACCTTCCTTGCTCTTACCCAATCAATGAGCTTGGAACACAAGTTCTTTTGAATAAAATAATTTAGATTTTAGTTCATCCAAACATTTATTTCAATATAAAATATAAACGATAAAAGCATTCTTTTTCTTTATACATTCAAATAAATTCATCATACACCATCATACCCCTACATATTCTTATAACTACATCTCAACCCTCTCCAAAGGGGTCATAGCTTTCCATTACTAAATAAATATAAGCATACATACAAGGAAAAGTGAACCTTGCCATCAGTTCACAACAGGGATAAATTAAGGGAGTTTAGGAAGAAAAACTAGGAATCACACGGAGGTTTTCTGGGGTTCTCTTGGACTCTTCCTGCCCTTCCTCTTGAAGCTCCACCATTTTTCCCTTGCTATCTTCTTCGTCTTTTTGTTCTTGGTCAGCCTTCTTCCCTTTGGAGAGTTCCCCTTTCTCCTCTCGCGGTAGCTTTTCTTTTATGGTCTTTGAATATCAAAAGTTGGAACCCTCTTAAGGTCTGAGATTGGCCCTTAAATAAGGATGCACTCAGCCTTAGAGTATTAATGATGTGACTTTTCCTCTTCCTTGGTTTTAATCCAATCCCTTTTATTATTTCATTCATTTTAGTCTATTGGGATTCAGTAATAATAATGCTCTTCAGGTTTTTAAGATGCTAGGGAAGGCCTGCATAAAGATTAGTATATTTTCTTCAGTCGTTGCAGATTCCACTGTGACACGCTGCAGCGCACCACAGCGGATAAACCTCTGTAATCACTATTCAAATAGTTCACCTATAGTTTTTATGATAATTAAATATTTCGTTGTGGCACGCTGCGGTGGTTGAAAGTTTAAAAATGCGAAAGATTCACTGTTCAATTAGTTCATATATAGTTTATGTGAATAATCAGAAATGCTGTTGTGGTGCGCTGTGGTGCGCGGTGACAGTTGAAAGTTTGAAAATGCGGATCATTAGTTTACCAATAGTTTTATAAAATGAAAATTTACCCGCCGCGGCACGCTGCAGCGGAAGTATTTTCGAAACACTATTCTATTCCCTTTTATATAGTTTTAATATTTCCTCGAGAAATGATGTTGTGCGCACTGCGGTGCACCGTGACGCACTGCGGCAAACAGACTTTCGAAAACACTTCAATTTCTCTTTTATATGATTTTAATTTAAGTTTAGAGAAATGACACTGACGCGCTGCAGCGGTCTTTCTTCCAGGTCTGCAATTCAGCTTCTAAGTGAAAAATTTTGATGAGCCGCCATGGCACGCTGTGATGCGCCATGGTGGTTTTGACCCATAATTTGGTCATTCAGTCCACGCATTCCATTTTCTTCATTTTCCTGCAAAAGTACTATTTTTCACTCAAAGTATATGGATATATATGATGATTTGAATGTTTAATCACTACATTTTTGCTATTAATTCAGGATATGTCAAAGAGCATGTCACATGCTAAGGAGATTCCCAAGTCCCGTTGATGCGTGTACATCCACATCATCAATTTGTCCACCATGGTCCAACCAGCGAAAGTTGATGCTTTGCCTTCTTCTCCCCTCCTCTTCTTAGCTCGCACCCCTCTTGGATGCGAGTGCTCAAGTTTGTCAATTCTAGAGGAGCACTGGACGGAATCACGACATCAGAAGAAAGGATCTTTACTCCTTGATTCTCGCAGATACCTGAAATGAGTGACCCAAAAGCAAGAGCGGTGCACGGCCCGATTAGGGTGTTCTAGAGCTGCTCCCTTATAATACTAAAGATATGAATATCTCCATCTCTTTGCAATGCACAGAGGAGTAGCGCCCGTAACCAGGTCACCTCGCTTAGATACTCGGAGGGCATGACAAAGCTGGAGACAAACACTTGCCAAGCATTGCTCGACTCCATCAGGAGTGATCAAGGAATTTTGCTAAGTTTCCTCTCCATCTCGCATTAGTGAGGATGATCTCGCTCGTAATTGCTACTAGGAGCAGTCATCTACCTCTCTTAATAGATAAATCTTTCAATATTCTTGCTCCCAAACTCCATGGCCTTACCCCTCACAAAAATTTTATGCCCCACCGCATTTATAGCGTTGGCATAAACCTCTTGCACAATAGAGAGGTAGGTTGGGCCTATGGGACTTACTAAGTGCTCCCATCCCCTCTTCAAGACTTGTTCAGGGTTCACAGGGAATGGGAGACTAAATCTCCTTTCTGGGATTAATTTCCTTTTGATTATTACTTGGTTGAAGTGTTGTTCTGCATCAACCGAAAAAAAAATCTTTTCTTATTAAAAGTCCCACCAACTGTGGGGGCAGTAGTTCCCTTGCTAGCTATGGATTTCTTCCCGAAAGACATTTCTCTCGTAATATTTAGAATGAAGAGAATGAGAGAAATGAAGGATTGCTAGCAGTTGGAAGAGTTGAAAGTTGAGGTGCTTGAGTTCTCAAGGAGGTGTAGCCTCATACTCCCATATACAACTTTTTATAGCAATGTGAAGAAAATATTTTAGATATTTGGATTAATCACACTTATTGCATTTTAATTCATGGTCAAAACTAGTCTTAATTGATGCCATAAGTGTGATTTAAATTTTGGTCAAAAAGATGAAAATACACAGCTTTTACAGCACCTAATTTTCAAATTTAAGGTTCCAATGCGCGCTGTAGTGTCTTTGATTGCCTTGGGAATCTAAGGCAATAAATTTTTGCTTTAGCGGGGCACATTACGCTGCAGTGCGCCACGGTGCACTATGGTGCCTTGGACATTTTGTGCTGTGATTTGTCCGCTATAGCATGCGATAACGATAATTTCCGCTATAGCGCTCTATGGCGGATAAATTCGATGTAGCGCGTTGTAGCGAAAAAATCCACGGTGGCGCTCTGCGATGGCCTCTGAGCAGATGTTTTTCTAGAATTTAAAATTAGTCTATATCTTTTCCACATTTAAGGTTTTTGGTTGTTTATTAATTCAAAGCTACTCCTAAGTGCAAGATCTAACAAAACTATATTTTGGATTGCCCCCAAAAAAGTCTTTGGTTTAATGTCATCAGCTCAGCATGTTTAGGATTAATCTAAGGGGCTTTTTTAATTGGGGGCTTACTTTTCCACACTTTAGACTTATAAGAGTGAACATTTGTTGTGTTCCAACTCATAGAATCACTAGTCTCCTTCCCATCTCCCCCATTCTCAGTATTTTGATTGGGAATTCTTTTCTTTTTCTTTTTTCCTCTCCTAGTCTTTTTCTTTCTTTTAATTGCTTTTTCCTCAGCCTCCCCTCCAGATGGGGAGCTCGCACCATTCTCAGGATTTTTCTCACTCAAGACCAGGCTTTTAAGATGCAACACCTTGCACATGTCTTCTTCACTCAAATTCCTTTTCCAAGCAAATTCAATCATTTTCTTTTTAAATAGGGTGGATTTTAGATCGATGATAGCAGCCTCACCCTTGACCTTTATGCTCATTATACCCTTGACTACATCGATTATGGCATTGGCGCTAGCTAGGAAAGGTCGCCCAAATATGATATTGGAATTTTCATTCTACGTATCCCATTCGCAAATAGTAAAATCAGTGGGAATGGAGAACTTTTCTAAACCAATGAATACATTTCTAACTATTCCTAAAGGAGTTCTTGAATTAAAGTTTGCAAATTCTAGGATCATTGAGGTAGTCTCCATCCCTCCTAAATTCAATTCCTTGTATACATGGTAAGGCATGATATTGACCGAGGCTTCAAGATCACATAAAGGATTTAGAAGAACCTCACCTCCTACCACGCAAGGGATATTCAACCTTCCCGAATCCTCCTTCTTTTCTGCCACTAATCTATCAATTGGTCTATTTCCCAGTTCACTTTCTAGCCCCCATATAGATCTATTTTCTTCAATTTTGACATTAAGGCAGTCTTCTTCAATTTCATCTAAATGAATGACACTCACTGTTTCCCCTAGATTAATTTCAGTCGAGCTGGGCAAAGTTCCTTGCTGTCGGGTGGACAGCTACTTGAAAATTTGTACAAGCTGGACTTCAATATTCTTGAGGGATGCCTCTATCTTTTGGATAGAGGCATCATGCCTATTGAGTGTTACTTCAGTTCTTCTCATGAACTTAAGGGTTTTCACCTTAAATGAATTAAATACTCCCTCAAGGTTGGACTATTAGGTTGGATTATTAACTTGACTGTACTCTTATTTATTTATATTATTTCCTGCATTAAAATTTCCATTACTATTGTTATTGTTACTCTAGGAAAAGTTAGGATGTTGCTTCCATCCAGAGTTATAGGTATTGAAGTAAGCATTGTGTGCATTATTCTGCCCAACAAAGTTGTTTCTTAAATATTTAACTTGTTCAGTGTTGGAGGGTGCAAAAGAGTTATTTAAGTTGCAATTTTTGCTCACATGTTTCCCTTTGTACATCTCACTATATGCTTCTTGAACATAGTTGACATTTATACTCTCTATCTTGTTGTTCAAGGTATTTATCTCATTTTAAAGGGCTAAGATTTGATTAGTTTCATTTAATTAGTTAGCTTCCCTCTTGTTAGGGTTGATTCTCTCAATGGGCCATTGGTAGGCATTACTGGCCATCACTTATAAGAGATCAAAGGTTTCTTCTAGGGTCTTACTATTGAGTGACCCTCCGGTAACTACATCAATGAGTGTCCTTGTTGAGCATTCAAACCATTGTAAAAGGTTTGAACATGCATCCATTCAGGAACCCCATGATGTGTGGGCATCACCTCAAGCACTCCTTAAATCTCTCCCAGCTGTCTAACAAAGTCTCTCCCTCAAATTGGCTAAAATTGGTTATCTCAATTCTCAACCGGGCTGCTTTTGCAGGCAAGAAATATTTGGCTAGGAATTACCTAGCCAAATTGTCCCAAGTGCAAATAGAATCTCCTAGAAGTGAGCTGAGCCAACTCTTAGCACTATCTCTAACTGAAAATGGGAAAAGTCGGAGTTTAACGATGTCTTTAGAAACGCCGTTAAATCTGAATGTATCACAATTTCAAGGAAGTTTGAAATGTATGAATTAGGATCTTCTGTGGCTTGTCCATCAAACTAGTTATTTTGAACCATGCTAAGTGTTGAGGGTTTGATCTCAAAGTTGTTTGCTTCTATATTTGGTCTCATAATTGCATGAGGGATGCATCTAACAGTAGGCAACACATAATCTCTTAATGCTCTACCCCTAGGTTCTCCTAATAATTCTCTCAGATTTTCCTCTATGTTAACTCTTTGTGCCCTACCCCGGTGTTCTCCCAAATGATTAGCTTCTAAATTATCTATTTCAAAGTGATGTTGGTTAAGAATTGCTCATTCTCTTCTAGCTCTCAGGTACGTTCGCTCAATTTCGGGATCCAACAAAATATCAATGTTTTCTCTCCTTTTCATGCATTTCTTAAATTCAGCTAGACAAAATGATTACAACAATCTCAATGAATATTTTAGTAATTCAAACACTCTAAAAAAGTGAATAAGCATTATAATTCCAATTCTAATAAGCACAATAAATAAACTAAATTAAAACTCTAGTTACACTATAGTTAGTATAATGTGATATGATTATTGAAATTTTGATTTATATATAATATTATGATTTATATATTGCAAATTTCATTAGCTCATAATTGGTTTAATACATATCCAAAATATGCATTATTATATATCATTTTGATTAGATAGATATGTAGATCATTAATATAGCATTAATTTTCTATTTTGTTGATTAATTTTATTAATCACTATTTTAGTTTAATTAATTAATTATAATTTAACTTAAACTTTATATGTACCATAATTTAGTCAATTGATGTCTAAAATAGACATTTCAATAGTCCATTTCAATTATAAAAAATATAGAATAATAATATGAAATTAGATTTAGGTTTTGAAACGTAAATTTCTTAATGACCTTTTATCATTCAGTTTTGTTTTGTCACAGTTAGTAGAATATGACCTAGTTTAGTCTGCCTCTTCAGTAGTAATATTGTATAGACTGGACTCAGTGCTAGCATATTTGGATGGCTAGGCTGGGGATTGACTAATTGATTGATATTGGAGGCCCTGTATGGCCTATTGTGGCGGCCCTGCTCCGCCGTGATCCTGTTAACCCTTAAGTTAACATGATTATAGTGGAGGGGTCACCAAATGACAAGGTCCCCACTTAAGGTTGGATTAGATACACGTACTAATCCAATTTAAATAAGCACTTTACCATTCAATCCAGAAATACTATCACTAAATGATCATACATGAACTCAGAGTGCGGAAGCATAAAACATAACATCCATCCAATACAGTATAAATACAACAATACAGAATAAGTAAAGTACTGAAAAAGAAATATAATCCTATATTATTACATCATTTAATGAGATTAAAAGAACTGAAAGAAAACTCTCAACCTCACTGAAAATAGAAAACTAAGCTACAGATCTTCAGGAACGGACTCCTCCTCCAATGGCAAACTCTCCACTAGATCTGCTAAACCAACAAACTCAGAACCTACCATTATCAGTTTCATAATGGTAGGGCCCCAGCCAACAAAAGAAAAATCTGGTTAGACAATAAGTCTAAGTACATTTTAGGGCAGCAATTTTATTAAATTAAGAAGATATCACCATAAAAATAGAACTAAGCATAATAGGTGCAAGAAAGCATACAAAAGAACTGTAATAAGTTATAAACCATAGTTTATAACTAAACAAATAAGAAGTAATACAAACTTCCTCCAAGCAACTGCAACACAAACAGGTAAGTAAAAGAAAAGTAAAACTGTAAGAAAATACAACATAAATATGCATATGTTCAAACGGATTATGCTAAGTGACATACAAAATTTAAACAGTAAAAACTGAAAACACTAACATCCTATGTAAGCATATGAAAACAGAAAATAGAACTAGCATCCTATATAAAAACACGTGCAGAAAAAGCTGTAAGTAAAACAGTGCTGAAATGCAGAATATACTAGTAAAACAGTATCTGCAAACTGAAACTATAGTAACTGTATAAGTCACCTGAACTGAACACTAAATCAGCAATTCTTAGCCTGATGAGCTAAGAAACTCTGAACTGAACATCACTGAAACTCTTCGCCTGATGAGCTAAGACAGAACTGAATGTAAGTGTACTTGAATTAGTATATCCATATCAGAATCCTAACTCGGTAGTCAGTAGGGCGAGAGTCTATCCATCCTATCACTCGGACTAGGCATGGCCAATAGACTGTCGGACATTAAACCCTCGAAAGGTTGCCGACCCCGAACGGGTTGATCGAAGAGGTATACTAATCAAGCTACACCTTACAAAACCACTTGTGAAATGAACATAATGCTGTTTATAAATAATGATCCAAATTAACATAAGATATTTATCAAAATATCTTATGTACATAATATATGTTTCAAGGTATAAGGCTCAAAATCAAGGAATGCGAAGCATCAAAATCAAAGTGCAAGAAACTCTATCTAAAATACAGGTGATATCCTTTGTTATCTACTTTATTCGTTCTATTTACTCTAAGTTATATAAGTTTCAGAATCAACAATTCTTACACATTCTGTAACTTAGAATCACGAGTCCTACTAGTTGAAGATAATTAGGACTGGCCAAGTCCTAATTATAACTTAATCAAAAGACGACTATTTGGTTAAAAAGAATAAATCATCGACCTAGTTTTGTATTTTAATTCATCCCAACCTCATCTTGATTAGCCAAATCAAGATGAATAGATTTAAGAATTAGACTCCAGATGATGGGGTCTAATTACTTAATCTAAAGGTATAATCTAAGGGTCTAAGGTTTAGAACCCAAATCTCACATATTAGGTTAAGGCAAATCCTAATGATGAATCAAATTTATTAGGATGGATTTCTATTCTTAGTTCTAAAGTCTAAATATCAAATAATTATTTAATAAACTAAGAAAAATCTAGAAACTAGTAAACTCAAGGTTTCATCTAATTGAGTAACCCAATTTACTCAATAGATGAATTCTAATTTAAGATCTATTTCTAATCTTAGGAAATAAGGCTCTTAATTACTAAGAGTATCTCTCAAGACACACATCCTAACTAATGTTATAAGACCTAAGGATGATTAAAGAAAGAGAACTTTACTTAAGACTTTAGGAATTTTCCTTAAGAAACTAAGATTAAGATTTTAATCAAAGTCTTATTTAGACTTGAATTTGATTAATTTCAGTTCTAAATCATTCTATTTACTGATTTTAATGATTAGAAATTGAATTTAGGGCTTTAAAAGGCTAAACCCTAAATTTGGGCAAAATGACCATTTTGCCCCTACTTAAGGGTTCAAAAGATCAACTTTTAATCTAGGGCTTAAATTCTGAAATTTTCTTTTGGAAAGTGTTTCTTATTGTCTAATATAGGATTAGACAGCAACTAAATTAATTTTGGGTGATTAATAAGCCATTTAGAGATCAAATTAGTGAATTTAACTCAATAGGGCAAATTAGTAATTTTACTAAGTGAAAGTTAAATTTTCTTTTAGTTTAATGTTCTTTACTATCTAAGCTTTCCATAGAATCTAAATTTGCTAAATTCTGATAAGTATTGGCCAAGTTATGGCCAATACAAGATCTAGGGTTTAAGGGTTAATTAAGGGATCCTTAATTATAGGTCAAAATCCTAACTTTACCAATTAGTATCCAAATTAAGCAAAATCAGTGATTATGAATTACAAATAGCTCACTGATTATAATGATATGTAGTAGGCTCAATTTGGACCTAATTTGACTAAGTTAAGACTTAATTAGGGTTTAGGGTGATTAGTGAGTGATTAACAAAATTAAGCACTCAAACTATAATCCAACCTTATAGATTGATTCTAAATGGTTCTATGAGTCCTCTGAAGTTTAAATCTCTCAAATTGGATTACTAGATTTGCTATTAATCACTAATCAAGATTTAAAGCAGTTAAGGGTGATTAGCAAATCTAACCGTTAGATCTAAAATATTTTTACATATTAATAAAAATTAAGTTCTTCTGATCTAAATGGACCTATGGATCATCAAATTTGGAGCTCAATTGACCAAGTTATGGTCAATTGAAGTTCTAGGTCTAATTAGGGTAATTAGGGTTAGGTCCTAAATGTGATTAGCTCAAACTAATCCAAACAGCAAGATAAATACTATCAAATTAATCCTTAGGGTTTTCTGATCACTTTAAGACCCATATTGGGTATGTTTGGATCATTGGGTACAAAGTTATGAGCTAAATAAGGTTTGTGACACTTAATTTAAAATTAACTTTAAATCCTAAAAATCACTTTGCTAAATACAGGTCCAAATGCAAAATTAATAATGCCATAATATTCCTCTATTTTTGCTGAATCCAACGGTATATAATTTTGCATAATTTGGATAAGTAATTTAGGAATTATTTAGGTTTAAAGTTTTGATTTAATTGATAAATTATTACTGTTTTAATATAAGAAATAAATCTGTTATTAATAATATTTATATATATAATTATATTTTCGATTTTTAATTGTTTAATATATCTGTATTAATATTATATATGTTATAATTTTATTAATTAAAAGCAGGACACGTGGCGGCTGCTCATTGGCGCAGCAGACAGCGGCGGGCCCCACGGGTCAGGCCGCTGACGCGCAGGCCACGCGTCGCGCCAGGATTGGCTGGCGCACTGCGCGTGGGTCCCGCCGTGGCAGCTGAAGCGCCGCAGCCACGGGTCACGGGCCGGGCCCGGGCCGACCCGATCGGCCCGATTAGATCTTCGTCTCCGTGAGATCTTCCGGAAGCAGGGAGCTAGGGTTTGATTTTCCGGCGGTCTCCGGCGACTGTAGGGCTCAACCAACACGGCAACGCGAAGAGGAAGATGAGACCTATCTAATGGCATACGGTTCAACAACTGACGTGATCGAGCTAGAGCGCAAATCTAAACCCTAATCGCTCTAGTCGCGGTTTATAACGGTATGTACTGTGGATATGCTGCAAAATTAGAGGGATCAAACCATCCATTGTTTAATCAGGCATTATTAACAATCAATTGAAGACTTGAAATAGAGTTTCGAATACTCAGATGAACAATCACATAGGAAATAGGATGGATCGAATAGTACCTTAGGGTTTGCAGAGAAAAATTAGGGCTTCTTATTCTGGACTCGATCGATGCTTCCTCTTGAACTTAAGCGATGATAAACGACAGACACGAGAAAATGGAGTTTAAAATGGTTTCGAAGGCGGTGACCGGTGTGCTGGATGCCTCTATCGACCGGCGCCTTCTTCCGTGTGTCGAGCTCGACTCCACGCGCCTGTCTCGTGTAGACGACGAGCCTCAGCCGTCTGATCAATTGATCAGACGGCGCGGAAGGCACGTTAGATTAAATGGCTAATTAGATTTAGGGAACGACGGCGTCAATCGAATGATGACAGCGCCGTTAATTAATATAATTAAATAATATTATTTAAATTATATCATTCAATTTTAATTAATTAAATTTAGCCTATTAAATAAATCCCAAAAATTTCCAATAATTCACCCTTAGCTAATTGAAGGGTGAGGAACGCAACGGTGACTCGGATTTTTGTTTCGACGAGTATTTAATTATTTGATTATTTAAAGTATTTAAATAATATTAAAATATTTGACGAAAAATCAACGACTTTCAAATGCCTCCAAAATTTCACCCTTAGTTAATTTTGGTGTTCTGAACGTAATGGCGAAGTCAGATTTTCAATCTGAGGTCTAAATAAAAAGTCAAATTTCCAGGTTTTGGGATTTTCCAGAATTCTTGTTTTGACTTTGCTGACTTCTTGGTTTGACCTAGGTTTCAAAGATGAATTCCAAATCACTTGATTAGTGACTTAGAATCTTAATTAAGACTTAGATTAGTCTTAATTGAGCAAAGTAACAACCTGGGTTGTTACACCTATTGACTGGTATGGCAGTACTAGAACTTAGGCATATTACTACTTTACCTGTATTGTATGTTTTGGTTTTCTGGTTTGTTTTGCCACATACTTCAGTGGACTTATTTTTCAGTATTTGCTCGCTTTGCCACATGTCTCAGTGGCTTTACTTATCATATATTGCTTTGCTTTTTGCCACATGTCTCAGTGGCCTTTCTTTTCATCTTAATCTGCATGTTGTATGTATACTTTTATGGCTTAGATATATGTATGAATGGCATATTTAGGATGCTAGAATTTTATCGTATTCAGTACTTGTGTTCTTTTATACTCAGCATATTTTACTTTGATCATATTCATGTTAGGATCATGTTTATGCAGTAGCTGCAGTTATTTTGCTTTTAGCCTTACCTTGCTTATTTAGTGTTTTGTATGTTGCATGCTATAAATAGATAGTTTATAGTATTCCAGTTCTTTTATGGCTTGTTGCACCCTTTACTACTTGCATGTATAGTTAAATTTAAATGTGATATCCTTTAATATTTAGTTCACTTTAAATAGCCTAAAATGTACTTAGACAATTATCTAACTGCAACCTTTTTATTTTGTTGGCTGGGGCCCTGGCATTTGTGATACCGACAAATGTCAGATTCAGACATGTTCGTGGGCAGTGTCGCTGAGGAGGAGCCAGTTCAGGAGGAGGACCTTCCAGCTGCTGTCTAGCTAGTTTTGCCTTGTTCATTTCAGTGAGGATGAGAGTCTTTTATTTTCAGTTATTCATTTCAGTTGTAATAATTAAACTTTCTGGATGTACTTTACTTTCTGCATTGTGATGAGTTACTATATTACATTTTCTTTTCCTACTATGTATGCTTGTGGATGTTACCCTAATTTTATATTGCTTCCACCACTTTAATATTTATATTGATGAATGTTATAGCACTTGGTGACAAGTCCTTGCCTTAAGGCAAGTTGGGTTCGCCTAAATTTACTTAAGTTGGGGATTTGCCACAGTTGGAGCACCGTACTTCCTTATTGTCAGTATGGGGGGCCCCACAGCCAGCCAGCATCTTAGTCAATCGAGCCGAGCCTACAACCCACTGAACCAGGTACCTCCCTATCTGTCCTGAATCAAGTAGGCTCAGCATCACTTTAATTCAACTCGTAATTTTACGCATAATCTAAATGAACTCAATGCAAGCATCCCAGAGATCTGTGTTTTACTTACTTATAGTTCATTTTTAAGATCCCAGAGACCTCATAATTTCAAGTAAAAGAAGATTCCAGAGACCTCATAATTTTACGCATAATCTAAATGAACTCAATGCAAGCATCTCAGATATCTTATGTGCAAAGCTTAGTAAGTAAAAGAAGATCTTAGCCTCTTGGTCTAAGATATACATAGTCTAGAACTCTGTAATGGAAATATAGCTAAAAAGCTATGATGAGATCTCATAATCAATAAGTTTGTAAGAGACTTATATTTTATTGTTAAAGTTATTTATGAAAATACTCATTTTGTGGGCATATACAGAATAAAACGAGGAGTTAAGCATGTCTACTTAACTAGTAAGAATGCAAGGTTTCATAAGAATAAACACTCACATTCACTCTCTGAGAATGTGAGATCACTTATATCCCCTATTAAGGCTGCCCTTGGCTATCCACCATAATAAAGCCCTTATAGTTTTATGAAAGTTTTATTTATGCACTATATCTTGTATGTTTGTTCAAAGTAATATGCTTAAAGCTAAGCAAGCATTTAAGAAATTCAAATAATTGTAAACTATGTGATATCCAAAGTTATCTAATTTTAATGATATATTTAATAATTGGAGCTAATTGAGCTTCCAATTGACTTATATATATTGATCTCTAAGTCAATTGTAAGTAATAGTAGAAGTAGAGAAGTCTTGGAAAATAGTAGTTTGAATTAGTTTATGAAATGAAAAAATAATTTATAAGTAAATTCATGTAAATGGAAATTATTCTATACTAGTCCTAAGCTAATCAAATCAAATATATTAATGATTAAAGTTTAAAAAGCTAGAAGGGAATAGTAATACTAATGGATTACTAAGCTAAAGAAAGCGGAGGATAATGTACAACTTACTAGCTCCTTCTAATTAGCTTATAAATTGAAAAGCTTCCAACCAACTAATCACTAACTTAATTAGAATCAATTGGTAGAAAATGTCTAAGTATAAAAAAGAGAATAGACCACTAACTACAAGTGCTAGCTCATCCTAAGTTGTAGGTTAAATAAAGTCTATAAGCTTATCTTAATCATTTTGGGAGGTTAAGGTATTCTTAATTTAATCATTTGAGAGCTTTAATAGGAAATTAAAAGATAAGATAAAATATATACTAAGGTTCTAATCAATAGTTGGCCACTAGTATTATTTAGGTCACTTAGTGAAATTAAGTATACCACTAGCAAAGTAATTATCAACTTCTTAGAGGACTTAAGGTAAGATCTAGAAGTTATGGGATTATCACTAAGCTTCATTCAAATTAAAGTGCACTAATTTTATTAAGTTCTCTTAATGAATTAAGGTTTATCATTAGCATACAAATAGCATGGAATAAGTTAAATAGGAATTAAAGAGTTCTCAAGTTAATCATTTATGAACTTAAAAGAGAACAAGAACTAATATAAAAGTATGATAAGATCCACTCTAAATACTAGGAACTAATCCTAATAGTTGCATAACATTGCAATTACATGAGTGTAAATGTTATCAAAATTAATTAAAATTAATCTAGCTCTAAAGATTCCCAAGCAAATTATGATTTCAATTCAATTCTATAGCCATTCTACTAAGGATAAATATTGAATCAAACGTTTGCTATGAATTCCAATTATTAAATTTATGAAACATAAGTCTTAAACATACAATTGAAAGTGTATAAGAAGAAATTTTGATGAGACATATTGGTTTTCCTAGGGTTTAAATACCTAAAATAAGTATGAATGAAAATAATGAAATTATAAAATTACCCAATTTGAGAAGCCAAATACCTAAAATCTCAAATTATTATCCAAATAAAATGATATACAAAAATATGGGATCCTTATAGCATAAGGAGAAGCATGACACTAACTAGGTCAAATTTGGACAACTCTGGGATTTTAGGGTTTAGAGTACTCTTACTTCAGATCATGTACCTTTGCATACGAACACATACATACGTATTTTATGTCTATCAATAAGAACTGAATAAGACATTAGCTAGAATTCTATATGAAAGTAAGGTAATAAAAAAAAATCTAGCATCCTATAAATAAGAATGGTAAAGAAATAAGTTAAATTATAATAAGCAGAAATAACTGTATAAATAAATGTAAAGCAATTTATTTAATATTTAATATTTTAATAAGTTATGTGTTGTGGGACTATACAAAACAAAAAGAGGAGTTAGGTATGTCTACCCAACTATCTAAGATAGGGTCTCCTATAGAACCACACACTCCCCCTCAATGACATGTGTGATCTTCTGATCACTCTATAGCCAACCTTATCTCAAATATTTGTATAGACAAACAGCTGCAGAGCCGAGTTCCCGCAACAGCGGATTTGATCCTCATCTGGCGTCGCTCCATCGCATTTGATGGCTTAGGATTAATCAAGCGCGAGTGCCAATCGAATGTCAGATTGGGCCCAAGGATCCCATGGCCTAGATCACTCCGGATCAGGACGTTAGGATCCGGTTGATCAGAGCCATTATGCAATTTTGATCCATAGAGATATTGATATCCAATTAATTATAAGTAATATAGGTAATTGGGGTTTTGAAAATAGTTGATATCCAATTAATTATAAGTAATATAGGTAATTAAACAAACCACAGTGCTCCCTCACTATGGATCTTCATCCTGGATGAGCCCCACGCCTAACATGTAAAATCCTTTGTACTCCAGACCACAGAGCCTATCCTCCACTCCTCCTCCACCTCAACAATACAATTAGGATTCTTCCCAAATTGGTTAAATGCCATGAACGGGCCCTGAAGCTCGCTGTCCCCAATTTAGAATTTCAAATCCCAGCCTCAGCCCGAGCACTCAGGTCAATCCAACCCATCAGTCATACTCCAACACTCCCTTGATGCTATAAATGGCCTCAGGAATTGCCCAGTGAATTGTTTGCAAACTGTGAGATCCCAAATAATATCCTCTCCAATTCTCATTCTCGACTTTCTCGCCAGCTCCCCAACTCTTTCTAGCCCCATTTTGTGTCAATCTGAGGATGAGGTCTGACGTTCAGATGCTCTAACTACTTCCTAAAGCCAGCGTAACAACCCTAGGTTGTTACCCTAGCTTAAAACTAGATTAATTAAGCTAAATTAAGGTTTGATTTTAATTCCATTGGATTCAATGGGTCATTTAAACCTAAACTTAGAAGTTTGAAATTAATTGGAGCTAAATTGAAAAATTTGGTATTTTTGGCTATTTTTAAGCCCTAAAAAAATACCTAAATTATTTTGATCTCCAAATTAAAATCTGATTTTATTTTTGAGTTTCTCATACTCAAATTAGCTAATGGTGAATTTTTGGGAATTTTTGGAGCTCATTTGGACCTAAATTGAATTTAGGAATTTTTGGAATAATTGAAATTTATTTAAATAATTTTTAATTTAATTAAATTTGATTTTTATTATTAAAATCACTGTTGGGATTTGTTGTCGGGACCGCGGCAAATCCGCTGTGGGGTCCCGACAGCGGCGCGCCGTTTTGCACCCGTAGGATCCTTAGCACGCATCTTAGCGCGCTTCAATCCAATGGCCCGCGCTGTCGATCGGATCCAGCAGATCTCAACCGTTCCGCAGTTCTGAGATCTGATCCGACGGCACCTAATCCATCCGCCTTAAGTAAGTCAATCGCCCGTTCGATCCGCGGATCAGATCCAATGGACGATCCAATCCCACGCGCGACCGTTAGATGTCGGGAGATCAGGACAGTTTCGCGTCAACTGACGATCCATCAGACGGCTCTCAACCCTCCCGTAACTATTCATCTTCGTCCCCAAAGGATCCGCCCCGACAAGAAAAAATTTGCAGAAATTCGCCACGTAATTCCTGTCTGCAACTCCCCGTGCCAGGTCAGCTCGACCATTGGCACCTTCCCATAAGTGGCCGAGCCGAGCCGACTGAGCCAGGAGGTCTGGACCATCCCAATTTTGGGAAACCAGTGAAGGGCCTCAGGCCGAGCCAAATTCCAAGCCCGAGCCCCGGCCTCCTTGCCTGACCCCCCCTAGAGCCTATAAGTACCCCTAGGACTTCACAGTGAGTCCCTTTGCTCACTGTGAATCCCCAATTCCCCGGTAGAAGGCCGGTTGGAGCTCTCTTTCCCTCGGCGATTTCCTGGCTGTTGCAGAGCTTTGAACCGCTGATAGAGGGTCCGTCTGGTGTTCAGACTCCCTGGGAAGCTTCGTCTAGTCTTCAGGAAGCTTCAGCACCCTCCAATTTCCCTCGGCAAGGCCTGTATCCCCGATTCAAGGTACAGCTTTCCGCCATTAAAATTTATGAAGCTCCCTTTCATTTCTGTCATCTGGATTGAGCTTTGAATGTCATCTAAGTCGCCTTAGCCACTTAGGAAACTCCCGTGATTGTCGCTTGGGGCTAAGCTAGCTCGAGTCGATCGTATCGATCGATTGAGCTAGCGGGCGAACCAATGGCTGAGTCCGACCAAGGACCCAGCGATTGGTTGCACCCCAGGTTAAGATAGGTTGGGGGTTCGATGCATCTTGACTCCCTGAACGTGTAGGGATCGAGCCCCGGTCGAATCGTGGTCTCTGTGAGGAGAATTTCTCCCTCACAGGTGGCCTGAGATGGATTTCTGAAGAACGTCTCGGGCGACCTAGACCCCATCGATCCAGAGGGATCCAGATGGGGGTTCTTGGTCCAATCGATGCATCTTCCCTCAGGGAACGTGTAGGGATCGATTTGAGCCCCTACCGTCGTCGGAGCGCCGAGAATTTCAGCTTTGAAATTCGACGGGCTCGGGGCCCGTCGAGAGGTTGAAGACGAAGTCGCGGGTCCGGGTCGGGCCGGCCGCTGACTCGCGCGGTTCTGATTTTGGGCCGCCGTTAATTAATATTTATTGGAGTGTATTTTTAATAGTTATGATATAAATTAATTGAAACCTATAGTTTTAATTTAAATAAATATTCAGAATAAATTAATTGAATAACTTTAGATCCACACATTCAAATGGTATGATCCAATATACCATTTGAATCAAAAAATTTCCAGGAATCTGAATCTAAAATAAAATTCCATATCCAATGGTTGGATTTAAAAATATTAATTAAAACTTTTTTGTTCTTAAATAAATCATATAAAATCACCTAATTATCCAAATTGTGAGTTTAAGGGCTCTGATTGCTCCTTATGACCTAAGGAACAATTCCAGACCCTTAAAATCCATTTTAGGTAATTAATTTTCTTAATAACTCCTTAATCACTCTAATTAAGGATTAGTGAACTTAACCCTAATTAAGCCTCTGAATTGAGTGAGGGTTGTTCCTAACCTTATATTAAGTCAATTAAAATCTAAGTGTAGAGTTGGATGCCCTAAATTGCCTTAATTTCACTAATCACCCTAAGAGGCTTAATTAAGTGATTAGTGCTAATTAAGATTAATTAGGTCTTCAAAACCTAAATTTTGTGTGTTTCCCACTTTATTAAGTCATGTGAAACATAATAAAATAGATTAGAACCAATTTGGGTAAGTAAATCCTAAAATCCCAATTTTAGCCTTAAGATGGGCATTTTGGTCATTTTGACCAAAATGTGGATTAATGTCCCTCAAGGATTGAAAATTTCAGTAATATACTTTAAATTAAATTGGAAATGTTCTCTGAAATCTTAGAATAATAATATGATTCATATGATCCTTAAATCATCAAATCTTCATTTAATCCTTAAATAAGATACTTAACTCTTAAGCATTCCATTTAAGGATCATTTGACTTGAAAATTGAAATATAATAATAAGAATTGTCAATTGTATCATTAATAAACTCAGATAAGATCCCAAGATTTATGTTCTCTGAGAAAATATTTTGATTTGTTACTAGAGTGTACCTAATTTCAATAATTCTTAAGAAGCCAATTTCGTTAGTTTTTGTTTCCTAAATTATGATTCATAAAAACACCTTGGTTTTGGAATAGTTTTGAAAAATTGGGGAGAGTTGAGGTTAAACATGCAAAGTATCATGGGTTCATATGAATGCTCTTCTTCTCAATTTTATGTCAAATCAATTGGATTAAAGATAGAGTAAAAATACAACTAGGGAATAGCCTTTGGGTTCTCCTGGTCCTCTTCTTTGTTCAACCTCCTCCTTTCTCCTTGCTCTTTATGCCTTTTCCTTTTCTTCAATCTGCAGCCTTCTTCTCCTAATTAGGGTTTGGAAGTCCTCCTCAATATCTCTATTTCTAATCACATATCAAAATCAAAATTTGGAACCCTCTTCTAGTCTTTAATCTTTGCTTTTATAATCCTTCATCGAGCCTTTTATACTCCTAAGCTTCCATCATTATCCTCCTTTGAAACTTGGATTTGCATTCAATAATATTTTCCTTTATTCTCTAAGAAATGAGAAGGGTTTAATATTTTACATTAATTCATGCTGTGGGAAAATGAGAATTTTAATTAGTTTGGTTGTTCCAATGCTGTCTCTGAATAGGTTTCCAAGATAGTTTGATAACGGGCTCTACGATGCGCTGTAGCGCCTGACTTACTGTTCACTGGGCGCTATGACGCCTGGCTCTCGGGCAATTGGGCGCGATGGCGCGCTGTAGCGACAGACTCTTGGGAAGTTGCACATAGTGGCGCCTGGCTCTCGGGTAATTGGGCTTGATGGCGCGCTGTAGTGCCTGACTCTTGAGAAGTTGGGTGCTATGATGCGCTGTAGCGTGCAGAATTGTTCATTTCCATTTAATTCCATCTTTTTGTAATCTGATCAATTTATAATTGAAACATCATAAAAATATGTTTATGGGGCTCATCACCATATTTAATAAAAATATGCATTCTAAATAAGAGAATGATTATAATTATGGAGCTCATCACTTATATGCTTAACCTCTTTTTGCAGGATCATATAGTGCGCCTTAGCATAATTATTTGCATGTACTTTCGATGTTATTTTCATATATGTATTTCCAATTTCTTTTACTTTACATTTACTATAATTTGTACCTTACTGCTACACATTATGTGATATTCTTTAATATAAATAGTTAGAAATCTTAAAATGTATTTAAACTTTATAAGCCTACAACTTGTTTTTATTTTATTGGTTATATCATATCGTGTTATAAATCAAACACAGTAGATCAGGAACTTAATAGGAGTTGAAGAGTTGGTAGCCATATCACTTTTTGACAATGAGCTATGAAAAGATGAGGGCCCTTAACCAAATGGATCGATCATCAATGACTATGAGGTCAATCGCCTAGAGATTTTTAAGGAGAGAGTGAGGAGGGAAGCGAAACAAGAAATTGGGGTCAAGGTTGACCTAATGAAGGGTATGCACCAGGTTATGTAAAATTATTTTTTAAATAATGCAACTAAGAAATAAGGATATTAATCATTATAATAAATATTAATAAAAAAATATTAAAATTAATAAAGAATATAAATATTTTGATAATTTTAAAAATGCTAAGAAATAAAAACGCTACTTAATAATAAAATTTATAAACTTAAACAAAAAGTTGGATTCTTAATTTAAGCCATGAATTAATTATTTAAAAATTAAAAATAGAAAATACAAAAATAATAAAATAAATAACTTTTTTAAATACTATTAAAATATTCTAAAAATTAAAATATTACATGATTGCTTATTAGTTAGAAATTGTATTTGTGATGCGAAATTGTATTACTGTTAGGATTAATATAAAAGTCTTAATGAGTTTGTTGATAATGATTGATATAATGTTTGTGGTGGTCATACAAAAAGATCGTATATTCATACAATCATGATCTTTTGAGTTTTCGTTGATCTTCATCAATCTTTTTAAGCAACCATCAACGACTGTTGGTCTTTTGCTAGATTCACTAATCATCACCGGTTTCCTCACAACATCTGATACTTGCTAGATTCACCAATTATGATCTCTCGAGGCGTCT
This sequence comes from Gastrodia elata, assembly GCA_016760335.1. NCBI lineage: Eukaryota > Viridiplantae > Streptophyta > Magnoliopsida > Asparagales > Orchidaceae > Gastrodia > Gastrodia elata. Next base: position 26,634,298 of record CM028678.1, on the reverse strand, counting down.
TAATCTTGTTACTAAAAAAAAATTAAGAATTTAGTACTAAATTTATTTTAAAACACTCCAAAGTTTTTTTAAAAAATAAAAAACTTGTCATTTTTATCAAATAAAAAATAAGATTATTTCAATATACTTATGCTTAGATTTTATATTTTTCTCACTAAGTTTTTGAGTAACTAAATTGCTAATTTTAAACATTGTTGAGGTACTCAAATATTTTTGTTTAATTTATGGTTTTAAACTCAAAACCAATTTAGTTATAGATCTGGGTTCACTAGTTTTCGAATTATTTTTCGAATTATTTCACCACTGTTCAGCGCACACTCGACTGTTCAGCGAACACTCGACTGTTCAGAGTTTCACGGTTCTCCCATTGCCCACCTTCTCATCGTCTCTGCCCAAGTCGCCAGTACCCAGGCCATGGCGGAGGCAGACGGAGGTTTCAGAGCTTTGGACGAGAAGTCCCTTATCGAGTATATTAGATCAACGCCCGCTGTTTCATCGAGGCTTGGAAATGGCTTTGAAAACCTCACTGTCCAAGAGGTCGGGGATGGCAACCTTAACTTCGTCTACATCGTCACCAGCGCTTCCGGAAGCTCTCTAGTGATTAAACAGGTGCGCTCCCTTCCTACCTAGTTTCTTTTTCTCTGATGCTTTTAAATCATTAAGAATTTACCGAATCAATGTGAGAATGAAAGTTGATATTTTTGCTGTGCTGTTCAACGTATGAGTGCAATTAGTGTAAAATTATCATTTGAGTGTTGTCTTTTCTTTTACTATTCTGACTTTTTGCAGTGCTCTCATATTAGTCATAACTCTGTAAGCTTGAAATAGTCTCTATTTTTGATGCTTCAGACATTCTGCCATTTTGTTAACTTTTTGGTCAGCCAGTAGTTAGCTAAAGGATATCTTTTATCTTTTAGTTTTTTTATAATTTATAATATAAATAAACTAAATATTAATTATGGAGAAATTATTATGATTAAGAACATAATTCAAAATTGTTAATTCAATAATAATTTATGAAAAAGTTATGGTTGAACCTAGGTTTTCAGTTTGATTATTTCTCTTAATTTGATTTTGATGATCACAAAATATTGTTTTATTTTTGCTTATATTTAATAATCTATTATCAAGTATATGTTTTATGAATGTATTTTAGCTTCAGATTAGCCTAAGATTATTGTTATCAAATGATATGATGCATTAGATGTTTAAATGCTCAAGTGTTTTCAGATGTTAGATCTAGATGATTCAAATGATTCATATGTATGTGAATACTTGAACCAAAGCATTTTAGAGTTTAGATGGAGTATACTTTAGTTGCATGACTCAAGGAAATCTCAAAAAGAACCTAGAAGTTCACGTAGATTCAGCTTCTACACTCTAGCACGATGGTAGGTTGCAATATAACTTATGAAGAACATTTTCTTTTTGAACTCTTACAGATGTTTGGAACTTTCTTTTTAGTTCAATTTATATTTATTTTGTTATAAGTATCATGTATTTACTTATATACTCTTAGGTTGGGATTAGCTAAATTTTGAGGGAGAATTAAACCTTTTTTGGAGCTGAAAATCAAATATACTTAACTTTAGATTGTCTAGGTGCATGAATCACATGCCTAGGTTCAAACAGCTATTTTGGCACTTTTTTTCCCCCACCAAGATTGGCTCGTGCTAGGTGGGCTAGAATAAGAAAAACTTACCTCATAAATCATGGGAAGGCGCCCCAACGCATTGGAGGGGTGCCTAGGTGCACATGGCCATCCTTGGAAGGCTTACATACCTCATTTTCAATTTTGTCTTGCTTTTTATTCATTATAGGCACATCAAAAGTAGTGCAAACAACCTCCAAAACCTTTCTAAGCTTTTTCTAAGATGCTACAAGGTGTTCAGGCTCTATATGAAAGATTTAGTGCTTAGAATCTTAGGGATTTCATCGCAAGACTGAAGGTTTATTTTTTCATTACTTTTTATATTTCTATTTCAAGCCCACTCTTGCAAATTGTGCAAGATGGATTGAGGCAAGCTTCAGTGATAAATTCTTGGGAAGGAAAGTGAACTTGACACATGGATGCAGTTAGAAAAATAATTTAGTAGTGGCACAACGAAACAAAAACATAAAACAAAAAATTTATGTTTTTAATAAAACATTACATATAAGGTATACTAATTATAATTTACTTATTGAGATTCCATATTTTAAGAATACTATATAATTCTCTTATTGTCAAAAAGATCAATTAAATCATTTTCAATATATGTTATTAGGCAATTATTCATTCAGAAATCTCTCATGCTATTGCTCAAATAATTATCTACAATTTTTATTATAAAGTTCATTCAACAATTGATGTGCTTAATTAGTTGATAAATTAATGAGTAATCTTGTAGCAGTTTGATTTTAACAAAAATCTAGTAAGATCACAAATTTCATGTAAGTTTATAAATGCTGGCATTTGATTTTACATAAATAATGAAATTTTCAAGTTGAAGCTTTAATACAATAATATCAATCTTTAAAAAACTATAAGGGTAGAATTCTGCAATTAGAATTAATTGTTGATTCTCAAAAGAAAGAATGAATTGATAGGTTTTAAGCATGTAACATAAATTAATAATTCTATATTAATCTCAACAAATTTGTTATTTAGCTTCTGTAATTGATTGGCTATCAGATTATAAAATAGTTAATTTTATAATCATGTAGATTTGATATTTATGAAGTATTTCACCTTGACATAACAAATTTTTTTTCAAGTTCAATTTTTCTAAATTAGAAATCCAATTCACCCCCACTTAGTTAATGCAATTTGGCTCTTAAATGCTAACCAATCCTTTCATTTTTAGTTGATTCTATTGGTCTTTACAAATTAGCTTGACTTATGAATAAGAAAATGTGCTATGAGCCATCTTGTTTAAGAGGGAATCCATAGAACTTGTCATATGGGCTTTTTAAATAATGCAAGTCTCATTGTGGTTTAATATACCCTATTTAATTTTGACTAGGTCTACTTCCCTCTACTCACCCATATGACACTTCTTTTCAATGCACCCTACCTGTGGTTGCTGTCTCTATTCTTTCTTATGTGCTTCATAGCTTTTTTGCCGTTGGTGATCAACCTGACAATTTTATGATCTGCCTTTCTCAAGGCTCATGTTCATCACCTTACATGTTTGCGCCATGACCAAGATGCTCTTTTAAAAGAGTACTGCTTCCGCTGCCTGCATTGAGCTCCCATTGGGTTTGCTATTTCTAACAAAAGCACTTCTTCTTCCAAACCAATCGTCATTTAACTACCACCACAGTCCTACATTATCCTCTATTGCTCATTCCCCCTTGCACGAACTTGGGGTGAACCATCCCATTTGACAGTTTATTCATCAACTACTAAATCTATTTAAGGGTTGATGTAGTTCCTGAACTTTCTTATCAATCAAACACTATAGCTCACTACAACTATTTGCTTTCCTTTTTTTAACAAGGGTACCTAGTATTTAGCATTGTTGGATTCAAGCTTTTTTGTCATCATCACTGATTCAATTCCAATGGCTTTTAGAATTTAATTATCTCATTTAACAGCCTATCCAGAATGTTGCTCTATATAAATGTTGTAGTGATTAGTAGAGTATCGAGGATATAATTTAATAGTTAATACTAATCAACAGGATATAGATTACCACATTGGGACGTGTAACCAAGATTTAAGTTTAACAGTCAGTAAGAGTATCGATTTTGTTGCCCATATCTACTCATAATTTTGGTTAAGCAAATTCTCTTGTTTGACGTGACATGACTTGCATGTAGACTTATTCAAGGTCATGGGAAAGTGACAAAGTAGATGAGAGATGATTCAACAGACAAAGGATTGTAGTGGCTGGTTGGTGCGTTGACATTTAGCTTTTGGGTAGAAATATGAGATATGATCTTGAAGTATAGATCAGATGGTTTAGCGGTATTTGAATGCTCTGTTACAGTCATTTTGAAGTGCCATAGAAGGATATGGTTGAGGTATGTGATTATAAATCTTGAGTCAGGAGAAGATGGGTCATGCTCTAAAGGGCGTGAAGGTACATTTAAAGGTGTGATTACTGGAGGCAATGTGGGAGTGAAAGCACTAAGGTGCTAGGAATGGTGAAGAGATGGTTTTTATGCTGAGCATTTTTTATTGAATAATAAATTAACTTAATTATATTCAATGCTATATATTACCCAAACATATGAAACAAAGGTTTCATTCAAACACATTATTGATGCGAATAGTTTTGATTTAAATGATAGTAAGCTTTTGTATCTTCCTAGGATAAATTGAGCACAATTAAGGTCTCAGATTGACATTTGTATAGGTAAATCCTAGTGACTTGTATGAACTTTAATAAAAGGATGTCTGTAACAACCAAGATGGGCAATAGTAAGACTTCATTACTATATTCTTGTGTGGATTAAGTTGAAAGGGACATCACTACCTGAATTCAGAGACATGAGAAAAGTGATGTTTACCAAAATCATTAACATTGCATTCAGAATTTGAATCAGAAGGTAGTATGTTAGTAAAATTTTAAAATTGAGAAGAGGGGTGTGTGTCAGATATTGTTATTGTTAATGAAAAACGTAGAAATGATAGTAAAACAACATTTTGATAATAAATTTCGCCAACTTCAACACATACATCAATCACCATCATTGTGTTGAGATCCGAATTAGAAGTTTGACAAATATTTTTGGAGCGTAATGAACATTATCTAGGATTACGGAAGAAGGATTGGCAGATTTATTTGCTGAGGCTATATGAGCACCATTATCACCTCAAATATGCTTTGACTTTGGAAGAGGAGCTGCTGCAAGTTATGGAAATTATTGTAAGTAATTTTTATATTGAAAGAATCATCAATATATAAGATCCAAGGCATACTACCAGTGATAGCTGTGACTGCATAAGTTGCTAAGACAAATGGTCATGTTTGGTAGGGCCATTCATTACCATATAGAGAGTAACATGCTTAGAATTAGTTGAACTGGAGTGATTATAAATGTGGTCATGTATATAGTGGCGAAGGGAAATCAATTAGTTGATTAGTGTCTTACAATCTGGACATGCAGTAAATGTATTATTGCCTTGGCCATCTTTGTCACTAGTAAACCCATCATAGGCATGATTTCCTTATCCACCTTGAGAGTCAATGACCTAGGTTAATTGGTCAGGAGTAGGTAGTTTGGGGAACAACGTTTATGGTCTGAAAACTTTAAACTGTAAAAGTTGTGGGAGACACAAGTCTGCCAAGGATTTGTTCTTGTAATGCTATAGATTGGCAGCCAGCTGCAAGTGGAGCATCATGCAGGCAAGAGCATACATGCGAGCATGGATATTCATGATGAGGAAGGATGGCTAGGACTTTAAAGAAATTTTTCTCTATTTACATGTTAATGGTATATTAATCATGTACTTGTGGATGCAAGCAATTATTAAAGAAATCTAAGGCAAAGCCGAAAGAAAAGAAATAAAAAACAGTGAGATGTATATCCTCAAAAAAGGTGTAATCATGTTAAAACCAGGTCACATATGCTACTTATATTTATTTCGTTAAAATTGTTTTTTTGAAAGAAAGCGCACAAAATATTTTGTTGCTTGATATGTTAATTATAAAATTCATGTCTATGCTACAATCGGTTAAATAGAGATTTTGGAGGTTGGAACACATGGTATTGCCTTACACGGAAAACGTTTTCAAAATGTTACAATACGCATAGGAGTTCTAATGAATCAGCTGTGAAAACTTTTATATATTCATCTTTTTCCAGTGCTGTCCTGACAATATAGCTAAGCAAATTATTTTGTTCTTTTCTATTTCTGAAAGATAGGCACACAAAGATAGTTTATCTGATCTGTTCTATTCCATTTCTGATTTGATAAATTATTGTTATTAGTATGGCTTTAATGATTGTGTAGGCTATTCCATATGTCCGCTGCATTGGTGAATCATGGCCATTGACGAAGGATCGTGCATATTTTGAAGCATTAACTTTGAAAGAGCATGGTCGTCTGTGTCCAACTAATGTCCCAGAAGTTTACCATTTTGACCGATCTTTGTCTTTAATTGCTATGCGTTATTTGAAGCCACCACATATTATTTTGCGGAAAGGTTTGATTGCTGGAATTGAGTATCCATTGTTAGCAGAGCATATGTCCGAATATATGGCTCGAACGCTGTTCTTTACATCTCTTTTGTACCGTTCAACTTTCGAACATAAACATGAAGGTATTACTTTCCTTCACAATCACTTGCAATATGTTTCTCTTTTATGCATAACACAGTAGTTTTTTCATGCATCCTAAATTTGAGATCTAACCTTTTTTTCCTTGTTTAAATCTCGAAGATATCTTGACTTTTAACCATGATATTTTGTATTTGGAAGTGTTTGGTCTAAATTTGACAGCTGTGTGAAGAAATTTTTTATTTTATGTTTGATAAATTTCTAGAAATAGCTGTTTAGTTCATATATTCAATGCGAGGTTTTCTAAATTTTATTAATTTTACCTATAAATGTGATACTTGACTTGAAAGCTTCAATTTGCTTATACAGCAATGCTTTCAAAGCACAATGCACAATGTATAGTGCAACACTCTAATAGTCTTATAATTTAATCTGCTTTATAGAATTCCATAAGATTTTGTTATTAATAACCATTAAAAACTCATTAATTGTAAGTATGATATCTTTGCTGAGAAGGTCACACCATCTCATCTTTGACTAAGAATTCAGGTTTCTTTGTCAATCATTCGATTAGTTTTGTAGGATGAAATGAAGTTCGCACAATGTGCGAATTTGTTAAAAATTTCATATATGAATTATGAATATTTTAATTATGTGCGCAAGGTGCAAAGCACAATGTGCACATTTTACATAATTATGAGTATTTTAATGAGCTTTGTTTTCTTTTTTTAGTTGTTTTAATTCATTAAAAGTGATGATCAGTCATTTTAATTTGTAAAAAATGAAGATATGCAAAGGGACAACCCAAATCCCTTTATGCACACCCGCTGTCATGCAATGATTTTTAACTTTATTTTTTAATATTTCTTATTTTATAAAATATCAAATTTGAAATAGAAGCTTTTACTCTTGCAGCTTCTCATCATTGTTAGCCTCTTTTGAATTTGGACAAGTTTTGAGCAATTACTTTATAAAAATGAATGCTGGATGTCACAACAGATCAACTGATAATTTTGAATTAGAAAATATATTCTAAATTTTATTATATTTTTGCTTATTTGTTTTTTACTTTTAAAGAATTTCTTTCGATTTTCATGCTACCCTGTGGCGCGCCCCCAGCGTTCACATAAGCCTATCATTGTGTTGACCAATATCGCACCCTGACCCCACGTCACACCACCATATTGGTCCCTTTATTGTCCTATGTTAGTTACAAATATACAATCAATTTTTGCCCCAAATATTAATATTTTCAGAAAATACCCCTTTTCCTTGTCTCCAATCAAGATTTTAGATTCAAATTCTCTAGTTAAATCCAATTCAACTAACCAGGGACAAAAGGTCAAAGTAAACTAGCCGCTATGTAATCAACTTTTAATGGTTTACCAAATATGATCCCACTGCAAAAAGAATAGTGTGTAATCAAGCAAATCTTAAGGAGTGGAAAGTTAATCCATATTGGAACGATGGGAGGTTCACAATTTGGATCGAATGTTGTTGGCCATTTTGAAACTTTAATTGGATAATTTTTAATGAATTTGATAAGAGCACATGATGCACATCAATTAGTCAATACTGAGAATCGTATGATAAACCTAAATTATTGATAAATTTTCTAATAACAATCATGGATGGTTTTCCATTTGAAATTTTTCCCGTAAGGGTTTACTCAAAAGGCTTAGCTAGGGTTTGCATTTCAACTTCAGAGAGAAGTAAGACAGGTTTACCTTGCACGGTATTGATAGGCTTGATACCGATTAGGTCTCCCGAAGAGAAATCTTTTGTCAAGACATCACAGAAGAATTTGGGAGCTGAGTAGCTTGCTACACATCTGAGGTGGAGCCGGGAAGCAGGTCGGGGGTGGAGATTGAGAAGCAGCTCCTCCCCGATAAAGTGGGGACCGAACTTGCTCCAGACAACGTTGTGATAGCCATCGGTGAAACCACCAAATGTAAACAGCTGCATGTTGCAGATGTCACGAGTGTTTCATCGCGCTCGCGTGAGAAGGGTTTCCACGAGGGTTTTGTCGCGTTTTGCATGGCACAGTCCACGAGGATATATGATTTATATACATACACATTCATTCATGTGTTCATGACACAATTATGTAAATATGTATACAGATGCTCTTTTGTGCTTTCATAAGCATTGAAATTCACAAACATCCACATGGTGCACACCTCATATCTACCAAATTTTATTGTAATGTTTAAACTTTTGTATGAAATCTTTGATAGTTTCCTTTAAATTGGAAATCCCTGTCTGCCAAAATTCCCAAAATCTTGGTTAAAACGAAAGAGTATGGCCGCATATTATTCTTGTAATGTTGACAAAACAGTGAAAAGCCATGGGTTGGCCTCAAATTGCAAGTCCTATATATCCTTTTCTGCTCCTCCTTCCTTATATAACTTTTTTTTCTTATATCAGGCAGATGAGGTGGAGAGGATGCATATAATTTTTCATTTAATTTTCTACTTATTTAATATTTGTATACATGTACTTTTTATAATTGATAATATATATGTATCAAAAGTTATATAATTTACACCAAATCATGTCAACCCTAAAAATTTTATAATTACCCCATTAAGTTTTAATTAATTATTTTATGGTGCCTAAAATTGATTTGAAAATTTTAAATTCATAAAAGTTGGTTTTTAATTGATCTAAATTTTTTCACAAGCTATCAAATAATATTAATTTTGAATTAATAGCTAGATTTTATTATGATTATTTTATTTTTATTATTACATTCTCATCTTCTTAAAAATTGTCCTCAGAATTTGCATTATTGTATTTAAGTACTAAAATGAATATTTTGCTAACATAAATGCCATTCTCTTCTTTTGTTTTCTTCTATGAGCACATCCTTTATAAGGTTTATAAGGTTTTCCTTGAATAGATGCTTCCTCTGCCTTAGTATTAGATAACCTTTTTAAATCAGCTTCCTCTGCCGTAGTATTAGATAACCTTTTTAAATCAGCATTGGGAAAATTTCTTGCGCTGTGCTCTGATATATGACATTGGTAGCAGACATTACATAGTTGCTTACTGAAAGTGCACTACCCTTGACAACTCCTTCGGTAAGAGCCATTCTAGGCTTCATCTTGTTGAATTCTCTGTTTGAATTGGCATAATCGTCTAGGTTTTTTATTGACCGAATACAAAAAAATTTATTTGGGCTGTTAAATTAGTTTAATCAGTTAGATTTAATTTGATAATACAATTAAACAATATTTGATAATACAATTTTAATGTTGATTGTTTTTAATTAACTCACTACCGCCTGCATTTTTGACGTATTGTCTAAAATACTGGTTGCTCTTTTCTACTCCTTGTTAAAACATATAAAGCTTGTGTGGGGCAGGATGTAATTATCATGATCTCAGGCTCTTAATAGGATTTAGGGTTTCATGAGATTTAGGCCTATGCTAACAACAGTTTGAGTAGATTTCAGGATCTGAGACTTTAAATTTAACTAAGTTCAAGTATGTTTTCAAGAGAACTATTCTCTTTGTACACATGAGGTCTACTTCTACTAATTACTATTGGTAGCTTCTTTCCTTTTTTTGTTTTATTAGTTATTGACATGACTCGTGATCTTGATATTTGTTAAAAGAGCCTGTGTCATAAATTAAAATTTTTTTGATATGAAGTTTCATGCCCTGGGAGTCTCATTATCACCAGCTTTTAACATCACTTTTTTGGTTTCAATAAAAGAATCAGTCTTTCTCCACATAATAATAGTTGCATTTGGAACCCAATTCTGAATTTACATTCATCAACGGAGAAAAAAACACAAAAGAAGCATAAATTCTTACAAGTTTCTATCTTGGTCACTTTTTGTTTTACTTTTACAGTTGCAGACTATTGTGGAAATGTCGAACTTTGTAGGCTTACTGAACAGGTTGTATTTTCGGATCCATACAAGATTTCTCAATATAGCCATTGGACAACTCCTTATCTTGATCGTGATGCTGAATCAGTTCGTGAAGATGATATTTTAAAGCTTGAGGTTGCTGGTCTGAAATCCATGTATGATATTCTTCTTGATGACTCCTTTCTAATTATGTTGTAAAGCATTTGATGTCACTTGACGTTTTATAGTTATTTATGCTTATATTCAATTTGTAGGTTTTACCGGTTTCATTGTCATACTTCAGGTTCTGTGAGAGAGTTCAAGCTCTCATTCATGGAGATCTTCATACCGGCTCAATCATGGTGACAACAGATTCTACTCAAGTTATTGATCCAGAGTTTTCCTTTTATGGGCCTATGGGTTTTGATATAGGAGCCCTTCTAGGGAATTTGATTTTGGCTTTCTTTTCACAGGATGGGCATGCAGATACTGGAAAAGATCGTACAGTATGGGCTAAATCACTTGTTTATCAAAATTGATTTTTTTTGTGCTGGATTATCAGTTTAATCAGTTTAGTTTTTGTTTTTGATGTGGCACGTAGCCTTTTTAATTGTTGCTTTTTGATGCAAGAGGTCATAATATTAGTAGAATCTAATTTCTTAATCAATAGTGTTAAGCTTTCATGGTAGCTTAGTATTATTGTTGCGTGTTACTATATTTTGTATGCTTGGACATCTTTCATGAAATACAGTCGTAGCCTATATATATATATGTATCAGTACAAAATCAATCGAGATCAAACTCCACGGTCTCTACGGCAAGGAGGTCCAAAAGCCTCCTGGAGAGCGCATCTCCCCTAACAAAGCAAAAATCGCCCAGTCGGGCATACATTGCTCAAAAATCAGCTACCCGATTTGCAACACGCGATCGGTGGATAAAATTAACATGAAGAAGATCCAACAAGAAAGCAAGGTGAACATCATGATGCTCTATGCCTCTTGAACGGAGAGTCCTCTCCTAGTGACCTCGGAGCTTCCTGTGCTCTCCAAAGCAGTCGCTCTCAATGATAAGTCTATAAGTATCAGTATCGCTGGTCAAGAGGGCCCGACGGAGAATGGTAATCGCTTGTATCTCCGCCCGAAGGAGAGACGAGGCCTGAAGACGGGCTCCAACAACAGCGAGCAAGTGTCCTGAGTCGAGGACTACAGCACCACCAAAAGCAACAGGCTCTCCATAACTGCAGGAAGCGTCAATGCTGGCCTTCAGCCAATGGGTCGAGGGGGGGGCTCCATCTTTAGGAGGTAGAGGGGCCCTGGTGGGCCATAGAACCCCAAGAGTAAGACCCGTCGTGCAGTCCAGCATTGACTAATACAAAGAGAATCAAACCCGCACAAACCAACGGAGTCAGGTGCGGATGGCCATGGGAACGCGCAGTACTGCTCCTCCAAGTCTGGTAAAGGGAGTATGCCACAATCTGACAGCTGAAGCGGCGACGTCGAGACGTAGTGGTAGTCGAGAGAACAAGACAGTTAACTGGTCCAAAGAGGCCAGAGTGGCTGGGAGCAAGCCCCAACACACAAAAATCTTCAAAATGGCCCTCGTATAACTGCAGTGTACCACATAGTGCTCTGTCCTCCTCAGTATCGTAGCCCCAGGCCACAAGCTGTAGATTGAGTGAGCTCTCCTGAACAGCTAACAACCTATTAGGATAGCATAACTAAGCAATCCACAGAAAACAAGCCTCCTTGGGGCTCGGGGCCATCTTCCACATGGCAGCAAACTGCCACGGCCGACCGCCCCTCTCTACTTTGTAGATATGGCTGGCTCGGCTCTCAGTGAAGTCGTTAACTTGCCACTGTCAGCTTCCCTCCTCAAGCAGAGTGTGATGCTAGACAATCGGCCAGCCGTATCCAGTAGCCTCCAGACTGCAGAGTCAGCTCGCTGAACTGCAAAGTCCTCAACTCGGCGATGGTAGCGGAACTCCATAGCTCTCACCCAGAGGAGATCCTCTCTACTGATATAGTTGAAAGTGTGGCAAGCAACTAAGACTGTCCTCCATAGCCTAAGATCTTTAATCCCAAGTCTCCCAGACTCAAGCGGTCGACTGACCTCCTGCCACCTCATGTAGTGTAGACTCCTACCCTCCGCTCCTCCCTAAAGGAACTTACGGAGTATAGCCTCAATGTCCGAGAGGCAGGAGTCCGGAATTGGGGCCACCAACATCTGATAGCTAGGGATTATGGTGAGCACAGATCTAATCAGACAGAATCTGCCAGCAAGAGAATGATGACGACTGCTCCAAAAATCAATCCTGCCTTGTACCTGCTTAGTGACCATTGAGAATCCTGCTCTCCACAGAGGTCGGCCTGTAACCGTGACACCCAAGTATCTGAGTAAAGATCCTCTTTGAAGTCCCAACTGAATCGCGATCCTACGCTGACGGTAGGCTGGGGTCTGATAGCTGAAAATATTATGTGACTTGCATGAGTTCACAGACTGCCCAATTCAGTCTCATAATCTGCCAAGATTCGCTGTATCTCTCTGCATGGCGCCTCAGAAGCAGGGGCGAACAAAATCAAGTCACCTGCATACATAAGGTGGGAGAAGCTTGACCCACCCCGATCCAATCTGATGCCAATCGGACAACAAATTTGCTGCTGCCGCCTGACGAGAAGAGAAAAGAGCTCAGAACACAGGATGAATAGATAAGAGGAGAATGAGCATATCTGTCTGAAGCCTCTTCTCCCTACTATCCAAGGAAACCTGTGCTCAACAACCAAGACAGAAATCTGGGAGACTCCACACACTGCATGGGCTATTCAGTCCAACATCGCGGGAAACCAAATGTAACGACCCATGTTGTGACTTCACAAAATTAGGTCAAATTCTGACTCAAAATCAGGATTCCGGGGAACTTTAATTTAGGGCAAACAAAAATACCATTAGATAGAAATAATTTTTAGATTAAATTGCCTTTAGTTTGAGAGAAATCCGGATAGCAGAAATTCCCGCTTTAATTTTTGAATTATTTAAATTCAATAAATTGAAAAAAATAAATACGTGTCCAAATTCATCAATTTTTGTATCATTGTGTTAAGTATATTATTTAAAGGCTATGTTAAAGTTTCTTCGATTTTGGAGCTCCGGTTCGATCGTGATTAATTTTTGAAGTTTCTAACTCCTTAAATCATTTTAAAATAAAATATTGCTCCGAATCGAAATTTTTTGATACGAGGTTGTTTGTTCCGTCATAACACAACTCTGTGTCAAGTATCGTTATTTTTGGAGGTCAAACGGCCGAAAAATGCGATTTTTTTTAAAGTAATTATTTAAATTTTTTCTTTAGATTCCCTTCTCCCTCTTTGTTTTCCCGATTCCCCTCCTCGACAGAGATGCAAACTCTGTCGCGCTTGACAGAGTCGCAGGTCGCAGGCGCAAACGGACGGACAGGACAATCGCTGTTTCTCCCATGCGCGCTGCGGCCTTGGTCGACCGACTGTTCCCCTTCCCTATTTATACCCCCTAAGCCCTCACCTTCTCCCGCAGCCACAGTAGCAGCCTCTCCTCAGCCTCCCACAGCTAGCCAACTCTCCCAGCCCTCCTGCCAGCCTGTCGCCACCCCCCTTGCCTTGGCCACCCTACTCTGGCGATCCTCTTCATCCCCCTTCAGCCACGTCTGGCCTCCCTTCGTTTTCCGGCAACACTAAATTAGGTGATAGAAGAAGGAAAAGAGGAAAATGAGGATAAAATTTGCTTTTTTTTATTATCTTTACTTCTTTTTATTTTCTTATTAATAACTATACTACCTCTATTATGTCATTAACATTATTATTATTCTCATTAATTAATAATAAAAATAGTACAAATATTATAAATTGACTACTATTTCAATTTTGTCATTTCTATTCTATCTTTTTCTTTTGTACATTATTATTATCATTATTACTATTAAATAATAACAATAATAATGCTATAATAATTATTATTGCTATCTCACTAACTTAAAATTTGAACTTTTATCAAAATGAGAAAGCGAAAAAAAATAGAATAGAAATGAAGATTATAATTACTCCTTAAACATTGGCTAAAAAGCTAATTTAAATATCAAATCTAAATGCAGATTCAATCAAACTACTGTACTCTTGAACTTAAAAGAAAAATGTACCAAGTATAGGAACATGTATTTTTTTGCACTTTGCTGATGCTTAGCTTCGCTTTGAGCTAAATTCATATTGATGCTTGGTTGATTGTTCGAAATCAATATATTTTATTCATGATTAATTACTGGAAAAGTGACATCAGTAACATTCGTGGTTAGTTACTGAAAAATGATATTAATAACATTCGTGGTTAGTTATTGGAAAATGACATCAATAATATTCGTGGTTAGTTACTGGAAAAATGATATTAGTAATATTTGTGGTTGACTACTGAAAAAATGACATCAGTAACCAACATCTTTGTGATAATACTTGTTGTATGAAATTTTTTATCTTGTTTGCGCTATTGCTTTATTTTTTCTGCATTTTATTACATCCATATTTTCGCTAATCACATCTCTGCTATTATAAAAATATAATTATTGTTTACCGCGGTAATTAGAGTATTCTCTAATTACTAGGAATTCCAATCCCGGTATTGTTTTCTTTACAATACCAGGTCAGATGCTTTTGGGAGAATTCACGCAAGAACCCTAATTTTTAAATTTTCAAATCGGTCGATGAATCCACGGTGCTACTTTACTTTTATTTTTATTTTACTTTTGTTTCAGTTCATCTTTTCTTCTAAGAAGATGAACTTTGTAAGATGCTACGTAGGCTATTTTGTAAATTGGAATTTCAATGATGAGAAATATCACTTGATTTTTATGTGTATTTCTTCTCTTTTAAATTACTCAATAGGATCTTACGGTACGTGAATACCTGATATTGGGACAGTTCTCACTGAACCGTCATTGGGCCCTCACACCAAATCTCTCCAGAACTAAGCGTAGGCACCCCCACTCCATTTGGTCGTAAGCCTGGTCCATATCTACCTTAATGACCATGTGATCTGCCATTGAGGTGGAGTATGACAGTCGCGTGAGGATCTCCTGGATCGTGAGGTAGTTCTCACTGATATCTCTCTCGAGAACAAAGGCACCATGTTCTCTGGAGATTAGAGAATTCAACCCTATCTTTAGGTGCATGACCAAGATCTTGGCCACCACCTTATAGACTAATAGGGCGGAACTGCCTCGGGGTGGAGGCCTCCTCCTCCTTCGGTATGATAACTGCTAGGGTACCATGTCAGCGCTGTGGCTTACGCCCTCCATCGAAGAACTGGTGAACGGCTACTAGGGTGTCAGCCTGGGTAATCCTTCAAAAGTAGCCAGTGAAGAAAGTGGGGGTGATACCGTCAATCCTAGGGGAGCGGTTGGGGCCAAGGTCCCTCAGGGCTGCCCAGATCTCTGCATCTGTGACCACACCGTGGAGAGAGGTAGAATTTGCGTATCCAAGGATACGATTAGGATTTAGATTATTTGTGAAATCCCTTATGGGACTAGAGGTGTTTCACTTCCCCTGGAAGAACTTGATGAATACCTGGTGAATCCGTAACGGGTCAGAAGAGAACTCCTCCGACTTCTTCTGGAGTGCAAGCACGATGTTCGACTTACGAAGCTGCATCGTAAGCCGCTGAAACGCTGCAGTGCACTAGTCACCCTGAGAGAGCCACTGTGCCTTGGCGCGCTGTTGCCACTAGCTTGCCAATCTCGCCTCCACTCGAGTGATCTCTTTGTGGTGGTTCGAAGTTGTTGAACAAGCTCGGGTCACCGCCCCTGTCCATCTTTATGTCAGCCGTCTGGAGCTGCGTCAAAGTAGACGTGAGCTCAACCCTCCTCCTACGCAAGTTTGGAAGCATATCTTGTCCCAATCTCGACAACGCTCGGAGAGTGCTGCCAACTTGTGGTTGAGGACTGAGGACGGCGAAACGCGGGACGGCCGTCCCCAAGTCCTTTCCATCACGGAGACGGTCTCTAGTTATTGAAGCCACGTATCCTCAAATTTGTACCATGCACTGGCACTCTGAAACCTGAGACAAGCATCCGTAAGGAAAATCGGGCAATGATCAGAGGTTACCCGGGGGAGGTGGTGCACTACTACACCCGGCAGAAGGTCCATCGCGTCCGTGCTGAGAAGGAACAGGTCCAAGCGCTCCCAAATGTGTCGAGCTCCATCCCTGCTGTTGGTTCACATGTAAGGTGGGCCAACAAAGCCTGGGTCGTGAATGTGACATGCATCAAGAACCTCTTGGAAGTCCGTCTGAGCAGCGGTCGATTTGAACAACTTCCCACCACGTTTCTCCTGCTGGGAGAGAACACAGTTGAAGTCTCCACTGAGTACAAGCGGGCAACCTTCCACCCGCACAGCAGGGATTGCCCTCCAAAGCTCCCTCCGCGTGTAAAGATCAATGGACGCGTAGGCAGCTCCGAACTGAAGGCAAGTCCCGGATCTCCAAGTGACATCAGTGTAGGAATGGTGAACCTCGCACTGCAAAAAGTCAACTTGCCAAGCCAAAATGATACCTCTCGAGCGACCTATAGAAGGCTGAACAGTGAAGCTCTAGTGCCACTCAAAGAGAAGGTCAGCATCTCGACGAGTAAAGGACTCCACATGAGTTTCCAACATAGCAATCAATCCCGGCTTGCGCTCCGTGATGAGCGGTGGAAGGTGGTGTCGTATCGCCGGCTTCTGCACGCCGTGAAAGTTTCAGGTAAGGATGTCGTTCACTGGGTAGGCGGGGGCTGGTCCTTGCTCCTAGATCGAAGGCTCCTGGAAGGTGGCTCGGAGGAGCAGTTGAGCTGATGGATTGGCTTGGGGCTGACAGGCTTCCGGCCTAAGGAATCAAGGCCAGCTCGGATCGGGCTGAGCTTGAATCGGTTAGGAGCCTTGTGGGAGGCACGGGCTGGGCTCAACCTTCAGTGGGGCTCGCTGTGGGCCGATCTTGGGCCGGGTTTAGAGTATTGGACTGAGTTCAGCATCAAGCTTGTGGAACATCTGGGAGTGGAAGGCTGACCCAGATGGGCTGGCTCGGCTGGCGGGCTAATGCGAGCTGTCACTACGGGAATGGACCGGGCCTGGCTTTAGTTGCCCCAGCTTGGGCTGGACCGGGCCAACTGTTGTTGAGGCAAGGCTGGTAGGTGCTGGAGGCGGGCTTGATCGCGGACCTGTGCCGTGCTGAAGTGGCCATGTGGCGGGCCCGCTGAGGGGGCCACTCGAGATGGGCTGAGCTGTCGCGGGCTTAGGCTCATCATTCGGGCGAGGTGGCAGCGGAGCGCACAGGGGCCGAGACTTCCCCCGATGAGGAGGACGACTCCGGGATGGATCTCGCGAGGGTCCTTTGGCTGGGCGCCGCCGTCGTTGCACTAGAATCCAGTCTGTGTTAACCTCCCTTCCAACTGAAGGATCTTTCATGGCTGCAATAGTCGTGGTAGATGCAGTCAATAAGGCCTTATATCTTGGGGCTGAGCTGAACAATCTTTATGACTAACTTTTCTACAATGGTTACAAAAAAGAGAGAACCTCTCGTACTTAACCGGTTGGCTCATGATGCTGTCAATTGTTTGAATATGAATGGAGGAAACGAGAGTGTTTCGGAGGTTGACTTCAACACAGACGCGGGCATAAGCACATCTCTCCCCATTCGACATATTGGCAACAATGCAAATTGGTTTGCCGATCTTAGTCGATATACGGGTAAGGTTCCTATTACTCCATAGGTAGAGAGGAAGGATTGGAAGACGATTCCACACCGGAGTAGACCACCTCACATCCATTTTTGGCGAAAAATTTGGCACCCATCAGGTTATACCGAGAACCTGACCTCCCACAAACCATGGTCTACCGGAGAGCACTTGGAAACTCGCCGTTGCATTTTCATACTTTACAAGCAGATAGTCAGCTTTAGTAGCATGAACAATGAGATTCCCAAACATTAGTGTAAGGAATTTGCTGGTCAAATAAGCAGATGATAATGGAACCTTCAAGCTTAATTCGGTGCAACTTAACATCCGCTTCATCCATTATAACTTCACCATTCGTCCCAAAGAAGTGTTCAGCCTTTCCAATAGGTTCGCAGGGGATAGTTCTTGGTTGTTCCCTAGCAATAACTTTTTTCTTAAGATCTGCGGTGGTTATTTAGGCATTCAGTCGAGTAGATGGCGAGCATTTTTTAGAAAAAATTTGGTTCCTTTTGGACAGATTGATCGCTGCCTGGTAGTAACCCCTCTGAATTTTTTGTTTGCAATTGTTTTTATAATTTCTACAACCTCTATAGATGCAGTTTTTGTTGGCAAAATTGCAATAATCTTCAATGAGAAAGAAGCCTCCATGAATGAGAGAAGACCACCCCACGATCTGGAGATTTATAGGGGTGCACTGAGGCCAAGCACCTTCGCCGCACCATGAGTAGTCAGCTTGCCAAGTAAGTACCTGTCGAGCCGGGCTGGCACTACCTGAGCTTGAGGCAGCTTCGCCGGGGCTCGGAGCGGCAATCGCCACCAAGGGCGAGTTGCGAAGAGGTTCTTTCGAGGCCTTAGCCGCCTCATTGCAGGTCGATGGGACCAACGTAGTGGCTGTTGCCGAGGCCGAGGCGGCTACAGTAGCCGCAAAGCGTCCGGACGGGTCCCGGGCCTGACCCGTCGTGCAAGCCCTCTCGGCCTAGGAAAGGCCAAGCATCAAGGGAGTCGACTCCTTGTTCACCGAGCTTCCCTTAGGCATTTCTTGCATAGCCTACCCCCTAGGGTTGGGGAGGGGGCTCCTCCTCCTTTCCCTCTTTTTCTCATATACATGGCATTTGCTCACCGCGGGAATGGACCGGCGTTAGCGCAGTTCGGCGAGGGTTTCGTCGCAAGGTTTCTCTTGCTTCATTGCTCGCTCCCGGCTGCGCTTCATCGATCGCTCGCGGCTTGGACATGTATTGTACAGCTTTGAATGTCATATGGACATGTATTATAAAGCTTGGACCTACGCTTGGACATCTTTCAACTTCACCATTTGGGAATGTCATATGGAGTTCATCCCATGCAGACATCGCAATTCAACAGTCGTTTGTATGAGAATCATTTTCTACATAATGGGATGTAGTTTCCGTTAGCATGATTTGAGGATATTCTCTGACTAACGTAAATATTTGACACTCTTTCTTTAGTAATCTTCCCTTGATATATATATATATATATATATATATATAATCACACTCTATGTAATAGGGCTTAGATCATGTTGGGCAGAAAGTACTTCTCTTTGCTTTTAATATGGTATCAAAACCAATTTTTGGGCTTTTTACTGTTTCTAATGCTTCAACAGTGCTGTTCCTTAATGAGAACATCTCCTCAAATCATGGAAACCCAGGTATGACGGATGGTGGTTAGAATTTCTTGTATGAAAATGTTTAAGCAAAGCCCTTATTGGAGTGACGTAATTAAAAGTGGTGGTTTCACATTAGATTACAATCGTTATTAAGTAAATCTAGCAATTGTCTGAGTCTACAGGATGCGTAGGTTGCTGTAATTCTCATAATGTCTTAGGAGGCTACACTTAAAAGTTTCTTATGGATCAAGCATGTGAACAATTTTGCTGAAATTACTATGATATACTAGCAAATAGCAGGTAATCCTCAAATTGAGTTCACATCTAGGGAGAATTAACCAGCCAAGCATATTGTTACAACACATACTGATGCCTGACTACAAAAAAGGAAATATTTGAAGAATTATTACCTTAAATTTTTTCAATTGTTGTCACTGTAAATGTTAAAGTTCTCAATGTAAAATAAAGGAGAGAAGTTCTTTTATTAAGGGCGTAAATGAGCTAAGTTCACAGGATCTCAACTCTTTAATGGGCTTGTGGACTGATCTAGTAGGGTTCATGAGCCCAACTTACGGTGTAAGTCAAGATTGAGTTATTAAATGAGCTTATACTAATGACTTGTTAATGTTTAATTTGATATTAATTAAATATTTTATAATAATTTAAAATATATTAATTAACATTAAATTTTGGTTTCAATCAACAAGCTTTTATTCTTAAGGCGAAAAAGATGATGGTTCATTTCAGGTAATTGTGTTTTACAAATTTGAGAGGGTTTGTGTGGTTTCTTTTATTCTCTCTCCCCTGAAAAATCTGGCAAACGTTACGTTTAGAGTTTGTTCTTACATGCTAGTTTTATTAAGAAATAATTGAGAGGCAGGCTTACAATACGGTTTTATGTTGCTTTTAGCCTCATTGGCGAAGAAGCTCAAGAAAATGTCTCTTTCTTCTTCACATAAAAAAGTTTAAGCATAACCACTGAAGCATATCTCATGATCTTCTTAAAGATAATTATTTTATATTGCTTAATGTTGAAAAATTTAGTAAATTAAAAAAATTTTAGGGATTTAGCAGCAGTTACATTTATATTTTATTTGTTTAGTAGAAAATTAAAAATATGATCTAATCTTTTTCATTTCTTGTGCTCATATGCTACCACTAGACATAACCCTTGAGAGCCTCTATGTGATTCCACAGTTGGTTCCCTTCCTTCATTTCTGCTGGCAAGCATGTATCTCCTCTACTTTTGATAGCCAATAAGGTACACTGTACCTAACTGCACTTCTCTGACTCTTTCCAGCGTTTCTTCCTTGTTCCCTAGTAACCAGAATGCTCACTAGTGGTAAAATGCCCAATCTTAATGCAAATTATTCTTTAATCTTAAAGGTTTCTAATCTAGGATTGTCTCATACATTCCTATGAGTCTGTCCTATGAGTCTCAAGCATTTTGATTTTCATCTCTTTAAATTTAAATCTTTAGATTACATGGTATGCAAAAGAAAAAGAATACATAGTTATCCTTCTATATCTTATGATCTTATTAACTCTTCAATAATGCGTATTTTCAAGGATGTACCGTCAAACATTCTAGTTTTTGAATATTTTATGGAGACTAATTTTAAACAAATATTGGATTCCAAGCTTCATTCAGTCTCTCTTATCAAAACATTGTACGGCAATCTGATTGTTTATGAGGGTAACTTATCTGTGCATATTAATACATTCATGTGATTGAAGTTAGAAGTTAGAAGTTAGTATTGATCTGGAATATTTGAAGAATCTTTGTACTATACATGATCAAGGAGAAATGAGCTTCCTCAATCTGTGGATTGAAAACCATTAAAGAAATGAGTTTCCTTAACCTGTGGATTCAACTTGATGCTATATGTTTCACTCTGAAGATCAATACTATAGCTTGCGGGGACTAGAATTTATGCTAGTTGCTTTGAGAATTATATGATCCTTTTACTTATTTAATTTTTATATTTCTCATATTTAGAGAAAAGGAAATAGTGCTGCTGTTTGTCTGTGGCTAATACTGGAATTATTTTAAAGCATCTTTATTGATAGAATTAGCCTATGTTTTTTCAATTGATTAAAATAATAATTTTTATTGTATTCTGATTCCTGATTCCTGATTGCTATAATTGATATTGCCATTGTTGCTTTTTTTAAAAAATCATGACTAGGGAGGTTCACAACAATCCATCCATGGGATTAATCCTGATTTTGTTTGGACAGAAATCAACTGGCTTTATCCTTTTCATATGATAGAGCTCAAATTTTAGCTACAAAGCCTTTATTATTCAACACAACTCGAGAACACCATTTTTGATGAGGGCGGTGGTGGCACTACCCACAAAACGGCTACACTATTTATAGCCACAGTTATGTCTTATCAGAGAATTAAGTTTAAGGTTGCCTCTATTCTGATAACGTTTTTATGAATATGCTTTACCTTAAGAGAGAATCAGTGAGAAACTTCTCTGGATCACATTCTTGAGCTCGTTTTATCTATGAAATACAAATGTTTTGTTTGCCTTTTCAAATTACCTTGAACATACTTCTAGTCATTTTTTGCTATTGTGCACCACTCTTTTCAGAGCCTCAAAACGAGTTTTCATCTGCACCGTTTGTTGCTCCTATGAATTGGTGTGCCATTCCTGCAGGCATTGTCACTTTGATTTGGGATGTAGGAGATACACGAAAATAAAATTTTAAATCTCTGCTCTAATCTAGAATCCATTCATTTGAAGATCAATCACATTTTAAAAGAGTGAACAAATTTGAAGAAGCGAGTTCAAACATTGGAAGCATATTCAGTTGGCTACACAACCGATTAAAATTTTGAGAAAATGTATTTGTATGGATTTTTTATTTGTAATTTTTAAAAATTCATATCTACCAGATTCTGAGTACTCTTGCATTGAAGTTTAATAAAGACATAACATATCAGTTGGCTTTGGTTTTAATCCATTACATTCATCGTTGAGGAATGTCAGCGAGAGGACATTGGGTTTATAGAAAAGGGAAGATATGCTGAGGGAAACACAACTTTTCATCGAGAAAAAAAGGTGGTTTTCACTGCATTAACATTGATTGATTTTGTAAAAACACATCGATCTTGACTTCAGACAATCAGATGATGATGAAACTTGCGTTCTTCCTGATCCATCCAGGCTTTGTATTTATCATTGCATTTCCTAATCAGATGATATTGATGATGGCCATGAGCGAACTGCTGCTAGAGTGGGAAGAGAGATGGAAGAAATGCATGATAGGTCTCTCCAGGTTTCTTTGATTATTTGGGTTGGCCACTTGTTGTCTTTGAACTTGTTTTCTTGAATCGGTGAGTCATGGCGGAAATTAAAAATTAAGTTTATCTTTGGCATCTTCTTTATTTTGTTGGATTATGTTCAAAAATTCTTATAAAGCATTTATCTTGGTTGTGTTTTTGATTCAATGCGGAAAAATTAACATTGATAAAAAGCTTATCCAGTTTTAGAAATTAATATATATGTGGCGTTTTAATCTCTGCTGCTGTGACAAATATAAACCGCTACAACCAAACAACTAAAATATTTTATGGCCTTGTGGGTTATAGACACCAACTAAATAATAGGTTGTCCAAACATAAATCAATAAATATTTTGCACAAGCTACTTTTTGCCAGCGATTTATTTTTTTGAAGAAGTTCAGCTTCAATGAAACAAATAGGTGGCTAATGAGATTTGAACTTTTGACTAACCAAGAGTTCAAATCCAAAATCTCTAATCACAGAGCCACAATCCCATTCTTTTCAATAAATTTGATAATTGTTTTTTCACTTTACTTTTTAAACTATAATAGTTGTGCCAAATAATTTCTCATCCAGAGATCAATTGACATGAAAATTGGTTATGATCATTTGGGGTATTTAGAACAGTGGATCAACAGGAGAATTTGGGTATTATTTTAAATCTACTCTTGTTGCTCAGTGTGTAATTATGTGTTTGCTGGGTCCCTAGTTTTAGATGAGAAATGACGAGACTTGCGTTAGATAGTCGACAATAAGCATAAACTTTGTCAAATCCTTTTATGACATGAATCTCTTAAATAATTGTGCTAGAGCTAGGACATCCCCTGTAAGTGACGCACAACAGTGCTTGAATGTGAAAAGTGTGCAAAGGCCGCTTCATTGGCGCTCGGGTGTAGTGTCAAATAAGCAAGGGTTTTTGTATTATGAATGGATGTAGGTAAACAGGCTTTTTTTTTTTAAATTAAGATTATATAGTTGGAATATTAGCACTCTCACTGGCAAGTATTTTGAGTTAATATTTTTATAAATAGGAAGATTAATATATTATCCCTTTAAGAAACTAAGTGGGTGTGAGAGAAAGCAAAAGAAATTGATAGTTTAGTCTTTAAACTCTATACTTGGTAAGAATCATCTTAGGAATAGTGTGGGAATCATTTTGGATAAGATTTTAAAAATTAATGTTGTGGCAGTTAAGAGATTGGGAGATAGGATTATATCATTAAAACTTTTAATTAATTAAATAACTTTAATATTGCAAGTGTTTATGCCCCTCAAATAGGAATATATATATGTAAAAAATAGAAATTTTTTAGCATGATTTAAATGAGTTGGCTCAAGGAATATCTCAAGAGGAGATGGTTTTCATAGGAGAAGATTTAAATGGACTGGGGTTAGAAAAGTAACAAAAAATAATATTCATAGTGGTTTTAATTTTGTTGGAGAGGTTAATGAAGAAAGAAGAATGATTTTGGAGTTTACCTTAGTTTATGATTTTATGATTGCTAACACTTATTTTAAGAAAAGGGTGGAACATATTATCACATAAAATTGAGGTTCTAAAGCTCAGATTGATTATTTTCTCTTAAAGAAAAAATATTATTTATTATGCAAAGATTGTAAGATTATTTCAAGTGATTTTTTGACAACTCAATATCATTTATTAGTTTTGGATTTGAAAATAAGAAATAATAAAAGTATTATTAAACTTAAAATATGTTCTAACATTAGATGGTGAAATTGCAGGAAGAGTAATATAGATGTCTTTAAGAGTGATATTTTAAAACTTGGACAGTAGGATTTTGAGGGTAAGGCCAACCTTATGTGGAATTCAGTTGTTAATTGTATTCACAATGTAGCAATCCAAAAATAATATAAAGATGCAAGATGGTGGAACATGATGTTCACGATGTTCAAGTTAAGATAAAGATACAAGGTCGAGGAAAGAATTTCTTAGCTTATCAGATTATTTAATATTATTTTTAAGTCTGAAAGATGTCAGATGAGTGGAGAAAGAGTATTATTATACCTATTTATAAGAACAAAAGAGATGCTCAAGACTGCTAATTATAGAGGAATCAAGTTAATGTGTCATACTTTGAACCTTTGGGAGAGAGTACTTGAATACATAATATGAAAACATACTTGCATTTCTCAAACTCAATTTGGTTTTATGCCAGGTCGATTTACTACGGAATGCATACATATATATTTAGAGGTTTGATTGAAATATTTAGGGAGAAAAAGATTTTCATTTAAATTTTATTGATCTTGAAAAGGCTTATAATAGAGTACCAAGAGAAGTCTCTTGGAGAGCGTTGGAACAAAAAAAGATTAGCATTGCGTATATTGATGTTGGTTATTCGAGATATGTATAATGAGATTGCTACATGTGTTTGATCGCAAGGTGGCTTGGCTAATAATTTCCTATTTTGATTGAATTACATCAAGGCTCGACTCTCAGCCTATATCTTTTTGCTTTAATTTTGAATTTTCTTACTGAGCACATTCAAGAGAAAATTCCTTGGTGCATGTTATTTGTAAATAATTTTCTATTAATTAATAAAACTAGGGAAGGAGTTAAGACAAAACTTGAGTTATGGAGTACTACTTTAGAATCTAAAAGTTTTTATCTTAGTAGATCTAAAACTAAATATATGGAGTGTAAGTTCAATTATATTAGAGGCCCTAATCTTGAGAACAACTATTGTGGACCATGTAATCAAGAAGAGCGAGAAGTTCAAGTACTTGGATTCAATTATTTAAAATAATGAAGAAATAGAGAGCGATGTGATTAATAGGATCCAAGCTGGTTGGATGAAATGGAGGGGCACTTCTGAAGTGTTGTGTGATTCAAAAAATTCACTCAAAATTAAAGGAAAATTTTGTAGAGCAGCTATATGATTAGCAATGTTATATAGGGCTGATGTTGGCTAACAAAGAAGAAATTCACTGATAAAATAAGTGTTACATAGATGAGGATGCTCAGGTGGATGAATGGGCATACTCGTAAGGATAGAATGAGACATGAGTTTATCCATAGCAAGGATGGAGTGGCTCCAATAGTGCACAAATTAGATAATGTTGATGGTTCGAGCATATTAACGTAGACCATGCAATGCTCTTGTTAGAAAAATGAGTTTATGAATTTCTCTCATATTGAAAGAGGTAGAGAAAGACCCAAAAAGTCACGTCTATTAGGAAGGGTCTTTTCTATTTGGAACTTAGGGAGGGACTTCTATTTGATCGTGCACAATGGAAACAAAGGATTCATGTAGCCGGCCCACCTAGTGGGATTAAGGCTTGGTGTTGTTTGTTGTTGTTGCTTAGTGTATAACCAAATAACTTTATGATTATTTTTAGACTATTGAAATAGGATTTCTTGCTTACATTGTAAGAGTTTTTTTCTTAGTAATTTTGAAATCCATGCTGATTTCTATTTTTTTGTTTGATTAGAAAAATTGAGAAAGCTCTTCTATTAGCAATGTTGCATTCTATTCTGATATCTAACAATTTTCTAATTGAGTTGTGTTGTTACTTTTGTTCAACAGGCATATAAACAGTGGATTCTAAAGACTATAGAAGACACTTGGAATCTTTTTCGTGTAAAATTTATTTCTTTTTGGAATGAGCACAAAGATGGAAATGGTGAGGCTTACCTTATAGATATATACAAAAGGCCAGAACTTTGGGTCATTGTTCAGAAAGAGTATATGAAAAATTTATTTCACGATTCTCTTGGATTTGGGGCGGCTAAAATGATCAGGTATTTGTTTTAGGTGCAGTTTTTTGAAACCTTTAAATTGAACACAGTTTGATTTTTGTCTTATCTTAGCTTTGTATAGTTATTTTTGAGCTTTATATAATCTCTCAACTTATTAACTTGGCCATTTTAGTTCCATACAGTTTATCCAATTCACTTTCACAGTTAATTAAATTGAACATATTGTATAGTTGAGGATGTAAATTGGACAAATCGAATTATTTATAGGACTAAATTGGCCAAATCTATATAGCTAACTATATTGGCAATTTTTTCTATTTTTTCATTTACAGAGATCATTAACCATTTCCAATTGCATGTTTTGTCTAGTTAAATGTCATAAATTATTTTTTTCTTCTGATACAAAGTACTATACATTGTTATAGGAAAATAAAACTGAGAATTAGAGAGATTTTGTGTTATAAAGAAATTTGGTTTATATTAATAACATCTAAAAGGGGAGCTTTTTAAGTGTTCTGTCAATTAATGGAAATACAGCAAAGTAAAAGGATCATGTCATGATGTTTATTGATCACTGGAAATGCATGTAGTGCAGTACATAACTTAATACGCATTAAGGAGTAGTTTTCTAACTAAGTTAAGTAAATATATGTTGTGTAACAAGCACGATCTTCGTAAACCAGTGTAATCTTCACATGATATTTATTGATCTTGCAAATGAATACTTAATTGAGCAATGATTCATCGTTTATTAATGATTGAGCAACACAAAAGTTTCCAATTATAATAAAACTGTTTTATATTTTGCATTTTTTGTTAGTATTTAACATGATAAGGTTATGATCATTCGACTGCTTGCATTTAAAAATACTGTGAAATATGATTGTTGCTAAATAAATACATATTATTTGTTTATTTTTGCATTGTTCGGGTTAATGTAAATAAAGTCTTATAGAAATTTAGGAAATTGCCTAAACAATTGAAAGAAATTGAAAAAAAGGGAATGGGTTTCCCTTATTTTAGGGAAGAACTAGCTGAGAGTTACCTTTCACCTGTTACAAAATCAAAGGTTTTCCTACTGTTACTATTAAATGTGTATTTATAGTTTAATACATATCTATCGTTATAATTCTTAACAAGAATTTCATAACAGAGATTAACTAACTGAAGGCTGGCTACTATATTGATTTTTCTAGTGCAGATATAGATTTTTGTATGCTGAGATAGGTCTTCTCTGTTCTTCTATTAATACTGCCTTCTATTACTTGTTATCATTCTCCTTGCTTTAATATTCCCCTGCAAATTGAACTGGTGTACACCCAGCTTTGTTATAAAGAAAGTAAACATTAATCCTGGCAAGACTTAGTAAATGTCCAACTGATTTGATGAGGCAATTAAGCATAGCCAAATAATCACATGTAGCTGCTGCCATGGTTCAATACTCAGCCTCAAGTGAGGACCTTAAAACTATGTTTTGTTTCTTGGACTTGGACTTGCAGGATATAAGTGATGTTCCTTATAACATGCAATAACCTATAATTGACTTCTTGGTAGCCACACATGCTACCCAGTTTGAACAGTTTGAACACTTTGAACTGTAATTTTGTGATGGAAGAATAAAATAAGCATCGTCCTGGCTTTTGTTTATTAGTTCTAATTATTCTATTGATTCATTTAGATGTTTGTTCTCGGCTTGCCTAGGAATTGATTGAGGTGATTAAATGCAAATCATTATCTGGTCTGGTTGTGCAAAGTTATAATAGTGTAATAACAAACCTTCTGTACTATGAATTATTTACTAGTAATTGTCCTTCTTGAGAGGTTGTTCTTGCATTTGCTGCCATATTGGCTGTCTTGAATGTGAAAACAGTTTTGCAATTTAACAAATTTATTGACTCTAGCAAATCTAATGCATACTTCCTTTGACATAGAATGATTCCTGTTGCATTTTTTGTTACTTCAAGGCCCAGGAAATATTTTAGCTCTCACTGATTTTTTATTTTATATATTTCATGAAGGCAAAATTTAATGCTTTGCATCTCTCTCATTGCTGCTGGCTACTATTATATTGCCTATATAAACTAATAATGCAGTGAATGTTTAATTTTTTTTTTCTTGATGAATAACGATGAATCTGCATTTGATATCTTAAAGGCTTTTGTGACAAGTGTTGATAACAATTTTGTGTTCCACCGCCATTTAGCTTATTTTAGTCCATAGAGAGACTTCCTTAGTTTATACATGTTTTGTCTTGGTACTTGAATCTTGGGGGAAATGTCATATGCGCTCTCTTTTAAATCTCCATGTAAAACTTATTGTTTATGTTCAGCTATTCAAGGGGACTAACGGCCACATCTACAAGCAATGTCCGTATAATAGCCATTCATTTTCAAAGTAATCTACTCCCTTCTGTCCCATTTACAACCAATGGCTTATTTTCCAGATGATAGGCTCTATATTGTCCATGTGTTGTTTTCCTTCAAGAGCTTTAATCTTCTCTAGCATAGCTTATTTCCATATTTAATGTTTTACTGAGATGAGAATTCTAAGGTGGATCAGTGGGTGTATTTGAAAGGATAGAGTGGTCTGGGACTAAAGGCCAACATAGATGCTTCCTATAACTACGGAGAGTCTACTGCCTTTGGGGCTGTTGTGATCCGGAACTCAGACAAATAGTTCCTGATTGCCGTAGGAGCTAGCTTACAGGCCCAGTCTCCTCTCCAGGCCGAGATTCAGGCTGTGACTATACTGCGGTAGGCCTTTGTGGCCACAATGGTGGATACAGATAACGTTATCATTGAGGGTGACTGCCTAGGAGCGGTTTGGAGACTTAGGCGTATCTGGGAGAGGACTCTCCGTTCACGAGGCGGAGAACGGCATGCCGATCACCTTGCCTTTTTTTTTTTTTTTTTTCTCGTGTTATCTTTTCCAACCGATCGCCGATACGAATCAGGTGGCGAACTTTTGTGCTCTGTCGTAAAAGTGATTTTTCTTTTGCTAGGGGAGATGTGTTCCCCAAGATGTTTTTGAACCTCCTTACGCAGGATACCGTGGAGTTTGATCCCGATTGAGTTTTTGTACTCTTGATATTATTTATATATGCATAGGCTACGGCCGTATTTCATGAAAGGATAGAATGGGAAATGAATTCATGTGTAGCTAGGTTGGAGTGGCTTCAATATTGAATAAGATTGGAGAATGTTGTAGTGGTTCGAGGGCATATTAAGCATAGATTATTTGATGCTCCTGTTAAAACAATTGAGTATGTGAATTTTTCTCAAGCTAAAAGAGAAAGAGGCAGGCTAAACAAGTCATGGGAAAAAAACTATTAGAAAACTCATGGGAAGAAATAATTATAAATGATCTTCTCTATTTGAAACTTAGGGAGGGGCCTATTTAATTGTGCACAATGAAAACAAAAATGATTCCTGTAGCCTATCCCCATCTAGTGGGACTAATGTTTTGTGTTATTGTTGTTTCCATCTAACAAATCATGCAATGCAAATAATTTAATATAATAATATTTGAATCTTTTATTTGTAATGTTTTGAGTCTTAAGTTGGATAAATATCTGAGTCTACAATACCACAGGTTGCTTTTATGTACGTTCATGATAGAATGTGTTACCTCATCTTTTTTTAGCTTTACTAGGAGATGGTTATGGCTTTATTGGCTGTAATAGTCCTTGCATTTCCTTAATCATACCAATTGTTCTCAAGATCCATATATTCTGAATAATACATTTATCATCATAGAGAATTTTATTTGATTTGGTTGCTGGTTGAGATTAAATTGAAGTGAAAGTTTGCACATATAATGCATCCTCTAATTTAGTTCTGCTAATAGCTGTACAATTCCAATGCGGGTTAATGAAAGTCTTTTGTTTGGTAATGTTACATGCATATTCTGTACTGATTTATAATTCTTAAAATGATTGTGAATGAACTATGTGATCTGTGGCACTTGAATCTACTATTCAAGTGTTTTTAGTTGTATTCCTAGAGTTTGATGCTGAGATAAAAATGCATATCTGAAGAGCTAGTGCTGTTTCCTGATCCAAAAATTTCTGTGAACGCATTGATTTGTGGATTCTTATACATATTTTTAGTAAGTTTCAATAATTTGATTAATTTTGCATATTGCTCAATGATCATCTACATTATCTCTGGAAAATCTGATGGTTTTGTGAGTTGAGGTTCTGTGATGTCAAAATTATCAGCTTTAACATTGCTAATGAATCACTGACTTGGTCCGTTTTGTTTTTGTTCCGAGTGGGTACCTGTGCTTCTTGTAGCATACTTCAATAGTATGACTTGAGTTTACACAGCAGTTGTAAACTAGTAGTATGTTGGTGCTTTGTGATGTTTTCTTGTATGCTATATTTTCAGATACTCAGTAATTTTTATATCTGCTTTCTTTCTTACAGAAGTTTTCATTTCTGTATATTGATTCTTGACAAGTGCTGTTGTTTGATGACAAAATTCAAATCATGTGTCGAGTAATTTTTCTTAAGTTTCCCATTGCCGCGAAGCATATGCGATTACTCGATCTTGTTGCATCAAAAGACAACTTAACCCACATAATGATGTTCCACTATAAATTTGAAAACCATCCACACATGAGGGAATTGTTAGCATAAGAGAGCATACAAGGATTGAGGGACATTGCTATCTTGGAGAAGCCTTCTACAAATCTGTGGTGGTAGCATAGCCTGCAAGTTCAAGAAACTTTTCACTTAGAGTAACACTCGTAGGTCTTGGCCAATCAGCAATAGCTCCAACCGATTATGGATCTGCTGAAATTCCTTCTCCATTGATAATATGGCTAAGGAAAGACACTATGAAGACAAAACTCATACTTGGAGAACTTTGCATAGGCCCTATTTTTCTTGAGGGCCTGAAGTACTATGTGAAGGTGATGGGCAAGTTGTGCTTCACCCTTTGAGTAAATACGGATGTCATCAATGAACACTGCCATAGATGAGCTCTAAAATATCTTGCATACTCAGTTTATGAGACCTATGAAGATAGCTAGGGATTTAGTTACCTCAAAATGCATAATTGAGAACTCGTATTGCCTATGGTGCACATATCGGATGCTGCTTTTGATTTTTAGAATGTGCTTGTCTTTGATTCACAACTATGGTAGCAATCTCAGATCAATCATAGAGAAGATTGTAACTTTTTCAAGCTGAAAAAATAAATCATCCATCCTTAATAGAGGGTATTTGTTTTTAACAATGAGCTTATTCAATTTGCGTTAATCAATGCAAAGTATTAAGCTTTTGTCCTTTTTTCAAACAAATAAAATTGGATCTCCCAAGGTGATGAATTGGGTTGATGAATCTCTTATCCAACAGTTCTCGCAATTTTACCTTGAGCTCTTGTAATTCTTTAGTTACCATGCGTTAAGGTGCCTTGGGAATAGGAGTGGTGCTAGGGAAAAGATATATTGTGAAACCAATCCTAGTAGCTAATTAGGAAATATTTTGGATATTTGCAAACTATTGGGATAATTTCAAGCTTTGGCTCTTCCTTAGTTGTATCTCTGACATAGGTTAGAAAACCTTGATGCCCATTGTTCATAAGTTTGATTGCATTGAGAAAAGAGATGAGGTAATACTTGTTCGCTATAGAATTTGAAAGGGTTTTTGCCTATAAATTTAAATCTGACAATCTTCTTGCTGCAATCTATATATATATAAAATGACTTGAAAGCCAACCCTTACCTAATATTGCATCAAACTTGAATAATGATATGTTTATCAATACTCCATTGAACTCTCTATCACCAAATTGTAATTCATGGTGCAGCTTGAGGTGACTTCTATGCGAGAACCATTAGGTTATTTCACAGGCAAGTTCAGGTGCAAAGGACTTATATGTATGGATGTAGTACTCAAATCTTGTTGCTATATATATATATATATGTGTGTGTGTGTGTGATGCATCAATAAAAAGGACAATAACAAGAATTGCGTTGATGTAAATGGTATCTGACATCATGTCACTTAGGTTTCGTGCTTCCTGAAAATTGAGAGTGTAAACACGAGGCTGTACACTCGAACGAGAGATACTTGGATTAGAAATATGTTTGACATTTCTTTCTCATGAAGTTGTCTGGTGGCTCCCTTATATAAAACATTTCCCTTGGGATCACCTCCCACGAACTTCTTACAATGTGCATTGTGTGACTGGCTAGCGACATTTGAATTAGATTCTCTGACTAGCTAAGCATTTTCCTTTGTGCATTTTCCATATTTGGAGCCCGACTTAGGGGCATTTCCAGAGATGTTATTTCTTCTATCAGCATTGTTTTGGCGAGCTGTAGAACTTTGAAATTGAGATTTGGTCCAATTCCATGCATTTGACTTTTTCAACTAGCACTGAAACATCCTTAATCATAAGATGGGCTAGGGGATGCTTGATGGCATCCCTAATCCTATTCATGAATTTCTCAAACTTCTCCGCAGCAGTGGGAATCAGACTTTGTGCATATCTGTAAAGGCGGGTGAACTCTCTCATTTTGGGAGATTGTATGATCTCTTTGAATGAGCTTTAGGAACTTCATCTACATTTACTGCCTAGCAGTAGGTGGTATGTACCAACTTCTAAAGATTGTGGTGAGCACTCATATAAAATGAAAGATTTTGGAACTCCTCCAAACCTATCTTATTGTTGAGTAGATCATCAATGCTCTGCTTCTCTATGCAATATGAAGGTAGCTAAAGCCTTTCCTATCCTCCAGACATCTCATGCTATTCAGTAGCTTTTCCATCGCTAGGGGCCAAATTTGTTACCTCCATTGGGTTTGTTGAACTCTAAAATTGTGTCAGTCATAGGTCCTGGAATATCTTTAGATGGTTGTCCACTGTTACCTGGCTGTTGGCCTCATTGACTCTTGGCTGGACCAACTGCATCATTCAGGTTATGGTGGCCATCCTTTGAGTAAACGCTTCGATGCTGATGGTCACAATGAAGGCTTCCTTACTCGAACTTGTAGCATATGTAGCTTTCTTTGGAGATCATGTCATCTATTGTGGAACTGAAATTAGGATAAAGAGGACATAAAGGACTTTGTTTAGATGTGATAATGATTAAGATTAATTCTAAGAAGAAGAGTAAGATTGATTAAACATATTTACTCTTCATTAATTTAAATTCAATTAAATTTTGAATTTGATGCTTAACTTTCTAATTCTCTTTTATATCATTTGATTGAATAGCTAGAATTTGTTAATGATAAAGTTAATCATATTTAATTAAGAAAGTAGAACATAATAACTTTTATATTATAGTATTTGTAGACATAGTAGCACAAGTGCACAATTTTATCCAAAATAACATAGCGAGAATAGAGTTGTTTCTTCAAAGAAGGGCTAATTTGGTTTGCTAATTATTAATTTTAAATTTCAATGTCAATCAAATGATCAATTTATAATTCGAAATTGCTGAATCAAAAGTGCTTGCAAATTAATAAGTGAAATGTAGTGAAGCAGTTATCATGTGATTATTTGCTTAAGAGAGCTTATTTCAATCTCATGCATTGTGTGACTGGCTAGTGACATTTGAATTATATTCTCTGACTAGCTAAGCATTCTCCTTTGTGCATGAAATATTTGGAGCATGAGTAAGGGGCATTTCCAGAGATGTTATTTCTTCTATCAGCATTGTTCTGGAGAGCTATAGAACTTCGAAATTGAGATTTGGTCCAATTCCACGCATTTGACTTTTTCAACTAACACTGGAACTTCCTTAATCATAAGATGAACTAGGGGATGTCTAATGGCATCCTTAATCATAATCATATCTGTAAAGGCAGGTGAACCCTCTCATTTTGGGAGATTAATGATCTCTTTGAATGAGCTTTAGGAATTTTATCTACATTTACTACCTAGCAGTAAGCAGTATGTACCAATGTACCAACTTTTGGAGATTGTGGTGTGCACTCCTATTAAATGGAAGATTGTGGAACTCCTCCTAACCTCTCTTAATGTTGAGATCATCAATGCTCTGCTTCTCCATGCAATATGAAGGTAGCTAAAGTCCTTCCTATCCTCCAGGCATCTCATGCTATTAAGTAGCTTTTCCTTCTCCAGGAGCCAAATTTGTTACCTCCATTAGGTTTGTGGCACTCTAAAAATGTGTCGGTCATAGGTCCTGGAATATCTTTAGATGGTTGTCTATTGTTACCTGGCTGTTGGCCTCATTGACTCTTGGCTGGACCAACTGCATCATCCAGCTCATGGTAGCCATCATTTGAGTAAACGCTTGGCGCTGATGGTCACTGAGCCTTCAATCACAGTGAGGGCTTCCTTACTCGAACTTGTAGCATTTGTAGCTTTCTTTGGAGACCATGTCATCTATTGTGGAACTTAAAATAGGATAAAGAGGACATAGGGACTTTGTTTAGA
Organism: Gastrodia elata; assembly: GCA_016760335.1. Lineage (NCBI taxonomy): Eukaryota > Viridiplantae > Streptophyta > Magnoliopsida > Asparagales > Orchidaceae > Gastrodia > Gastrodia elata. The sequence continues at coordinate 26,599,447 of CM028678.1, read as the reverse complement.
TGTGGTAATAATTAAGATTAATTCTAAGAAGAGATTGATTAAACATATTGACTCTTCATTAATTTAAATTCAATTAAATCTTGAATTTGATATTTAACTTTCTAAATCTCTTTTATATCATTTGATTGAATAGCTATAATTTGTTGAATGATTAAGTTAATCATATTTAATTAAGAAATTAGAACATAATTATTTTTATATTATAGTATTTGTAGACATACTAGCACAAGTGCACATTTTATCCAAAATAGCATAGCGAGAATAGAGTTGTTTCTGCAAAAAATGGCCAATTTGGTTTGCTAATTATTAATTTTAAAATTTTAATTTTAATCCAAATGATCAGTTTTTAATTCTAAATTGCTGAATCAAAAGTGCTTGCAAATTAATAAGTGAAATGTAGTCATGTGATTATTTGCTTAAGAGAGCTTATTTTCAATCTCATGCTAATCAACAAAAGTATCAACCATTATGAGCCTCTCTCAAGAATATTATAACTCATATTCATGTGTTTACCATATCTCTATGAACAATCACTTGAATAGCAATCAAATTAGCTCTCAACTATCGCATAAAAGATTAGGTGAATCTCTACCCTACGTTCTTTATGTTATATTATTTATATCTGAGTAAATTTCCTATCGAGATGACAATTTATCCTACATTTTCACAAGCATCAAATGCAAAAAATAGGAATTTAGCTTGAAATTTTCAATGATTTAATAAAAGCATATGACAACTATTATGTTCATTACAATCTTAACAAAAAATTTACCCATTGGTAGTGAAGAGAGGCTTACAAATCATTTTGAAACAAATCAAATAAAAATAATTAAACAAACTCTGAATTTATAAATGTTGTGAACCCTTTCTCTTAAGGTCAAAGGTAACTATGTTGAACTATAAAAATCAAAAGCAAGTTGCTTCTCTGTTTTAGCTTCAGAACTTCAAGGGAAGCAGCAATTTTCCTTCTCTAATGAGTTCTGATCTTTCCAATACAGGGAGCAACTAGGTGTTCTTTTTCTCAGGCGTGTATTAGCTCTTTCTAAGGATTGCTGTTCTCTTGCTTACCCCTCCTCTGCAGAGTACAACCCTCCATATAAAGCAGGCTTTCCCTGAAATCTGCACACTCTGCTTGCGTGAAAAATTTCTCTCTTTTGTCCCTGATTCCTTCACTCAATTACGTGTAGCTGCGATTTTTTTGGTTTTCTGTTCTCTTTCAAAGAACCGCGTACATTCCTTTTAAGTTAGAGGAAATGGGTGTGTTAAATTAGGTGCCCAACTCATTCTCTTGTGGATGTGGACCTCATTCAAACCTAAGGCATTAAAAGAATTATTAACATACAATTAAATACTTTATTAATCAGTTAATGCTTGAAGGTTAACATCATTAAAAACTTTGATTCTTATAATCACATCTATAATTTAATAATTACAGAATAGTCACTTTGATTTGAATGATTCAATCGCTAAAATAAAAAATGGATATTAATTTTAAAAATATAATTTTAATGGAATGCAAAAGGATATCTTTTGATTTATCAAGATTACAACCAATATTTTAATTCTGAAGCCCAATTTGATGATAATTTCTTACCTATCATTATTCTCTTAATAGTTATATTTATGTAACTAATTTTAAAAATTATTAAAAATGTAAAGTCATTGAGGGATTTAATTAAAACTTAAATGACATGATTTTTCAATAATTTGTTAATTAATCATTGGATGTTTTCTAAATGAAACTAATAATCATTATACAAAACTTGTTTCTGCTTTAAATGTTTAATTAAAATATATGAGCATTAAATGGGTTCATCTAAACATGTTGAATGCAAAAAGTTATATAATATTTAATTAAATCATAGATTAACAAGATAAATACGATTGTTTAACTCAGAGATTGTTAAACGATCTTCAAAATCGTTATATGATCAGGTTTGTTCCATAAATAGGGCCACCTCATTTGAATTTGAACCTTGATTTATAGCCCAACATTTTGAACCATTTTCACTTATATTCAAAGGCATTTAAACCAGATATTTTCAAGAGAAAATTAGTTAAATTATTTGTGATTCTAGAGAGAAAAGAAGATATCCAAGCTTGATCAAATGCTCATAGAGCAAAACAAGATATTTGAGGAAAGATCATCTCGCATTGTAAGATCTTTTTAATTTTTTTATTTTAAAATTGTCATATTTTACATTTGGTTAATGTGCCATTTTAGGTTTGGATCGAACAGTCAATTAGTGGATTTATGGTTGAGAAATTCTAGACCTAGGGCAAGACCTAGGTGGTGAGCATGGGCAAGTGCCCAACTATCTATAATCTAGTGTGTTTGCTTTTTTTTTTGTTTTATATTATCTACCTCCTACCATTCAAATGATTCTTCAATGCATGTTGAAAAACCATTTAAACTTTGAACACAAGCAAAACTTGAATTGAATCAGCTAATTTAAAGTGTATGAATTATCCATTTTGTGCATTGGCACTAGATAATAATTTTAAATTATTGCATTTTGAATTTGCCAAGGAAATTTGGGATAAATTATATGTGTTTTTAAGGGCACAAAGAAAGTTAGATGCGCCAACAAAAATAGGTTTGTCCATGAATTTGAGACATTAAAAATGGAAAAAAGTTAATAAATATATGAGATGCATTGTGATTTATTAATATTACAATCTCATTACATTCTCTTGAACCTAAGATTAGTATTGTAGATTAGATCTTGTGGGATATATATAGCTTATCTGATTTTAGCTAAATTAATGCTAGTGCAATTGTTGGACTAATAAATTTAAATACGTATGTACTTGATCGACTTCTCGGCCTGGTGTTAGCATGTGAACAGGAACTAAAAGTAAGAGGCAAGGGCTCAAAAAAAGAAGAAGAATGTGATTGGTTGGCAAGAAAATAAGTTGAGATATGAAGAATCCACTAGTGACATAGATAGCGATGGGATGGCCATGTTAATCCTATAATTAACTGGGCTTTTACAAGAAAAAGATGCATAAGCTTAGATCCAACAAGATTGATGCAAATAAAGAATTGGGTAGATGCTATCATTGTGCAAGATCAGCCTTCTAAGAGTTAGTGTAAAGGGCATATTGAGGTGGTGCATCATTGGCAAAATTGGATCAAATTTTAGGGGAATGTCGAAACTTTGATTTTGAGTATTTATTATGAAGGAACTTACATAATAATAAGCAGTGAGGGCATGCATGAATTGAGAGTATGGACAGATGAAAACGAAGGCATTTAGCTTGATGACAGCAATATCAGAGGGAAGAATTTTTGGCTGATGTGATGTAATAAGAATGTGGATGATATTGAGCAACGAGAGTGAGTGCTTGAATAATAGCAGAGAACCTATATGACTGATATGTAAACATGGTTCATTCTCAATTCGCACATTCTCACATGCTGATTTATTGTGCTTGAATAATAGCAGAGAACCTATATGACTGATATGTAAACATGGTTCATTCTGAATTCGCACATTCTCACATGCTGATTTATCGGCTGGATTCGAACATTTGGCCTGTCAAGAGTTCAATCACTGAAGCACAGCACATTCACGTTTAATAATTCGCTAGTTAATTAGCCATTTGCGTTTAATTAATTAATCATTTGATTACTATGAATGTCAGCCTTCAACTTAGCCTTTGCTTGCAGGAGGATAGTTGGGGTGGCTCATGTGGAGGACTTCGAATCAATAGCTGATCCTGAAAGGAGAGCTCGCTGCGAGCGCTGCGCTCTGGAATTTGCCAAAATGATCCTCAAGGAAAGGCGGCGCTTCGACGATATTAAACAGATTGTTTCTGCAATCCAGAATACTATCCCCCTTTCCTAATTGAAATCTTTTAAGTGCAGCTCCTCTTAAAATAAACATGTAAATCATTATACATGGCTTCCAAAATGATATACCAAAAGTAAGTTTTATTAAATAATTGTGCAATGGATAAATATTAATAATAGTAATGTAATTGCCACTTTTCATTTTTAGTACAACTTAGTAAGTACTTGAGTATGAAAGTTTTTACTTTAGATTGTGTATTCATCATTATTACATAATTATATGCTATTATATATATATATATATATATTTCAGTGCATAATTATGTAAATTTATTATTATAATATGCAATTAAATTGTTATATTACAGTAATTTATTACTAATAACTATTATCATAATTAGTTTAAATCAACGTCTACATTTTAAATCATTTTGAAATTGAAATTGTTTGTTTAAAAGTTTTTATTTAAATAATAGTTAATCAAATAAATAAATATTTATGCAATTAAATATACTTTAAATAAATAATTATATAATTAATCTATAAAAATATAATTGACCCAGATTGCATTTGAACTAGGTCTTGTGCAAGGTAATTCTATTACAAAGTCCATTGAGATGTCGAACCATTTCCACTATAGAATCTCCTGTGGATGTAATAATTCTCCAAGCATTTGATGTTTGGCCTTGACCAGATTTCATGCATGACAGTTTGCAACAAATTTTGCCATGCTCTTTTTAATATTAAGACACCAGAACGGCTTTTTTAGGTCTTGGTACATTTTTGTGCTACTAGGGTCGATCCAATAACCATAATTATGAACTTCATCGAGAATTTCTTGATGCATTGATATATGAATCCAAACTTGATTCCCCAGATAAATCATATTTCTATACAGTTGCAGATTATGATGACAATTATTTTCTATTTCACTTTAGATAGTCTTCATCCTTGATTTGAGAGATGGAAATATCTTTATGAAAGGTTGGTTCTGCAGAACTTAGCTCAAACAGTTCATTTAGCATCTCACCTCTGACACATCACTTACAAAATTCTTCAATGATAGGGCTTTATAATTCAATTTGTGCTTAGTAAATATACATCATGCTCTGATGATATGAAAAAATGGCACACTGAACGTCATACAGATAGTGGCGCTAGATTTCAAGAAAAAAATAACGACAACAAGTTTGAGATTATGCACTGGGTAATACTTCTCATGAGGCTTTGGCTGGCGAGAAGCATATGTGATGACTTTTTCTTCTTGCATCAACACGCATCCTAAGCCAACTCTAGGTGCATCAGTATAGAATTGGTTGTCTAAACCTTCCTTTTGTAGAACAAACGTTGGGGTAGTTGAGAGTGCACCTTTTAACCTTTGAAATGTTTCTTTACAGTCAGAGCTCCAAACAAAAGGTAGGGCTTTCTAAGTCAGTCTGGTTAAAGTAGAGGCAATTTGAGAGAAGCTATTAACAATTTTTCTATAATAACCGACTAATGCCAAAAACATCAAATATCTGTTACTGACTTGGGCTGCACCCAATCCTAGATAACATTAACTTTCTTTTGATCTATGCAGATTCATTGGACATCAACTACATGACCCAAGAATGCTTTGGAATCTATAACCAATAGTTAAAATATGAGAACTTTGCATACAACTCATGAGCACGCAATATTTCCAACACTACTCTCAGGTGTTCTTAATGATCTTTTAGAGTTTTGGAATATAGATAAGAATATTGTCAATTAAGACGATGACGAATTTGTCCAGATAAGGCTTTTGGACTCTCTGCATCTAGTTCATAAAAATTTATAGAGGATTGGCGAGTCTCAAGGACATCACAAGGAATTCAAAGTGACCATAATGAGTGCGAAAGACCGTCTTCTCGATATCAGAATCTTTCACTCGCAACTGGTGATATCCTGATCTTAAATCGATCTTGGAAAATATAATAGCACCAAATAACTGATCGAATTAATCCTTGATTCTAGGCAAGGATAATTATTATTAATGGTGACTTTGTTTAACTCACGATAATCTATGCACATGCGATAGATCCAATTTTGTTTAACACCAGAATTGGTGCTCCCCAAGGAGATATACTAGGTCAAATGAAATCCTTATGATCTCCTGTAATTGATCATTGAGCTCTTGAAGTTCATTAGGTGATATTTTGTATGACACTTTTGAGTTCGGTTGTGTTCCATAAATTAACTCAATATAGAATTTTGCTTCTATCACTGGAGGTAAGCCAGCCAAATCTTCAGGGAACACATGAGCAATCTTGCTCACTGCCTCACTTTTGGCGAGAGCAACATTTTCCTGTACTTCACCCATCATTCTGACGAGATAGCCATCACATCCCTTATTTATTAGTTTTTCAGCTTTAATAACATTGATTAAATATGCCTGGGCACTACTCTTCCCTATAAAAGTCTCTGGCTTACTAAGAGAATGAAGTGTGACTTTCTTCTTTTGATAATTAATAATTACATTATGCCAACTAAGGTAATTCATACCGAGTGTGATATCAAAATTGGCTAAAGGTAGACAATCAGCTTGGATTCGAACACTTGATCATTTTTGGAAATTTTAGTATCACAACATTTGCAAGCACTGAGTTGGGCTCTAGAAGAAAGTCCAACATTTAACTATTCTACTAGCTTATACAAAAGCAGGTTGAGGGTTTTAACAAAACATTTTGAGATAAAAGAATGATTAGCTCCAGTGTCTAAGAACACATTGTAGGATTTTATATTTAAGCACAATGTTCCTAGGATTAATTAATATTAATGCATTAACTATTTCAAACAATAAAATATATAGGAACTAAAATTCTCTTGCAAAAGATGATAAGTTCAGAAATATGTACCTGAAATCATATTATTATCTTTTGTATCTTTGAGAGGAGTTAAGGCATACACACAGGTAGGACCAATAGGACAATTGTTGACCTACTTCCTGAAATTATTCTGGTTCTGCATTCTTGGAGCAGTAGCTTGCTCCTTCATAGGTTCTTATACTTTAACTAGAGGAAGTGGCATTATCACCTATGGCGTCCCACTCCTTAAGTCCATAATCATTAGACTAAGGAGTGGTGTGCCACTCTGGCAAATCCCTCACATATCATTGTATTATGTAAGATCTAGAATCCACTACTAAGGGAAAGATGTGCACAGAATAAATAAGAGAATCAGTCACTAAGTCTAACATACATACAGAGAGCGGAAGCGAAAAAGAAGTAAACGCTACACCCATTCACCATACATCAGACATGAAATAAAATGAAATAACTTAGAAAATAATAATGTGTCGAAAGTAAATACAGTCACAGTACTTATATTATTACAACATTTTACGTAAAGTTTATGAAATGAAATAAATAACACTCATCCTCACTATGGAATAAAAGGGAACTAAGTATCTTCCGGTCCAAGCTGCTGCGCCTCCTTTAAGTAAGGCTCCTCCTCAGGCACATGATCCTCAAACTATTCAATATCTGACATTGTCAGTTTCACAATATGAGGGCCCCAGCTAATAAAGAAAAATCTTGTTAGACAAAATATCTAAGTACATTTTAGGCAAGTAATTTATTAAACATTTGTTAATATCACCATTTTACTCTAAACCAAATGAAACATCTATCTAGCATGGGAGCATACAAGGGGATGATGATAAGTTATAAATATAATATTTATAACTAAGCAAGAATTGAGGCAAAAATATATCTCAAGTAAACTAAATAAAGTAAGGTATATATATGTAATATAGTAAGTGAAAATACTGAAAAGAAAAATCGAAACCTAAACATGCTGATGATCATTGATATATGCTAATCTAAAATATTAATCTGAAAATGGTACATATAATAAGCAGTAAAGTTTAGGATCTTATACATGTATCTATACAAGTGAGCAGGTAAAATAATATATCTACAACTGATTGAAATAACATGCATCAACATCATAATAAATAGTAAGCTGAAAAACTGTAAAGAAAGAACGTATAACTGCAATATTAGAAAGAATTGGTCAATCCGGCCCAATATATTCTCATAACCTTTATGGGCTAGGGTAGACATAATATATCAATATAGTACTGTATGACTGAAGAGGCAGATAATACTATGCAAATATTTTTTAGTTATTTAACTTTTATTTTTATGAACAATTTCAAAAATAACTGAGGAGTTAAGCACATCTGCAAGACTGAACGGATCCCAAGCTTAACACACTCTCCTCAATGAGTGTTGTTAAGCATCCCGATCTCTCATTACCCCTGTCCATTGGAGTAATGTGCACCATAATTCACCATGAATTGAACTCAAATATAAATGTTTTCCTAATATTCTAAGTTTCATTTTCATGTAACAATATTTTTCTAATATGACATGTTCAAGGAAAAATAATCACAAAATTCAAGGAATGCGTGGCACAAAGTCAAATAGTAAGCAATAGACTCTACTAAACATGATGATATTATTTATTTTCTAATTTAACCATTCTAATTACTCTAAGTTACACAAGTTCAGGATCTCCAATTCCTACTATCGAGTGTAACTTAGAAGCACAACCTTATAAGTTTTAAAAGGATTAGAACTGATCAGGTTCTAATCTAATTCATTTAAGTACCACTGTGGGTTAAGAAACGAATCACAACATCCTAATTAGATGGATTTAGACGTTCTACCTAAGATCTGATCAAGATCTACTAAATTATAGATTATGGATTAAACACCATGAGATTGGACTTAATCACATAATCCAAAAAGGATAAGACATAAGATTTAGGCTTCAGTCTAAGAGTGATCTATCGATTAAGGTAAACCTTATTAAGCGAATCAAACTTAATATAATGAATCTCCTATCCTAAATCTAGGGTTAAAAGATAAAAGATTCAAAATAAGTTGTAAAATCTATAAACTAATAAAACTAATGATTCATTCATTGAATAACCCTATTATTTAATGAATGAAATCTAATCTAATATTTAATCTTATTCTTAAGGAACAGATCCTAAGGTAAAGTGAGGATTCATAATGATAAGACTTAAAAATTTCTAAAAATTGATTGAATTTCTTCACACTTGCTGATTTTATTTAATTAGGGAGGTTAGAGATGGATTTTAGCTAAGTAAGGCATATTAACCTTAATTAGGGATTTTCAAACCTAAAATTGAGATGTTTTAAACATTATTCCAATTGAGGAATTTATGACTTCAATTGATCATAAATTAGCTCTATTACTGATTTTAATAATTTTAAAGGGTATTTTAAGGGTTAAAGATACTTAACCTAAATTTTTGGGTAAAATGATCATTTTGCTCCTACTTAAGGATCCAAAAACCTACTTTTTGATTTAAAGCTCCAAATTGGGATTTCTCACTGCCAAATGATTCCTTATTGTCTAACATGAAGATAGATGTAAGTACACCAAATTTGGATAAGAAATGAATCATATAGATCCAAACTAAGGATTTTGACCTAAGGGGTATTTTAGTAAATTGTGCCTAATGAAATTTAAATTTTTATGCAGTTTACTGTTAGTTACTTTTCAAGGACTTCATAGAGTCTAAGAACACTAAATTCTAAGGTCTAATGAATTAGTTATAACCATTTGAATTTCTAAGAGTAAATTGGTAATTTTCTAAGTTAAGAGGGGTCAAAAAGCTAACTCTTCCATTTAGTGTCCAAATTCAACAAACTCAGTGGCTATAGCTTTCTTATATCACACTAAGTACTTTAACTGGGAGTAGACCCAAATTGGACTTCCATTGGTCAAGTTATGATCTAATTATGGTTAGGAGTATTGTGGTCATTTCTGATTTTTTTAGGGTTCAAAATCTTAATATTATTTTAGATTATTGTTGGCACTGAAATTTTAAGCTATATAGGACTTTAAATTTTGAATTTGGAGTCCAAATGACCAAGTTATGATCATTTCAATATTTATGGACGCTATGGCGGACCCAAATTCAAAACTTAAGTGCTATGACGCGCTATAGAGAACCATAACACGAACTTGGGCGCTGTAGCACGCTGCTCGAGCGGACCCAAATTTGAAACTTAGGCGCTATGGTGCGCTATAGCGGACCCTATTTCGAAACTTGGGCGCTGCAGCGCGCTGGAGCGCCAGACGGTGATTTTGCCTGTGCGAAAACAGCAATTGGTCAACTTTTGGGCTCAATTACTCTCAACTTAGAGCACTTCATGTGCGGTGCCATATATCGTTGGAAAGCTCTTTTCGAGGCCTTTCCATTAATACCCAAATCAGCACCAAAATATTAAGTTATCAATGCAAATAGTGGGGTTAAAGGAACATGTATGCAGAAATAAAGAAAAACAGGATAAATCTTCCTAAAATCACAACCTTAATGAGCTCTAATGAACTCCATACCTTAAATACATATTTTTAAGGATGCAAACTAAGTATAAGAGTGAAATAAAGTAGCCATTGAATACATTCAATGGGGGAAAGGAAGTACCTTGGCTTTGACAATGACAGATTTCCTAGGAGAGATTTGAGAGCTTGAGAGGTCTTTTCTTCTTCTTCTTCTTCAACTGCTAGCAAGACGAGGAAGGGGCTGAGGTTTCTTCCAATAGTAGGTACAATAATGAAGGGAAGAGGGGAAGAGAGGGATGAGTTCAACTAGGCAAAATGAGGGGGTGGAGAGCTGAGAGACAAAGGCTCTCTTAATGGGGGAAAGGACTGCCAATGGATGGGGATAGGGGAGGGGCTGGCAGGAGATAGGGGGCAGGATAGGCTGAGCACAGCAGGGGGCTGAAGTGAAAAGGGGCTTAGCTGGGATTGGATGGCTGTGGGTCCCAGCCAGCCAATGAAGAGAGGGAGAAGACAAAAATAGAGTTTAATAAATTAACTTAATTAATCTCAAAAATCATATTTTAAAAATGATTTCTGAAAAATCCTAAAAATTCACCTCAAGCTAATTTGGGGGTGAGGAACGAAATGATGAAATCAGATTTTGATTTTGATGACAATTTATTTTTCTTATTTTCTAATTAATTTAAAATATATTAAAATATTCATCAAAATTTCGACGACTTCTGATTGACTTGAAAACATCACCCCTAGCTAATTTGGGGGCAATAAGCGTAATGGCGAAGTCCGATTTTTGATCTGAGGTCAATTTAGATAGGTCAAATTCTAAGGTTTTTGGATTTTCCAGAAATCAGGATTCAATCCGTTTGACTCCTAATTTGGACTAAGTCATAAAATTTGACTCCTAATGACTTGATTAACACTTAGGATCAAGATTAGGACTTAGATTAGCCCTAATCGATAAGGGTAACAACTTGGGTTCTTACATCACCACCCTCAGATCTCTCTTATTTAGAGGTACACCACGAAAAGCTTGGTTCTAATGGGAATAATTGATACGAACACTATCCACCATCTCTTGTTGAGTGCAATGATACAACAGGTGGCCCTGACCACAAGTGAAACAACAGTGGCCAATATGACAACAGTTGCCATAAGGATGGGATTTATTGCAATGCTTGATTGGTTCAGTTGGAGAGGCAGCTTCAATCATGTAAACTTGGCAAGATGTAGCTTGTGCTTCTTAAATGTGCCATGGTGATTAGGCACCACATGCATTTTCCAATTCAGCTCTTTTTCTAATTGGTGGTGCTCCACCACTCTTATTGTCTCAAGTAGCTGGAGAAGCTAGTGAGACTCAAAGGGGCTATATGGTCCTTGATAGAGTCCTGCAGACCACTCTGAAATTGATGGCACATTGTGATTTTTGATCTGATTAAGTCAGGATCAAATGAGTTAACCTTCTAAATTTTATCTTGTATTACGAGATAGGGTGGCTACCTTGCTTTATTCTTAGCAAGGTGTCTTCAATAATATTTTTTGCTGATGGAGGGATAAACTCTGCTTAGAAGACATCCACCAATGTATCCCAAGGAATATCCTAAATGTCATTGTTGGCGAAGCAAGTATTCCTGGTGTTGTCCCACCAGTACTTTGCTTCCTCTTGAAATAGGTGAGTCGAGAGATAAATCACCTCAGAATTAGGTCACTTAATACTTGTAAGGTTCTTTTCCATCATTTTGAGCCAACTAGTTGTGTCCATGGGGGATAAGTTCTCACTAAAGTTAGAAGGCCTTAACCTTAGGAAACTATGCAGCAATCCATCAACGGAGTAGTGCGGAGTGTGAGGAATGTAAGGAGAAGGAACCGTTGGTGCAACATTATTGGAAGTGGTAGAAGGATGAATTGCAATCAACTTTTGGATTGCCAGCAATCCATCAACGGAGTAGTGCGGAGTGTGAGGAATGTAAGGAGAAGGAACTGTTGGTACAACATTATTGGAAGTGATAGAAGGATGAATTGCAATCAACTTTTGGATTGCCAAATCTTACTGAGTTTGATTCTCTAGCATAGCGGGTACCATGCTTCTCAAGGAGGTGACCTCATCTGAGGACTACTAGTAGCAACAGTTTTTTTGATGGGGGTAGTTATTGGAGGCTATCCTAGGTTAATAGTTCTTAATAAAGGACAAAACATTAATCTAGATTGAGTAGTGAAACAAGATATAGTTTAATAATCAAGGATTATCACATAAGTTCTTTACTTAATAAAACTTTGAGAATTACAAGTGAAATAGAAATGACAAAAATATGAAACATATAACTACTATGGCATTATAAGGCAGATACAATCAGTCATGACAAGACTACTAGGATAATCACTAAGTCATCCAATAAACTTTACGGTTAACGCAAGGCTAAAATCAACATAGGTGACGGAACAACGCTATCTTCTACATTTCTTATCGAGCTTCCAACTGATGTCAATCCACCAATCCTCAGCTACATTTTGTAGGATAATGACTACAAGTTGAAGAAGAATACAATCAGGCACCATATAAAGTCTAATGCTGACTCTACATGGTTCAACCATTCTCTAGCTAGAATTGGAAGTAAAGTCCTCTAAATGTTGAAATATCGGAGAAGCTTATCGAGTATGAACACGCCATTGGCTGATACTTTTTCCACGATCCTTCCCAAATGGTTTTGAATCTTGCAGTGTAATACCCAAGTTTTGACATTCCAAATTCCATTATCCTATGAATGATTATAAGAATTTTTAAGTTACTCAAGTTTCTTATAGAATGATTTAAACATTTAATATGAATATTTTTAATTTACACTTTTATTCAGAGTTGTTGAGAATATGGTAACTATAGATGTTATATTTAATGACTGCATTACCAAAGAACAATCAATTAGGTAGATAAAAATGCAAATTCCAATCTGACACCTTATGAGATTCTTTGATACCAACTGTGGAACCTCGACCTCACTGTGGTCAAGTTAACATTAATATTAACCTGATTACAGTAGAACGGTCACCGTGTGATAGATTCACAATTATAATCAAATTACTTTTTCACCCTAATTCGTTAATAAATGCATAATTTGCCACCAGTATCTCTTATTCATTCATCAAACATGTATTTAAGTATAGCTAAGTGTGGAAGCAAAGCATACAACATCCATATCCATAGTGCGTTAGTAAAAAAATATAACTCAACTCAATATAAAAGTGCAGAAATGTAAAGACATTCAAAATCTAATTTATTTAAATACTGAGTTAAAGTTCAAATAAAAGGAAACTCTCATCTTCACAAGAAAAAAATAAAGACTATCTAAGCCTCAACAGCAATAGGAAGATTCTCTAGGCCAAGCTCCTCACCTGAAGATAACTGCAGGAATAACTTTGAATCAAATATGTTAGTTTATACATGCTAGGGCTCGAGCTAAGAAAAAGAAAAACCTTGTGTTAGATAATTGTCTAAGTACACTTTAGGCTGATTTAGTGAATTATATATTTTTAAGATATCACAATTCAATTGAACATTAAGTAACTATTAAAGGTGCAACAAAAGAAATGGGAGCTATAAATAATATATGTATAACTTATTGAAGTATGTAAGAAAATATACCTCAAATCAGAAGCTACAATAAGGTTAAATAATATATGCATAAATGACTGTAAAGTAATTGTAACTATTGATAATCCTAACATGCATATGATCATTTGAAAGAAGCTAATTGAACAAAAAGTAAATTTGAACTAATATACAATAATAAATCAAGGCAAATAAGACTACAATCCTATAAATATAAATAGTTAAAGATGGTGCAAGTACTAAAACAGAAGTAAAAAATGTGCTGAATAATAACAAGTAAAAATACCACAACAGAAGGTTTGCTAATGAAGCCACTGAAACTATATTGAAATTGAAAATAATACTATAATTAGATGTGTGCCTATATTAGTACTGCCACAATAGAAAATGGCCAAAAATAGCCACTGAACACAAAGTCCCACATATATCATCTAGATGATTCATGACTAGATCCAAGCCGGATAATAGAATCAAATATGTATCATCCAAATCTTCTCATGGTTGGATTAGAATCAATTTTATTGTAACAAACTGAACAACAGAAACAGATCAACTAGGACACACTTTATTGAACTGATAACATAAATTACTGAATGTACTAAATTTTTGATAATGTCTATGCATTTCAAAACTAATATAAGGTACTCATCAATGTTCCATGTTCAACTAAATATGCCAAAAATACAAGGCATAAAGCAAGACTCTACTCAAACCCATGTGATATATGTTGTTATCTTATTTATCTATTTTGTATCTTTTCTGAGAAAATACAAGTTTATAATCTCTAATATCCTACTATTGAGTAAACTCTTTAATTCATAACCTTATAAGTTTAAACATTAGAACTTAATTTATTCTAATTTAAAATAAAAAAATATCGCCTACTAAAGTTAATTAATAAATCATACGACTTAAATGATGTATTTTAAATACCCATAACCATTCATGATTAAGAAAGTCAAGATTTAGAGATTTATAGAGTTTAACTCCAAAATTATGATTTAAGCTCTAATTCCAAGGTGCTAACGCTTAAGGATCTAAGGTTTCTCACAAAAAAGTTCTCATTCTAAGGTGGAAAATTATAAGGACTGAAGGTTCATTAAGCTGAAAGTCTAAAGTCCGAAGAAAAAAATAATCAAACTTCTTTAAAATATAAACAAGATTCCTTCTACTATAGAGTTGAATTCACTAAAGGCTATAAAAGTGAATCTAAGGAATTTAGAACTTAAGAGTTTTTAAAGATTGAGAATAGAATCTAATTGTCAATGGAGATTATAAGTTTTAAGATGGCTCAATCTATTCAGAAATTTCATTACTGAATAGAGCTAAAAATGAAAGATTAAGATCAGGCACACTTAGGAAATTCACTATGATTGGCTTATGGATTTACTCACGAGATTTACTTAGTGTAAAATACAAGAATAGTCCAATAACTATATAAATTTATTATTGCTGATTTTATGAGCATTAATTGGCATTTATGGAGATGAAAATATGAATGCTAAGTCCATTTCAGAAATCCTAAAATCTTAACTATCTTAAGAAAATCAGGGTCTTAAGCTATAAACTAAAATTCACAAGTCTAATTAGTCTAATCTTGATTCTTAAATATTCATTTTTCTAATTTTAAGGGAATGGACACATCTATAAAGGATGAGACTCTTAAACCTATAATTGGGCAAAATGACCAAAATGCCCCTCTTTAAGGGTCGAAATTGAGATTTGGAGTTCTAGGATTCCAAATTGAATCTACTCAAATATAATAGTTTCATTACTCTCTAATGAGAGGATAGACACCTTAATAACTAGATTTGGACTTAAGATAAGTCTAATGAGCATTAATCAAGGTTTAGGTCCTTAAAAAGTCATTAACCAATTAAACTTTGAAAGTGATTTACAAACTACAAATTGGTTCTATATGGCTTAAGAAGTCCATAGATATAAGGATCATTGAAATCAAAGCTTAATTGAGCTAATTATTCACTAATTAAAATTTAGGATAATTAAGATGTGATTAGTAAAATTATACTTCAAAAAATGTTTCCAATTAAATAATTAAGTTCTCCTCTATCAAAGGAAACTTTAAAGTCCTTAATCATGCAATATGGGCAAAGAATGAGTTTAATATTGAGAAATTAAATTATGAGGTAATTAGTGCTAAATTAAAAAATATAGTCATTGAAATTAAAATATTCATGCTATTTATTATTCATCACATTTTTTTAATCAAAATAGTATATTGGATCAAAATAGGGTGAATATTTTAATAATATTTAAATACTCAGAAAAATTAAAATAATTAAATTGAGCTCTGATCAATAATTCGATTGTATTTTTGAGTTCATCACACCTCAATTAGATAAGGGTGAAATTTTGGGATTTTTTTGGAGTGTGTTAGTTATTTAATTTTGATTATTAAAATATGTGTAATTAATTAAATAAATAAAGTAATTAAATTAATTAAAATATTCCTGCTAGTGGGGCCTGCTTCTGGTAATTTGTCTGCGCTGTCATTCCTTTCTGCGCCCCTTTGAAGACCACACCCTTTTGTTTTATGCATCCTGATTTTTAGTGTCGACAGATGTTAATTTTAATTAATAATGATTTAATTATATTAATTAAATACCATTCTTATTTCATTAATAACTCTAAAAATACTAATCCAAATAATACAAAATTATATACCATTTTGATCACCAAAATGAGTAGATTAATAATTTGAAACTTAATTTCTATTTTGATAAATATTTTTATTAGTCAATATTTAAGATTAATTGATTAATTACAAATTAATTTCATCATTTCATGTGACTTAATTTGATCATTTAATGTCCAAATTAAATGATCAAATAGTCCATTTCACTCACAAAAATATGAGGATTAATAATATGAAATCAAATTTAATATATGAATCCTAATGTTCTTAATCACTTTTTAACCCTAATTAGGAGTCTCGAAAACCCTAAAATTCAAACGTTGTCCAACATTAACCTATTTAGTGTCATTTTTCTTCTTGTGAAATAAGGATTTTAATTATATGTATATCATTTCCATTAGACAACAAATTATGATTTTTGGTTTTTGACTCTTAATTAGTGTTATTGTGATAAATTATAATTTCTTAGATAACATGTTTTAAGTTTTAAATAACTCTAGAATAGCTAACATGTCACATTTATTATTCCCCATGTCAAATTAGATTACTTATGTTTGAGCTTAGTTCTCATTTTCTAATTATCTGAATCAATTGCAAATTGCTTGATTCACCATTTAACCATAAGGTAGAAACCCTGGGATTGATTAAAAACATGAATTGTAGTTGGTCTCTAGGACTAATTGTCACATCCATTAAGACTAGTTAACCTTAATGCCTTTATAATTATATATTATTGAATCAACTAGGATTAGCTTTTAGTAACTAGCTTAGAGCTTAGTTTGTTCATTCTAATCCTTAATGTCTTCTCCTGAATCCTTTAAGATCTAGAAATAGGAACCCTAATTCACTTAAGGTAGTTTAGGAATCCTATTAAATTCCTTAAACTTTAACTATTTGGATACTTAGAACTTGCAGTTCTTAAATCTCATCTTTTATTTACTTTAACCTTTCATTTTATTATAGCTTAACTAGATTAGTACTTGATTGATTTAATCCTTCAAACTTTAACTTAACTAGATTAGTATTTGATTTATATAGAACTTTCAAATTACAACCTAGCTAGTGAGTTTTAGTGAATTAAATCTTATCTTATAATTTTTTATATTGAGAATTTTATAACCTCAACCGTTACATACTAGTCACCTAAGCCATGATTAGTTAAACTATTTAAATCGTACGGCTTAGGACTAGATTAAAACTAGCTTTTATTTGCATTAATTATACTTATAAATTATTTTGTTATATCATAATAAATGAAATGAAACCATTATTTTCAAAACTCCAATTATTACTATTAATTACAATTAACTTAAGATTAATATCTCAAAGTTAATTGGGAGCTCAATTAACTCCAATCATTAAGTAGATCATTAAAATTAGATAATCTTAAATATCACTTAATTGCAATTATTAAATTGTCCTTGAATGCATACTTAGCTTTGAGCATTCTTCATTTGAATCATTCATATAAGACCTTATTCATAAATAAAACTTTCACATTTAAAACAATAGGGATTGCTAATTGAAGTAGCCAAGGGCAGGCTAAATTGGAGAAATAAGGATCCTCATATTATCAGAGGGTGAATATTGGAGTGTAAGTTGCATTTGAAACCCCATTTTCCAGTACCGGTTAGGCAGACATGCTTAACTCCTTTTTTTATTATGTAAGTCCCTACAGAATGAGACCCTTTCTAAAAATAACTTCAATTAAAAAAGATGTGAGATCCTATACAATCTTATTGATTATGAAGACTCATCATAGCTTTTTAGCTATGTTCCTTACATAGTCCTAAGCTATGTTTGTCTTAGACCATTAGTCTAAGATACTTTCTTTACTTTATAAGCCTTACACTCTCTATCTTCAGTATTGTGTTTTACTTATTTATAATTCACTTAGAATACAATATATATTTCTTAATTTTAATTAATGCTTCATAGTCTCTTTTACTTACTTAGCATAAGTTCATTTAACATATACATGCTTTACTTCGTTTACTTTCATATGCACTTTAGTTCTTTCCTAGCCTATTTAGGATGTTTTTACCTTTATTTTACTTGTAGGCTAGGATGTATATTTATGTGAGTATTCTTACTCACTTTGCCTTTTATTTACTTCGATTTTTTCTACTTTTTTATGCTTACCTTTTGGCACCCTTGCTTATGCAAATTTTGTAACTAGTAGTGATATCCAATTGAATTAATATAATGTTTAGCCTAATATTAAATTGTACTTAGACTGTTTAGTCTAACCATATTTTTTCTTTATTGGCTTTGCCCTATCACATTTAAATGCTAAACTGTGATAAGTCAAGTGCATTTGGAGGCTAGTTAAGCTGGATCAAGTGCATAACTTAAATTGCTTCCACTTTTAATATAATAAAAATATAGCTTATTAACTTTTTACATGTGAACTATTACTTTCCTTTTAATTACTAATAGCTTATAATAATTAAAGTTATTTACTTCATATTTATTATGCTTGTGCTGAATTTTAATTATATACTTAAAATGCTTAGGATCAGATGAATGGATGAATGTATATAAATGAATATTAATTAAATCATTAGTTGCATACTTACTTTAAATGTAAATTGGAAATAATTGTATACTAAATTTGTATATAGAATTAGAAAATAGTTACATGTTTAAGTTGAGTATCTCTCCTTATCCTCTTGTATATATTAAGTGATAATTGAATTATGCATATCTTAGGATAGATAATTATTACATATGTGTTTTCTCACTTCAAACCTATTAGAATTATAAATAAGCAATTCCATGTAATGAATTGACTTTACTTTAGAATTGGAAATAAGTAATCCCATGTAATGGATTAATTTTATATTAGAAATGTAAATAAGTAAATCCTATGTAATGGATTGACTCTATATTAGAACTGGAACTAAATAATCCTATGTAATGGATTGATTTCATGTTAGTTTTAGGTTGCTTTTCTTTTAATTTAGTCTTCCATTAGAATGGAAGGCTTGTATGTCTAAATTGCAGGTGATTCTTTAGCCAAATACAGTAGAAGTCATGCCAAATTTTTTAAGGTTTTATTAACTTAGACTCATTCCATGTTGTACACTCACATAGTATATATTAAGCATTTATAATTTTCACATATAAATTTGCAAGTATCCATATCATATGCCTTTAAATTTATATTCTCATATGTCCTTATATGCATCATATTTTTCATATACATTTCATATAATATTTTTCATAAAAATCCCTTTCATCTTAACTTAAGACCCTCTTCTAAATCTTTGGCCAAACATAGTATCTAATGATTTGGATTAGTTTCCTTTTAATCTAGTATTAGATATTGTGGTGGCGTATCAATGTTGAGATTGGTGATTCTCAATATTAGGGTCATCACAGTTGGTATCAGAGCTAAGTTAAGAACTTTAAGTTAAGAAAAATACATCCATTCATTCAAAACAAACAACACAGTATAGTAAAGACAAGTGAATGACATCTTAGGATAGTAAACGCATTTCAAAACTTATAAATAATTTAAATTATAATTTAAGATTTTATCAAACCAGATGGCATACTGTGAGTCTGAGCTGAAATACTTCACTAAATCATTTTTCCATTATTGGGATTATGATCATTAGTATGGCTTGACCTTTGGTCATGTATACCAAGGAGAATCTCCAATCGATGGAGATGTATTGAATAATATATTAAGGTACTATATCTTTAGAGGCGACGACCGTAGCTCCCCGCCTCGTCACCGCGCGCAAAAGATAGGTATAATCAGATCAGCGGCGGAGCGGCGCGCCACTCATGGAGGAATATCTCGTCTCCCTGAATAGTTGAAACAAAAGCCCTCTAAAGGGCTGCAGACTCAACCTCAAGGAGAGTTGAGAGCTAATACTTAAGATAAGAGTAATATCCTTATCATAAGTATTAGACTGATACATACATTGGATTTGAAGCACACATAAGGAATCCAACGTATGCATAAGATATCAGCATTTCTAGTATACTGATGACATCACAATACTAAGTATAAGTAGTATATATCAGAGTGCAGAAGCTAAGAAAACATCTAAAAACATTCATCGCAGAAGTTGTATGAAAATATTTGTCTCAGAAAAGAAAAGAAAATACATCCAAAATTATTACAATATTTTACTGAAACAGACATAAAAGCTAGTACTGAACTGAACTAAGTGAAAGGTAAAACTGAAGAAGGGTCCACTAGTGCTGCACTGGCTCCTCCTGAATCTCCTGGGTGTCCTCCTGACCTAGCTCAATATACTGCTCAAGATCTAGCAAATTGCTGGATCCCAAAAGTACCTCATATTAGACAATAAGTCTAACACATCGAGACTAATCTAAACAGTTTTAGTTATTCATTTAACATTTACATAACATAATTAAATCTATAGTAATACTGTAAAGATAGCTAAAAGTATAAAATGTACAAACTGAAGCAAAGTAAAGTAAAATTGAACTGTAAATTGAGTACTGAAGGTAGACCAAAAATAGTAATGGATCTGAAAACTAAGTAATGATCTATAAAATTATGATGTATGTCACTGAAATTGTGCATCTGAATATGCCACAACACTGTATGCTACTGATATGCAACCAAAATATCAATGAACTGCTATGAGTAGTACGATCCAATGTATACATACATCCAGTTGGAAATACCATTTACTGTGATGCCGATGCATCCTGAAATTC
The DNA here is from genome assembly GCA_016760335.1 of Gastrodia elata. Classification (NCBI taxonomy): domain Eukaryota; kingdom Viridiplantae; phylum Streptophyta; class Magnoliopsida; order Asparagales; family Orchidaceae; genus Gastrodia; species Gastrodia elata. The sequence continues at coordinate 26,578,345 of CM028678.1, read as the reverse complement.
CCCAGTTAATGTATGCAACATTCAGTAACTCATAAATTATCACTGATATACGTACATCATTCTGATACTCACACATTATGCTTATGCTCATGCTCATGCTTATAAACTACATGAGGTAAATAAAAAAAAAATCCAAAAAATGCTTTGAAATTTGATAATGAATTTAATGTCTCCATTGTGCAGAATCCTGCTAAAAGGATTATGACTCTTAGGTTCTAGTTTGATAATTTGTTAAAGTTGAGAGTTTACTTAAAATTGAAAGTTGGAAAGGTTGTATACACATAGTTTTATGTTTTCAAGAGAGGTGGATTTAACCCTTAGCTTATTTAAAACTGCATTTATTGAAGCGCACTACGATAGGAGGCAGAATCATGTCACAGTTTATATATCAAGCTAAGCTGTTAAATAACCTAATTACAAGCATACTTAGTGGTCTACACAAAGTGACTTAAGATACTTAGTTTGCTTAAACTGCACTTATCGAAGCGCACTACGATAGGAGGCAGAACCCAATCGCAATTTATATCTCAAATTAAGGATCTTGTTCACTAATTATAACACTCTTAGTCTTGGAAGATTTACTCTAATGGGACTATATTCGTCTAATCCCTTGGGATAACACCTGGACATAAGTTCACATTGGAGTGAATCAACTAATCATGAATATTACTGAAATAATCTAGTACTATGGGTATACTCTACTACACCAACCAATAACCTGGGTTTAAATAATTCTATTTAATCAACAAGGATTTATCAAGACTATTAATTCATATGCTAAATAGGTAAGTCCTATATAAGGCTCCAAGAAGAGGGTGATCAAGGATCACTAAATAAGGGTTATACCACAAGAAAAAGTGTCATTCTAATATCTTAAGTGATTCCTACCATGAGGGGATAAGATTAACTTATAGGATTAAGGGATGATCTAAGCTCTACCTCAATGAGTTATATAAAATTGCCCTACCTCAATGTATATTTAAATTTAGGTCTTTAAAATATTTCAGAGGCCATCATATGATGAGATACTTAAGATCTCATATCCTTAATTCTAAAGCTAACATATTAGGTTCCATTTTATAGTTAGGTTTAGAGTGGTCAGATCAGATGATTAAGTCATCTGATCATATCCTATTCTAAGATTATGGGATTTAAATCAAGGATGTTATTAGAGTCAGATCAATTATTAAATTAATTTAGTTATATTATTTTTTTATGCTAGTAGTCTTATTAAGGAGAAAATCAAGGATCTAAAGTTTAGATTCAGATTAATTAATCACATAAATTTATCAATATTCTTAGCATGTCTAATTCAAATGTTTAAGATCAACACCAAATCAGATGCATTATTGGAATAATGTCAATTTCCTTATCTTGTAGTCAAGTCAATTTAATTAAGGATTTAAGAGTTTGGATCTTAATCAACTAGATTAGGGTTTGACCCCTTACTCATTCCATTAAGATCAAATGTTTATTTATAAATCAAATGTTAATCAATGAATCTAGGATGTATTATTGGTGGCAATCTTAGACCTAGATCAAGTCTTAATAGCTTGATCAAAGTCTTAAGACTTCTTAAGTTAATTATGATGATTAAGTTCCCTATTTTTGATTTATTCAATTTATACATCTTAAATTTGCATACATAATTTCAATACATCTCGCTTACTATTATGAATCATATTAATAGAAAAATTTTAGAAACTAGAAAGTAATTAGTGTTAATCAAACCTTAAATCAATCCAAAAGGATTAGCACATACCTACAAATCTAATCATCAGAAATTCATACAATTTGACTCATAAGTTTTATTTTATCATACAATTAATCAGAGACTAAGTTTGCTAAAATCCAATGATTAGAAATCCTAATTTTCACTAATTTGGTTTAACAGGATTAGGGCATAAATTGAAATACAGAGATCAGAAAAATAAATTACTTAGCACATTCATTCAACTCTGCATAAGGAAGTTAATGGCACCCTAATCATGTAATTTGGATAAGAAATGAGTCATATAGGTCCAAACTGAGGTTTTTGACCTAAGGGCATTTTAGTAAATTACACCTAATAAAATCTAAATTTTTATGCAGTTTACTATTGATTGATGTTCAAGGATTCTATAGAGTCCAAGAACACTAAATTCTGAAGTCTAATAAATTAGTTATAGCCATTTCAATTTCCAAGGGCAATTTGATAATTTTCTAAGCTAAGGGGGTCAAAAATCTAACTTTTTCATTTGATGTCCAAATTCAGCAAACTTAGTGACTATAGCTTTTTTATATCATATTGAGTACTTTAACTGGGAGTAGACCCAAATTGGACTTCAATTGGTCAAGTTATGACCTAATTAGTGTTATGGATATTTTGGTCATTTTCTAATTTTTTTAGGGTTTCGAACCTAAATATTATTTTAGATTATTGTTGGCACTAAAATTCTAAGCTATTTAGCACTTTAAATTTTTAGATTTGGAGTGTGAATGACTAAGGTATAGTCAAATGAATTTTATGGATGCTACGACACGCTGTAGCGCCCGACGGTGATTTCACTTGTGCGAAAACCGTGAAGGGTCACATTTTGAGCTTAAATACTCACAAGCCAGAGCATTCCATGAGTGGTGCCATACATCAATGGAAAGGTTTTTTTGATACCTTTCCATTGACATCAAAATCAGCATGAACGGATCATCCTAGATATATGAACAATAGTGATAAAGGCAGGGTATGCAGAATGGACCAAAAACAGAGCATGAAGTATATTACTTTGAAGAACTATAATGGCTTCCATATTTAATCATGGATACCTAAATATGTAAATAAACATAATAGAGGAATGAAATGACTAAGGAAGAAGAACAAATGGGTACAAGGAGAGTAAATTAAATGGTACCTTAGCCTTTGGGAGAGGAAGAAGAAACCTTTATTTTCCTCAAGACCTTTGAGGGAAGGAAGCTCCTTCGTCAGCACCAAGCTCAACAATGGGGGAAATAGAGAGGAAGCATTTAGCTTGGCAGCAAACAAAATAAGGAGGGATGAGGTTTCTCTTTAAAGAAGAATAAGGAAGGGGAAGGCCATGAGCTAGGGAGTTATGAGGTAAGGGGAGGGAGATGGCCTAGCCATCAAGCATTGCAATTAAGAAGGGGGAGGAGAGGGATGGCCTCAGCTTTTAATGTGCAATAGGGAGGTAAGGAGTCAGTCGAATGAAGGGGGATGACCAGATGAAATTTAGGAGAGATAAGGAAAGAGAAAAAACAAATTAAGGAATAATTAATTATTATTCATAATATTTAATTTATTAAAAATTCAGATTAAATAAATGTGTTTTGAAAAATCCCAAAACTTCACCCCTAGCTAATTTGGGGGTGAGGAATTCAACGACAAAGTCAAAATTCGATTCCGATGATTATTTAATTATTCCATTTTCTGGTACATTTAAATATATTAAAATATTCACAAAAATTCGACGACTTCCAAACACGTCCAAAGCATCACCCTTTGCTAATTTAAGGGTGACGATCGCAACGGCGAAGCCGAATTTCGATTTCGAGGCCAAATAAATACCTCAATTTTCTAATTAATTTAATATTAAAATAATCCAAATATTGGATTTAGCTTCGAATCGCACCAAATTTTTAGGGATTGATTCTAATAGCTAGATAAAATTAATAGAATTATAGTTAAGATATGATTAGGCTTAAACTAAGCTAAGTAACAACCTTGAGTTGTTATAATGACTTTCCAAGATTGGCAAGAGAATGGCTTCATCATGATACTTTAGTGCTTAATGCCATTGATGGTCTAGATCATGTGCGTCTGCTGATGTTGGAATAGTTCTTTGATATCTAAGCCACAAATTAGTGCGATCATGCTTATGACGTGCTTATTCATTGGTGCAACCTTTTGCATCGAGCTCCTTCCTATGAAAATTTTAGATCTATATTTTATAATAAATTTTGTCAATTATAGTGTTTTTTCTTTTTGCACTATTTCCTTTTTCCTTACTAGTTTAATGCATATAGTTTCTTTTTACTTATGCTTTTCTTTCTTTCCTTCCAATATTGTATCTTCAAAGTTTTTCAATGTAATGAGAAGTTTCTTTTCCAAAATTTTTAACTTCTGAATTATCTTTCTTTTTCCTTCTATTAGTATGAATCCTGATCCTAATGATCCAACTCCTCCAATAGTGAAAGAACCCACTACTCCTATTATATCTCAGACTGATCAAATGCAAAACCTTCTAGAGTTGATGCGAGT